>FR990060.1:21352997-22053216 GCA_905404095.1 Glaucopsyche alexis | reverse complement strand
AGGGTTTTTTTTTATTATCCAACTAAAATATTCACTGAGGGTAAACGCCCTTTAACCTAACGCCAGTTAAACTAACCTAAAGCCGTTGACCCTAACTCCAATCAACCTAACGCCGTTCAACCTAACGCCGTTTAACCTAACGCCGTTTAGCCTAACGCAGTTAAAACTAACGCCGTTCAACCTAACGCCGTTCAACCTAACGCCGTTCAACCTAACGCCGTTCAACCTAACGCCGTTTAACCTAAATCCGTTTATTCTAACGCCTTAGGTTAAACGAGGTTAGGTTAATCACAAAAAAAGGTAAAGTTTAATCAGCGTTAGGTTAGGTTAGGTTAGGTTAGGTTAGGTTAGGTTTTTTTTTTTTTTTTTTTTTTTTTTTTTTTTTTTTTTTTTTTTTTTTTTTTTTCGTCCCCCCTAACATGATCAGGGCTGTTTCATTTCTTTTGTACTTCTTTTTCTTTTCTTATTATTTCTTTAATTTTTTTCTTTTAATGTTTTCTTACAGTATAAACATTGTTTTTATTTCTATACATTATTATTATGTTTTCTATACATTTTTATATTTCTATTTTAAGTTTTCCATTTTCATTTTAACAATTTCCAGTTTTTACTTACAATTTGATTATCTTATACATATGCCAATAAAATGGCAGTGTCAATAAAATCAATTGTGTCAAAAGGTAATTTTTCTGTACAATAATTATTCCAAATTAATAATTCAATAAATAATTCCAATAATAATAATACAAAATAATGAAATGAAATACAAAATAAAATGTCAAAATGATAAAACAACGGCACAAAATACAGAGACTATCCTAATATCACAGCTAACCTATAGAACCTAACTAATATCACACAAAATATCACAGTTTTTCTTATTAACTACACCCACGATCTTCCTGCAGAAAGCCAGGAAGTAATCCCGTTTTTTGCCCCCCAGGATGGAAGGCAGATTCTCACCCGTTATGGATGTGCCCAATTTCTGCTCAATATCATATCTATTGCTAGCAAAAATTGGGCACTCCAGCAACAGGTGAGGAACCGTCTCCTCAACTCCCGGCTGACACAGACACGACGGATCCTCCCTCAGCTTGAATCTGTTCAAGTAGAAGGCGAATCCGCCGTGTCCGGTCAGAATCTGTGTGGTGTGGTGTGTGATGTCTATCTTTTTGACTACCTTGTATGCAGCAGCAGCACTTGGGAAAAAGAGCTTCGTAACTCCGGCCGTCCCTCCCACTTCGTATCTCCTGTCCCATTCCTCAATCGTATCCTCTCTTAAGATACGCTTGACGAATGAAACAGGACACAGATCGTAGTCAGGTTTCCTTTTCAATCTCAGCGCGGCCTCCTTGGCTAATTCGTCAACCCTCTCATTCCCTCTCAACCCTGCGTGCGCCTTTATCCAAAACAGGGAGACCTCCCGCCTCTGCAATGCAGCTTTTCGGAGGGCCGCCCTTGTTTGCACTGCCAGGGGATGAGGGGAACTAAGGGTGACTGCCTGGAGAGCCGATCTGGAATCGCTAAGGATACCGACCTTCGCCATTCCACCCTTGCAGGCTATACTTACTGCTCTCTGGAGCGCTAGAAGCTCGGCCTGGTAGACGGTGCAATACGGCGGCAGTGCAAGCTTGACGGCCTTCGTCTCGGCCTCACCCTTCCATACGGAGAGTGCGGCTCCGACTCGACCCTCAATCTTGCTACCGTCCGTATAGATCCTGTGGACGTGGTTGTTAACCACGTCTGCATACGAGTCCTCGTCTAGCAACCCGAACCTCAGCTCTTCCTGCTCTGCCGGATGTGGGTCCTCAATCGCAGGAGCCATTCGCTCCACCTCCCTGTCCCTCAACACCGAGTGTGACACTCCCTTCTTGATCTCGTAAAGCCTCGCAGCTTCGAGGATTCTGAGATCAAGAGGGAGTATCCCAGCCAACAGCATCGCAGAGTTCAGGGAGACGGTTCGATATGCTCTGCAGATCTTTTGGGCAAAACCCCGTTGGACGGTGTTAAGCCTTTTTTGGACCCCCATCTTTTCCACGGTGGGTGCCCACGCTGCTGATGCATACAAAACAGTCGGTTCTATAACGGCGGTATATATAATCTTAACTACTTGGGGGTTAAGCCCCCAACCTACTCTCGCTGCTCTGGCTAGCTGTTTGTATCGTGATATCGCTTTTTTACAAACGTCTCCTACATGTTCATTAAAAGTGAGGCCGCTGTCAATCGTGAGCCCAAGTATTTTCAATGATTTGGAATATTTAATTTCAACACCCCCCATCGAGAGTCGAGGCGTGTCATATTTTAATTTTCTAGTCGATAGTATGGCGCAGGTTTTGTGGGGAGCGAATTTCAATTTATTTATCTTCCCCCATTCTCTTATCCTATCGAGTACTCTATTAGCTTTTTGCTCAATCTCCAGAGCCGTGTTGCCATCCATCACTATCACAATGTCGTCGGCAAACGCTTGATTAAACACATCCATCTCATCTAGCATCCATAGCAGGGGGTCCAACAAGAGGTCCCACAGGATCGGTCCACCTATGGATCCCTGTACGCACCCCTTGTTGGTCTCCCTGCTCACTTCCTTACCTGCATACCTTACACTCACTCTTCTTTCACTCAGGTAGCTGCTAATTACCCGCCTCAGGTTCCCCGGACACCCAACCTCAGCCAACCTAACCTTTATGGCTGGCCACCAAGCACTGTCGAAGGCCCCCTCTATGTCCAGCGAAACCACAACAGAAATTTTCTTCTCCTCCCTCATCTTTCTGATGTGGTGCACTAACCTATAGAGGGCGTCTTCGGTGCTCCTTTGGGGCATGAAGCCATATTGGTTAGGGCTAATCCTGGGCAACAGGTAGAACCTGAGTCGGGCGACCAGCATCTTCTCGAAGATTTTGCCGAGAACAGGCAAGAGGCCGATCGGTCGGTTAGGTTAGGTTAGGTTAGGTTAGGTTGGGGCCGTTCCGTATGGTTAACGGCATTGGTGGGGCCGCAGAGGAAGAGGCAAGTTGGTATTACGGTGCGCCGCTTGCCCTATCCTCTGCGGCCGAAGTGTGGTCGGTGGCAGAACCTCAGATCTGCCACCGGGTACCGGTTGTGGTGGCTGGTATCCGTGGCCTCCAAGTAGCAGACTTTTTGTGTGATTAACCTAACCTCGTTTAACCTAAGGCGTTAGAATAAACGGATTTAGGTTAAACGGCGTTAGGTTGAACGGCGTTAGGTTGAACGGCGTTAGGTTGAACGGCGTTAGGTTGAACGGCGTTAGTTTTAACTGCGTTAGGCTAAACGGCGTTAGGTTAAACGGCGTTAGGTTGAACGGCGTTAGGTTGATTGGAGTTAGGGTCAACGGCTTTAGGTTAGTTTAACTGGCGTTAGGTTAAAGGGCGTTTACCCTCAGTGAATATTTTAGTTGGATAATAAAAAAAAACCTTACCTAACGGGATAACCATTAACCTAACGTCCTTTGACCTAACGCTGATTAACCTGTCAATGATTAACTTAACGCTGATTCTCCTAACGCCGATTAACCTCACCTTATTTAAACTAACGCTGATTAACCTAACCCTTTTTGTGATTAACCTAACCTCATTTAACCTTAGGCGTTAGAATAAACGGATTTAGGTTAAACGGCGTTAGGTTGAACGACGTTAGGTTGAACGGCGTTAGGTTGAACGGCGTTAGGTTGAACGGCGTTAGGTTGAACGGCGTTAGGTTGAACGGCGTTAGGTTGAACGGCGTTAGGTTGAACGGCGTTAGGTTGAACGGCGTTAGGTTGAACGGCGTTAGGTTGAACGGCGTTAGGTTGAACGGCGTTAGGTTGAACGGCGTTAGGTTGAACGGCGTTAGGTTGAACGGCGTTAGGTTGAACGGCGTTAGGTTAAACTGCGTTAGGCTAAACGGCGTTAGGTTGAACGGAGTTAGGTTAAACGGCGTCAGGTTAGGTTAACTGGCGTTAGGTTAAAGGGCGTTTACCCTTAGCTATTATTGTAGTTAGATAATAGATTTTAAAAAATCGTGGGTTCACATATATTGTAATGATTTGGTCGAACCTAACCTAATCTAACGCTGATTAAACTTTACCTTTTTTGTGATTAACCTAACCTCGTTTAACCTAAGGCGTTAGAATAAACGGATTTAGGTTAAACGGCGTTAGGTTGAACGGCGTTAGGTTGAACGGCGTTAGGTTGAACGGCGTAAGTTTAAACTGCGTTAGGCTAAACGGCGTTAGGTTAAACGGCGTTAGGTTGAACGGCGTTAGGTTGAACGGAGTTAGGGTCAACGGCTTTAGGTTAGGTTAACTAGCGTTAGGTTAAAGGGCGTTTACTCTTAGTGAATATTTTAGTTGGATAATAAAAAAATAAAAAAAAACCTTACCTAACGGGATAACCATTAACCTAACCTCCTTTGACCTAACGCTGATTAACCTGTCAACGATTAACTTAACGCTGATTCTCCTAACGCCGATTAACCTCACCTTATTTAAACTAACGCTGATTAACCTAACCCTTTTTTGTGATTAACCTAACCTCATTTAACCTTAGGCGTTAGAATAAACGGATTTAAGTTAAACGGCGTTAGGTTGAACGGCGTTAGGTTGAACGACGTTAGGTTGAACGGCGTTAGGTTGAACGGCGTTAGGTTAAACTGCGTTAGGCTAAACGGCGTTAGGTTGAACGGAGTTAGGTTAAACGGCGTCAGGTTAGGTTAACTGGCGTTAGGTTAAAGGGCGTTTACCCTTAGCTATTATTGTAGTTAGATAATAGATTTTAAAAAATCGTGGGTTCACATATATTGTAATGATTTGGTCGAACCTAACCTAACCTAACGCTGATTAAACTTTACCTTTTTTTGTGATTAACCTAACCTCGTTTAACCTAAGGCGTTAGAATAAACGGATTTAGGTTAAACGGCGTTAGGTTGAACGGCGTTAGGTTGAACGGCGTTAGGTTGAACGGCGTTAGTTTTAACTGCGTTAGGCTAAACGGCGTTAGGTTAAACGGCGTTAGGTTGAACGGCGTTAGGTTGATTGGAGTTAGGGTCAACGGCTTTAGATTAGTTTAACTGGCGTTAGGTTAAAGGGCGTTTACCCTCAGTGAATATTTTAGTTGGATAATAAAAAAAAACCTTACCTAACGGGATAACCATTAACCTAACGTCCTTTGACCTAACGCTGATTAACCTGTCAATGATTAACTTAACGCTGATTCTCCTAACGCCGATTAACCTCACCTTATTTAAACTAACGCTGATTAACCTAACCCTTTTTGTGATTAACCTAACCTCATTTAACCTTAGGCGTTAGAATAAACGGATTTAGGTTAAACGGCGTTAGGTTGAACGACGTTAGGTTGAACGGCGTTAGGTTGAACGGCGTTAGGTTGAACGGCGTTAGGTTGAACGGCGTTAGGTTGAACGGCGTTAGGTTGAACGGCGTTAGGTTGAACGGCGTTAGGTTGAACGGCGTTAGGTTGAACGGCGTTAGGTTGAACGGCGTTAGGTTGAACGGCGTTAGGTTGAACGGCGTTAGGTTGAACGGCGTTAGGTTAAACTGCGTTAGGCTAAACGGCGTTAGGTTGAACGGAGTTAGGTTAAACGGCGTCAGGTTAGGTTAACTGGCGTTAGGTTAAAGGGCTTTTACCCTTAGCTATTATTGTAGTTAGATAATAGATTTTAAAAAATCGTGGGTTCACATATATTGTAATGATTTGGTCGAACCTAACCTAACCTAACGCTGATTAAACTTTACCTTTTTTTGTGATTAACCTAACCTCGTTTAACCTAAGGCGTTAGAATAAACGGATTTAGGTTAAACGGCGTTAGGTTGAACGGCGTTAGGTTGAACGGCGTTAGGTTGAACGGCGTTAGGTTGAACGGCGTTAGTTTTAACTGCGTTAGAATAAACGGATTTAGGTTAAACGGCGTTAGGTTGAACGGCGTTAGGTTGAACGGCGTTAGGTTGAACGGCGTTAGGTTGAACGGCGTTAGTTTTAACTGCGTTAGGCTAAACGGCGTTAGGTTAAACGGCGTTAGGTTGAACGGCGTTAGGTTGATTGGAGTTAGGGTCAACGGCTTTAGGTTAGTTTAACTGGCGTTAGGTTAAAGGGCGTTTACCCTCAGTGAATATTTTAGTTGGATAATAAAAAAAACCTTACCTAACGGGATAACCATTAACCTAACGTCCTTTGACCTAACGCTGATTAACCTGTCAATGATTAACTTAACGCTGATTCTCCTAACGCCGATTAACCTCACCTTATTTAAACTAACGCTGATTAACCTAACCCTTTTTGTGATTAACCTAACCTCATTTAACCTTAGGCGTTAGAATAAACGGATTTAGGTTAAACGGCGTTAGGTTGAACGACGTTAGGTTGAACGGCGTTAGGTTGAACGGCGTTAGGTTGAACGGCGTTAGGTTGAACGGCGTTAGGTTGAACGGCGTTAGGTTGAACGACGTTAGGTTGAACGGCGTTAGGTTGAACGGCGTTAGGTTGAACGGCGTTAGGTTGAACGGCGTTAGGTTGAACGGCGTTAGGTTGAACGGCGTTAGGTTGAACGGCGTTAGGTTGAACGGCGTTAGGTTGAACTGCGTTAGGCTAAACGGCGTTAGGTTGAACGGAGTTAGGTTAAACGGCGTCAGGTTAGGTTAACTGGCGTTAGGTTAAAGGGCTTTTACCCTTAGCTATTATTGTAGTTAGATAATAGATTTTAAAAAATCGTGGGTTCACATATATTGTAATGATTTGGTCGAACCTAACCTAACCTAACGCTGATTAAACTTTACCTTTTTTTGTGATTAACCTAACCTCGTTTAACCTAAGGCGTTAGAATAAACGGATTTAGGTTAAACGGCGTTAGGTTGAACGGCGTTAGGTTGAACGGCGTTAGGTTGAACGGCGTTAGGTTGAACGGCGTTAGTTTTAACTGCGTTAGGCTAAACGGCGTTAGGTTAAACGGCGTTAGGTTGAACGGCGTTAGGTTGATTGGAGTTAGGGTCAACGGCTTTAGGTTAGTTTAACTGGCGTTAGGTTAAAGGGCGTTTACCCTCAGTGAATATTTTAGTTGGATAATAAAAAAAAACCTTACCTAACGGGATAACCATTAACCTAACGTCCTTTGACCTAACGCTGATTAACCTGTCAATGATTAACTTAACGCTGATTCTCCTAACGCCGATTAACCTCACCTTATTTAAAATAACGCTGATTAACCTAACCCTTTTTGTGATTAACCTAACCTCATTTAACCTTAGGCGTTAGAATAAACGGATTTAGGTTAAACGGCGTTAGGTTGAACGACGTTAGGTTGAACGGCGTTAGGTTGAACGGCGTTAGGTTGAACGGCGTTAGGTTGAACGGCGTTAGGTTGAACGGCGTTAGGTTGAACGGCGTTAGGTTGAACGGCGTTAGGTTGAACGGCGTTAGGTTGAACGGCGTTAGGTTGAACGGCGTTAGGTTGAACGGCGTTAGGTTAAACTGCGTTAGGCTAAACGGCGTTAGGTTGAACGGAGTTAGGTTAAACGGCGTCAGGTTAGGTTAACTGGCGTTAGGTTAAAGGGCTTTTACCCTTAGCTATTATTGTAGTTAGATAATAGATTTTAAAAAATCGTGGGTTCACATATATTGTAATGATTTGGTCGAACCTAACCTAATCTAACGCTGATTAAACTTTACCTTTTTTGTGATTAACCTAACCTCGTTTAACCTAAGGCGTTAGAATAAACGGATTTAGGTTAAACGGCGTTAGGTTGAACGGCGTTAGGTTGAACGGCGTTAGGTTGAACGGCGTAAGTTTAAACTGCGTTAGGCTAAACGGCGTTAGGTTAAACGGCGTTAGGTTGAACGGCGTTAGGTTGAACGGAGTTAGGGTCAACGGCTTTAGGTTAGGTTAACTAGCGTTAGGTTAAAGGGCGTTTACTCTTAGTGAATATTTTAGTTGGATAATAAAAAAATAAAAAAAAACCTTACCTAACGGGATAACCATTAACCTAACCTCCTTTGACCTAACGCTGATTAACCTGTCAACGATTAACTTAACGCTGATTCTCCTAACGCCGATTAACCTCACCTTATTTAAACTAACGCTGATTAACCTAACCCTTTTTTGTGATTAACCTAACCTCATTTAACCTTAGGCGTTAGAATAAACGGATTTAAGTTAAACGGCGTTAGGTTGAACGGCGTTAGGTTGAACGACGTTAGGTTGAACGGCGTTAGGTTGAACGGCGTTAGGTTAAACTGCGTTAGGCTAAACGGCGTTAGGTTGAACGGAGTTAGGTTAAACGGCGTCAGGTTAGGTTAACTGGCGTTAGGTTAAAGGGCGTTTACCCTTAGCTATTATTGTAGTTAGATAATAGATTTTAAAAAATCGTGGGTTCACATATATTGTAATGATTTGGTCGAACCTAACCTAACCTAACGCTGATTAAACTTTACCTTTTTTTGTGATTAACCTAACCTCGTTTAACCTAAGGCGTTAGAATAAACGGATTTAGGTTAAACGGCGTTAGGTTGAACGGCGTTAGGTTGAACGGCGTTAGGTTGAACGGCGTTAGTTTTAACTGCGTTAGGCTAAACGGCGTTAGGTTAAACGGCGTTAGGTTGAACGGCGTTAGGTTGATTGGAGTTAGGGTCAACGGCTTTAGGTTAGTTTAACTGGCGTTAGGTTAAAGGGCGTTTACCCTCAGTGAATATTTTAGTTGGATAATAAAAAAAAACCTTACCTAACGGGATAACCATTAACCTAACGTCCTTTGACCTAACGCTGATTAACCTGTCAATGATTAACTTAACGCTGATTCTCCTAACGCCGATTAACCTCACCTTATTTAAACTAACGCTGATTAACCTAACCCTTTTTGTGATTAACCTAACCTCATTTAACCTTAGGCGTTAGAATAAACGGATTTAGGTTAAACGGCGTTAGGTTGAACGACGTTAGGTTGAACGGCGTTAGGTTGAACGGCGTTAGGTTGAACGGCGTTAGGTTGAACGGCGTTAGGTTGAACGGCGTTAGGTTGAACGGCGTTAGGTTGAACGGCGTTAGGTTGAACGGCGTTAGGTTGAACGGCGTTAGGTTGAACGGCGTTAGGTTGAACGGCGTTAGGTTGAACGGCGTTAGGTTAAACTGCGTTAGGCTAAACGGCGTTAGGTTGAACGGAGTTAGGTTAAACGGCGTCAGGTTAGGTTAACTGGCGTTAGGTTAAAGGGCTTTTACCCTTAGCTATTATTGTAGTTAGATAATAGATTTTAAAAAATCGTGGGTTCACATATATTGTAATGATTTGGTCGAACCTAACCTAACCTAACGCTGATTAAACTTTACCTTTTTTTGTGATTAACCTAACCTCGTTTAACCTAAGGCGTTAGAATAAACGGATTTAGGTTAAACGGCGTTAGGTTGAACGGCGTTAGGTTGAACGGCGTTAGGTTGAACGGCGTTAGGTTGAACGGCGTTAGTTTTAACTGCGTTAGAATAAACGGATTTAGGTTAAACGGCGTTAGGTTGAACGGCGTTAGGTTGAACGGCGTTAGGTTGAACGGCGTTAGGTTGAACGGCGTTAGTTTTAACTGCGTTAGGCTAAACGGCGTTAGGTTAAACGGCGTTAGGTTGAACGGCGTTAGGTTGATTGGAGTTAGGGTCAACGGCTTTAGGTTAGTTTAACTGGCGTTAGGTTAAAGGGCGTTTACCCTCAGTGAATATTTTAGTTGGATAATAAAAAAAAACCTTACCTAACGGGATAACCATTAACCTAACGTCCTTTGACCTAACGCTGATTAACCTGTCAATGATTAACTTAACGCTGATTCTCCTAACGCCGATTAACCTCACCTTATTTAAACTAACGCTGATTAACCTAACCCTTTTTGTGATTAACCTAACCTCATTTAACCTTAGGCGTTAGAATAAACGGATTTAGGTTAAACGGCGTTAGGTTGAACGACGTTAGGTTGAACGGCGTTAGGTTGAACGGCGTTAGGTTGAACGGCGTTAGGTTGAACGGCGTTAGGTTGAACGGCGTTAGGTTGAACGGCGTTAGGTTGAACGGCGTTAGGTTGAACGGCGTTAGGTTGAACGGCGTTAGGTTGAACGGCGTTAGGTTGAACGGCGTTAGGTTGAACGGCGTTAGGTTGAACGGCGTTAGGTTGAACGGCGTTAGGTTAAACTGCGTTAGGCTAAACGGCGTTAGGTTGAACGGAGTTAGGTTAAACGGCGTCAGGTTAGGTTAACTGGCGTTAGGTTAAAGGGCTTTTACCCTTAGCTATTATTGTAGTTAGATAATAGATTTTAAAAAATCGTGGGTTCACATATATTGTAATGATTTGGTCGAACCTAACCTAACCTAACGCTGATTAAACTTTACCTTTTTTTGTGATTAACCTAACCTCGTTTAACCTAAGGCGTTAGAATAAACGGATTTAGGTTAAACGGCGTTAGGTTGAACGGCGTTAGGTTGAACGGCGTTAGGTTGAACGGCGTTAGGTTGAACGGCGTTAGGTTGAACGGCGTTAGTTTTAACTGCGTTAGGCTAAACGGCGTTAGGTTAAACGGCGTTAGGTTGAACGGCGTTAGGTTGATTGGAGTTAGGGTCAACGGCTTTAGGTTAGTTTAACTGGCGTTAGGTTAAAGGGCGTTTACCCTCAGTGAATATTTTAGTTGGATAATAAAAAAAAACCTTACCTAACGGGATAACCATTAACCTAACGTCCTTTGACCTAACGCTGATTAACCTGTCAATGATTAACTTAACGCTGATTCTCCTAACGCCGATTAACCTCACCTTATTTAAACTAACGCTGATTAACCTAACCCTTTTTGTGATTAACCTAACCTCATTTAACCTTAGGCGTTAGAATAAACGGATTTAGGTTAAACGGCGTTAGGTTGAACGACGTTAGGTTGAACGGCGTTAGGTTGAACGGCGTTAGGTTGAACGGCGTTAGGTTGAACGGCGTTAGGTTGAACGGCGTTAGGTTGAACGGCGTTAGGTTGAACGGCGTTAGGTTGAACGGCGTTAGGTTGAACGGCGTTAGGTTGAACGGCGTTAGGTTGAACGGCGTTAGGTTGAACGGCGTTAGGTTAAACTGCGTTAGGCTAAACGGCGTTAGGTTGAACGGAGTTAGGTTAAACGGCGTCAGGTTAGGTTAACTGGTGTTAGGTTAAAGGGCTTTTACCCTTAGCTATTATTGTAGTTAGACAATAGATTTTAAAAAATCGTGGGTTCACATATTATATTGTAATGATTAGGTTTGCAGTCCCGGTAGAACCTATCTTAGGCTTCAATGTCGGCTTGACAGCTGTCAAACTGACAGTTGACTTCTTTCATCTGTCAAGTGTCATGCATGCTTCTGGTACAGGTAGAATAACAAAGGGTAAATTACGAAACTATCATGCGGAATATTTATTATAGTTTGTTAAAAAGTATATTGTCTCATGGCTGCCGCAGTTCATCTCTCAGCGCTCAAGCACAGGCGACGCTTGCGCTTTGCAGTACGCGCACGTGCCCTGGCGGCCAGCGCCGAGGGTCCGTCAGTCTCTTACTTGTCCACTCCCTGCAGCGCGTTATCTTCACCCAAGGACATACGTGCAAAAAAGAAGTGGCACATAAGCTCGGTGTCTTTAACATTATTCAGTACAATTCAAAATCAAAATACACAACGTGTGATTCCGTACAGTAACCTCGTGATGGTCTTACTGTGAAGATGCTACGGATCCAAGTGAATTGCTGTTGCTACAAACAGAACAAAATATCAAATCTTTCTGTGAACATAAATAAAAGTTACGACCAACTGTGTAATCTTAAAAGTGGGACTTTATGATTTAAAATTAACTTGTAACAATAAGGTTAACTGAATCAAAACTGTAACATTTTGATTTATTTATATGCCTCTTAACGTACGTCACCCTTATTGCACATTACACTAATTTTATATTTCATACATAATTAATACCTATATGAGCTCGACTTTCTCCGCGAGTAATAATAGTGTTCTGTGATTGAAAAGTACTGAACAGAACTCCTGACTCCTTATAGATACATGTTTGGGGACTCGGGTATTGTTTAAAGAACTGCAAACATATGCCAGTATGTAACTAACAGTAATCATCATCATCTTATTTACAATGCCTAAGAAGCTTGGCTCGTCTTCAATTATACATTCGATCGTTTATTTTAAATGTTCCTAAATTATATTTTTAAACAAAAAATAAAACTGACTTTCAAAGTAAAAATACACAAAAAAGTATGAAATAAAACATATTCACTTAATAATTCTCCTTTTAAATTCGGCTAAAATTTTAACTATTTCTCTACTCAATCTTCTTAATTTTGAAGTCGGTACCAGCAAATATGAACGTGAGTTCTATAAAATATTGTAGGATATCGATTGGGCTGGTATCGATTTCAAAATTAAGAAGATTAAGTAGACAAAAGGTTAAAATTTTAGCCGAATTTAAAAGGGGAATTATTAAGTGAATATGTTTTATTCCATACTTTTTTGTGTATTTTTACATTGGAATTTGGAAGCCGGTTTAATTTTTCGTTTAAAAATAATTTTTTTTTTTTTGCACTAGCAAGCGATAACAAGCGTTTTTTTTTCCGCGGAACACAGCCAATGTCACATTAACATATTAGAGATTTTGACAGAAAATATATGGACTTTGTCAAAACTAGTCTCTGATTGCGGCCGTACGTAAGAGCCAGAAATTGTCCTGAACCTCAATTCTCGTATTTAAAGTAGACAATTTAAACAGTCAATTTTACTGTATTTGGATTGAAAGTGTAGCGTCATGTTACCGTGAACGGATTTTATGACGTTTCGACCAATCAGAGCGTGTTTCACGTTGGTTTAACGTTCATAAAAACGCCTATCTGGAGTATAAGCGTATTGGGGCTTGATTGTAATTGTATTAATGCAGGCTTTATTTAGCAGAACTGTCCCTCTGATTTCTCGCTTTTAAAGAAAAAGGCAAATATAAAAAGTGGACTGCAAAAAGCGCCTCTGTTATGCAAGAAATATACCCTTAAAAGAAAAAAATAAGAAAAAAAAATCATAACAACTTACCAAAAGAAGTGAAACCCCATCAAAAACATTTTCATGTAAAGTTAGCCAAAACAAAAGCATATAACTTGCTCTGTCAAATAGTTATTACATCTCTTGTAAAACCAAGTATGCTTTTGACTCTGCACCTTAGTCAAGTTAAGTGGCTTGGCTGTTTCGTTTATACAAGAATAGCATAACAGACAAAACAGTAAGTAGGTAAATTTTTCACCTAACGCCAAAGCGAATGTAGCGAAATGGCCAGGCCACATATTTTGACTAAGGTGCAGTGTCAAAAGCTTACTTGGTTTTACATGAGATCTAATAACTTTTTGGCTCTCTTTACATGAAAATGTTTTTGGTCGGATATAATACGTATATTAGTAACCTAGACTTTTAATTGATATAGCAAGACATTGATTGTAGCTAATTATAGGATAGATTATAATCATCATCAACATTGCAATCAGTAACAGTGGTAAAGGCTGGTCCTCCATCATAGGGAAGCCCTAGCCTGTATAATAGGTAGAGATTTAGATTTGGATGAGGATCTTCAAAAGGTAGGTGGTGAGTGAAGCTGATAGGAATGGAGTTATAGAAACCCCACCGCAATCTATCACCTTGAGGGCCGCTGATCACTGATGATTATAATTATTATAAATAGCTCTCATTAGATGTTGCTTTGTTAGACATTACTCATTAGGTTAGGTCTACAACTTACAAGTGATTAATTAAAAAAATTTTGTGTTTTACACATGTTTTATTTCAATATTTTAACTTGGATTTAATTAAAACCACTTGCAATGAAGTTGTATATCCATAACATATCAAAATCATAGAAGGGACTAGGAAAATATTAATTATAAACTGAAATGATTTTTAACACAAACTGTCTTTGAACTTAACAGTCAGTCGGCAGGTGGTCACATGCGGTGGTGGTGGTGGTGGTGGTGCAGCGCGAGCGCGGGGTCTATGGGCGCGGGCGGCGGCGCAGGCGGCGGCGCGGGCGGGGGCAACGCAGCGCGCAGCAGGTCCGTGAGCTCGCGCAGCAGCGTGACGCCGCGCACGACGGTCTCGGCCTGCCGCTCGGCCGCCAGCGCGCTGCGCATGGCCGCCTCCGCCAGCACCTCCTCCGTGGACAGTCGCGTGCCCTCCGCGCCGCCGCCCTCAGCCTCCGAGAACATATCATCCTCCAGCGTGCTGCTCTTGCCCTCCTCGTCCACCTGAGTGTCACCTTGTGAACATCCTCCGCAACATGCTGGAAATAATTAAAAAGCTTATGTACTACTGAATTCTTAACAATAAATTATGAAACCCTTATTCCTAGCTACCTACGCACCAGCAAATTTGAACTTGAGTTCTATAAAATATATTATGATATTGTTTGGGCTGGTACCGATTTCAAAATTAAGAAGAGAAATAGTTAAAATTTAAGGGGCCCCATACACGGTCCGGTCTGCCTTCAGTTCGACCTGAACGGATGCAAAATCGTATCATGTGTGGGCTCGAATCCGTTCAGGCCGAACTGACGTCAGTTGGGTCTAGGGCTGCCACCTCTTTTTTTGCAGATAGAGTCTGGCTACTGAAACTGGAAAAAGGCGGCAAATTCAAAAAATCGACGTATGGCAATCTTGTCTATAGTCGGAATTATAGTTTTGATTCTTGATTATATTTATGACAATAATATTATATTTAATAATCAAGTATCAGAACTATAATTCCGACTATAGACAAGGTTGCCATACGTCGATTTTTTGAATTTGCCGCCTTTTCCAGTCTCATCTTTCAGTAGCCAGACTCGAAAGTACAATGATTATTATGGGTAGAAAAAGTACATTGTATTTAAAATAAAGTACAATTTATTTATTATCATTATTATGTTTAAATACATACGTATTTTTATTGTTTTTTGCACTTTGTATCAAATTAGTATATCTACCTTTACAGTCTATATTTAAATTAAATTTAATAAGTAATACATTTTTTATCAAATTCAGAGACACTTTGTTTCTTTCGTCTCTCCATTTGCTATAGGTCACAGAACATTTTCAGAATATATAAGGTTTGGTAAAATCAATTACGAATACTTCGGGCACGTGATCTACTGCTTGTGTAAAGATGTTTAGGCAAAAAAATAAATGAAACCCATGTAAAAAAATACAAACTAAAATTATTAAATTAAAATATTAATAAGAAATTAAATATTTTGCTTAAAGCATCCGCGCGGGACAAGGATGTAGCACGACAGAGACAGCGATGCATATTGCATACACCAGGGAAGATCATTCGAGTTCATATCTGTACAGCTGTTCGCGCGTGGTCGATATAATGCAATGAGATGTAAATTCCTGCAACATAAAGTAATTAAGTTTTAATTTTTTAAGTATATAAATTTTAATTAAGTATATAAAAGTTAAAAAATGTATTAGGAAATCTCAGCAGTTATTGTAAAAAAATAAAAAAATATTTAACAAATTATCAAGAACATCTAAAGATAATTTGTTAATTAAAAATAAATTAATAAGCTATAGCCAGGAGCTAGAAAAAACAAGGCTTGATTATGAGACCGACGTATGTAGCCCCCAGGCTGAGATCTTAGAGCTTCATTGCTCCCTTCAAAATATAAGGGATAAATATGAAATTTCCCAAAAAGAAATTAGTGCACATATATTGGCAACGGGTGATTTATTAGAACTCATTAAATATAATGAAGACCGGGTCCAATCACTGATAATAGCTCAAAATGACAATGAGAACATGGTAAGTCACTCCTTTAACTACTTAGATAAAACTAGTCTCAGCACAGGTATCCATACGGAGGTCTCAAAAAATATAATTAATAGTACACCACCATCATCATCAGCCGAGACCAACCACATCAGTATATATAGTGATGAGATTGGTCAAGGCCTCGGTGAAATAGTGACTAAATACTGTGAGGGGCAATTAGTGATCAACAATTGTATGCCTGGGGCACCGTTTGACCAGATATTGACAAGAGCCCTTATGGACACTCATCGTCCCAACACAACTTTGATTGTATTAATTGGGAGAAGGGGCAAGGTGTACAAAAACCAAATTAAAACATACATTCAATCTTTGAGTGAATTAGAGAATATAAAAAAAATTGTTTGGTTCACCTTTCCCTACATAAAAAATTTGCCACACGAAAATAATATTAGATTTAAGTTGAATAGCCTACTGTGTAGTGCTTTTAATAGTAATAATTATATTATTGTAAATAATAATGCACAACATCTACATGTTATAGACATTAATAACATTCTAAGTTATTCTAGATATAAATATTTTACATTAGATAAGTTTTACTTATCTAATTATCATCATCGACTCATAGCATATTCGCTATTAATTTTTTAGATTTAAGCATAGCCAATGCAGTGGCTAACCCGACTCCTGCTTCTTTTGAGCAGAGTATTACTAGTAATACAACACTTTTGGATAGTTTGGAATATGTTCCAAATAATTTAAATTAGTATCTAAGACAACAGAGGAAGTCTCTAGCTCTAGTTTTATAAGTAGTTTAAATATAGAAAATAATTTCCCAGAATTGCCTACCAAAAATGTCATAAATAAAAAAAAACATGTTATATTAACCTGGTGCACCAAAATTTGCAAGGATTGGTAGGTAAAGAGTTAGAAATTGAATTGTTTTTAGAACATTACAATGTAGACATTTTATGTATTTCAGAACATTGGTTCAAGAAATGTGAACTTACACTAAACTTTTGTAGTCACCAGGTTGCAAGTTCGTTCAGTCGAGAAAAAGCTATTAGAGGCGGTTCATTAATATTAATAAATAAGAATTTTAAATTTAAAGAAAGAAAAGATATTGTCAGCCTCTCGACTGAGCGTTCTACTGAAATTGCCTGCATAGAGACGGAGCATTTTATTATTGTGAATGTATACAGGCCTCCATCTGGGTTATATGAATCTTTTGAAAAAACTATGGAAACATTATTAAACAAAGTATGTATATCTAACAAACAAATAATTTTATGTGGTGATTTTAACATCAATTTGTTACATAATAATAATCCAACCACAGTTAGATTCACATCCTTATTGAAATCATATAACCTGATTAACTTGTTTATTGAACCTACAAGAATTTGTGGTAGCTCAGCGACTTGTATTGATAACATTTTCAGTAACTTGACACCAAATAAAAAGGAAACAATAAATGTATTGAGTTCTGATCACTGTGGACAGCTGGTTACACTGAATGCTGTGTGTTTAAAAAATAATTTATCTACTAATAAGAATGTGTTTATTCCAGTCAATAAAAAACGTATTGAGAAGTTTAGAAGCAATATATTATCTAATCTGCAGAGCTTTGAGGAGAAACACGGTTTAAATTTCGATTTTACACAATTATTTAATTTAATTAAAAGTCAATATACTTCTGTTTTTACTTCTAAACCGGTTAGGCCTCAAAGTACTAGTAGATTTAATGAATGGGCAACTGCGGGAATTCATATTAGTAGAAAAAGGATATATGAACTGTACTCCGAAAAATCTTACAATAACAGTGAAAATTTTGCTCTTCATATAAAAAAATATTCAAAGATATTTAGAAAAGTTTCAATTGCGGCAAAAGCAATACACATAAGAGATCAAATAAAGAATTCTAAAAATAAAATAAAAACTACTTGGAAAATAATTAATAGTGAAACTGGAAGAGTCGCCTGTCGTAACTCAGATTTGAAACTTTGTGTAGACAATAAAATAATTAAATCAGACGATGAAGTGGCGTCAGTATTTGAGAAATTCTTTGCAGACATTCCAGTTTCTACTACAAAAAATCTAAAGTCTTCACCCGCAGCTGCTGAATCATTACTTAAATATAATGTAAAAAAATGTGAGGTCAACTTTCATTTTAGACAAATTGAGTCACGTGATATTATTAACACATTTAACACATTAAATGTAAAAAATACTGCGGACATGTGGGGTATGTCCGTAAGAATTATTAAATCGATAGTTGACATCATTGCGCCTCATCTAGCGTTTATCTTTAATAATTGTATAGAGATTGGTGAGTTTCCTGACTTAATGAAGCATAGCAAAGTATTACCTCTTTTTAAAGCTGGAAGCAAATATGATCCAGCTAATTATAGACCTATTTCAATACTACCGACCTTTAGTAAAATATTTGAAAAAAATATTTTACAACAACTATTGGCTCATTTCAATATTAATAAATTGTTACACAACAAGCAGTTCGGTTTTACTAAAGGTCGATCTACGACTGATGCAGGCATTAGCCTTATTAGTAGTATATATGAAGCCTGGGAGGGATCGCAGGATGCACTAGGTATATTTTGCGATCTTTCTAAGGCTTTTGATTGTGTAGAGCATGCAACGTTGATCAGGAAACTAGACCACTATGGCGTAAGGGGCACATCACTTACAATGTTAACATCTTATTTAAGTAACAGGACACAAAGGGTTGAAGTGAATGGCAAGATGTCATCGGGAGCCAAAATAGATTTAGGAGTGCCGCAAGGGTCCATTTTAGGTCCTTTCCTCTTCCTGATCTACATAAACGATTTGCCTTATCTTGTTAAAGATATACTAGAGATAGTGTTATTTGCTGACGATACTTCACTTATTTTTAAAGTGAAGCGACAGCAGTCGGACTATGACAGGGTAAATAATGCTCTCTCTGAAATAGTAAATTGGTTTGGTAGCAATAATCTCCTTCTCAATGCATCTAAGACAAAATGTTTAAAGTTTAGTTTACCAGGTAGGCCTATGGTATCCTTTTATGGGGCAATGCCGCCGACATTAATTCTATCTTTGTGCTGCAGAAGCGAGCTATTAGAGCTATTTATAAGATGACCCCATACGCCTCCCTAAGAGAAAAATTTAAAGAAATAGGGATACTGACTGTATACTCACAATACATTTTTGATAATGTTATGTATGTAAAAAAATATAGTAATGAATTTGATAAAAAATGTGACCAACATAACATCAATACTAGGAATAAGCACAAGCTGGCTGTACCAGTGACTAGACTCAGTAAAATAAACAATTCTTTTAAAGGTCAGTGTATACGCTTCTATAATAAACTCCCAGAAAATGTGAAAAACTTGTCAATAAATAAATTTAAAAAAGTAGTTAAAAGACATTTGTGTGGCAAAGGTTATTATAAAGTTAAAGATTTCATTGAGGACAGCACACCCTGGGAATAAGATGATCCTATGAGGCAATTTCAGTTTTAACTAGTTATACAATGTACTTTTGTACTGTAATATATTGTAATTTTTTTTTTGTTGTTTGACGTTCGGAAAAAAAACCTTGTTTTTTTATTCTGAATAAAAAGATTTTTATTTTATTTATTTTATTTTATAATTTAATTTTGTATAAAAAAAAATTCACGAGTTTCAAAAATTTTTTTTTTGCCTAAACGTCTTTACACAAGCAGTATATGACGTACCCAAAGTTTCCGTAATTGATTTTACCAAACCTTATATAATAAAAATGAAATGACTTTATACAAGTTTAAAAAAAATATCATTTCTCTTATTAAACACTTGCTGTCTTTATTGTGCAGTTGATAGTTTTAAAGTATATTGTAATAAAGTTAGCGAGTTAGTATTAGTAAAGAAATTTTTCCATATAGATCATCCATATTATCTACATTAAGTTTTTGCAGATTTATATTTTCAATAATCTTGTATGGGACTGTATTTTTCCACTAGGTTTTCACCGCCGGCTCTGATCAGACTCGAAGATAGCAAGGTTACACCGATTCGGGCAGAGCTGGGGCGTATAAATAATAACACTGATTTGAGGAGAACATTTAGCACGATAAGTCGTTAGCTTACCTGGCTCAGGGCAATGCCGTATAGGGAGCACAAATGTACTCTTCTAACTTTCATATTAGCTATCTCTCTCTTATTTCTCTATACGGCTATTTTTCCATAATTTTCCCTAATTTCCCTTTATTTCCCCTGAGCCAGGATAAGTGAAACGCATAACGTGAAATTCTTTATTTACCATAAAACAATACATAATCACACAGTTTACATATATACTTAGTAATACACAACTTAAAGTTACAAGTATAAGAAAACCATATATTTTTCACCATTATAATCTCATTTTCTCTAAAACCATTTACATTTCAATTTACCTAAACGTTATTTACTTTAGCCACTAATTTTCCCTATGTACAACACTAATTTTCCAAGCAAAATAAGGTACGGTTAAGAAATTATAACGAAAATAAACTCGTGACTCTAAAACAATTAATAGGTTGGGGAAAAAGTATTTTCGCATTATAGTACTTATGTATGAACTTGTTATAAAATATCTTGGGCTATACCAATTGTATCTGGCTGATTTTGGTATCATTAAAAAGTTTTAATTTTACAGACAATTTGTGATTCTTTATTACGACGTAATAAAACCGAACCATTTTTGAAGAAGCTGATAACTGGTGATGAAAAGTGGATCACGTACGACAAGAACGTGCGAAAAAGATCGTGGTCAAAGGCCGGTCAGGCTTCACAGACTGTGGCGAAACCCGGGTTAACTCGCAACAAGGTGATGCTGTGTGTGTGGTGGGATTGGAAGGGCATTATTCATTATGAGCTGTTACCGCCAGGCAGGACCATCAATTCTGAAGTGTACTGCGAACAACTGATGAGATTAAAGCAAGAAGTTGAGAGAAAGCGGCCGGAATTAATCAACAGAAGGGGTGTGGTTTTTCACCATGATAACGCTAGACCTCACACATCTTTAGCCCCTCAGAAAAAATTACGGGAGTTTGGCTGGGAGGTGTTAATGCATCCGCCGTATAGTCCTGACCTTGCACCTTCAGATTTCCACCTGTTTCGGTCGCTGCAGAATTCCTTAGGCAGTGTCAGGTTGACATCACAAGAGGACTGCCAAAACCACTTGTCGCAGTTTTTTCATCAGAAGCCCCAAAAATTTTATCATCTACCTACCAACAAGATGGCAAAAAGTTATCGAACAAAATGGCACCTATATACTTTAGTCACTTGTAAATAAACTTTATAAAAAAACCTTTTGAATTTTTATATAAAATGCGAAGAAACTTTTTCCCCAACCTAATATTTACCACTATTTTAATGAATTTAACACTTATATACAACACTTATATTCACTATTTTCACTCTTAAGAGTTTATGTACTATTTACTCACAGTTTTTAGAAACGTTTTAAAGCACTGATAAGCGTTCATTGTCTTTAAATTCACTTTTGTTGAGGCGAGGCCGCTGTCCTTAACATCCTCCCCCCGGCGCAGTAGCCAGGTTCTACGCAGCCTCCTCTGGTGACCGCGGGCTCGCTGGACCCGCCGTAGACTGCTCCGCTGACTGCCAGCTGTCTGTGTCCGCCGCAAACTGCTCTGGTGACTGCGGGCTGACCGTGCCCGCTGCAACTGGCTGCGACCGCGAGCTGTCTGTGCTCGCTACAGCTCGTGGTGGTGACTGCGAGCCGTCTGTGGCTCGCTCCGGCGACTGCGAGCTGTCTGTAGCTCGCTCAGGCGACTGCGAGCTGTCTTTAGCTCGCTCAGACGACTGCGAGCTGTCTGTAGTTCGCTCAGGCGACTGCGAGCTGTCTGTAGCTCGCTCAGGCGACTGCGAGCTGTCTGTAGCTCGCCCCGGCGACTGCGAGCTGTCTGTAGCTCGCTCAGGCGACTGCGAGCTGTCTGTAGCTCGCTCCGGCGCTCGTTCCGCGCCCGGCACCGCCCCCGGCTCCGTCTGCTCCGCCAGCGTCCGTCCGTCCGCACAACGCACCTGTCCATCCGGGGCAGGGTAGACCCGGTGCACGACCCCGCGCGGCCACGTATTACGTGGCAGCGCCGGATCTACGACCACGACCAGGTCGCCCGGAACCAGGGCACGGCTGCTCTGCGGCGCCCCGTAGCGTGGCGTGAGCGTGGGGAGGTATTCCCTCACCCAGCGCCTCCAGAACTCGTCGGCAAGGGCTTGCGCGACTCTCCAAGTCTTCTTGTCCGCCGGCACACACGGTCCGACGTACGGCAGTCCGGTAGACGACCCGAGGAGGAAATGGTTCGGTGTGATTGCCTCCGGGTCGCTGGGGTCCACGGACACGTGAACTAGCGGTCGTGCGTTCACGGAATACTCCGCCTCGGCCATCAGGGTCTGGAGTACCTCTTCTTTCGGCGACTTCTCGTTCAGCGTAGCGAGTAAGGCGGTTTTCACCGACCTCACCATCCGTTCCCAGGCACCTCCTTGACTCGGCGCCCCGGGCGGGGTGAACTTCCATTGCATGCGGTGCGTGAGGCCCAGCTGAGCCATAGCCGGTGCCCACTCGGCGTACGCCTGCCGCAGTTCGACGTCCGCTCCTCTGAAGTTCGTCCCGTTGTCGCTGTACATGACTGACGGCCATCCTCGCCGCGCAGCCATCCTTCTCATGGCCATTATTGCTGAGTCTGTCGACAGCGAGGCCACCAGCTCCAGGTGCACGGCCCGCGTCGTCAGACAGGTGAAGAGCGCTCCCCATCTCTTCTCGTGACGTCGGCCGATGGTGATCGTCATCGGGCCGAAACTGTCGAGACCACAGTACGAAAATGGTCTCTGGAACGCCCCCAGGCGCTCCGCCGGCAGGTCTCCAGTTTGTGGTGTTCTCGGGTGCGCCCGTCGTAGCCGACAAAACGCACACTTACTTGTTATGCTGCGCACCGTCGGCCGCAGCTTCAGGATCCAAAACCTTTGCCTGAGGTCGTTCACGACCCTCTCGCGGCTCCCGTGTCCTGCCCTGGCGTGCTCCCGTGCCACCAGTAACTTCGTAAACGGATGTCTTCCGTCCAGGATGATTGGATTCTTCATCTCCGCTGGAACCTGCGCTGCTTTGATTCTCCCGTCCAGTACGAGCAGCCCGTCTTTGTACACTGGGTTGAGCCGGTACAAGGAGCTCCACCTAGGCGCCGTCTTGCCACTTGTGATCTTCTCAACTTCTTGTGCCAAGCTGTCCCGTTGTGATCTCTAATACCACAACATCTCGGCCCGTTCTAGGTATCGTACCTCGAGGTTGGCTCGACGATCTCGGCATTTTTCTAAGAATAACAAAACCATCGCTGTACATCTTATGAGGCGCTCGTAACTCGAAAAGCGCGTCACATCCGGTAGACAGTCCAGCTCGCTCGCCCTTGTGGTGTAAAAGGCGTCGTGTTCTTCTTTATCTTCGACTTGGGCGGGACTCTCTGCGGGCCACTCGCTCATAGGCCTGCGCAGGAAGTCTGGCCCTTTAAACCATGGGTCCTCGTCGCTCTTCGGAACATAGCCCGTTCTAGTGGCTAGGTCCGCGACGTTGCTCTTTGTGCTCACCCACCTCCACTGGTGGACAGACGTCAGTTCGGCGATTTCCCCCAGGCGGTGCGCGACGTACGGCGTGTATTTCCGGCTGCCGTTCTGTATCCAACACAGCACCACCTGTTCGTCAATCCAGTAGAAAACGGTATCTGTTTTCCACCTGTGCTCTGCTACGACGGCGTTTCCCAGCCTCGCTCCGACCAGGGCGGCCTGTAGTTCCAGCCTCGGTATCATTTGGGCCTTCAACGGTGCCACTTTGGCCTTGGCTGCGGCCAACACGACTCGAACATCTCCATTTTCCTGCTTCAAACTGCAGTCCGCACGACTCCCCCCGTCGATCCTTGGGGTTATGACACCTCTCGCGTGCCACTGGAGTCCCGGTCCCATACTGCAGTTTGTCCGACTCCCCCCGTTGTAACTCCGGGGTAATGTGACGCCCTCTTTGCGCCACTGGAGTCTCGTCCCGTCTCGACTCTCTCCCGTTCGTTCGTCCGGGTAGTCGACGGTCCATATGTGCAGGATATTCTCGTCATCCTGCCTTATAATGCGCCTCGGGATGCTGCCATGGATTACCCAGCCGAGTTTGGTCTTTGAGGCCGCAGGCTGGTTCCTTTTCCCGATTCTCAGTTCTCTTGACACGATGAGCTGCCAGTTGTCCGTACCGATGAGAAGTTGGGGTTTCTCGTTCTCATAACACATCTCTTCATCCCTGAGATCGTGCAGGTGAGCGAGTTGCAGCAAGGATTCCGGAACGGATTGAGTGAGCAAGTTCAATCCGCCCACCGTTCTCGCAGTGATGTCGTGCCTGGTACCGTCGTGACCCCGTACGCCCAGTTGTACGAGTAGGCCTTTTTCCTCATTCCTCTCGGCATTGATCCCGTGCATCCGCAGCACTTTCGACGGACCGTCTGCGCCGATAGCCTTCGCGACGTCTTCATCCAGCAGAGTCACTGTCGAGCCCTCGTCGAACAGCGCGAAGATGTCCGCTTCGCCCCGTGGACCTACGACTTAAACCCTTCTCATCTTGAGTTTTACCGCACGGTCGGACGTGACCGATGCGGTAATAACGGCGTCCTCAGCCTGTGGAGCGCCGCCGGACCTCTCCTCGTGCAGCAATGTGTGGTGCAGCCGCTTACAACCCTTTGCGCCGCACGGTTTTGCCTTACAGTTGAATCTTCTGTGTCGGCTCGATATGCACAGGAAACACAGCCCCTCTTTCTTGACTGTGTCCCATCTCTTTGGTAAGCTCATCTTCTTGAAGGTGGCGCAGCGAGGCAGAGCGTGACTATTGGCACATATCGGGCACTTCATTGCTTCCTCGCGTACCTTCTTGGGTTGGCTGTGGCTCGGCAAACCCCTGCCCTCATCTGTCACCGCGAAGACTGGCCTTCTTGTTCTGGTTTCACTCTTGTTCGGAGGCTGACGCGGTGTTTCCCTCTTCGCTGTCGTGCTGAATCCGTAGCGCAGCGCCCTGTCCGCTTCTCTTATTAAGAATTCAGAGAGAAGGTGAGCGTGGACGGCGCTGTTCCGGCCACTCAAATCTCGTCTTCTGGCCTTCGCGTCTTCCTCCAGTTGGTGGCATGTCTTCTGGCTTCGGCGTCTCTCTCTCCTCTAACACGACCGGCTCTTGTCTAGCCTCTTCATGGTCGGGTCCTTGTTCGCTTAGCCAGGCTCGTACACGTTGCTCCACCTGTTCAGACGGCTCGTCGTCATCGGGGCTGCTTCCATCCTCTGCAGCGGCGACGTCGGCGACGAGTTTCTTCTTAATAAGTTCTGCCTCGATCTGCAGTTCCTTTTTACGGAGAGCGGCAAGCTTCTCTTCCGCCTCATATTGTATGCGTGCGACGACACTCGCTGTCGATCGACGCGACCTAATTGAAATAGCCTTCTTCCTGGCTAATGTTTGCACTTCCGGAGCTACAGGTGCCTTGCTAGTACCTGGTCTCGGTTTTAAAATTGTTTGAAGCAGATCTGCCCTTCCCTCGGTCGGCGGCGGCTGGCTCGTGGCGGCAGCAGACGGCGATCGTGGCGGATCGGGAAATCTTCGCGGTTGTTGTTGTTGTGGTTGGTTCTCCTCGGCCCCGCTCTGACTCCTCGTGATGACCATAGTTTAAGTTAAATGTTAAGTTAAGTTAAATCCCCAAATCAAAAAATTTATCTTCAAATATTCGTCTTCAAACTCCAATTCTTCAGAGTCTTCACGACTCTTCAAGAATCTTCGGTAGGTTTTTCAGGCGAAAAACCTGCGAATCCTTGCTTCCCTCTTCCTTGGTGTTGTCTTGTATCTTCGAGTCCAATCTTCTAATCTGAGTCCGTTGATCCCCGGTGTTGAATTCCTTTCTTCCAAAATTCTATGTTCGGCTTGATAAATTTTCTTCAAAAATTTTTCTATGTCCTTGGCTCGATGAAATTATTCTATGTCCAGTGTTCAGTAAATTTTACTAAGTCCGGTCTTCAATAAATTTTTCTATCTCCTTGGCTCAGTAAAATTTTTCTATGTCCGATGTTCAGTAAATTTTTCTATGTTCCGTCATCAATAAATTCTTCTAAGTGTCGTCTTGATTGTTTTCAACTGGTATTGGACTTCGAAAATTTCTTCAATCTTGTATCTCGGATCACACGCGACTCACTAACTTGCAATCCGGATCGCAAGGACCACGCACTACTGTATGGGACTGTATTTTTCCACTAGGTTTTCACCGCCGGCTCTGATCAGACTCGAAGATAGCAAGGTTACACCGATTCGGGCAGAGCTGGGGCGTATAAAAAATAACACTGATTTGAGGAGAACATTTAGCATGATAAGTCGTTAGCTTACCTGGCTCAGGGCAATGCCGTATAGGGAGCACAAATGTACTCTTCTAACTTTCATATTAGCTATCTCTCTCTTATTTCTCTATACGGCTATTTTTCCATAATTTTCCCGAATTTCCCTTTATTTCCCCTGAGCCAGGATAAGTGAAACGCATAACGTGAAATTCTTTATTTACCATAAAACAATACATAATCACACAGTTTACATAGATACTTAGTAACACATAACTTAAAGTTACAAGTATAAGAAAACCATATATTTTTCACCATTATAATCTAATTTTCTCTAAAACCATTTACATTTCAATTTACCTAAACGTTATTTACTTTAGCCACTAATTTTCCCTATGTTCAACACTAATTTTCCAAGTGAAATAAGCTACGGTTAAGAAATTATAACGAAAATAAACTTGTGACTCTAAAACAATTATTTACCACTATTTTAATGAATTTAACACTTATATACAACACTTATATTCACTATTTTCACTCTTAAGAGTTTATGTACTATTTACTCACAGTTTTTAGAAACGTTTTAAGCACTGATAAGCGTTCATTGTCTTTAAATTCACTTTTGTTGAGGCGAGGCCGCTGTCCTTAACAAATCTTAACATGCAATCGACATTGTTTGAGCAATCGATGTATTTCGCTATATGTACGAATAAAATCATAATATTATTATGACTAAAGTTTTCGAAATCCTAAAAAAAACAAATCGTGAAAATAAAGTATTTTCGTGCACTTTATTATTCTCATAAACTATAGAGTACAATTACCTGAAATAACATACAATACTTTATTATAAAGTACGGGTGGCAACCCTAGTTTGGTCGGATGCGATTTCTTCCGTGTGTGTGCTCGAATCCGTTCAGGCCGAACTGACGTCAGTTCTAACTGAAACGATCGGCCTCTCGTCTGTGGGGCCTTTAAGCCGAATTTAAAAGAGGACTCAATTAGAAAATAAGTTTTATTTCATACTTTTTTGTATCTTTTACTTTGAAAGTCGGTTTAATTTTTTTGTTTAAAAATAATTTTATTCCTAAGATTTTTTTGCATTATTAAATAATTTATTTTATTACTTACCTACACAGAACTTAAACAAAAAAATTATCTCAGAAAAAACAAATTCTTTCTTAAATTTTTTTACCTCAAAAAATTTTTACTGTCAGTACTTCTGATAATTTCTGCCTACAATTTGATTCTAATTGATTGATACATTCGAAACATCAATCTGATTCGATCATTAAAATTCATTCTCTCCTATCCCCTTCCCCTTCCAATCCTATCCTCTCTACCCTATCCTTCCTAGTCTATACTACTTTCCTACTTGATTCCTATTCTCCTATCCTATCCTACTAATAATATAAACATGAAATTTGTTACTCTTTCACACAAAAACTACTGAATGGATGTGGCTCAACAATTCGAATCAACATTTAATCTCATTTGAACCAAATGTGATTTGAGTCTCATCACTATTATGAATCCTTCTACTGACAATCAGCTGTTGAAATGTGGAGTCAAATCATAATAATTATAGTATCAAGAAGTGAACTTACACTTTGGCTTAGTATCCAGTATAATATTTTGTACCCTTTCCTCAACAGTAGACGTTTCACCCATACTCCCACTGGCTGCCGCCTTCTTCCGTGCCTTATATTTTATGTCTGCCCAATACTGAAAGTAAAAAAATTTTTTGTGAAAATAACTACAGCTCAAGTATCAATATTAACATCAGTTACAAGGAGCAGATAGTAGTCTTACTCTACACCACTTGTCAGGAGACTTGCGCACGCCCCCGGAGTCGGCTGCCGCTGCGTTCAGTCTCTCAGCCAGCAGGCGCCACAATTTACTGGCGCTGTACCTGGAGTATATGGACTGTTTCCCCGCAGCGAAATCACGGTGCTCTTCCATAAAGGATAGTAACAAGTTTAACTGTTCGGAACTGACGCGGCGACTGGTAACGACGGCACTCATCTTCGGTGTCTGGTCTTCCTCTTCTACTTGACTTTGTGGCTTATAATGGCATATACGGTACAATATACGTTGAAATATTGTATTCAGTCCAGTAAAATATTCTTTTTATGCCTTTATTATAATTATTATTAAAAGAATAATTTTGGACATATATATACTAGCTGAGCGTCTATAAAATATTCTTGATTTTAATCCACTAAATAAGATAAACGAACTATTTTCTTTTTATTTATAAAATTCGTAACTATTTACAGATTTTATATAAAACTTTATAAAAAATAATAATTTTGTAATTTGTCTAAAGGCGTGACTCCTGTTCGAAACATTATTTATTTATTTATTTATGGCGTCGGCTTATCACCATTTGCCAATGTCAAGTATATTATTTTCATCAACGTACTGTATTTCTAAATCGTCAAGTCCAAAGTCTAGTCAAAGTCCAAATAAATAGTCACGGTAGTCAATCAGTCAAGTCAGTCGATTCAGTAAAGTGGTAGACGCATTACTGAAACTTCCTAGGGAGTTTTGGCGGGAAACCCAATTTAGCACGCATTTTGTAGAATGTATCACTTTTCCACACTAATGCACCTCAACGAATAATTAATGGTTAATATTCCACCACTATAACACATTAAAAACCGAATTAACACGAATTTAGAAAAATAATACAGAAACACAACATTGCTGATTGACTTTCCCGGCAAAACTCGTTCGAAACATTACACAGAAAACACGAAACATTGGGGCGTGGCTATACACATTTGTCTAGGAATAGACAATGTTTTTGTTTTCGGAGACGGACGGAAAACATTCCCGCGCGGGTAGAGAGGGGAAGAAATGTTTCATTTCTCACCTAGTGTTCACATCGTTCACATGACAGCTAGGTACAGTCGCGTGCACTAATATAGACACATTGACAAATTTCCAAAAATATGTAAACATTCTAAATTTCAATAGTATGTATCTCATCTTGTGTTCAATATTATGTATACTACAATATGAGTCAAAAGTATGTAAACATTTTTGTCATAATAACGTAAACAAGAGTGTATCAATGAATAGTACTCACTCCCATAGTCAAATTTATAGATACGTAAATTTAATACCGCTTGTAAGCGGTGCTGAAGGCTATTGGTATGGGTAAGTAGGTAGTTACATATAGGTAGGTATTTTTGTTTAAAGAAGTGTGAGCTAGTTAAAATATATTTCAAAATTCAACTCTCAAGGGGGTAAAATAGGAGATAAAAGTTTGTATTAAACTTTTTATTCCTTGGACATATTTTCATGAATTGAGTACGGAAAAAATAATGAGTTAAACGCATAGATATATAATAAAAAAGAGGATTAAACGTATTTCAGAGTTTACTCCTAGGAGGGTAAAATAATAGATGAAAGTTTTAAATTATTATAAAGATATCGCTTAAAACCGAGTGAACAAAATGAGCTGAGATCTTATGTATATATTTTATTAAAACTCATAAATTATCATCCTCATAATCCTATATTTTCTCAGACTCTAAACTCTACATAGCAATAATTTTCTATGTAAAACGTCAACTGAAAATCTGTAACAATTTAAAATCTATAGAAAAATAAATATAAAAAGGTTTTATAAAATCTCGTTTTAAACATTCTCCCCGCCAAAGGACCTAGTTCTATAACTAGTCCTTTCAATCTAAACTCATAACTCTATATTCTTAAATAACATTAAATAAACAAAATTAATGGTAAATATTAAAACTCGACTCCTCGTATA
Organism: Glaucopsyche alexis; assembly: GCA_905404095.1. Lineage (NCBI taxonomy): Eukaryota > Metazoa > Arthropoda > Insecta > Lepidoptera > Lycaenidae > Glaucopsyche > Glaucopsyche alexis. The sequence continues at coordinate 22,023,292 of FR990060.1, read as the reverse complement.
TAAAAAATAATTTAAAAATAACTTAACTAAACTCAAAATATTATCATAATTTTCCTTGTTTTATTTTTCTTCTTTTGTCTCTCTCTCTCGACTCTCCATTAAATCTTTCTCCCAATATTTTTTCCTAAGCTTGTTCGCCATTGCTTCATAATCGTTCTTATATTTGCTTAATACTTTCTCATGATCTATAATCTATAATCTCCTGATCCAATGATCTATAATCTCCACTCTCAAACTGCCACTAAAACTGACCCATATTTGTCTGAAAACAAAAATTAATACCTAAGTTATAACAATGTTGAAAAATCTTAATTAAAAACGATAATAATCAATTTATCAAAAAAAAAAAAAAAATATAATCAACACAGTCTGCAACAAACCAAATTAGACTGATTGGGTTTGTTGCAAACAATACTACAATATTAAGTAACATTAATTAATAATAAATATTAAGGAATAATACTCACTGTGGGGTACCATTTCGTTTGCTATATTATTAGTAACAGAGGACCCCTGCTCTTTTAAAACTATAATTTTATGTTTTTCGTAGGAAGATATTCTATAAGGAATGTTCTCCATTCTATCCATAATTTTCAAATTTCAAACGAACAACACAACACGCAATCACCGAAATATTAGTGCGAATGAACTCCGCTGCGACTGTCATTCTAGTTTATAACATTATGAAAGTTGAGGGTAGATAATAAAAACCGAACCAAAACAACGCATTGTTTTTTTAATCTGAGAAGTCAATTGTAATTATCACGTATGTCGTAGGTGTAGGATTCATTTTTAGGGTTCCGTAATACTCAAGGAACCCTTATCCTTAAAAAAAGAATGTATACATTGTTTTGCAACCTACAATGATTACATTTTTTTGACAATTTTTTCAATCAATTTCAATCAATTTATTCAAACACACATAAAAATATATACAGAACAAATATACATTATTATATATCACGTCAATCCGATCCCGTGCTAAGTTAAACTTGTGTTACGGGTATCAGACAACGGATATATGTTTTTATACTATACACACACACAATTTTATACTATACATAAATCTTATTTTCTATATTATACACATTCACTCTTGCACACACTATAGTTTATCACGTATTGTCTTTTTTCGGCGACGTGATGCGCGCTTCGTTGGGGAGCCTTCCCCGAAACCTCCGGTAGACTACGTCCGTCGGCCAGAACTCCTCCACCTCGAAGGTCGGTAGAAGATGCGTCGGTACTCTCACCACAAAGGAAGTAAAGTTGACTTTGTGGCGAGACTCCAGACGCTCGACCCTTAAGGTGAAAGACGTCTTCTTTCGGATGTAGTCCACGACGTCCTCGACCTTCGTCGACCAGTGCAGGCGAGACACGTACAGCGGTGTGGTGCGTACTTCGCACCGTAGGCGCTGCTCGGGTTCACTGGGTGCGGTGCCGCGGTGGTTGCGGACGGCGGGCTTCCTCTTCTTTCTCCTCTCCACCAGTATGAAGCCCTCCTCATCGCACCTTCTGCTCTCGTCCTTGACGGTTCGAGGAGGTTCAGCCTTGCGGCGCTCCTCCACCCCTCTTGTCTTCTCCCGCGGGGGTGCAGTGGGGCCAGCGACGATACTTGCGTAATTTTTCGGAGTCGCTGGTGTCCTCGGTTTCGGCTCGACCGCAAGGGGCGAGCGGACGGCGGCGGTTGTTGACCCGTCGGATTTTGCTGATGAGCAAAACGTGTCAGCTTGCGCGCCGCGTCGTCGCGTGTTTACGAAATCGAAGGAATGATCGGGTGACCTACATGAAGAATTATTACTTTTTATTTGCAATAATTCTTTATGCAAATCACGGATAGTGGACTCCGATCTATTCAATCGACCTCGCATCTCGTCCAGCTCCGCCTTCATGGTGTTAATATTCTTCAGCAAGCTGGAGACATTGACGTGGTCCATGGTCACCACCGGTAGCTTGTGGAGATCCCTAGCCACGAAAGCTGGTATGGCCCCTGGATCCGTCTGCTTTAACAGGGTGATGATATCCTGCAAGCTTCTTTCGCCACCATCTCTTCGTCGCGATGGTATCTGCGCCTTCTTACCAAGCGCCTCGTCCAGCATCAGCTTTCCCGTACAAATCTCCTCATTGCTGAAGGTGGACATGCAGAGCCGCACGATGCTCTCTTCGTCCATGGCGTTGATGGCGTGTTGGACAAACGCCAGCAACTCGTTGACTACGAGCGCCATGGTGACGTGTAGCGGCTGATAACCGCGCGATTCGCGAAATATTAAATTATAATCATTAATATTTTTTGTCGTGTGTCGTAATGCGGAACGCGTCCGTTCACCAGCGCTCAACGCATGACAAACATTATAAACATATTGGCAGAAAAGTAAAAAGTGCTAAACTTTTATGAGTGTATACATATTAATGACACAATTATTGTTTACATTGTAATGAAATTGTGTTTTACATTTTCGGATACACAAAATTAATGTTTACATTATATTGAAAAAACAATGTTTACATGTTATTGACATTGTCACGTATACATCATTTTAGCTTTGGGGGTGTTTAGTATTCATTAACAAACTGTTGTTTACTTTATTATGAAAAAATTGTGTTCATAATTTTGAAACAGTTTGTAGGTTACATCATTATGAATACAACATGGTATCCATGTTTTTGAAGTATGATACGTTGACATATTATTGCAAATTTGTCAATGTGTCTATATTAGTGCACGCGACTGTACAGGTTTTTTAGGGTTATAGTTTTGCTTGTTGTGTTTTTTGTGTTTGTTTTTGTGATCGCTCATAATATATGGCTGACTTAATTAAAAAACACCAATTTTGTCAGTTTTCAATAGAAATGCGTAAAATGGCGCACATATTTATGAGTTAAAAAAATACTTTTATGAAACACCTAAAGTGGCCTTTTCAGAACCCCTCTTTTCTCCTAGATTCTACACCTACAATCACTAAAACTGCGAGCGCTAATACGTCTTCCTCGTCGGAACTTAGATCGTGTCTGGACAAAATGTTTTGTTTCGATCAAAAACATTTTCTGTAGCTGGAGACAGCTTGTGTATGAAAACAAATGTTTTTGTTTCATGTTTTCTGTGTAATGTTTCGAACAGGAGTCACGCCTTAAAAGTCTCAAAATTAAAAGCACGAAGTGTAGATAAAGGCGTGACTCCTGTTCGAAACATTACACAGAAAACATGAAACATTGGGGCGTGGCTATACACATTTGTCTAGGAATAGACAATGTTTTTGTTTTCGGAGACGGACGAAAAACATTCCCGCGCGGGTAGAGAGGGGAAGAAATGTTTCATTTCTCACCTAGTGTTCACATCGTTCACATGACACCTAGGTACAGGTTTTTTAGGGTTATAGTTTTGCTTGTTGTGTTTTTTGTGTTTGTTTTTATAATCGCTCATAATATATGGCCTGACTTAATTAAAAAACACAAATTTTGACAGTTTTCAATAGAAATGCGTAAAATGGCGCACATATTTATGAGTTGAAAAAAATACTTTTATGAAACACCTAAAGAGGCCTTTTCAGAACCCCTCTTTTCTCCTAGATTCTACACCTACAATCACTAAAACTGTGAGCGCTAATACGTCTTCCTCGTCGGAACTTAAATCGTGTCTGGACAAAATGTTTTGTTTCGATCAAAAACATTTTCTGTAGCTGGAGACAGCTTGTGTATGAAAACAAATGTTTTTGTTTCATTTTTCTGTGTAATGTTTCGAACAGGAGTCACGCCTTTACAAGGAGTCCGAACGTAATGTTAAAATAATGGTCTCAATTACGGGGACAGATTTTTGCCGGTAGAGCGCGCGACGGTCCGACATGTACTTGTTTGAAATTACGCGGGAAGTTTAAAGTAGCTATTGACAGCTCTGGAAAGATTGAAATCTTATTAATTAAAAGTTTTAGGAAATTCTTAGAAACTGTTCTCGAAAAATAGATACCGTAGAACACGGTAATTGCCTAACGGTAATTTAAAAATAATTGTAATAAATAATAGTATTGGCAACACTCGGTATAATAGTATTGGCAACACGCGGTACTCGTCGGTCTCGCACGCCTAGCGGCAGAAAAGAGAACTAAGATCTGGTCCTATTATTGTGTACATAATTATTATTAAAAAGCCTATACCGTTCGGACTCCTGGTATCTATGCTTCATGATTTTAACATTACGTTCGGACTCCTTGTTATCTATACTTCATGTCTAAGGGCTATACCGCCATGTTAAAAAAAAATATATATCATAAACAACTCCATAGACTACATCATGCAACGCCATTTTTCACCTGGTGGCAGACATTGGGAACTATTTTGTCAAAATAGAATTATTATCCTACTGAATAAAATGTTCGTGTTTGTGACTTTATATTATATTGATCTCTCTTTTCCTCTTATGGCTTTACTCCTGTAAACTGGCGAATGTATTTTGCATTTATCCTCATTTGATCGCTTGTTATTATTTTATTATTATATTACTTCACATTACGTCGAGGCTACGTCGTTAATTTGCGTCCTTTTTTAATCCTAAAACTAAATTGATCCAGTAAATACAGTGGAAATGTTAAGAAAAGTTTATTTATTTATGTCGCGGTACAAGTGATCACACGCGAGCGGATCTGAGAATCGACCTGGAAAATAAACGTGGTGGTGGTGTGGCGGGCGGACATTTGTTATCAAACAGCTCGCGAGCTCGGCGGGAGCGGGGAGCGGCAGGGCAGCCGGGATGGCGGAGGCGGCGCCGGGAAACATCGTGAAGGAGGGCTGGCTGCTGAAGCGCGGCGAGCACATCCGCAACTGGCGCGACCGCTACTTCATCCTGTTCGACAATGGCGACTTGGTGGGCTTCAAGTCGCAGCCCGAGCGCAACAACTACCGCGACCCGCTCAACAAGTTCACGGTGCGGGACTGCCAGATCATGGCCGTGGACAAGCCTCGCCCCAACGTCTTCACCGTTCGCGGCCTTCAGTGGACCACGGTCATCGAGCGTAATTTCGCCGTCGACACGGAGAAGGAACGGTAAGACCGATCGCAAGTTACTCGCATATGAATCCATATATTTTCACATTGAGGTGTGTTTCTGACATAAAATAATCATAACAACGTGCCATATATGTCACTGAAGCATGCAGTAAACGAGTGTTGATGGTGAGCTGTTGAGTGTTCAAAGTCCAAAATGTTGTTTATTTACATTTTGTTTGTTGGTGCTAGATTTTTGAGTAATATTATTCCAGCATTATAGGTATTGATATTGAACTAAATGAGTGTGTGAAAATTGTTGTTGTTTTAACTTGACTTGTAACTTCTTTGTTTAGAATGTAATTGGGTAAAATGTTGTGCATTTCTGATAAATTGTAAAATTATTAATCTACGATCTAAAATTATTAATTAGTTGGTGTGGAAATATGGGGATAAAAAAGAAATTGAAATAATTGCCACAATTTACAAACACAGCTTATTGCTGAAAATGTTTTAGTAACTAAAACTACTACGTTCTATTCTACCATGATATGTACCAACAATTCAGTAGACAACAAATAAATTATTCAAAATTCAACCAAGTAACAATATACAATTGTGAATTATAAGAAGTAAAAGTGTAATTTATCATCAAAATTAATATAAATAGTGAATAAATTGTCAAAAGGAAGGTACTTAATACAGTACCTATGCCACAAAATAGAACTTGAGAAAAGGAAACATTTTGGTTGTCCATCCGCATGTCACAAGTTATCCAAATAGTCTTTTACGGAAAGAAACATTGTTTTTTCTGTATACAAAGACAAAGTTTACAAATTAATTGACATGGACAAAATGCAGTTGTTTGACGGCTCCAACCTCTCTATTTGTGTTTAAGAACTAGACTATGTGTCTTTCGAATTGTCAGAATCGTTCGAATTTCGTCAAAATCGGCTTTAGTTTTGTAGCCTATTAAATTAAAACAATATTATATCTCATATAGATCTCTTTTTTTATGATATTAGTATAGATGTCACCATGAAATTGTAAAAACCGATAGATTTTAATATTACTAGAGATATTGTATTATGTTAAAAGATTTTCAAATAAAAATTTCTTCTTAAAATTTACATGTTATTTTCCGTCATATTGTAATATTTACTGTGCCCATTGATTAAACGGCAAGTGCCCTGCGCCGCCACATTTGTTTTCTTTATTCATAATAATAATTATAACAAAAAATAATGCATACAATTGTAAGGACAAATTTTTATTTGACAATCTGTCAACATATTATAATATCTCTAGTAATATTACAATCTGTCGATTTTTACATTTTTACAGTGACATAGACATTTTAAAATTAATACTTACATGTAACACTGTTTAGATACAATTCAATCTAAAATAGAATAAACTCAACCAAACGAGTGTGTCATTGTATTTGTTTAAAGTACATTATATTATGTTCTACTGTTCTTTTGTTTTGTTTATGACTAGATTAAATTTGATATCATCAGAGTATATTAAAAGTATTCCAGTGGTAGAAATTAAACAGTGAATGGTATTAATAAATAACATATAAAACAAATATTTTTTAAACAATCACTTGTTACACTTTTTTTTAAACTGAAGGAACAGTTCCCAGAAAATTGACCTGGAAGTTAGGTAGGTTGGTTCTTGATAGTTTAATCTTGTCTCTTTCATTATCACATTACATAATATTTTTATTGAATTTAAATAAAATTTGTAGTTGTGGCAGGATAGAGTCTGCTGGGTCAGTATAATTAAATAAAATACTTGTGACTGTATGCAAAATAAGGGTTATCATTATATCTGTCAGACACTTTGAATAAAAATTGCATGTTACAAGTTTAATAACCAGTCTGCCAGCTTCATCATAATACTTTCTTTTTTACCATCTTTCTTGTATTTTAAAGATTTTGCTATTAAACATTTTTTTTTCCTCTTTTAAAAAACCAATTAATATCTAATAAACTTTTGCATAACAGCAAGCAGTTTCAGTCATAATAATTTTAAAGTATATAATAACTTATAATAACTTTATTTTGATTAAAAGAAACCATTTCAATGAGCAATCACTAAAACAATTTTTACCCTAAAGTAACCAATATTAACTTCAATTATCTATATAGCTTAGGCCGTTTTGGGTTCCAGCATGTATTATAAGTTGATAGTTTCAAAATTTAGAACAATTTTTTATTTATAGTCAGCTAGAGTATGGCATTTAGTTTTATACCATAGAAAATTATTTTATCCCATCTTACCTTGTCATATTATTACAACAGGAAAAAGAACACTCCATTATTTGCATAAACACAACAAACAACTGGCATGTGATTGGTTCAATCTCACAGATCTCATAGGAATCTATTGCAATATAATAATTTATATTCCTCTGCCGTCCTAGCGAAGAGTGCAGTAAGTCGAGTGTTTGCGCAAATCGAGTTCAGACCATATTATACCATAATATAAGGTCTTAATCCAATTTGCCCAAAAACTCAACTTACTGCACTCTTCGTTAAGACGGCAGTCCTGGTCAGGCTATACTCCGTTTGTATTACGAACATACTGAGCATGTATATCGTGTTGCAGCGGCGAGTGGGTGGACGCCATACGTCAGGTGTCGTCGCGGCTGAGCGGCGGAGAGGGGGGCGCGAGCGGGGAGGGGGGCGCGCTGTCCGCCACCGACGACAACGACATGGCGCAGCTCGGCAAGAGCTTCCGCGACCCCAGGCGTATCGTGAGTACTGTAGCTCTGTGGCAGACTTTAAGTGTAGAGATACTACTCTACTACTATTGAGTAGCTCAGACGACGACCGTATAGAGAGCAAAGTATAGCCCGCCATTCAAATAGGAGTAAGGAGTATGCTCTTTTCTTGAAGGTTTGAAGGTAGTGAATTATATCTTTAACCACATCTACCGATTTAGAGTTCCGTAGTAACTATAAGGAACACTTACAGTTTCGCTCTTTTTCCGTCCGTCCATCTGTCTATACCCTTGCTAACTTTAGTAATTAGATTGTATATATATACATAGACTTTATTTTTGCCATTTTTTTATTCTATCCTATCATGTATACAGTATCATTGAATAGGCATTTTTTATTAAAGACAAGCTTTCATACATAATTTTTTATATGTTTACTATTTTAATATATATTTAATAAATAATTTGCCTCCAAATTGGTTTAGAAGTTGGCTCCCATCATAATCTATAAGATGTAGAAACTTGTAACTTTTCATGCTCTTTAGGAAAATTATTATGAGCAAAATCGAACTCTTTAACCTATTGTGCATTGATTTGTATGGAATATAGAAGGGTCTATAGGCTGTGTCCTGACTCCTGACATTTTAAGAAGTACCAAGCGCGATTCAAGACTGCGTTGATTGACCGCCACAATAGCATCGGTATGTCCAAAATTCCAGCACAGCCAGTGGCAGAAACGAGAACTAAGATCTGGGTTTATTATTGTGTACATGAACATTATGGAAAAGCCTATACCGTTCGGACTCCTGGTATCTATCCTTCGTGCCTGACAAGCTCATGGTAAGGTAATTTATCCCACAACACTGAGGGCCTTTACATACTGGGAGTTTTAGATTATGCGATTATGACATTAAGCGATATGAATTTGTACCTAAGCTAAGTTTGTTGTTTTGTGTGTTGTGCAGACGCTGGAGAAGTTCGAGTTCGTGAAGGTGCTGGGCAAAGGCACGTTCGGCAAGGTGGTGCTGTCTCGTGAGAAGGGCACGGGCAAGCTCTACGCCATGAAGATCCTCAAGAAGAACGTCATCCTGCAGAAGGACGAGCTCGCGCACACCATCACCGAGAACCGCGTGCTCAAGAAGACCAAGCACCCCTTCCTCACGGTGAGCGCTAAAGACGATAACTTTTAATGAATTATTTTTTTAATGATACTAATGACTATCGCTCGTGTGCGTTGCAGTCGCTGCGCTGGTCGTTCCAGACGGCCGACCGCGTATGCTTCGTGATGGAGTACGCGAACGGCGGCGAGCTGTTCTTCCACCTGGCGCGCGTGCGCAGCTTCCCCGAGGAGCGCATGCGCTTCTACGGCGCCGAGATCGTGTCCGCGCTGGGCTACCTGCACGCCGAGGGCATCATCTACCGCGACCTGAAGCTCGAAAACCTGCTGCTGGACCAGGACGGCCACATCAAGATCGCCGACTTCGGCCTGTGCAAGGTGGACATCACGTACGGCCGCACCACCAAGACGTTTTGCGGCACGCCCGAGTACCTGGCGCCCGAGGTGCTGGAGGACACGGACTACGGGCCGGCGGTGGACTGGTGGGGCTGCGGCGTGGTGCTGTACGAGATGGTGTGCGGCCGCCTGCCCTTCTACAACCGCGACCACGACGTGCTGTTCGCGCTCATCGTGCGCGAGGAGGTGCGCTTCCCGCGCGCGCTGTCCGCGCCGTGCCGCGCGCTGCTGGCCGCGCTGCTGTGCAAGGAGCCGGCGCGGCGGCTGGGCGCGGGCCCGGCCGACGCCGCCGACGTCATGGCGCACCCGTTCTTCGCCACCATCAACTGGGCCGACCTGCTGGCCAAGCGCATCCCGCCGCCCTTCAAGCCGCAGGTGGAGTCGGACACGGACACGCGCTACTTCGACTCGGAGTTCACGGGCGAGTCGGTGGAGCTCACGCCGCCCGACGGCGACGCGGCGCTGGCGCTCATCCAGGAGGAGCACTTCCCGCAGTTCTCGTACCAGGACCTGTGCTCGTCCGCGCACTCCGCGCACCTCAGCCAGCCCGCCGCGCGCCACTAGCGCCGCCCGCCCGCGCCCCGCGCCCGCCCCGCCCGTGTACAGCCCGCCCTAGCCCGTAAGTATATTATATTTGCATTTGTATAAATATTCTCGTACGTGAGTAGCGCCGGCCGCCGCCCCTCGGCCGTGGACGGGGCGTCGTCGCCGAAGTTCGATGACAAGCATTTTTATATGAAATTTTGACGGTTAGAAATGTAAATATTTCCAAATTCCTGCCGCAATATATGAAGTTAACACGCGACGCGTCGTCACCAGCCGAGCGCCGCGGGCGAGCCCGGACGGCCGGACGCTACTCATGTTATAATATTTCCTTTTCTATAATATATTAAAGTTAGGACAAAATGGTCTTTTATTTGTATCCTGTTATCCATACACCTGTGTGTATTATAATATTTTGAATATTTAAATATGCTATGCTTAAATCAATTTGTGTAAATGAAAAGATTGCTTTCAGAGTCTGTGTCTGTCGAAATTCGACCATAATTCATATTATTTTAAAACTTAAAAGAGTCAACTTTTGCAATAAAAATATGTAAATTCTGTCCAAGGAATGTTAAAGAAAGATTGGAAATTGTGTCAAACCTACTGTTAATGCAGTTGTGTGATTGAGGTAGTGTGTGTAACTGATTTTTTTATTAATTTTATGTATTTCTAAGCATTATTTAAAAAAATATGAGCTTTCTACACACCTTCCTCCACATAAACTCAAACTGTTTCAAATTTCATATTCCTTCGTTCGTACAATTCTGGTACTGTATTCAATGTTTCAGTGGCGAAGGGTGGTTTTTCCGCAGAGGGAAGCCACTATGGTCTTTATGCATATTAAGCAAGTACATAGTACCTTCATACCTAGAGGCTGCTTCGTGGGATTCTATCTATTTCGGTACAGAGTTAGAGTTTCGTTCTTCGAGACGTACCAACCGCAGCTCACCTTCATTATACAAGTAAGCACTGATATTATAAAACAGCGTCTTTCGAGAATGACAAAAGGCGGCTTTGGAAAAGCCAGTTAATGAAGTCAACTCACACACTAATCTACTCACCACAATAATGCAATTTACGATCCAAATAGGTACACTACACAACTTCACAACATAAATATACTATTTTACACTACAGTCTACACTACAAAATATTACAATTACGCATAATAAACAATATGCAGTCGACTGGCAGAAATAATTTTTAAATTTTCTAATGTTTGGGATTTTCAACCAATGAGAGACCATAACCGGAGCGGCTTACTGAATGATCATTTCGACCAATTAAATTATAAAGAATATTTTGTCATTCATTTCCAAAACGTATTAAGAGCCATTAGGCCTACAGTTTAAATTTAACCTTAAAATAAACGCAATAATGACTATTATAGAATGAAACATATATTTCATTACTGAAACGCTCAGACACCGTATTTTCAAAATTCGAACTGGTCGTCCAATAGGACGGCATATTTAAATCTAATCTAATCTAATTATATACCTATATAAAATGCTTGGGTGAAAATGTATGTGACCGGTTTTCTATATCACCACCAATTCCAATCAACACCCCATTGTGGTGGTAGACACCCCTTGGGTCCTAGAAAAAAGTAAGGGAGTTTGGGCGCGGTGGGTGGAAGTGGGTGGCTGTGGGTGGCGAAAATGTGAAAAATATATATCTGTCCTTCTTTAACACATGAGAACTTTAGAAAAGTTCTGAAAATTTGTGGAATGATCTAGAAAAGTCCAGAATGTGTGTAAATGTTTCAATCGATCTGGAATGTTCTAGAAAGTTCTAAAAACATCTTGAAAGTTCTAATATTTTCTAAAATAATCTAGATCGTTCCAAAATGTGCAAAACTGAATGTAGTTGATATAGAATGTTCTGGAAAGTTCTGATATTTTCTAGAATGTTCCAAAATGTGCAAAACGGAATGTAGTTGATAAACAATGTTCTGGAAAGTTCTAATATTTTCTGGAATGTTCTAGAACGTTCCAAAATGTATAAAACTAAATGTAGTTGATATAGAATGTTCTGGAAAGTTCTAATATTTTCTAGAATGATCTAGAACGTTCCAAAATGTATAAAACTGAATGTAGTTGATATAGAATGTTCTGGAAAGTTCTCATATTTTCTAGAATGATCTAGAACGTTCCAAAATGTATAAAACTGAATGTAGTTGATATAGAATGTTCTGGAAAGTTCTAATATTTTCTAGAATGATCTAGAACGTTCCAAAATGTGCAAAACGGAATGTAGATGATATAGATTGTTCTGGAAAGTTCTAATATTTTCTAGAATGATCTAGAACGTTCCAAAATGTATAAAACTGAATGTAGTTGATATAGAATGTTCTGGAAAGTTCTAATATTTTCTAGAATGATCTAGAACGTTCCAAAATGTATAAAACTGAATGTAGTTGATATAGAATGTTCTGGAAAGTTCTAATATTTTCTAGAATGATCTAGAACGTTCCAAAATGTATAAAACTGAATGTAGTTGATATAGAATGTTCCGGAAAGTTCTAATATTTTCTAGAATGATTTAGAAAGTACTGAAATTAATAATCTGTCCTTTTCTAACTCATTAGAACTTTAGGAAAGTTCTGAAAATTTATTTAATAATATCGGTTATTATCATTCTGGAACGTTTCAGAAAGTTCTAAAAATAGAATAAACTTTTGGAAGGTTCTAGAGTCTTCCAAATCTAGAAATTTCTATATCTGACAGTATATAAACCCGAAATCAGTAGCTTTTCGAAAGTTTAATCGTGTCTGCAGTCGAGTGAAGATCAGTTGGAATTAAAAGTGACCAGTACTTAAAACGATTTACGTGATTTTGACAAATAAAACAAAACAAACTTTTGGACGGTTCTAGAGTGTTCCAAATCTAGAAATTTCAATATCTGACGATATATAAACCCGAAATCAGTAGCTTTTCGTTAGTTCAATCGTGTCTGTAGTCAGTGAAGATCAGTGAGAATTAAAAGTGACCGACTCCTGGGTCATGCAAATTCTCAAAATGGCGCCCGAATATTGAGGGGGTGAAGTAGTACAAGGAGGGGAGCGAAATGTCATGTTCGATTCTTGCAGTGTCATTTTCTAAGGACCGTTTTTTTTGGCTTGAGATAACCTGGCGTGGCTACGAATAAGAATGGACCTAGTATATCAACAGGACCGAGAACTGTGAGCAAAAAAACGAGCCGAGCGAGAGGTTGGAAGAGAGGCCGTGTGTCCCTTTCTAGTAGGGTGACAATAATATTTTCTGCTGTGGCAAACTGCAAAGCTGTGTGAGACAAATTGTGAAACACTGAATGACATACAGCTGAGGCTTTAAAAGTCGACTAGATTTAATAGTGTAAAATCAAGAAGGTTTGAAGTGACGGCGACATTAATATGCAACAGATTTTTATGTAATTCTCTGCCTTACTTAAACACTATTGAGCCATTTTTGTCGCATTTCTTCATTGTTGGGAAATATATAAAAATTGTATTATATTATCATTAAAGGCCTTACTCGACTTCACACGTTTTTTTCTCAGTACTTACTACGATTCTAGGCGAGTCGCTACTGACTAGTTTATAACAAAACGTAGTACAATAATTATAACTCTTAATAACGTCAGTTGCTTTAATGTTAACACTTTTATACTAGAATAACTAGATTAACATTAACAATTAACTTACTATATAATGTTACTAATAAACGAAATATTGCAACCAGCATAACTTTCACTTCGACAAGAATATGCACAACATTTTTTCACCATTTTGACTGTTAAGTAAATCATCAAATAAATAATAAAAACTATTTTCAATTTTAATATTATCCGGTGTTCAGCATAAAATATGTGTAATGGCGTATCTATTGTCTTGCGAATGATACCATCTAATAAAAAAGAAGGAAAAGGATTTAATGTAAACTGCATTTTTATTTAGTATTATATGACTATTTCTAACTTTTTTAATTATAATATGATATAGTTATAAACATTTGTTAAAATAATAATAAAGTACACTCGTTTTATCTTAGATTTTTCAAGTTACTTTTTATAAATACCAACATTTTTCTGGTTGGCAACATGCAAGAACGAGACACACAGCCTCGCTTCTGGCTATCTCGCTCGGCTCGGATTTGCCTCTATGATACGTGTATTGTGAAATACACTCTATCACCAAGGTAATACAGTTCTTTTTAACAATTACAAAATTCGGAGTCTTCTATCCATAGGTACTATATCCATGCGAATAAGACGCAAATAATTTGACGTGGGATTTGACATTTTTTTTTACCCGACTACGGCGAAGCCGGGTGGAAGCCGGTCTTTGCTTAAATGTATATGTATGTTTGTTCCATCGTAGCGCACTACTGACCCGATTGTAACAAATTAGGTGTCAATTAGGGCATCGAGGCCGGTTTTACCCGAAACCGAAAACCCGGGTTTTCCCGGGTTTTCGGGCCTACAATAAAACCCGGTTTTCAAAATATTGAAAACCGGTTTTCGGTTTTTTCGAGCTTTTTTTCATTATGAAATTCTACAACAGTTTATAACAGTTACAGTCACAAACCGAACGTTACAGTGGCTTGTGATTGTCAATGTAGAATTTTAGAACAATAGTTATAATGTTTTCATGTTGTATGTAGTAGGTACATTTGGGGGCACGGTAGTGCCCCCGCCCCGCCAGGACGAGTGAGCGAAGCGCAAGGGACCAGGGCCCCGATTCTCGTGCTTCGAATATCGGTTCGATTGTCAGTCTGTCCTGCTCGCGCACGCATGATTTGACGCCTGTGTGAATGAGTCAGCGCGAGAAACGAATCGAGATTCGAGTTACGAGAATTGGGGCCCAGACTACCTTTTCTCGAAGCGATTCGTCGATTTTTTGGACCTTCATAACTTGGTATAATTTATTATTCGATTCCATCAGCGCTCAGTGCGAATTGCTCTCCGTTCCCATGATACCCAAAAATCGAGTGGGCCTAACGGAATCCGTCCCATTGTGTTAAAAATGTGTGCTTCAGAGCTGGCACCGGTCTTAACGCATCTTTTTCGGCTCACCTGCTCTTATGGCACAGTCCTAGCATCTTGGTAGACAGCTTTGGTGTGCTATCGCCTGCCCTGTTCATACTGCATATCAATGATAATATTATGTGATGACGACAGTATGGGTGATGCCTTATATACAGGTCGCCCGAACATTTCTCGGCAAAACGTCATTGAGAGTTGAAACGAACTTGTCTCTCAAATTAAGAATTCATTGGAGAAGATCTCTGAATGGGGTAGACTTAACTTAGTCCAATTCAACACCTCTAAGACACAAGTTTGCGCGTTCATCGCTAATAAGTTACCGATGGTCGTATGTCCTCTTTTTGGAAGCATACCCATAACTGTCTCCTCCAACATCGGAATACTTGGTGTTAGCATATCGAGCGAGGTCTAGTTCCGATATCATCTGAAGTGCAAGGCCAAGTTAGCCTCCAAGAAGCTTGGTGTTCTGAACAGGTCAAAGCAGTATTTCAGTCCAGTCCAACGCCTACAACTCTATAAGGCGCAAGTTCGGCCTCACATAGAATATTGTTCTGATCTCTGGGCAGGAGCGCCAAAGTACCAGCTTCTCCCTCTGGATCGTATCCAACGAAGGGCCGCTCGAATTGTCGACTGCCATAATATTTCAAACAGGCTTTACTCCTTAGAGCTACGTAGAGATGAGCATCGCTCTGCATCATATATCGGTTATATTACGGGGAGTGCTCCGAGGAATTGTTCGGACTTATACCTGCTGCAACTTCTCGCTACTGTTCGAAGGGACAAAATTTTTATCATCCTCATCACCAACTGTCGCCAACAGTATTTCCGGACCATTACGACCTGCACACCTTCAAGAAGGCAGCATATTCCCCCCTAAAAGGCCGGCAAGGCACTTCTGTTTCTACACGCCTTAACTCTACAAGCCTAACTTTACATCTCTACACTTTAGTCAAATTATGTGGCATGCCCATTTCGTCAGGCAACGTATTTTGACTAAGGTGTAAAGTTTGTGAAATTATTAATTACTTTACATGTAAATGTTTATGGTGGGATCACATTTTACCACTATTACGTTGTTACAACAGAAAGCAGCTGATAAAAGTTAATTTTAGGACATTCCTAACAAAATTCTACAAAATCAACAAAAAACCCGAAATACCCGAAAAAACCCGGGTACCCGGTTTTGAAGATGGCTGGGACCGAAAAACCCGGTTTTTTAAAATATGGCCGGTCTTCGATCCCCTAGTGTCAATAGGCTATTTAATTTACGTAGCGGGATAGAGTTTTTATAAAATATTTTAATTAATTTAAATAAATATAGAACTGTTCTAACCTTCAAAGGTACAAAGAGTACAAAAATCTATTCTGCTTTTTATAAGTTGATACTGGCAATCATAGCAATGTTTTTGAAATAGATTTTTCTACCTCTCAGGTGTCGCGCTTTAAAATTTTTATAATCAAAGGATTCTACTTTTCTCTAATCTGGGCTATACCGCCATGTTAAAAAAATAATATATCATAAACAACTCAAGAGATTAAGACTTTGGATCAACTTTGGATAGACTACAGTCTTTTGGCACTTGGATGGGGACGTGAGTGTCGCAAATAAGAACAATATTTATAACTAAAAGTGAAATTTTACAAGACGGCGATGTTAGTACTGATTTTATCCACGTGCCAAAAGGTAAGTGTCGCAACTACAAAACAATACTTATTACTAAAAGTGACATTTTACTAGACGGCGATTTTGTCCACGTGCCAAAAGATCCTTGTCAGACTGCACATCATGCAACGAGGTTCATAATCAATTCATAATCTTAGGCTGGGACTTTATGCAACGGAATCCGGTAGGCCGTAGAGAATTATGAGCACTGAAAATAGAACTCTGTGCTAATACAATACAGTTGAAAATGGAAGTTTCGAGTGTCGAGCTGTCATATATGACATTGACATTTGACTCGACACTCGGATGTCCGATTTTGAACTCTATTGTATTAGTACAGAGATCTATTTTCAGTGCTCATAATTCTCTACGGCCTACCGGATTCCGTTGCATATAGTCCCAGCCTTAGGCTGGGACTATATGCAACGGAATCCGGTAGGCCGCACAGTGGGTCGAAACGAGGATTTGGCGGACTTAGGGACCGATTTTTATTTTTCGCATTTTTCTTTATGCCAATGGATAGAGCTAATTAATCTTAACAAAAGTTGTTCTGTGCAATTTTTTCTTAGCCTTATAATTTAGGTAGAAAAAATACATTTTTGATTTTTTTGTATGAAACAAATTAAATAATCCTATATTTTTGCCAAGTCATGATAGATCCTGCGTTCAAACCTTTTTTTTCTTATATTTTGGCTACATTGCTATTATTATGTACTATAAACGTTTGCCTAAAGTTGCAAGTCTGCCAGAAAAAGAGGTAAGAAAATTACAATAAATGTAATTATTAACTAATGACTTTTCTAATTCATAAAGTTATTCTAGGGGTATTTCATGCGAAATATTTATTCCGATAATAGAATAAGATCAATGATTTCGACAAAATTTATCTAAACATCAAAAAAATCTAGATTTCGTGAAGATATAATCAATAATAATTAATAACCATAACTTACTAATATCCGTTTTAACGATAATAAATGTTAGTGTCGTTAGAATTTCGAGAAATCTTTGTTATGAGCTTCTGCTGCTTCTTCTGACAGTTTTCCGATAGGTATGGCACCAGAATGCTGAATAATATCAGTGCCATATATCAACAGCTTGTGCAAACTGGAAGGCATATAATACCGGGGATATAGATTAACGTACAGTTCTGCAGTCTCTCTACAGAATAAAGAGAACTTAGAAGAGTGCACGCACTCTCCAGATGCTACAGTCTGTAGAATCACATGCAACCTTTCTATTAACTTTTTACTTATGCCAGTGATACGGGCTGTAGCGTCTGCATCCCTAAAAAATCTTCGGGCAGTATTTCCGTTATTGGTTGTACCGTCTCCTTGTTTCACCTGGTCTATTAGTAAGCCGCAGTCTTCCCTAAATGCTTGCTTTATTGCGGACTTTCTAAGCTTCATTTTTTCTTACCCTAGCCCCTGTTACTCTATTTTTTGAAATCCACACGATAGGCTGCATAAGAAAAACGGGACATTACCAATAACGAAAATTAATCATTTTTTAAAAGAACAACGATTCGCAGTTGTAATAGTTGACGTAAAATAAAATAAGAATGATTAAAGTTACTTAGGCACAAACACCTGATCCAGCAGCGTAAAAATGACAGTCCGTACTGGTAAATCTCTTTATCCTTGCTTTTTTGGTCAAGCAGTTCAATATAATTCATTTCCGATGGCTTTGCTTATAAATATCGCAAACGGCTGTCGACATCTCTGATAAATATGCTGTTATCTTTCCGTCAATCATCTTCAAAAGCAACTGGTGAGACACCTCAATTTGATTTACTTTTGATGGCTGGAGCGATTCTCTCTTCTGTGATTCTTGGTCTTTATTGTCATTACAGTGGACTGGGTTTCCTTCGTAAATTGGAACATAATTGGACGACAGTAAAACGTGGATTTTTCTTTCGTTTTCCCAAACTACAGTTCCATCCGATTGTTCTAGCCTAACTGGGACTAGACTGGCTATAAAAATACATAAAGAATTTGAAGACTCTACATAATCTTCAAAGTCCTTATTTATTTTTTGCTTGTACATACATACTTTGACCAGAAGCTCCGCCAAAACCCCATTTACATGCAAGCTCTAATTTTTTTGTTGCGTTCAAATACATAGATATTGCATCCAAGTCTTGACACAGTCAAATTGAGTAAATCTTGCAGTTTAATTGGAGCCCCATATTCAGTATTAGTTATATCCTTTTTATCTGGTGTAATAAGATGGATATAAATCGAAACCATTTTCACTCGCATACTCTCATAACTAAGTTTATATATTGCCACTTTGACAACTATATCGAAACTAATAAAGCCAGTGCGTTAACAGGTGAATACATATGACTATTTACATTATCTTTGCTTAAGCATGCCTTGACTTTATTTAAAGCTTATGGGTGACTGAGTAAATGGTTCATTATTTTTTAAACATCTTCGTTTCCACTATTTTTTAAACTTCTCATTGAAATGGCAGACACTTTTTCCGGAGAAAATGAAAGAGATTTGTTTATTTCATCTAAACGTCTCCGTTTTTTGTCGATCACAAAAATCCTCAAAAGGTTTCCTAGGAGTAAGTAGTAGATGTGGAAGCTTCATGCAGGTGATAAATTCTTAACATTATCATAAACCTTGAGTTCTACTTATTCGGTATTGACAACATCAAAATTGATTTCTTCGGGCCGATTTATTGAGAATAATAAACCTGTGACCTCAGAAGAGGCCACAGGAAGCTTCCCTGACTGCCCCCGCGAGGGTGTCACTATGTCTGTATGTATGCTTGTGTGTGTGAGTGTGTGTGTAATGTAAACCTCTTATAACTTTAGAATGGTTTGACCGATTTTATTGCGGCTGGCACTATTCGAAAGGGCTTGGCCAAACTTAGAATTTGAATATAATTTGGACTGATTCGGACAGATAAATTTCAAGAAATCTCGAAAAAACTGTGAGATTTTTTTTTAAAGTGGTTTTTTTGGATTTGCTTTTAAACGGTTTTATCGATCAACTCCAATAACTATTCAGCCTTAACCTTGAAAAACCACGTCAATCACTGCCAATCTGGTCAAAATCGGTTGATTCGTACGAGAGATATCGCGAAGGAAAGAAAACCGAAAAAAGAGTTTTTTCGGAATTACTCTGAAATTTTTCATCTAAAAAATTTTTGTTGTCGATTCTTTTAAAGGATATAAAAAACTTCATCGATTGCCGTAAATCGCGTGAAAATTGGTTGATTCATTCCAACGTTATGACAGTTTGAAATTTCAAAAAATAGTGTTTTATTAAACTTTTGAGCTCGGAGTGGTCAAAAGTCTGATGAAAGAAAATTATTAGTGAAAATTTTTAAAAGCACTTTTGTTTATGATCTCGATAACCACAAAAATGACGCATTAGATAAAATTTACGCGCTTAGCGGGAAGTTGCACGGGTGGCCTTTAGGTCAACTGTTTTCCTAATTTTTTTTAGAATTTCAAGTAATTAAAAGTCTTATTCTATTACCGTAATTATTATTTTGCATGGAATACCCCTAGAATAACTTTATGAATTAGAAAAGTCATAAAATAATAATTACATTTATTGTAATTTTCTTACCTCTTTTTCTAGCAGACTTGCAACTTTAGGCACACGTTTATAGTACATAATAATAGCAATGTAGCCAAAATATAAGAAAAAAAAGGTTTGAACGCGGGATCTATCATGACTTGGCAAAAATTTAGGATTATTTAATTTGTTTCATACAAAAAAATCAAAAATGTATTTTTTCTACCTAAATTATAAAGCTAAGAAAAAATTGCACAGAACAACTTTTGTTAAGATTAATAAGTTCTATCCATTGGCATAAAGAAAAATGCGAAAATTAAAAATCGGTCCCTAAGTCCGCCAAATCCTCGTTTCGACCCACTGTGGGCCGTAGAGAATTATGAGCACTGAAACTCGAAACTTCTACTTTCAACTGTATTGTATTAGCACAGAGTTCTATTTTCAGTGCTCATAATTCTCTACGGCCTTCCGGATTCCGGTGCATATAGTCCCAGCCTAAGGCTGGAATAGAGTTGAAAATTCAGTGTCAGGTGTCGAGCTGTCATATATGACATTGACGTTTAACTCGACACGCATGTGTTCGATTTTCAACTCTATTGTATTAGCACAGATTTCTATTTTCAATGATCAAAATTTTCTACGGCTTTCCGGATGCCGGTGCATATAGTCCGAGCCTTAGATGCAACGCCATTTTTTGCCTGGTGGCAGACATTGGGAACTATTTTGTCAAAATCAAAGTAGGGATGCTCGATGTTGCGAAAACATCGATGTTGGCATCGATAATGACATCGATGGCTTATCATCGATGTTCGATGTTTATCGAGCTCTAAACATCGATGTTTTTTTTTGCAAACGTCTTCATGGCCGTCCGTCATCAATACATCTATACTACTAATATAAAATATTATAAATGGGAAAGTCGTTTGTCCGTCTTTCACGCCAAAAATACTGAACCGATTTAAATGATGTACAAAGGACATAGGCTACTTTTTATCGCAGGGAAATGTACAGTTCCTGTGGGATACTTTATTTACAGTTTGGCGTAAAAACTACTAAGCCGATTATGAAATTTGGCCCAGATATAAAGTGGACCACGGGAAAGGAAATAAGGTACTTACTTTTTATCGCGGGGAAATGTACGGTTCCCATGGGATACTTTATTTACGGTTTCATGTAAAAAATACTAAACCCATTATCATGAAATTTGGCACAGATATAAAGTAGAACATGGGGAAAGACATAAGTTACTTTTTATCGCGGGACATATAAGGTTCCCGTGGGTTACTGTCTCCGATGGCGTTGATATCACAATAGTGGTTAAATATTTTACCGCAACTGGGTTTCCGATTATGTGTGTCCGTGACATCGATGTTACGATGTTTTGAACTTTGAGTATCCAACCCAAGGAATTTGTAAGTATTATATACAACTGGAAAGAGCTCTCGGCATCAAATCTGTGCCGAGAGGGAGATACAATACAAACCCCTCCATCTCTTTTTAACAAGGGTGACAACAATATTTTTAATTTGGGGATAAATTAGTTGAAGTTTTGTTTTTGTTGAAGTGTTTCCAAACATATGGTGATTTCAACTTTTTCTAAAGAAGTCCAAGCACATGCTATCAAAAAGTAATATTTTGCTCCAAGGTATACCCTGGATCCAAAAGTATAGAACAGAACTCCTGACTCATTATAGATACATGTTTGGGGATTTCGGCGTTGTTTAAAGAACTGCAAGCTGCAAGCATATGCCACCCTGTCAATAAGAGTAAACTTCATCATCACCACCACTATCACACCATACATCATCACATTATGATGATATAAAAGGTACTTCTCATAGTATTTTACACTAACACGGAGATCTTTGAACATTACTCTGCTGTTTATGTACCTATTTGAAAAATTATTTTGTTGTTGTAAAGGGTTTAATTCGAAATTGGTCATTTAGTCACTAAGGTGGAAACCGGATAATGCGATCCATGAGGAATCGAGGGAACTCCTCGAAATTTATATCGACACATATAGTGATTTTGACTTTTACTGAAGTAACACAATGCAGCATATGCTCCTAAAAATAAGATGTTGAAACCAAGGTATACCTTGGTTTCAACATCTTATTTTTGGATCTAGGGTATACCCTGGATCCAAAAGCACTGAACAGATCTCCTCAGTCTTTAAAGATACGCGTTTGGAAATTTCAGCATTGTTTAAAGAACTGCAAGCATATGCCACTTTGTAACTTACAGTAATCATCATCACCTTAACAACAATACCTAATGGAAGCTTGGCGCGTATTCAATTATACATTCGATCGTTTATTTTAGACGTTCTTAAGACGTATTAATAACAACTTAACAAAATATATAACTAAAACTAATTTTCTAAATAATTTCCCTTTTAAATTTGGCTATTTCTCTACTTAATCTTCTTAATATGAACTTTAAGCCACCACCACGGTACCGGCAAATATGAACGTGAGTCATATATTGTCGAATATCGTTTGGGCTGGTATCGACTTCAAAATAAAGGAGATTAAGTAGAGAAATAACCAAATTTAAAAGGGGAATTATTTAGAAAATAAGTTTTATTTCATACTTTTTTGTGTATTTTTACTTTGGAAGTCGGTTTAATTTTTTGTTTAAAAATAATAATATGTCATAAATGATAATACAAGTTGCTGAAACGTATATTATAGAGTGACTTTTAATAAGTGTAAAACACTTTACCACGTGATAATGCTCATGATAACAAACATCTTACCCAAATAATCTTTTTAGGGCATTTATTATAAGTGAAAATTCCTTTAGCGGCACTGTGCACTTTTATTGGGATGGGTAAAAACTGTTGAACTCGAGCAGGACACGTGAATCTGATCGAAAAGTCATAAAATGCAACTTGCAATTGTTTGCTGTCTTGGTTTACGTGAGCATGAAACTATTTTAGTTCGTATTTACTTTTGACCCCAACTATTGACCTTTGGCCTTGACCTTCACCGCCAATCATCCCCATCACATTTACCCTTAAATTGGCCTTTACCTCCAATTGAACCCCCACGAAAATTGTCTCCAGTTAAATGGCTCGACTTTTGAGATTTTTGGGGCCATTTTGAAAGTTGACGTACGGTGAAATCAGTATAGAGAAAAGAAGTGTCTCCAGTTAAATGGCCCCACTTTTGAGATTTTTGGGGCCATTTTGAAATTTGACGTATGGTGAAAACACCATGGAGAACAGAAGTGTCTCCAGTTAAATGGCCCCACTTTTGAGATTTTTGGGGCCGTTTTGAAATTTGACGTATGATGAAAACACATTAGAGAAAAGAAGTGTCTCCAGTTTAATGGCCCCATTTTTGAGATTTTTGGGGCCGTTTTGAAATTTGACGTATGGTGAAAACACCATGGAGAACAGAAGTGTCTCCAGTTAAATGGCCCCACTTTTGAGATTTTTGGGGCCGTTTTGAAATTTGACGTATGGTGAAAATACTATGAAGAAAAAAGTGTCTCCAGTTAAATGGCTCCACTTTTGAACATTTTGGGGCCTTTTTAAAATTTGACATATAGTAAAAACACTTAGGAGAAAAGAGTCTAGTTAAATGGCCCCACTTTTGAAATTTTTCACTTCTACCGGCACTCCCGGAGTGCAACCCGTTGTTTTTTATTATTATTTAATTCGCTACCTAATGTTAAGTTGAGGTGGATTAAATAAAAAAGTTTGTAATCATGAGCACTACCACGTGGTAAAGTATATTTTGCACTAATTAAAAGTTTGACGACCTCATTAGCTTAGTTGAGTTGAGCATGTTGGTGATCAAGCCGGTCGCTGGTTCGAATCCCGCCATTTTTTCTTTTAAAACTTTTACTATGGACCTCAAAAAACCCCAACACACCATACTTTCATTTGATACCCATATTGTATGAGTGCATTAAAAATAACTTGTCGGCCATCTTGGGTGTTCCGCCATGTTGGATTTTCGAGTTATTCTCAGCAAGCCCTTTCATTTGATACCCATATTGTAGGATTGCATTCAAATTGACTGTCGGCCATCTTAGATGTCCCTCATGTTGGATTTTTGGGTTTTTCTCAGCAATCCCTTTCATTTGATACCCATATTATAGGAGTGCATTAAAAATAACTTGTCGGCCATCTTGGATGTTCCATCATGTTGGATTTTCGAGTTATTCTCAGCAAGCCCTTTCATTTGATACCCATATTGTAGGATTGCATTCAAATTGACTGTCGGCCATCTTGGATGTTCCATCATGTTGGATTTTTGGGTTTTTCTCAGCAATCCCTTTCATTTGATACCCATATTATAGGAGTGCATTAAAAATAACTTGTCGGCCATCTTGGATGTTCCATCATGTTGGATTTTTGGGTTATTCTCAGCAAGCCCTTTCATTTGATACCCATATTGTAGGATTACATTAAAATTTACTGTCGGCCATCTTGGACGTTCCGTCATGTTGGATTTTCAAGTTTTTCTCAGCAAGCCCTTTCATTTGATACCCATATTGTAGGATTGCATTCAAATTGACTGTCGGCCATCTTAGATGTTCCATCATGTTGGATTTTTGGGGTTTTCTCAGCAATCCCTTTCATTTGATACCCATATTATAGGAGTGCATTAAAAATAACTTGTCGGCCATCTTGGATGTTCCATCATGTTGGATTTTTGGGTTTTTCTCAGCAATCCCATTCATTTGATACCCATATTATAGGAGTGCATTAAAAATAACTTGTCGGCCATCTTGGATGTTCCATCATGTTGGATTTTCGAGTTATTCTCAGCAAGCCCTTTCATTTGATACCCATATTGTAGGATTGCATTCAAATTGACTGTCGGCCATCTTGGATGTTCCATCATGTTGGATTTTTGGGTTTTTCTCAGCAATCATATTCATTTGATACCCATATTATAGGAGTGCATTAAAATTAACTTGTCGGCCATCTTGGATGTTCCATCATGTTGGATTTTCGAGTTATTCTCAGCAAGCCCTTTCATTTGATACCCATATTGTAGGATTACATTAAAATTGACTGTCGGCCATCTTGGACGTTCCGTCATGTTGGATTTTCAAGTTTTTCTCAGCAAGCCCTTTCATTTGATACCCATATTGTAGGAGTGCATTAAAAATTACTTGTCAGCCATCTTGGATGTTCCGTCATGTTAGATTTTCGAGTTATTCTCAGCAAGCCCTTTACTTTGCATATTGCATATTCACGCCAACCGAGATACTCGTCAAGACGAATCATACGAGCCCAAACTCGATGGGGTTGCGTCGTTTAATTACAGAGTTCCTATGGCCACCTTCCAGCTCCATCATCAGACCCTGGTTACCATATAGTGTCAAAGTACTTGTCAAGACGAACTAAACGAGCCCGAATTCGATGGGATTGTGTGGTTTTATTTCGGAATTCCTGTGGCCACCTTCCAGCTCCATCATCAGATCAGCTCCACGTCATCATAATATTGCATTGTCATGCGGTTTACATATTCGTGCAAAATTTCAACTCAATCGGAAACCGGAAAGTGGATCAAATGTAACTTGCAAGAATCCATTACAGACCGACAACGGGACAGGTGAAACTAAATAAAAGCTTGTATAATTAAACACAAGTTCTTCGAGAACTTACCACGGGACAAGATTGATGTGGTGTGAAGTGTCCATAAATATTATTATTATATTATAAGTCATCCTATACAGATAAACCTACCTACTAATATTATAACTCTGTCTGTCTGATGTCGCCCGCCCGCCCGCGAGGTTCTCACGTAACTATGCGCACATAATAAGCAATCAGGGATTAAGAATTTTTCTACCAGTGAAAAAAAAATTCAAATCTGTTAGGTTTCAGAAATTATCAATAACATACAAACATACAATGGTTTCCTCTTCACAATATCATGAAGGTAGGTAAAATAATATAAATATCCTATATTCCCTATTAAATCATATTGTCACCCGAACATTTAGAATGTTCCAAGGAAAATACACGGCGTTTTGTGTTGCAACTATTCTATTTTCATTTCTTCCATTTTACTCTACCAAAATGCAAATAATCAAAAAATAAATAACAAATTTCTAATTATCGGTTAGTAGGTAGGTTCTAAATAACTAGTGATTTTTATTTTACATTTCTCTCTCAGATTATGAATAACATAATATTTAACCGAGTTTATTAGTATTTCTTTCTTATACACTATATCGCACATAAAATCTACCAAACCTGAAATTTAAGGAAAGATAGAAACTGGCTACACTAGGTTACTTGTTAGAACGAGACACAGGGATAACTTATAGCTATCTCACCGCGACCGGTTTTTTTATTGCGCACGTGATAAGCTTTAAGTCTGAGTAGTAAAGATCATTTTTGATTGAATTAAAAGAAAATAAAGTTTGAAGTACTCTTTCCTGTTGTATATAATACTTACAAATTCCTTGATCCAACCATAGTTTTGAATAATGCAATATCGATGTTAAAACATCGATGTTTTATCGTCTAACATCGATGATCATCGAAAATCGATGATCATCGAGCATCCCTAAATCAAAGGTCAAAATAAAATTATTATTAAATAAAATGTTCGTGTTTGTGAATTGTGACTTTATATTATATTGATCTCTCTTCTCCTCTTATGGCTTTACTCCTGTAAACTGGCGAATGTATTTTGCATTTATCCTCATTTGATCGCTTGTTATTATTTTATTATTATATTACTTCACATTACGTCGAGGCCACGTCGTTAATTTGCGTCCTTTTTTTAATCCTAAAACTAAATTGATCCAGTAAATACACTGGAAATGTTAAGAAAAGTTTATTTATTTATGTCGCGGCGCAAGTGATCACACGCGAGCCTATCCGAGAATCGACCTGGAAGAAAATAAACGTGGTGGTGGTGTGGCGAGCGGACATTTGTTATCAAACAGCTCGCGAGCTCGGCGGGAGCGGGGAGCGGCAGGGCAGCCGGGATGGCGGAGGCGGCGCCGGTAAACATCGTGAAGGAGGGCTGGCTGCTGAAGCGCGGCGAGCACATCCGCAACTGGCGCGACCGCTACTTCATCCTGTTCGACAATGGCGACTTGGTGGGCTTCAAGTCGCAGCCCGAGCGCAACAACTACCGCGACCCGCTCAACAAGTTCACCTTGCGGGACTGCCAGATCATGGCCGTGGACAAGCCTCGTCCCAACGTCTTCACCGTTCGCGGCCTTCAGTGGACCACGGTCATCGAGCGTAATTTCGCCGTCGACACGGAGAAGGAACGGTAAGACCGATCGCAAGTTACTCGCATATAAATCCATATATTTTCAAATTGAGGTGTGTTTCTGACATAAAATTAATGATCATAACAACGTGCCATATATGTCACTGAAGCATGCAGTAAACGAGTGTTGATGGTGAGCTGTCGAGTGTTCAAAGTCCAAAATGTTGTTTATTTACATTTTGTTTGTTGGTGCTAGATTTTTGAGTAATATTATTCCAGCATTATAGATATTGATATTGAACTAAATGAGTGTGTGAAAATTGTTGTTTTAACTTGACTTGTAACTTCTTTGTTTAGAATGAAATTAGGTAAAATGTTATGCATTTCTGGTAAATTGTAAAATGATTAATCTACTTTTAGTTGGTGTGGAAATATGGGGATAAAAAAGAAATTGAAATAATTGCCACAATTTACAAACACAGCTTATTGCTGAAAATGTTTTAGTAACTAAAGCTGCTACGTTCTATTCTACCATGACATGTACCAACAATTCAGTAGACAACAAATAAATTATTCACAATTCAACCAAGTATCAATATACAATAATTGTGTATTATAAGAAGTAAAAGTGTAATTTATCATCAAAATTAATATAAATAGTGAATAAATTGTCAAAATGAAGGTACTCAATACAGTACCTATGCCACAAAACAGAACTTGAGAAAAGGAAACATTTTGGTTGTCCATCCGCATGTCACAAGTTTACCAAATAGTCTTTTACGGAAAGAAACATTGTTTTTTCTGTATACAAAGACAAAGTTTACAAATTAATTGACATGGACAAAATGCAGTCCTTTGATGGCTCATACCTCTCTATTTGTGTTTAAGAACTAGACAATGTGTCTTTCGAATTGACAAAATCTGCTTTAGTTTCGTAGCCTATTAAATTAAAACAATATTATATCTCATATAGATACTCTTTCGCGGGCAACACCTAGTCTAAATATATAAAAGGCAAACCTGACTGACTCATCTATCAAAGCACAACCGAAACTACTGAACAGATGTTGCTAAAATTTGGCATACAGATAGTTGTAATGACGTAGGCATCCGCGGAGAAAGGATTTTTGAAAATTCGCCCCCTACGGGTGTAACAAAGGGGTTTAAATTTTGTACGGAAACCGAACTTTACGCGGACGAAGTCGCGGGCAAAAGCTAGTAAAAAATAAACGTAGATTACTGAATACATGTTCCTAATATCTGCTCATGGTGATTAGAATTAGAATTGATTATAATAATTGATATAATTATATGTATAAACTTTACAAACCAACAGAATAATATTTAGGTATATATATATTTACTCATTCTGTTGTCAATCAATGTTGTCAATTTTGAATCAAATATGTTTTTTCTTTCGTCGTGTAATAAATTATATCAATAATTTCGGTTATTTTACGTCAGTCTGACTGGCAGCTTGGTTTGCGTACCGACGTTTGATTTTTGGTGGTGAGTTCAAATCCCGGTAAGATAAATATTATTTTTGTGATTCTTATAATGCCTTTGTTTTTCTTTAATATTTTTTTATTTATTTTTATTAATTTTTATCGTTGTACTAAAACTACGACCAAAGCTCGGTCTCCCTAGTAGTGATGTAACGAATGTCTTTTTTTTAGCATTCGCGAATGCGAATGTAAATGCGAATATCTGCTACCGACATTCGCGAATGCGAATGCGAATGCGAATATTCAATTTTTGTTAATATTTGGCGCCAATTTGTCTATGGCTTAGCGGCAGTCGCGTTCGGACAAGGTTCGTTACGTTCGTATCTTCCGAGTATTGCCGAGTTCATACGAACTCATCATGATCTAAATAAAGCGTCATTCATTCCGCTCCGCTCACTCAAACTTAAACTCAAAATTTTTATTTCCATGTAGGTTATGATATAACGCTTATAGATTTGTCCTACATGATGCCTACCACCGGTTCGGGAACTAGCCCGGCGAGAAGAACCGGCATAAGAGACTCGCACATTTGCTTTTGTTTTCTGATATTCATATTCGCAAAACATTCGCAAAAGTTTTGCGAATGCGAATGCGAATATACAAAAATGTGCGAATATTCGCGAATGCGAATGCGAATATTCGTTACATCACTACTCCCTAGTACCTACTTATAAAGAGTTTTTGTACCTCCATCTTAAAACATTGGACTAAAAATTTGGACATTCATCGAATACAATCTTTTCATATTTTATATAATATAATCTACACTAATATTTACAACAACTTAAAGTAACTAATAATAAAATAAGTACATAATTATCCATATACTTTTATTACTGGGAAAACAAGCATTGCTCGGAGTTTTATAGTGCGACAAAAAAAAAAAGAAAAAAATATATTTGACCGGGATTCGAACCCGAGACCAATTGGTCGCAACAACTCAAAAAGCCAAAGGGCTACCGAGCGTCTTACGTCAGATAGCGAAATTACGCATATGTTATAAGTATTTCACGACGAAAGAAAAACTAATATTTACCCCCGACTTGACCTTTATGCAGACGACATAAAGGTCAAGTCGGGGGTAAAATAAATTTGAACGGACTTTCAACAATAAATTAGAATAATTTTTGAGCAGAAAAGAGGGGAAAAATTTGACATACGTCTCATTAGCAAGAGGCCTAAGCCGGTACTGTCTTATTCAATAGATATAAAAGAGAACGAATGACAGGTCGCCATTTCGCGATGTTTCATTCGACTTGTACGAATTATTTATCATTGAAATAAATTAATACTAACAAATAATTTTCTAATTTTTGTTCACAAATAATACAGTTACAACTCCAAGAATTTCTATTTTAATGGTTACTTTATGATTTTTTTTATCGAGAAATTTTTCAGATAACGTGTTTTGAAAACGAAGGTCCCCTAGCAAATATGATCAAAATTAACATATATTTTTTTGCTGCACTAAAATGTATCCATTCGTCTCAAAAAATTTTTGAAAGAAGCGTATTTCTAGGGTAAGAGCGCCTTAAAATTGACATGTTATTTAATATTTTGCATTATAATCCATAGAATTCAAAACATGCAGAATGAGTGTTCGGTCACATTTGTATGCAGCGCACTGTGTCCAAAACCATGGCGAAATGCCGCCCGCCCGCACTTTTTAATTTTTACTCTTTACACTTACAAAACAAATTGCGTTGTTATATTACGACAATTAGGTATTCAAAAAAAATTAATTGAAAAAAAGTTGGGTAAAATATTCCGTTATTCTGTGGCAACATATTATGTGTGGATAACCATTCCAATTTGGAGTGGTTGTGACGGCCTCACTTTCAAGCGTGTTGACGGCTTCTAGATGATTTCTGTATTCTGTGTTTTTATCATGCCCATTGGTTAAACGGCAAGTGCCCCGCGCCGCCACATTTGTTTTCTTTATTCATAATAATAATTATTATAACGAAAAATAATGTGTACAATAATTGGTGTACAATAATAACAAATACAATAAGGACAAATTTTTATTTGACAATCTGTCAACATTATAATATCTCGTAGTAATATTACAATCTATCGATTTTTACGGTGACATAGACATTTTAAAATTAATACATTTATTTATTTATTGTCACACTAATATCTATCATTACAGGATGACCTAATACAATAGATTATTGAAAATTATATTACAATACTAATTACAAATAAAAACACGATATAAACTTAAAAAAACTTAAACAACAAACTCTGGGTACTGGACTCTAGGATAAAAAATAAAATGCGGCTCTTGTGAATTCACTCAGTGTACATGAAAATAAATCAATCTGAATAGATAATGTGTTGAGCACTTGCAGCGCATGCGTCAGCGGCGCTCGCTGCAGCAGATTGGTGCGCGCGCGCGGCACCAGCAGCAGCGGCGGCCGGCGCCGGCGCCGCGTGTACTCATCCGGAACACAAAGTACAATCGCTGCCTCGAGAACGGCAGGATTGTGCACTTTGCCTCGCAACAGTTTAAATAAGTAGGTGGCAAGAGCCACCTCCCTGCGAACTTCTAATTTATCATATCCCGTCATACCCAGCACAAACAGAGTCGGATACAACAAAGGATATCCAGGATAAACCCCATACATCTTCAAGTACAAGTACCTGACAAATTTATTTTGTATTCGCTCTAGCATTAACTTGTATTTTGTTTCATGTGGCGACCATACAACAGAATTACATTCCAAGTGACTTTTTACAAGCGCTTCGTATAAAGTTCTTACAGCCCCGATGTTAGTGAACTTGTTTGTCAGACGTAACACCAACCCCAAATTACGATACGCTTTTTTGCACACAGTAGTGACATGTTTACTGAAGCTTACGTCAGAGGTGAAGTGTACTCCCAAGTCCCTAACCTCAGTAACCCGCTGCAGCGGCGTTCCCTCCATTAGGTATTGGTGATGACTAGGGTTTCGTGCGCGTGTGAACGACAGCACCGAACACTTAGCCACATTGAAATGTAATTTGTTTTCGGTGCTCCACTGTACGACCCTATCTATATCCTGCTGCAAAACCTTATGATCCGCCTTTTGTCGTATCGGATGAGCTAATTTTAGATCGTCGGCATATAATAGTTTTACTACTTTAGTAACAACATTCGGCAAATCGTTAACAGTTATGATGAACAGTAATGGCCCTAGATTACTGCCTTGATTGACACCTGATCTCGTAAAATATATTTCGGAGAACTCCCCCCCACAGTCAACAAACTGACATCGGTCACGTAAATAACTGGCGAAAAATGCTAAAGTGTGTGGCGAGCAGCCGACGCTGGCCAGTTTAGCTAAAAGTACGTCATTATCAACCGTATCAAAAGCCTTACGAAAATCAAAGTAGGCAACGTCCACCTGATGTCCCGCGTCCACGGTAGGTACAATTTGAGTCATTAGTTCTAGTAAGTTCCCTGTTGTCCCCCGCCCAGGACGAAATCCGTGCTGTGCGTCGGACAACAGAGCGCTTATTTGTGGATATAGACTGCTGTGAATAGCAGACTCAAAAACTTTAGCCGGGCAACATAGCACCGCCACAGGTCTGTAATCGCTGGCTGTAGATCCTCCTTTACCCTTGGGCACAGGCACTACCCTAGTCAGCTTCCAGCGGTCGGGATACTCCGCCCTCTCAATGCAAACATTAAACAAGTGCAACATCGGCTCCGTCAATACGGTCCGGCAATCCTTAAAAATAAAGGCCGGAATACCATCGGGCCCCGCTGAGCGCTTCGGCATCAGTTGCGCGAGCGCGCGCCGCACGTCGGCGAACCGCAGGCGCGCGAGGTGCGCCCGCGCGCCCGCCGCCGTGCTGCCCGCGCCCGCGCCCGCCGCCGCCACGCTCAGCACAGGAGGCTCCAGACTGTACACTGACTGAAAAAAATTTGCAAATTCTTTGGCACATTCAAAATCAGTAAGAACCCGACCGTCTTTAATTAACTTTTTCTGGTTTGAACTTACTCTCTTAGATTTAATATAACCCCAAAAAGCCTTCGGATCACAGGACAGATGAGCTTGCACACGGTCGCGGTACCGGTCATGAGCCAACTCAATTTCAGCTTTAACCTTCGCTCTGTACGATGCAAATTCATTGTAATCGCTCTGCAATTTAGTTAATTTAAATTTTTTGTGCAATTTATATTTAATTTTTATATTCTTTATAATTTCTGCCGTGTACCATACCGGATAATTATATCTATTGCTACTCGTTGAATTTGATTTTAAAGGAACCGTTTTGTTTAACACTTCATAAAACTTACTATAAAATAAATCTAAAATCAAGTTTGGGTCATGTAAACAATAAATTTCGGCCCAGTCTACTTCACCTAATAATTTGTACATTTGTAAAAAATCTGCTTTATTAAAATTCCACTTACAAGCGGAGTGTAGTGAATGACTTACACTCTGCGAGGCGGGGGCCGCAGCAGGCGCAGGCGCGGCAGGCGGCGGTGGCTGCGCGCGCGCACTCCGCTCTACGCTGACGGCCAGCGGTGGGTGGTACGCGTCCACAGGCAGCACGGCCTCGTCCGCCTTACCCACAGACACGCCGCCGCGCGCGCTCAACACTAGGTCTAACTGTCTATCGTTGCAATTAGGTACACTATTATACTGAGTGAATTCACAAAATGCTATAAGATATTCATAATAATTTGTTACACTACTATTGCACGAGTACATATTGAAATCCCCGAATACAATCAAGTTATCTTTATCATAAGTTTTCCAGAATGCTAAACAATAATGAATATTCCTCCTCTTCGGTCTGAGGCGGAATATAAATGACACAACAAGCTAATAAAAAATGATTTTGAACATAGTGTGCGTGTGGTTTGAGGGACCTACCTGAATATCCCCAATATAAGTATAGCAAGTTTTAGTAGAAGTCTAAAAAAATTGTAGAACAAATCTGGGAATTTGTAAAAAGATAGTTTAAAAGATATAGCCCTCAGAGTGTGGTCCCTCAGTTCACACACCGCTATTTTCCAGATCTCGAAAAGTATGTGGAAAATTATGGTTTTTTCACTACAGAATTTTAGTAGAACTTTTGTAAAAGTTTTTACAAATTTATCAAATACATAGCATTAGAAATAAAAAAGCTACAACCGCCGAAGTGTGGTCCCTCAGTTCACACAAAAATGACATACTCATTTCGCGATATATTACTGACTTTTTTAATTATTTTTCTACGTAGAGTTTTAGTAGAAAATTTGTAGAATTTGTAGACAAAATTTCAGCAAAATCTATCGGCGCATTTGGAAGATATATACCATTATGTTGGGTCCCTCAGTTCACACACTTATGTATAAGAAAAACTCAAATAACTAATAAACGAGAAAACTAACAGAAAGTCTACTATACTTAAATTTTAGTAGAAGTTTTTTTCTCTTGGATTAGCACATAAAATATTTAATTTCTTGCTTCCTAGCTGAGATAATGTTAATTTTTTGATTGTATGAAAATGCAGAGTAGGTTACCACACAAGAGGCAAAATGAGGACAAGTCCTAATATTATTGTGTATGTTATACCTTATTAAATTTACGTTTTGCTCGCGGTTTCGCACCTTTTCACTATTTTAGGGGTTCATAGTACTACAAACAACCCATATACTTACCAATTATTAACTATGTACCTATTTGTGGTTTCGCTCTGCCCGCCCTTTTCTCTGTCCGTTCTTGCTAACTCCTTATATGTAATTACATATGTATTATATGAATAAAAAACTGGCCAAGTGCGAGTCAGGCTCGCGCACAAACGGTTCCGTACAAAACGGCAAAAAAATCACGATTGTTGTATCGGAGCCCTCGTTAAATATTTAATTTATTTTGTTTTTAGTATTTGTTGTTATAGCGGCAACAGAAATACATAATTTGTGAAAATTTCAATTGTCTAGCTATCGCGGTTCCTGAGATACAGCCTGGTGACGGACAGACGGACGGACAGAGAGCGAAGTCTTAATAATATTTTGGGTCCCTTTGGGTACGGAACCCTCATTGATGAAATTTCATATTTTTATTATACCTACCTATTTTCTATAAAAAAAATATAGAAATCTTAGGTCTTCAAATTAATGGGAAGCTTTTATGAAAAGAAAAAAGTTAATTTGTGGGATGTACGGTGTACATAATGCTATTCTTAAGTGTGTGTGCTTTTTTTGTGTGCATTTTTTTTGTAGGTAGCATTCCACTTTTAAAATACAGTTCACGAGTGGTCTTAGTATTTTTTACCACTTTGAAGATGTCCAACAACGAAAGCATGACGCAACGAATGTATATTCAAGCGCGACTAATATAATATTATGTATATATCAAGCGGTCGCTCATATCGTGTCGAGGCGAAACTCGGAAGGGTCCAATTTTTAACCATTTGCATTGGGTAAACCTAAAAACATTTTCAGTATTGTATCAGAAGTATATTGCTGTAAGTAGAGACTTAGAGAGTTATTCACCGAAGTAGTTTTTTCTCCAAGAACACTATTCCACGCGGGCGAAGCCGCGAGCAAAAGCTAATATAACAAAAATATTAGGTGCAGTCATAATATTACATTGAGTATGTATAATCTTTGGTGCTGGGGGCGAGACGACGACGAGACGAGGACGAGGGCTCCGATACAACAAACGTGATTTTTTTTTGCCGTTTTGTACGGAACCGTTTGTGCGCGAGCCTGACTCGCACTTGGCCAGTTTTTATTCATATAATACATATGTAATTACAAAATATAAGGAGTTAGAAAGAACGGACAGAGAAAAGGGCGGGCAGAGCAAAACCACAAATAGGTACATAGTTAATAATTGGT
The DNA here is from genome assembly GCA_905404095.1 of Glaucopsyche alexis. NCBI lineage: Eukaryota > Metazoa > Arthropoda > Insecta > Lepidoptera > Lycaenidae > Glaucopsyche > Glaucopsyche alexis. Next base: position 21,987,772 of record FR990060.1, on the reverse strand, counting down.
AAGTATATGGGTTGTTTGTAGTACTATGAACCCCTAAAATAGTGAAAAGGTGCGAAACCGCGAGCAAAACGTAAATTTAATAAGGTATAACATACGCAATAATATTAGGACTTGTCCTCATTTTGCCTCTTGTGTGGTAACCTATTCTGCATTTTCATACAATCAAAAAATTAACATTATCTCAGCTAGGAAGCAAGAAATTAAATATTTTATGTGCTAATCCAAGAGAAAAAAACTTCTACTAAAATTTAAGTATAGTAGACTTTCTGTTAGTTTTCTCGTTTATTAGTTATTTGAGTTTTTCTTATACACAAGTGTGTGAACTGAGGGACCCAACATAATGGTATATATCTTCCAAATGCGCCGATAGATTTTACTGAAATTTTGTCTACAAATTCTACAAATTTTCTACTAAAACTCTACGTAGAAAAATAATTAAAAAAGTCAGTAATATATCGCGAAATGAGTATGTCATTTTTGTGTGAACTGAGGGACCACACTTCGGCGGTTGTAGCTTTTTTATTTCTAATGCTATGTATTTGATAAATTTGTAAAAACTTTTACAAAAGTTCTACTAAAATTCTGTAGTGAAAAAACCATAATTTTCCACATACTTTTCGAGATCTGGAAAATAGCGGTGTGTGAACTGAGGGACCACACTCTGAGGGCTATATCTTTTAAACTATCTTTTTACAAATTCCCAGATTTGTTCTACAATTTTTTTTAGACTTCTACTAAAACTTGCTATACTTATTTTGGGGATATTCAGGTCGGTCCCTCAAACCACACGCACACTGAACATAAACAGCTACACATAATAATTCGAACTTATGTCTATCAATGTCAATATCACCAGGCACAGATATCTTTCGCAACTCAAACCGCGGTCCTGCCGCCACAAGGACACCTCCCTGCTTGCGACCGTCCGCCCTGTCGCATCTCACTATTTGAAACCCCTTCGGTACAAATTCCACGTCTTGGATACCCTCATTTAAACCGGTTTCAGTAAATACAAATAATTCTGATCCTGATGACTCTAATAATGACAATAGTTGCGTAGTCTTAGTTCTAAGTCCTCTAACGTTCTGATATAAAACAGAAATCTGCTTACTCGGTTTGTAACTTGCCTGGCTTGTTTGAGGAGCGAAACCAAATCCACTCACTGTACTCTACATTTAGTGGCCACACATCGGGATCACAAAGCTTCAAAAAATTGCTCACCGTTACACCGACTTTAAAAGAGGAGTAATCGCGATCACTTTTAGGTTTTAGCTTTTCCACAAGAACTTCCGGGTTATTACCTAGCGTTCGTTGAATATGCTCCTTTAGCTGCTCCTCTGTTGTAGATTTGTCCAACCTCCACACATGTAAAAACTTCTTTCGTTCAACAGCTTTTAGGTGAGGAATAGCGTTATTGCCACCTCTTCTTACTGTTTTCCTCTGGTCTCTCTTACTCTTCACTTCTATCCACTCGTTAACCTCACCTAATTCTTTTTGGGCTGCTTTTCCGGTCACCGCTGCATAACTGGTCTCCCCTGAACTTGGCATCTGGGATGTCTGTACTATGTATAGTATAATTGTTCTAAGGGTGTGATTCGGCTACGTTAGAAGCGTACGATAAAGCAGTCGTCTCTGGTACACTCACTGGCATTACAGGGCCGGGACCGAAATTATGACATATAATTTTCTCCCTAGATACTAATCTCTCAGTCTCTAAACGATTAATTTCCATCTCATAAGAGCTGCATTTCTCATTAGCTTCCTTCAACTCTTGCCTCAGTTTACTATTCTCCAGCGCTAAAACAGCCACCGTGGTTTTAATCTCCTCTATAATGCTCATTTCGAACGCGCTTATTCTTGCCATAATTACGCTACTCATATTTTCTACCATCTCACACGATAACAAGTGAGTGCTATCTCCAAAAGATTGATCTATAATCTGTGCCTCGGCGCGGGCGGCACTATCTCCGCGTACCGGTGTATCATCGGTGACTCGAATACGCCGGGTAACATTAGCGCAAGAATCACATTTGAATGTACGCTTTAGTTGTACATGTTCTTTGAATTGAGCAGGGGTAATCTTTAAACATTTATAATGATATCCAGCATTGCATCCTATACATTTAATCAAATCTTCTGAAGTGACTTTTCGGTTACAAGTTAAACAATTCATTTTTAATACCAAATAATATGACGATTGACTGGAGAGCTAAATATTTCCTTTTGCTCAGCGAAAATCGAAAAAAGTCCAATCCGCCAGTAGGAATCGAACCCGGGGTTTTTTGTTCGCAGTACAAGACCCTTACGGAGCTGCTGTTCGAGCTGTGACGTATCCTTTGAAAATGTTGTATGTTAGCAGTTTGTACGTTGCACGATATAAGGATATTGAATTTGAATACGGCCTTTTTTTTTGCACCACCCACAATTATTTAACTTGTGTTTTAAACTTTAGCTTTTGTCTTTACGATTTACGATTTAAAATACTTAGCACTGTTATGTTACCAGTTTCACAAAGTCTGTAATTAATTAGACTTGACACTAAAATTTATCACATTTGCGAGGATTATTTATTTATGCGCTACTATTATAGCTCACAATCACTCTTGATCACAGTCACTTTCTGCATTCCATTTTAAACCACTTTATCATTAATTGTTTGTTTGGATAACATTACCACATACGCTTTGAGCACTATTAATTAAATTAAAACGTAAGTTGAGTCTTAAATCCACATTAAACTATTTTTAATTCAGTATTTATCACGGAGCTGATCTTGCGGTGGCGACCTCTATACGGATTTGTGTAACACTGTTTAGATACAATTCAATCTAAAATAGAATAAACTCAATCAAACGAGTGTGTCATTGTATTTGTTTAAAGTACCTACATTATATTGTTACGTGTTAGGGTTCGAAGGATTTGGAGACCTGCTGACTCTTTTGAAGACTTTATTCACTAGCACAAGGTCCAACAAAGCACTAGGTTCAAACACTTAGCACTAAGTCCAAACACTAAGCACTAACGGTGTCCTTAGTCGTAGCCAAGTCGTAGGTTTCGGGTATCACTCTTGATCACCAGTTTTCACTTCGAAATCACCTGTTTCGCTGTTCAAATCGAACTCCCGATCACTAGTTTTCACTTATCGCCTGCACCCCAATCGCGCTAAACTCAAACTCAAACTCAAAATTTTTATTTCCATGTAGGTTATAATCAGTGATCGGAATTGGGTGAGTATATTTACCTACAGTTTAACGAACAGAGACGGAAATCGGAGACTTCCTTACGACTAAAATTTTTTTTACCGGTAAATTTACCGGAACTTTGATTATGCAACTTTCTAATAGCTAAATGCTTCAATAAACCTTAATTAATGTTAGATAAAAAATAAAATAACGTATATTAAAAAAAATATTTTTTTTTTATTGATAAAAAAGTTTTTGTTTGAACATTTAAATATTACATGACTATAATATATTAATGACTTTCTTATCCTAAAACACATATTTATTTTAAAGTATAAATAAATATAAAGTTTAAATATTACACCTTGAAATGTTCAAACATTTTTTTTTATCAATAAAAAATTATTTTTTAATATACGTTATTTTTTTTTCTAACATTAATTAAGATTTATTGAAGCATTTAGCTATTAAAAAGTTGCATAATCAAAGTTCCGGTAAATTTACCGGTAAAAAATTTTTAGTCGTAAGGAAGTCTCCGATTTCCGTCTCTGTTCGTTAAACTGTAGGTAAATATACTCACCCTATTCCGATCACTGGTTATAATATAACACTTATAGAATTGTCCTACATGATGCCTACCACCGGTTCGGAAACTAGCCCGGCGAGAAGAACCGGCGTAAGAAACTCGCACGGGGCCACCTTTTAGCAAAAAGATGGGAAAATTGTTCTTTTCAAAAAATATTTTACAATGTTGTAACTTAATCTATATAACATTAGTCATAAGTACATAGAACATACTTAAGTACATAAAAGCAGCCTTGCATGGGGCCATCTTATTCCCAAGGTGTGCAATCGTTAGTGAAATCACTGACTTTATAATAAGCTTTAGCACACAAACGTTCTTTAACAGCTTTTTTAAATTTATTAATGGAAAGATTTTGAACGTTTTCTGGGATTCTATTGTAAAGGCGTATACATTGACCTTTAAAAGATTTACTTACTTTACTAAGTCTGATCACTGGTATTTCTAACTTGTTCCTATTTCTAGTATTCCTACAATGTGTGTCACTTTTCTTTTTAAAATTCGTTAAATTCTTTCTGACATACAACACATTGTCCAAAATGTATTGAGAAGCAACGGTCAGAATACCTATTTCTTTAAATTTTTCTCTCAGAGATTCAAAACATGACATCAGCTAAGTTTTTTCAGTTGAACCGCAAACGAAACGTTAACGTTACTCGACTTTTTGAAGGATTCGGTACCTATCGGCATCGCGCTAACGTTTTGACAGATAGTTGGGACGTAACTGCAACGCAGCTGAAGCGCAAACGCTGTCAAAACAAAAAGTTGATACGGAGCTTCTTTTTACGCGACTGCCGGGAGGGTTATGTGTTTAGCGCGTATCTTGTATGTATGTATGTAATCTCAAACTCAACTCAAACTCAAAATTTTTTATTTCCATGTAGGTTATAATATAACGCTTATAGAATTGTCCTACATGATGCCTACCACCGGTTCGGAAACTAGCCCGGCGAGAAGAACCGGCGTAAGAAACTCGCACGGGGCCACCTTTTAGCAAAAAGATGGGAAAATTGTTCTTTTCAAAAAATATTTTTACAATGTTGTAACTTAATCTATATAACATTAGTTATAAGTACATAAAACATACTTAAGTACATAAAAGCAGCCTCGCATGGGGCCATCTTATTCCCAAGGTGTGCAATCGTTAATGAAATCACTGACTTTATAATAACCTTTAGCACACAAACGTTCTTTAACTACTTTTTTAAATTTATTAATAGACAGACTTTGAACGTTTTCTGGGATTCTATTGTATAGGCGTATACATTGACCTTTAAAAGATTTACTAACTTTACTTAGTCTGATCACCGGAATGTCTAATTTGTGTTTATTTCTAGTGTTCATGCAATGATTATTACTTTTCGTATTGAACATATTTAAATTTTTTCTAACATACAACACATTGTCTAAAACGTATTGAGAAGCGACGGTCAGAATTCCTATTTCTTTAAACTTTTCTCTCAGAGATTCAAAGCAGGACATTTTGTAAATAGAACGTATTGCTCGCTTCTGCAGCACAAATATTGTATTGATGTCGGCGGCATTTCCCCATAAAAGAATGCCGTAAGACATTCTACTGTGAAAATAACTAAAATAAACAAGTCGCGCCGTTTCTTCGTCAGAAATTTCCCTAATTTTTCTGACTGCATATGCTGCAGAACTGAGTCTATCTGCAAGATTCGCAACATGAGGACCCCACTGTAATTTACTATCTAGTGTTATACCTAAAAATACAGTGGTGTCCACTAAGTTCATTTTCTCGTCATTTAATAGTATGTTGGTTTGAACTTGCCTAACATTGGGCAAAGTAAACTTTAAACATTTTGTTTTATTTGAATTTAAAAGTAAATTATTAACATTAAACCAATGTACTATTTTAGAGAGAGCACTATTTACCTCGTCGTAATTTGACTGTTGTCGCTTCACATTAAAAATGAGTGAAGTGTCATCGGCAAAAAGTACTATCTCATTATCATTATCTTTAATTAGATAAGGTAAGTCATTTATATAGACGAGAAAAAGAAATGGGCCTAAAATGGATCCCTGTGGGACACCTAATTCTATTTTGGTCCCAGTAGACCTTTTACTATTTATTTCTACCCTTTGAGTTCTATTTTTAAGGTAAGAACTCAAAAGGTCGAGTGAAGAGTCCCGTATACCATAGTGGTGCAATTTTCTGATCAATGTAGCATGCTCAACACAATCAAATGCCTTGGAAAGGTCGCAAAATACACCTAATGCATCCTGCGACCCCTCCCAAGCTTCAAAGATTCTACAAAGAAGACCTATACCAGCATCCGTAGTGGATCGACCCTTGGTAAAACCGTATTGATTATTGTGTAATAAATTATTCGAATTAAAATGTACTAGTAACTGTCTTAAAATTATTCTTTCAAAAATTTTACTAAAAGTCGGTAGGATCGATATAGGCCTGTAATTTGTCGGATCAGATTTATTTCCAGCTTTGAATAAAGGTATAACCTTGCTATGCTTCATTAAGTCAGGGAAAACACCACTTTTTATACAATCATTGAAAACCATCGCTAGATAAGGAGCTACGATGTCAATTATTGATTTAATAATTTTTGTAGACATTCCCCAGAGATCAGCAGTGTTTTTAATATTCAACAACTTAAATGTGTTAATAATGTCTCTGGAGTCAATTTCTTTAAACTTAAAATTGACATCACATTCCTTTACATTGTCTCTGAGTAGTTTTTCAGCAACTGCAGGTGATGAATTTAAATTTTTTGTAGTTGAGACCGGAATGTCAGCAAAAAATTTTTCGAAGACCGTCGCAACTTCTAGGTCAGTGGTTATCTTTTTATTTTCAAAAAAAAGTTCAAAATCGGAGCTACGACAGGTGACGTTTCCAGTCTCACTAGCTATCACCTTCCATGTAGTTTTAATTTTATTGTTAGAATTTTTAATCTTATTCTTTATATAAAGAGCCTTAGCGGCTTTACATACTCTTTTAAAAGTTTTTGAATAATTTCTAACATATGTTTTAAAGGTTTCACTATTGTTAATATGTTTCTGTTCATATAATTCATATAATCTTTGCCTGCTTATTATAATTCCTGCAGTTGCCCATTTAATAAAGTTGCTTTTTCTATTTTTAAAACTAACAGTTTTAGAAGTAAATATCGAATCAAATTGGGTTCTTATTATCTTAAATAATTTGTTAAAAGCTTCATCTGTGCTATTTGACCCATCTAACAATTGAATTTTTGAATTTAAGTTACTTCTAAATTTCTCAATACGTTTTGTATTCACAGGAACAAACACATGCTTGTCCTTGATGTTACTGTCACAAATGACATTAAAAGAAGCTAACTGTCCTCGGTGATCAGAGCTGAGCTTATTAATTATTTCCTTTTTACTTGGAGTAATATTAGTAAATATATTATCAATACAAGTGGCCGTTGTATCACACACTCTTGTCGGTTCTGAAGATACAAGGTAATATTCTTTATTACCTTGTATCTTCAGAACCGCTAAACGGATTTTCACATTTGAGGTATCGTTAGATTCGTCTTAATAGCCCAAGTGTTCTTAGATAGGTGACATTAAAAAAAAACAAAATGGCGGATGTTTGACGCCATGTTGTGAGGTAAAAAAAATCTACCAAGTATATCTAGTGGGGTATCAAAATGAAGGATTTTAAACACTGATTCTAAATATGTATATAACTTGCAGTTTTATATTAAATATAACGATAAATAATAATAATAAAAATAAAAAACAAAAAACCGCTTGATAACTACAATTCAAAAGCAACTGAAAAGACTGAAATTATTTAAATTAGTATTTACATATTTTATTACAATATTTGTATATTTTTTTTATGATAATAATAATAATAACTAAAAAGACATAAATAAAGTAAATTAATTCAAAAATAAAAAAGTCGGAGGCATATTTATGATTTATGAAATGTTAAAATTGGTGCGACATGCCTCCGACTGCATTTTGTAGGACTCCACATTTTTCTTCTACATTTTTCTATGTAGCCTTCTATTCATCTTGGCATGAAACTCGTAATTTAAACATGGACTAGACGCCTCCAGCAGAATGAGGTCTTGTTTCGGTCTTTTTAGTTAACATTTTTTTGCAGTCGGGTTTTTTTATTTTTGAATTAATTCTCGCACGTTACTGAAACGTTTGTTGTGATTTGAGGTCTGCGAAGTGCGAGTGAGAAAACAGAGATATAAAAATAAAAATTGTAGGTATAGGTCGCGCAACGAATTAAGATCTTTCGACAAAAGTAGAGGGGGTATGCGCAGAAGTCAGTTTTTGGGTGTGTTTGGCGGTGGCGGGCTCGGGCGGGGAGGTGTGGATGCGCCGAACGTATGCCGAACGTGGCTGCCGACACGCTATTGGTACGTTAGTAATATATATTCTTTGCTATTGGTCACATGCGCGAACGATCCCCTCCACTTTCACTGAGCGCTCATAAACCGTTGCGCGACCTATAGGTCATTCAATATTTAAAAAATCCAACAAATCTAGGTATACCTAGATTTGTTGGATTTTTTAAATATTGAATACGGCTGTGGCTCAAGCTGTTTGTGAGGCTGTATGATGTGATGTGACGTGAGAATTTATGCGATCGCATCGGGTAAAAGAAATGCCTCCGATCGCATGTTTATACTAAAAGAAACCGAATTTCAAAGGCAATAACAAAAGCCCTATTTATAGAAGTGGCCACATGCCACCAACCTTGTGTTTGGATGCTTTGGACGTAAATACGAAGGTAAATAATTCCTATTTAGTAGTTCTTAAGGCCACACGCATTTAATGATATTATATGTAAATAAAATGCCGGGGTGCTTGGCTTGCAATGATGGGCATCTCTGTTAGGTTACTCCTCACCTATGTTGATGGGCCACTGTGCATCCACATGAACATGAACTGGGATACTATAGTCTATGATAGAAAAGATTACCATTCTCTGAATGTTCAAATAGTAAGCATAAGCAAACATCTAATGTAAAACGTAAACGGGTACATACTTGAGAGATAATATTATACCTAATTTGAAATTATTTTTTGTTACAGATGTGTGATGCAAAATTAAATATTACAGTGTCATGGGCAAGTCACCCATTAAATTCATACTTAAACCAGCTGCATGTTGTAGATGGAGATTGGAGAGGACATGATATATCTTTAAGTAGGTAAATACTAATTGCACATATTGCACAATAAGACTTTTGAACAACAAGTTTGTGTAACTTAAACTAACAAGAAAATAAGTTATGTCTGCTTAGTTTACTTATGTAGATTAATAAATAATTATAAAACTATTGTTATAAGCACATAAGGATTGTGTTGCGGTGTACTTTGCATTGGTGCAGTTATAAAACTATTTTATTAAGATTTTCTTATTGATGTTTGTTCTATTTTAAGGGAATCAGATTATCCACTAAGGCCCATTATGATGACACCATCTGACCCACAGCCTAACAGTCCCGAAGAACTCGTGTTGTGTGAACAAGCTTACATTTGAATGGCATACTGTGAGTTAGTGTTGAGTCGATGTAATGTGCGAATATCTTTAAGGAGTTTAAAAATAGGATGCCTATGGAATCTTGGTAGTTTATCCATCTAATGATGAAATTTAAATTAATATGAGTGTGTGTGAGGAATTAATAAAAAATGTTTTGTATTTATAAAACTTGTTTAATTTAACAATAATTAGTCAACAAATTAACATGTAAGTACTACATGTAGTTTTTTCACATATGAAAAAACCTAAAATAATAGCACCATTAACAAAAGTATTATGACATACCCATTATAATATACTAAAAGTAATTTTAACACTGTTACATATAGTTTTAATTTAAACTCTTTATTTTTAGATGTCACCGTAAAATTGTAAAAACGGTTAAGAGTGTAATAAAACTAGTGAAATTGTAAAATGTTGATGACTTCCGACGCGAATATGCAGCCTATAATTTCACACATTATTTTTCGTTACATTATAAATAGGTATATAGTTTTTAATATTTTGACATATTTTTACAATCTCCTTAGTTATTTTATGATCTAACAGTTTTTACAATTTTACAGTGACATACATAAATGAGTCTATGAATAAATAATTATGCAAGTACTATAAGAAATTCGAATAACACTGTTTAAGAGCACCAATAACACAAAATACTTACAACCATTATAATTATTGAAAGTAGTTTGCACTGTATATTCTTTTATACCTTAAGGTGGTTCGTTTCCCATACAAAAAAACAATGGACATTAATTAGGTAATTTCATACTATTACTACATAAATTTATATGCACATCTATTTATTTTGCAATACAATTGTCGCAAAATACGTTTAAAATACTTTATTTCACACAGAAGTCACATTTTTATTGAATTTTCGACAAAAAGTGACATTTGTAACTTATGTCACTTTTTGTCGAAAATTCAATAAAAATGTGACTTCTGTGTGAAATAAAGTATTTTAAATGTATTTTGCGACAATTGTATTGCAAAATAAATAGATGTGCATATAATTTATGTAGTAATAGTATGAAAATACCTAATTAATGTCCATTGTTTTTTTGTATAGGAAACGAACCACCTTAATTCTTAACAGTAAATAAACTTGTTAAAAATAAACAGTTAAGGAATAAATATGTAAATACTATGACAAACTAGAATAAAAGACAATGTATTTATGTATTGTATAAGACATCAAATTCGCACCAGATTCACTCTTAATAAATATTAGTCAAGAGTGGAACTAATGCGAATTTCAAAAGTAAAAAGAGCCTTGGGCTGGGACTATGCAACAGTTTTCATCTCTTGGTGAGGCTTCGGCTTGTCTGGTATACTGAAACACAATGATAAACAGATAAACAATAAATAAATTATTTATGATTTGTTTGGAAAATATAAATAAACAGTCATTGCAAAGGATTTGTTTTATCAGCTTAGTTTAAATTTTTTATATAAAATTATAATTAAACAATTAGGTACTATAGTCTTCGGGAAGTTTGTAAGAATTTTACATTACCTGTCTTGTAAATCTGTCTGCACTCTCGGACAACTATTTGAAACCATGTGCCATAATGAGGACTGCTTCTAATCTGCCTTAATTTTTTCGATATTTAGAATCATTAGCCGGGATTCTTGTAACGCAGTCCTATTAGCTGAAATTTAAAAAATTATAAATTAATATTTTCTGATTAGGTTTTAATGCTAGATAAAAGAACACTAACATAATCTTACATTTTAATAGTAAAATGTCTCACATTAATTAATGAATTTTATGGAGGCAAATGGACCTTGCCAGACATTGGGCAAGGGCCCAAAAAATAAATGAAAAAGTTATTTCAGTAAATGTTATAACATGGTTATTTTATTAGGTACACATACCTTTGCCCGATCTTGCGGGTCCTTCGGCGTTAAGTATGAGCGAGCATTCTTGCCATAATCTTGATGAAAGAGCTCGTACCTCGCCTCGTTTGACCTAACTCTTCCGAGAGCTAGTACCTAGGTCTTTGTATTTTTCTTAATACTCCAAGAGCAGCATCCGCGACCGTTCGACGACGGCATTCACAGTATAAGGAGACGACGGTTTCATAGTTATTCACAGTATAAGAAGTAAGTAGTTTATTGGAATAAAATAAACGAAAAACCAAGGATGTCAATTGTCAATATATAAATAAAATTATTAGTAACTTCCTCTTCTTTTAAATATGGCGGCGTCGATGATCAAAAACAAACATCCATAAACCACAAATTCCAAAGCAATAATTAGTGCGGACGCGCAAGTAAAATGTCGATTATGCTAAAATCACAGATATTTACAAAAATACTAGGTTCGCATCCCTAATGTCAACCGAAAGGTTACGTTTCGTTTCGTTCGAGTTTCGTCTGAGGTTCCGATACTTCAAGAAGGATAGCGCGATACTGAAATTTGTTCAGACGCACCGCAAACGAACCGTAACTGAAACGCAACCGAAGCAGAGATGAACCTGAATTGAAACGTTGAAAGATAGCGCGATTGGGGTGCTGTTTCGCTTCGAAGGAGGCTCAAACTAAACTCAACCCGCTCGCATTCTTCCGGCGTATTTATATCGGTTGACACGAGTCCCAGACCATTCCAGAAAAGTTCCCAACTCGCGTGACCAAGTTGGATTTATTCTAGAATGTTCGCATAGTAGCGCTATCTAGTATTGAGTAGAGGGTTTCACGTTGTCTTTGTTCATACAAAGTGGTTTCATTGGTTGACGCTAGATGGCGCTAGTTTCTTGGTGAAAAACATACAACTAAAACTCCATTTAACTTTATTTTATATTACAAATCACCATTATAATTCTCAATACATTTTCCATATCTCTCATTCTATTGACAAGTGTCATTACTTTTCTTTTTCATAAATAGGTTAGACATTCCGCCCACCATGAATATTTAAAATATTCGTAACTAACCCTTTATTAAACACATTGGACTTTCCGCCCACCATGACAAAATATAGTGGTGCTAATGTTAATATCAATATGTATTACCATTAACCAGATACTGTTAATTAAACAACCCAAGCTAAAACTAAAATTCTCAAAGACATAAAATTCTATACGCATTCTTATACTCAACTTACAAACATAAACAGTTGTATAATATCTAACTATCCTACAATCACAAAATAACAAATATTCCTAGTGTCTTTAACAATAATTATTATTATTAACCTTATTCCAACAAGGTAAAATTATCAACCTTGAAACTGCACTCTTAATAAAATTGTTTTTACATTATGTGTGACAACCCTGGTAACTCCTTCGCGCTAGAGTGTTTTTCAGTGATGACTCCTAATAACCACTTGGTTGGCGCAAGATCATCTTCCCTACTAAAACGATTCCACATATTTCACACATTCGGTCTGTGAAAGACAATAATTCCTTACATCCTCTAATTATCTCTTAGGTACCAACTACCGAGATTAAGAAGTGTTCTCCAATTAAGACATAACATGGAGTCAACGCTAAATCTTCACCATCCATCACCTAATACAATGGGCGCAAGATTAGATAATATGCCTCTGTTTTACATCCTAACATAACGTAATCCATATCAAATTACCTTAAAACTTACTCCATTGCCAATAAATACAAACTATATTCATCTTTGCCACTTGCTTCAAACTCCTTAGAGCTAGAAAGGGAGCTAAAGAAACTCCAAACATCACTCTGAATATCTTATAATCCCGAACCTCTTCCTCGAGATTTTCCTTCCAGAATATCCTTAGATAGTTGGCGTCTTCACTAGAAACCTTTATTTGCCTATATATTTTAACAAAACAGATAGGGTAACTGCGCCAATTTGATATTATATGGCGGAGGTCTGGCTGCAGAAGTGGCCCAACTAAAAGATAATCGTTTAGCGACTTACCGTGGATGCTCTTGCAAGATGTGTCAAAAACAACTCTCACCTTCGACGTTATTTTTTTAGGACGCACCACTGCATGATGGGGCAAATGATTTATATCAAGATCTTCCTGGGATATAATTTCCTTTGGGTGTTCAGTCTCCACTTCCCAAAATTTGCGCCCTAATTCATGAACAGATTCATCGCGGATGTGTAAACTCAAGATACTTTGAGCGCTGGTCGATTGCGCTGGTACGCGACCGGATATGATCCAACCAAGAAGTGTATTCTGAGCTGTTAATGTACCAGACGGGTTTCGAATTATACCGTGTGTTAAAATAAGTCCGTAAAGATCGGCACCCAGTAACATATCTATTTTACCAGGCTTGTCACATCTAGGATCAGCTAAATCTAAAGTTAGGAACTCCGGCCAATCTATAATTTTGATAGTGTTTGTTGGGAGAGTAGACGACAAACAGTTAAGAACGTAGGCCTGAATATCACAACTAAATGTGCCTGTAGTAGATTGTAACTTAAACCCTACCATATGCTTAACAGATACATTTTGAGTGTTGCCTCCCACACCAGATACTACCCCTTCTATAGCCGACTTTCGAAGTCCTAAAAACTCAACGGCCCTCTCTGAAATAAAAGAGGCTTGAGAGCCTTGGTCAAGCAAAGCTCTTAAAGTAACGCACGCTTTCTTTGTCTCTATTTTAACCAGTGCAGTGGCTAGCATTACCTGTCCCTGCATACTAGCTGAACTGCTCGCCATATTCGTCAAAATATTTCCAACCTCATTACCATGGATAGCTTGGGGCTGTGATTCGTGGACCACACTTTGTGATGTGGCTGGATTTTCCGGATGCAATAATCTATGGTGCCGACGACCGCATCGTTGACAGGAGTTGAAATGCCTGCATCTTGAAACTGGATGGTTGGCGCCAAAGCAATTAAAACATAATCTGTTATGTTTTATAAACTCAATTCTAGAACTAATCTCTTGCTGTTGAAATCTTGGACATTGTTCAAGTATATGATTCTCCTTACAATACATACATACAACGGCAGCGACCGAAAATACGTTTGTTCGATGTCTTTGTTCTATATATGATTTTTTCTCCTTTACTTCTAAAAACTCTAGTGCTCGAAATCTACCTTCTAGAAATGTATTAAGCTCTTTTAAATCAGGTAAATCATCCAAATTACGACAAACATTTTGCTCCCACTGTCTTCTAGATTCTATGTCTAATCGTTGAGTTACTATGTAGATAATTAATATATCCCACGTGGCAATGTCAAACCCTAAATTGGATAACGCATTTAGGCATTCATTAGTGGTATCCAACAAGTTTCTTATTCCATTACTATCTTCAACATTTAAATTTCGCTGGCCAAATAAGCGCGCTAATATATTGTTCGCGATGAAACGTTTGTTACTATATCTTCTCTTAATAATGTTCCAACTCTTCTCATAATTTGCCTCTGTAACGGGCACATGCCGTAGTAATTGTTCGGCTTCCCCGGTAATATGGCCCTTAAGAGTGCGCTAGTCAACGGCTCGAACTCAGTGATGCGCGCGGGGAAAATGCTTGTTATTTCACCTAATATTGGGGAAAAAAGGATATACCCATAAAATAGTAATCTATACTTATAAGAGAAGCTATACTGCACACATTTATGCAGCTGTGTAAAGTATTTTAGAAAAGGCGTCTTCAAATTACGCAAATCGACACTCAGCTGTTGGTGTTTTATGAAAAAACTATATAATATTTTTGTCTGTAGTAAAATTATCTCAATTGCTGAATAATCGAACTGTGTCGGTATTTGCTTGCTTTTTTACTATCATTCTTCGTTTAATTTTTATTTACGTTCAAAGTTGCGCTAAAAATGCGATGTTTGGAGGCTATTGTCTTCTACACTAATTTGAATTTCAGAAATATAAGCAAATACCGACCTAGATAAGTGTCATAAAAATCGATATTACGTTAGAATTTGGGTCTATAATGCTTGACTTTGGAGTAAATCACCAACAGCGTTTGTATGGAGAAAAAACCGACTAGCGCAGCCTTAAGATAGTATAATTTTTGAATATCTGCTAATTCCGAATTTTTATGTATAATGGATTCAAATAGGTCATGAAACGTAGGCCATTCTATATATTTACCGGAGAAAACGGGTATGTCTATTTTCGGCAACATTACAGACTTCGATGGCTCATTCCTTAGTTCTTGAGTAACAGAGTAGGTGTCGGCGATCTTTGTATTAGCAAGTAATTCCCTTAAATCTCCCTTGTACTCGTAAAATATATCTTCCACCTCATCGTGTATATTACTAGTTAAATAATCATTGTCCTCTGTCAACTCTTTCATTAATAATAGTTCGTAGTGGTTACTCTGGAATTTTTCCCAAGTAGATTCTAACCCTTCAAGTCTTGCTTCGATATACGAACGCACTATCCTAGGCTTAGGAGATTTTTTCAAATTTGCATAATCTTTAGCTATTTTAATTTGGAGATTTTTTTGTATGCGAATGAGCCCCTCCATATTTACTGTCTGACTTTTCCTATATTACATAATATCAGTTTTACTAATAATCCATAGGTCTGGGGGCACGGCAGTGCCCCGCCAAGTCGAGCGCGAAGCAAACACTGCCGTACCATCCTTTACTGGAACCATTTCGCCGCATTTTCAGGCCCCTATTTGAGAACCTCTGGATAAGACCAGAACGCAGAAATTTTCGTCATCCAGTAAGCTATAATCACATACTTAAAATCCAAAATTTCAAGTCTGTAGGTCATTTAGTTCCGAAGTTAAGCGAAAGCAAAGTTTCGCATTTATGACACTCACTCACTCACTCACTCACTCACTTATACACTCACTCATGATCATCAAAATAGAACTAGTACTTCCCATAAACTCAGAGAGCTGAAATTTGGTACAGAGTTAGGGTTTAATGGCCACATAAAGGGAAAACTATAAAAACTAGGATAATCGATCTGGGGGCACGGCAGTGCCCCCGCCAAGTCGAGCGCGAAGCAAACACTGCCGTACCATTCTTTACTGGAACCATTTCGCCGCATTTTCAGGCCCCTATTTGAGAACCTCTGGATAAGACCAGAGCGTCGATCTGGGGGCACGGCAGTGCCCCCGCCAAGTCGAGCGCGAAGCAAACACTGCCGAACCATTCTTTATTGGAACCATTTCGCCGCATTTTCAGGCCCCTATTTGAGAACCTCTGGATAAGACCAGAACGTCGATCTGGGGGCACGGCAGTGCCCCCGCCAAGTCGAGCGCGAAGCAAACACTGTCGTACCATTCTTTACTGGAACCATTTCGCCGCATTTTCAGGCCCCTATTTGAGGAGCTCTGGATAAGACCAGAACGCAGAAATTTTCGTCATCTAGTAAGCTATAATCACATACTTAAAATCCAAAATTTTAAGTCTGTAGGTCATTTAGTTCCGAAGTTAGGCGAAAGCAAAGTTTTGAATTTATGACACTCACTCACTCAGTCACTCACTCATGATCATCAGAATAGAACTAGTACTTCTCATGAACTCAGAGAGCTGAAATTTGGTACAGAGTTAGTGTTTAATGGCCACATAAAGGGAAAACTATAAAAACTAGGATAATCGAACATCTGGAGTACCTGGTGACCCTGATTAGAAAACACAATAGCCCAACCAAACTATTAGAGATCGACATACCGCCTTTACAAAAAATATTCAACATGGTGGTGGGCCGCTTCATTTGATGTCAAAAATCGAAGGTCTGAAGTATCTGATGAAGAATCCTCAGCTGGTTTCAGCTGATTAGAGATATGGTAATGCCCCCCTTCTACTATTGGTACATAATAAAATCGACTGTCATTTCAAAAACCTAGCGAAGTGGGACACATCTTCTAATTTAATCTAGTCCGTAGCATTCCACTGCTGGGCGAATGCCTCCCTTTCTGCTTTTGATACGCATATAAATAAAATTAAAGGAAAACTCTGGATAAGACTAGACTGGCTTTTATACTTATATTTACAAGAAGAAATAGTCGAACGATTAACTTTATTGTACTCGATCATTACACAAATTAAATAAACAAATTACACTGAAATCTAGTAAAATAAATCAATATGCCCACATTTCTACAAAAAGAAGTGAAATCCCACCAAAAACATTCTGTAAAAAACTAGCCAAGTCTCGATAGAGCTGCTTGTTTATCTCTAAAAAGTAGTGAAATCTAGACAAAGTCGTGCCAAGTCTAAGGTTCCTTACTGCGATTTCTTTATTATTATAGTTAATGTTGTGTGACTTGGCCGTTGAACATTCTTTATACGTTACAAGTGGGTACAAGTCAATTTTGTTTACACGTAATGTATATCTGTTGTAACTACCTATGTTTGTTAAGCGAGATAATAGCCCATACTGGTATTGGTAATTGGACGCTAGTGAGTAGTGTCTCATTTTAGGCTGTTGTTGATTGTAGAACACATGTATTGGAGCAATGGTGTCATGGAGCCCCTTTTGTACCATTGTGTACCCTTCAACGGCCAAGTCACACAACATTAACTATAATAATAAAGAAATCGCAGTAAGGAACCTTAGACTTGGCACGACTTTGTCTAGATTTCACTACTTTTTAGAGATAAACAAGCAGCTCTATCGAGACTTGGCTAGTTTTTTACAGAATGTTTTTGGTGGGATTACCTGTTCTTTATATAATGCGGCTTCAGATGGACCATGAAAAACATACAACTAAAACTCCATTTAACTTTATTTTATATTACAAATCACCATTATAATTCTCAATACATTTTCCATATCTCTCATTCTATTGACAAGTGTCATTACTTTTCTTTTTCATAAATAGGTTAGACACTTGGTGCTCCGTGTGTTCGCAACAATATTATGTTCTTCTGTTCTTTTGTTTTGTTTATGACTAGATTAAATTTGATATCATCAGAGTATATTATAAATTAATATTTCAAAAAAATATTATATAAACCGACTTCCAAAGTAAAAGCAATGACATCCTTATAAATCACTTAAAAGTTTAAAATAATTCTTACTGTCGAATAGTTCCCCTTTAAATTCTGCTAAAATTTAACTATTTCTCTACTCAATTTTCTTAATTTTGAAGTCGGTACCAGCTAATTTGTACGGAAGTTCTTTAAAATATTATTTGAATACTACGTCCATATAGGACGTAGTTGTGTTAAAATTGATGATTTTTCTTTATTAAAGGGATACCATTGTTTGGGCTGGTACCGACTTCAAAAATATTAAGAAAATTGAGTAGAGAAATAGTTAAATTTTAGCAGAATTTAAAGGGGAACTATTCGACAGTAAGAATTATTTTAAACTTTTAAGTGATTTATAAGGATGTCATTGCTTTTACTTTGGAAGTCGGTTTATTTAATATTTTTTTGAAATATTAATTTATTTTTTTCTTTTTAGTGGAAGATCTAGCTTTGCTCAGAGTTTAAGTAGGATGATAAAATATTCAAAAATAGGAAAGAAAGGAAATAAAAAGAATCACAAAAAAATAATCTGACCGGGATTCGAACCCGAGACCAATTATTCGTAAACAACGCACAAATGTACCATCCAGCTCCCATTAATACCGTTAAGTACCGTTCAATGCTTTTGGATCCAGGGCACAACATTTCACTTTTTGGCAACACATGCTCAAGATACTTTAAAAAAAGTCAAAATCACTATAGGTATTCGTATACATTTTGAGGACTTCTCTCGATTCCTCATGGATCCCATCACCAGGTCTACCATTTGGTGACAATGGGACCAATCCGGGAGTCAACCCTTCAAAATAAAAAAATAATTTCGAAGATCGGTCCACAAAAGGCGGAGTAATCGCGTAACATACATACAAAAAAGAAAAAAAAAAACATACACACGAATTGAGAACCTCCTCCTGTGTTTTGGAAGTCGGTTGAAAAGTATTCCAATGGTAGAAATTAAACAGTGAATGGTATTATTAAATAACATATAAAACAAATATTTTTTAAACAATCACTTGTTACACTTTTTTTTATCTGAAGGAAAAGTTCCCAGAAAATTGACCTGAAAGTTAGGTAGGTTGGTAATGTTGGTATATTTCTTGATAGTTTAATCTTGTCTCTTTCATTATCACATTACATAATATTTTTATTGAATTTAAATAAAGTTTGTAGTTGTGGCAGGATAAAGTCTGCTGGGTCAGTATAATTAAATAAAATACTTGTGACTGTATGCAAAATAAGGGTTATCATTATATCTGTCAGACACTTTGAATAAAAATTGCATGTTACAAGTTTAATAACCAGTCTGCCAGCTTCATCATAATACTTTATTTTTTACCATCTTTCTTGTATTTTAAAGATTTTGCTAATAAACATTTTTTTTCCTCTTTTACAAAACCAATTAATATCTAATAAACTTTTGCATAACAGCAAGCAGTTTCAGTCATAATAATTTAAAGTAATAACTTTTATTTTGATTAAAAGAAACCATTTCATTGAGCAATCACTAAAATAATTTTTACCCTAAAGTAACCAATATTAACTCCAATTATCTATATACCTAGTTTAGGCCGTTTTCGGTTCCAGCATCTATACTAATATTATAAAGCTGAAGAGTTTGTTTGTTTGTTTGTTTGAACGCGCTAATCTCTGGTACTACTGGTACGAATTAAAAAATTCTTTTTGTGTTGGATAGTCCACTTATCGAGGAAGGCTTTAGGCTATATAACATCATGCTAAGTTCAATACGAGAGGAGCACCAATCAAGAATGTTACAAAATCGGGGGATTTTTCTTCCTTTTGAGAGCTTTCGCTGCGTACGCTGCGGAAACGGTTAAAGTTTCGCTGAAATGATGTATGACAGAATTGTTCCCCTTTAAGGCCCGTATTAATAAACCGTTCTCATAGTTGAGACGATTCTCAAGAATGTTCTCAAGACTTTGTTTTAATTAATAGATCGTACTTGAGTACAGCTGTAGGGACGGCGTCTCAACTGAGTGAGAACGTATTAATAAACGAAACTCGTTCTCAACTGTGTTCTCAGTAAGCTGTCAAACTGTTTCTTGAGACGCGGTTTCGTAAGTATGGTCGAACCCTGACTTGAGAATGGCTTGGGATACAGTAGAAAATTATTTGCTGTGTTTTTGATTGTTTTACAATTATGTAAATTATAATCTAAATACTTACGATTAGTCAAACTCGAATTTACTCTACACACTCAACACAAAACAAAGTTATGAATAAAAAGACTTTTGTTGATACCTCCATCTTCTTTGGATACCTCTTCATCTTTTTTTTCGGCAATCGCGGTTGCAAAGGCTTTGCACCATTCTGCCAGCGTCGAGTATTTAGAGAAATATTTTCGATTTTATTTATTTATTTACATTAAACCTATTTGATTTATAAATCATAGCACTAAATACCAAAGATAAATATCAAAACAAAAGTGACTTGATTTGACACTTGACAGCCGAACTTGTTTTTCGGTGTCCCAAAAACCAATCCTCAATAAATCAGTTCCCTCCCCCTCCTACAATTCCTCGCCCTATCACCCTTAAATCTGTTCTGCGTTTTGTAAATACTCCTTTTATTGAAACTTTATGTACATAATAATATATTGTTACTAACAAAATAAAACTGTGGTAAGTACTAACCCTAAATGTTTGTGTTTGTTCTAGGTTTTAGATTATAATTCAACAGACTTCATTCAGTACACCATACCCTTGTTTATTCATGAAAACCACTCAGCAAAGTTATCGTCAACACACTCTGATATTGGCGAATCACTACGGAGCCATTTAAAAAAAAAAGAAGAAGTAGAACTTTTTAGAATGTTTGTGATCCGCATTCCGTTTTACCTAGTTGTTATAAAAATATAGATATTATGAAGTAATCGATTATTAAACATTAATATCTACGTGAAAATTAATGAATATCAGGTTTTTCAATATAAAAAATACAAATTAAACTTTTTTTGGTATTTATATTATTAGATATTACATTTTTTTAAATAAATATTGAAGAAATGTTTATTCAATAAATCCGATCTTTGTAGAAGTGTAAACGAAACGTAATTTCATTCGTTCTTTGTCGTGTAAATGACGCTTAAAAGTTGAGAAAGTGATCTCAAGAACGTTATCAACTGAGAACGTCTTGAGATCATACTATGAATTAAAGACCTTCTTGAGAAGCTAATCGCTACTTGAGACCGTCTCAGCCGAGAAAGGTCTTGAGAACGAGTTTGAGAACGGTTTATTAATACGGGCCTAAAAATTCTACCAAAAAAGTCCGCGACAGTATATGTCTATCTTTTAAGGTTGGCTCACTAACCTTTTTATGGTTAAACCAAATTTGTTCTAAAAGTAAGCATTATTTGTGAAGGTGTTTTCATAAAGATGATATTAATCCTTATCCTAGTAAATGCGTTATTCATTACAAGCATTTAATCTAGAAGAAATTTGCCGTTTACATCATTTGATTTGAATGAGTATTTTAGAAGATATCGCAGTAATAAAATAATCAGTGTCTAACCTATTTATGAAAAAGAAAACAAATAAATGAAGATACTAATTCTTCACACCAAGTTGAAGAAACATCTTATGAAGATACTAATTCTTCACACCAAGTTGAAGAAACATCTTCTTCACACCTGGACATTAACGCAGGGGAAACTGAGTTAGAAAGATCGACTAGAAGATCCGGCAGACAAAGGAAAGCCCCAGGCTATCTTAAAAACTACGTACTTCGTTAATTCTGAAGGCCGGGTGAATGTAGTGTACATTTAGACCTCTTTTATATCTTTAGATTGTCTATTATATTGATCTCATGTTGTTGTCATAGCTTGACATGTATTACTTATTTAAGTAGCATTTTATTTGGAATAAAACCAAATATTCCTTGGTTTTGTCTTTTTATTACATAACACATAGGTCACCTGTTCTTTATATAATCCGGCTTCAGATGGACCATGAAAAACATACAACTAAAACTCCATTTAAAATTTATTTTATATTACAATCACCATTATAATTCTCAATACATTTTCCATATCTCTCATTCTATTGACAAGTGTCATTGTGTGATTCCATATCTCTCATTCTATTGACATCTGAAGCCGGATTATATAAAGAACAGGTGACCTATGTGTTATGTAATAAAAAGACAAAACCAAGGAATATTTGGTTTTATTCCAAATAAAATGCTACTTAAATTAGTAATACATGTCAAGCTATGACAACATGAGATCAATATAATAGACAATCTAAAGATATAAAAGAGGTCTAAATGTACACTACATTCACCCGGCCTTCAGAATTAACGAAGTACGTAGTTTTTAAGATAGCCTGGGGCTTTCCTTTGTCTGCCGGATCTTCTAGTCGATCTTTCTAACTCAGTTTCCCCTGCGTTAATGTCCAGGTGTGAAGAAGATGTTTCTTCAACTTGGTGTGAAGAATTAGTATCTTCATAAGATGTTTCTTCAACTTGGTGTGAAGAATTAGTATCTTCATTTATACTTAATGGCTATGTAGAAACCTGTGGTTCCGGATCATTGATTGAAGTTTGAGGAAGTGGTGCTAAATGTCTATTAGATGCGGTTGTCTCCCGCCCATCCGCTAGTCTTATGTAGGAATACTGTGGATTAGCTTCAATCAATTCTACTTCTTCTACGTCTGGGTCATATTTAGACCGTTTTGTATAGTTTTTCTTTAAAACAGGTCCGGGATTTAGCAGCCATGTTGGAAGAGATTCACCGTTAGCAGTCCGCCGGGGGTGGTTAAAAAATCTTTCGTGAGGAGTCACATTTGTAGATGTACACAACATCGATCGAATGGAGTGCAGGGCGTTAGGCAGGACTTGTTCCCAATGGCCAATATCCATTTCTTTCGACCTTAGATATAGCCTTATCGTTTTCCATAATGTTCCATTCAGCCGTTCCACTTGTCCGTTTCCTTGTGGATTGTATGGAGTCGAACGACTACATGCCACGCCATTCGTGATTAAAAAATCTCTCAATTCCTTTGACATGAACGCAGCACCTCTATCTGAATGAATATATTGTGGTGTTCCATAAGTTAAAAATAGGTCTTTAAAGCATTGGATTACGGTTATGGAAGATACGTCTTTGGTCGCGTAAGCAAAAGGGAATCTTGAGTATTCATCAATAATAGTTAAAATGAAGCGTTTGTTACTGTGAGTAGGTAAAGGTCCTTTAAAATCAACGTTGAGTCTTTCAAAGGGTGCAGTAGCCTTGATGAGATTTCCATTTAATCTCGCAAAACGAGGTTTAATTTCAGCACAAATACGACATTCCGCAGTCATAATCTTAACATCATCAGATGTATAAGGTAAGTTCTTTGATCGAATCCAGTGCGTCATGCGTACAATACCTGGATGTCCCATTGTATTATGCAATTCATACAGTTTGTTATTATTGATACTTGAGCACACTCGAGATAGAGTGTCGGCTATAGTATTTTCTCTACCTGGACGATAAATTATGTCGTATTTGTAATTTGATAGCTCTAGACGCCATCTTTCTATTTTCTCGTTTTTTATTTTACTTCTATGTGTCTGATCGAACATAAATGATACAGATCGCTGATCAGTGACGAGACAAAAATGGCGTCCGGTTAAATAATGTCGCCACTTTCGTAAGGATTCAACGATGGCACAAGCTTCTTTCTCTACTGAAGATTGACGTCGCTCAGAATCATTTAAAGATCTAGAAAAGAAAGCTACTGGTCGACCGTCCTGTGAAAGGGAAGCAGCAAGAGTTCAGATGCGTCTGTTTCCACAGTAAACTTTCCATTTGGATCAACTACATTAAGAATTGATTTTTGTATGTCAGACTTAATCCTTTGGAATGATTCAATTTCTTCTTTATTAAGTGGAAAAGTTATTGCTCTAGCGAGATAGTGGATCTTTTCCGAAAAATTTCTTATCCACTTAGCATAGTGAGCAAACATTCCAAGTGCTCTTTTTAGAGATCGGGAATCATTTGGAACGGGTAGATTTATCAAAGGGCCGACGCGATCGTCATCCGGTTGAATTGAATTATTTTTAATTCTGTATCCTAGCAGTTTAATGGACGACTGTCTATAGACACACTTGTCTTCGTTTAAAGTCAAGTTGTATTTACGAACTGCTTCTTTAAATCGCTTAAGATTTGTATCGTGTTCATCAATTGTTTTGCCACAAATAGTGACGTCATCGAGATACGCATACGTGCCCGTTAGACTTTCTTTAGAAATAATAAAATTTAGTGTCCTCTGAAAAGCAGCAACTCCATTAGTGACGCCAAACGGTATACGAGTAAATTGGTACAAGTTCCCACACGCCTCAAACGCAGTATATAATTTTTCTGTTTTTAATATGGGAACTTGGTGATAAGCACTTTTTAGGTCGATCTGGCTGAAGACGTTGTGTTGAGCAACTTTCGAAACGATCGATTCTATGTTAGGCAAAGGGTATGCATCTAATTCAGTAAAACGATTGATCGTTAGTGAATAGTCAATCACAAGACGTTTTCGATGTGTGGTACTTGTGGTGACCAGCACTTGTGCTCGCCAAGGAGAATTTGTTGGCTCGATTACTCCATCCTTTAAAAGTTTCCTTATTTCATTTTCCATGAAAATCGTATCAGCTTCTGAGTGTTTTCTAGATTTTATCGCTATGGGCTTTATATTCTGTGATAGGTGATTGAAAAGTGAGACATCGGGAACAGAAGCCGCCATAACGTTGCATATTTTGAGAGGTTTCTTAGAACCTCCAAAGCTTAGTTCAAGGGATGAGTGGTCACTTAAGATATTATGTCCAATTATAACATCTGAACAAAGTGAGTTAAGAACATAAAGTGGTTTATGCCAATAAAAATGTTCATTCATTTTGAGATCTACAAAACACATTCCTTTTACACACGAAGTGTTGTTTTTAGAAGCTAAAGTTACATTCTCCTCCCAGGGAATGCGTTTTAAATTCAGTTTCTGAACAAGATTCTCATCTATGAAACTAGTAGAGCTCCCACTATCTATGAGCGCATCGGCTCTGTGATTATTTATTGTTACGACTATAGTAGCCTTTTTCAAGCTCATAGGAGAGGCAGCGGAGACAGCTCCTACTTGTTGTTCATTTTCCGATACGGCATTAGACGAAGCGTCTGCTCTTCCACTCCTGCATACCTTGGCAAAATGCCCTTTTTTCTTGCAATTTGTACATATAGCATTAAATGCGGGACATTTAATTCGTTGATGGACTTTGCCACCGCAAAAAAAGCATTTCTTTTGAATAGAGATAGATGCCGTTTGTTCGACAGTGTTCAAATCTATACCAGTAATTCTATAGTCTTTACTGTTGTCATTAGCCAACTCTATCGAAAGGGCTTTATTAACTGCCTGGTCTAAAGTTATGTCTATATTTTGTAGTAATTGTTGCCTGATGTCGTTTGAGTTAATTCCAGCAATAAAGGCGTCACGGATGTATTCACTTTTGTGAGTTTGAGCATCGACTGCTTCAAAAGAGCAATCTTGATCGCGTTGATGCAGTGTCCGTAAGAAATCTGCAATGGTCTCATCCGATTTTTGTGTAGATTTTAGAAGTATGTATCTGGCGTGAACCTTATTCTTTTCTTTGAGATAAATTTTATCTAATAATTGAATGGCCGAGACATAATCTTTTGCTTCACGGATATGCGTATACACATTGTAAGATAAATTGTTTAGTAATAACCTTAGTTTATTTTCCTCTGAAATCGTTTCTTTTCCTATCCCTTCACTGAGATAATTTGAGAACGTTGTTTTCCAGTATTCGTACTTTAATTCGGCTGCCGGTGACCCAGGTTCGACGTCGAATTTTTCTGGCTTTAGTAATTGCGCAATAGTAGACATCGAGGTTTGTAATGGTATTTATTTTTATTTGGAATAAATTGTTATGTAATAAAAAGACAAAACCAAGGAATATTTGGTTTTATCTACACTAATATTATAAAGAGGAAAACTTTGTTTGTTTGTTTGTTTGTAATGAAAAGGCTCAAAAAGTACTGGACCGATTTCAAAAATTCTTTCACCATTCGAAAGCTACATTATCCACGAGTAACATAGGCTATATTTTATTTTGGAAAAAAATAGGGTTCCGTAAAATATTTGGGTTTTTCGGACACAAGGTGTAAAAAATCAACCTGAAAAGTTACTTATTTTGCGTACGCTGCCTAAACTATAAAAGATAGAACCATAAAATGTTCTAATTAATTGTAGATCTTATAAATATCTACAAAAAAGTCCGCGACACACTATACCTATCTATGTCGAGTGCACAACAACCATTTTTTTATTTAGGAATCTTGAATTTTTTTTGGACTACATTTAAACGCGTTTATTTTACTCATGCTATTAATCCTTATCAAAATAAATGATTTCATCACTAATAGACCAGGGTCGATAATTTTTGAAACCAAATAAAATAGTAGTAGGATGAAACCCATTAGAAAAGGAGGGGAATATGATAAAAATGAAAGGTAAAATAAATTACGGGCGATCTGAGTTCGGGAAGTGGGAGGGGGTGAGTTTTTAAGGGTAAAAAATGGTTTATCTTGATTTCCGGTAAAACTACAAGTCCTATGAAAAAAAGTTGGGATCCTCTTCTTTCGCATAATTTTATTTGTCATAATTTCATTTGGCATACCTCACTTGGCATAATTTTACTACGCATAATAATACTTTGGCATAATGGTTTCTTGGCATACTACATCATTAGGCATAAATATCATTTAGACTAATATTGTTTGTCCTAATTTAATGAGGCATAACTCGTAAGGCATAATTTTTCTTGTCATAATAATACTTTGGCATAATTGTTTTTCGGCATAAACTCGTTAGGAATATTTTTTTGTCATAATAAATTCAAGGCATTCTGTCACAAGGCACAAATATGCATAAAATGGAACGACATAATGAAGACACGGTTAAGGTATTAAAACACAATTTTATGAAACATTAAAAGCAGGTATTACACTAATATACCTAGTGTAACATGTGTAACAGTAGGTTAAGTTGCGGCGGGGTGGCCCTTGGGCCACCCGTAAGCCGCCAACATGTTTAAAATAATTAGCTCGGCATGTTCTTAGATAGTAGTTCGTGTTTTTTGTCCGTGTTTAATTTCGTAATCAGTCGAAAATTACAATTATAATTGTTATTTCGTCTTAACTCGCACGCCCAGTAGAATTTATCATTCATTAGTATGTGAAAAAAAAAATGCTACAAAAATGTATGCGTAAATATATTTATGCTTTTTAATATTATGCATAAAAATATTATTCTTAATGAATATTATGCGTAAAAAATATATGCCTTACAATAAGTATGCCTAACAATTATTATGCTTTTAGTAATTATGCGAAAAAAAATTATGCTAAGAAAGTTATGACAAATGAATATTATGCGAAACTACTATTAGGTCAAATGAAATTATGCCAAGTAAAATTATGACATATGATTTTATGCGAAAAAATAGGGAACCAAAAAAGTTAAATGGCAAAGTTGTAGATAATAAAAAGATCTACAACTTTTATATTAACAATTTTTTTACATAACCTCAAAATTTATGTGAAAAATTCAAATAACCAAGTTTTTGGTTTTTAATTTTTATCTTGTACAAAAACAAAAAAAAATTCACGAAATTTAGTGAAAACTTACCTTTTTATGTCCTAAATACACTGTAATTTTTGTGATTTAAAATATTTAGTTTTTCACCTTATTTTGTCTTAATATCGAAAAATTAATTTTTCAATCGAAAATTCTCCTGTCAAAATATCAGCTTTTTTAAAAAAATTGGTGAGCTTCTTGTTTGTTGAATTCTATTCTTTCTGATAATGTAAAAAAATGTATACATTACCATAGTAAATGTTCTCAGAAAATGCAAAGAAAAGAATAGGTAGTAAGGCCTAGCCCCAATTCCTTCCCCACTTCCCGAACTCAGATCGCCCGTAATTTATTTTTCCTTTCATTTTTATCATATTCCCCTCCTTTTCTAATAGGTTTCATCCTACTACTATTTTTTTTCACTTTTTACCATTTTTGAAGGCTTCGACCCTGGTCTATAAGTACAGTTTATGTAGATAATATTTGGTCTTTGAATGATTGAAATTGGACGTGTGGTTTTGAAGTTATGGCGAAATTAAAATATGACGATTTCTGCTGCACGGCCCGTTACGAAGTGGGCGTCGCCAAGGCAGGGGTGTGCGTGCGGGGGGAGTTTAGATCTATGGTATTTCATACGATAAAAGTATACCCACCTACTTATTTCATTGAGTTTTAGTAGGTACCTATATTAATTTGTTTCTGTTTGTTTTGACTAGATTTCGCCCGTTTTATTAGTGGTTTAAAGACATTCTGTAGTATTAGTATCAGTATTGTACCCGTGCGAAGCTGGGGCGGGTCGCTAGTTCCAAATAAAATGCTACTTAAATTAGTAATACATGTCAAGCTATGACAACAACATGAGATCAATATAATAGACAATCTAAAGATATAAAAGAGGTCTAAATGTACACTACACTATGGATTATTAGTAAACTGAGTTGATATTATGTAATATAGGAAAAGTCAGACAGTAAATATGGAGGGGCTCATTCGCATACAAAAAAATCTCCAAATTAAAATAGCTAAAGATTATGCAAATTTGAAAAAATCTCCTAAGCCTAGGATAGTGCGTTCGTATATCGAAGCAAAACTTGAAGGGTTAGAATCCACTTGGGAGAAATTTCAGAGTAACCACTACGAACTATTATTAATGAAAGAGTTGACAGAGGACAATGATTACTTAACTAGTAATATACACGATGAGGTAGAAGAGATATTTTACGAGTACAAGGGAGATTTAAAGGAATTACTTGATAATACAAAGATCGCCGACACCTACTCTGTTACTCAAGAACTAAGGAATGAGCCATCGAAGTCTGTAATGTTGCCGAAAATAGACATACCCGTTTTCTCCGGAAAATATATAGAATGGCCTACGTTTCATGACCTATTTGAATCCATTATACATAAAAATTCGGAATTAGCAGATGTTCAAAAATTATACTGTCTTAAGGGCCATATTACCGGGGAAGCTGAACAATCACTACGGCATGTGCCCGTTACAGAGGCAAATTATGAGAAGAGTAGGAACATTATTAACCCATTCCATGCGGCAATAAAAACTACACTTATTACCCAGGTGCGGGGACGGTTTTCGTCGCGACGCCGATGGGCGTCTTCCGCACCTCAAAGGGTAATAATAAGACGCCGATCGGCGTTTTCAGCACACTATTAAAAAAATAATCATTATTACGTTAAATTCATTGGAAAATCTTCAGTTACGTCAAACGTGTAGTATGTTCAAGAGCGTATTTGGCGTAAAAATTAATCTTACGGCATAAATTATTATTTGTGTGAAGTTATTGGGCTTCAATTGTTATATGGTGAAAATTTGATGAATATGGCGAGAAATGTTAAGTAAATTGTATTAATTAAATAAATTATGCTTCTTTTTTTGACTAACATCTCATATATTTTAGTTTTAAGCGATAAGAATAGCAAAATTATCAATATAAATTAATATCAAATTAATAACAGGGGTGGCAAACCTTTTCTTAATTTCCGTAAGCATATTACGCAGATCACACATAGCTAATACTCCGATTAATTTAGACAATTGAAATAACACAAATTCCGACAGAACCAAATATTGTTGGGAGACCTTGGGTTTGCCCTAATTAATTGAAATTTAAAAGTCCCCATCAATCCCATGTGAGCTTACAAAGTTATGCGGGGTCAAAGGTCAACATTTCAGGTTTTTTGGGTTTTTCTCGAAAACGGTAAGTTTTGTCAAATAATACTTCAGACCGAAGTTGTAGATCTCAAAATTATCTACAAAAATGGTTCTTATGTTTTTTCCCTAATTATCACCGTTACTGAGATATCTAGTGCGCTCTAGTGCGAGGTGGACTTACTTTTGAAGTACTGACTTGTTCATCCTCGCGTTGTCTTTTTGCTGTTTGAACGCGCTAATCTCAGGAACTACTGGTTCAAATTGAAAAATTATTTTTGTGTTGTATAGTCCATTTATCGAGGAAGGCTTAAGGCCATATAACATCACGCTGCGACCAATAGGAACGAAGAATCAGTGGAAAATGTGGAAAAAACGGGGAAAATTTTTCATCTTTGTGGGCTTCCGTTGTCTGTTTGAACGCGATGATCTCAGAAACCGCTTGATCGATTTAAAAAAAAATGTGTTAGATACTCCATTTGTCGAGGAAGGCTTTAGGCTATATAACATCACGCTGCGACTAATAGGAGCGAAGAATCAGTGGAAAATGTGAAAAAAAAAATTAAAATTATTCATCTTTGAGGGCTTCCGTTGTCTGTTTGAACACGCTGATCTCAGGAACTGCTTGATCGATTTGAAAATTTTTTTTTGTGTTAGATAGTCCATTTGTCGAGGAAAGATTTAAGCTATATAACATTAACCTGCAACAAATAGGAACGAAGCATCAGTGAAAAATTTTACAAAAACGGGGAAAATTATTCATATTGGACAGATTTTAATGATTTTTTTGTTTGTTCAAGTGGATTCAAGAATGGTTTAGATTTGCAATTGGACCCAGTAGGTGGCGCTGCTGTCAATACGTTAACAAATTTAATTCTAAGGCGGTACGAACTACGAAGTTCGCTGGGACAGCTAGTATGTATATATGTAGCAAATATGTGCATATAATGTAGAACGTGATACTTACAATCACGATATCTCAGGAACAATCTTCAATCTAAAGGACTTCAAAATTAATAAGATTGAGTAGAGAAATAGTAAAAATTTTCGCCGAATTTGAAAGGGGAATTATTTAGAGATTAAGTTTTATTTCATACTTTTTTGTGTATTTTTACTTTGGAAGTCGGTTTAATTTTTTGTTTAAAAATAATAATTTCACCCTTTTTAGAGATATATTTTCTTAAGTTATTATTAATACGTCTTAAGAACGTCTAAACTAAACGATCGAATGTATAATTGAATAAGAGGGCAAGCTTCCATAAGGTATTGCTATTAAGATGATGATGATGATTACTGTAAGTTATAAATTGGCATATGCTTGCAGTTCATTAAACAATGCTGAAATTTCCAAATGCATATCTTTAAAGACTGAGGAGTTCTGTACAGTGCTTTAGGATCCAGAGTATACCTTGGTACAATATTTTATTTTTTGGTAAGCAAATGTTTGTGTTACTTCAGTAAAAGTCAAAATCACTATATGTGTGGATATAAATTTCGAGGAGTTCCCTCGATTCCTCATGGATCGCATCATCAGGTTCCCACTTTAGTGACTAAAGGACCAATTTCGAAATAAACCCTTTACAACAACAAAAGAATTTTGCAAATAGGTCCATAAACGGCAGAGTAATGTTCAAAGATCTCCGTGTTAGTGTGAAATACTATGAGAAATACCTTTTATATCATCATAATCTGATGATGTATGGTGTGATAGTGGTGATGATGATGATGATTACTCTTACTGACAGGGTGGCATATGCTTGCAGTTTTTTAAACAACGCCGAAATCCCCAAACATGTATCCATAAGGAGCCAGGAGTTCTGTTCTGTACTTTTGGATCCAGGGTATACCTTGGAGCAAAATCTTATTTTTGGTAGCATGTACTTGAACTACTTCAGAAAAAGTCAAAATCATCATATGTGTCCATATAAATTTCGAGGAGTTCCCTCGATTCCTCATGGATCCCATCATCAGGTCACCACTTTGATATCAAAAGGACCAATTTGGGATTACGCCCTATACATCACAGAAAAAAATTTGAAAATCGGTCCACAGGCGGCGGAGTAATCGTTGAACATACAAAAAAATATATATACAGCCGAACGTATAACCGCCTAATTTTTTGGGAAGTCGGTAAAAAATTAGTGGTATTTTCGTATTCAGCACCCCCATGAACCCAGAAATTGTTACCCATGTCGGTATTTTTTACCAACTCGGGCCCGTATCTTGGATTAAAAATGAGTGTTAATTCCGTAATCAGCACGCCTATGAACCACCTTGAAATTGACACCCATGTCGGTAATTTAGAAAAACTCGTGTCCGCCATCTTGGATTCAATAATGAATCTTAATTTTGTAATCAGCATCCCCATAAACCTTGAAAATTGTACCCATGTCGGTATTTAAAAAAATCGTGTCCGCCATTTAAGTGCTTTTTTCGTAATTTAATATCCTTACCTACTTCTATTCTCGCCTAATTTATAAGAATAACCTATGTTCCAAATTTCACGATTTTTAGATCCAGTAGTTTCGGCGTTTCATTGATAGATCAGTCAGTAGTCAATCAGTCACAGCCCGGGCGTTACCTCTTATATGTAGGTATATAGTATAGAATATAGATAATAATATTATTATTATAGATGTTTATGGGATATGTTATGTTATGTCATGGGATACTCATCCCAACTTACCTGTCCGGTAGTTGTGGTATAGTATACGGGTACGCGACCCCGGCTTCCCTAGCTATTACTGTCCTATCCCTTGCCCTCCTGGGCGGTAATATCCTACATTTCCTATTTCCCACTCTAACTTACCAATCTTCCTTTCCGCGCCACCTATCCTTCCCTTTTCCTATTCCTATCCTCTCCGCAAATCCGTGGGAACGCAATGGATAATTATAAAAATTATTTAATTATCCAAAATGGCGGCGATGTGGTTCGCCACCCATCACGTCTCGTTCTCGCGGAGGCGAAATTGGCCCATGGAGAGCCGCTTCGCTACGTTGAATGTAAGAGGAGGAATGGATGGTAGGAATGAAAGTAGATGAAGTGAAACAAGTATGTAAGGATCCTAGCAAGTGGAAAGAAGTGGTCTCTGCCTACCCCTACGGGAAAGAGGCGGTAGATACCGCCTACCCCAATGGGAAAGAGGCGTGATTATATGTATGTATGTATGTTTATGGTATTACAGTTGGCTGAAAAGTTTAAGAAAAATTTATTAAAACCAAAGGTTGTCAATAGCTGGAAAACGCCTTTAGGCGTCTTCCGCATCTAAAAAGGAATTGGCCATTTTGCAGAAAGTTGAATTTGTTGAAACGGCGTGCATTATCTTATTGTATTTTCAAAACTTGAGCATATATTGCAGGTATAAAATTTTATAATTTATTTTAGCCAAAATATAAGCTACTAAAAAAAGACGCCGATGGGCGTATGCCGCATCTGAATGTGACGCCCAAAGACGCCGATGGGCGTCCGCCGCAGCGAATGGGTTAAGAGAAGATATAGTAACAAACGTTACATTGCGAACAATATATTGGTGCGCTTATTTGGCCAGCGAAATCTAAATGTTGAAGATAGTAATGGAATAAGAAACTTGTTGGATACCACTAATGAATGCCTAAATGCGTTATCCAATTTAGGGTTTGACATTGCCACGTGGGATATATTAATTATCTACATAGTAACTCAAAGATTATACATAGAATCTAGAAGACAGTGGGAGCAAAATGTTTGTCGAAATTTGGATGATTTGCCTGATTTAAAAGAGCTTAATACCAGGGCTTGATTAACGTTATTAAATTGTTAACGTTACCTGTGTTTCACAGAATAACGTTAGGAATAAATATTAACGTTAGGAAAAATAAATTTATTTTTATCGGTACATGAAAGTAACGTTAAGAAAAAGTATTGTTATTAATTAACGTTATTTTATATAACGTTACGTATTTCCCTGCCTGCGCCCCGCCTCGAAGTGACAGAACGAACATGCACTAGCTTCGTCGCGTCGGCTATTATATTGTTATATTATTAAATATTATTGTACCTACCTACCTACCTCAAACATGGATAAAACCGCTGCGCTACCGACGCTCCCTATATTATAACGTTATATATACCATAAATACTGTTATTTACAAAATAAAATAACGTTAGTATATAACGTTAAAAATATTGTTAAGTATCAAATAACGTTAAAATTAATATCGTTACCAAAGTATTTTTATAAAATTACCGTTAATTAACGTAATTTTTTGGTGTTATTTGGTAACGTTAACAAGCCCTGCTTAATACATTTCTAGAAGGTAGATTTCGAGCACTAGAGTTTTTAGAAGTAAAGGAGAAAAAATCATATATAGAACAAAGACATCCAACAAACGTATTTTCGGTCGCTGCCGTTGTATGTATGTATTGTAAGGAGAATCATATACTTGAACAATGTCCAAGATTTCAACAGCAAGAGATTAGTTTTAGAATTGAGTTTATAAAACATAACAGATTATGTTTTAATTGCTTTGGCGCCAACCATCCAGTTTCAAGGTGCAGGCATTTCAACTCCTGTCAACGATGCGGTCGTCGGCACCATAGATTATTGCATCCGGAAAATCCAGCCACATCACAAAGTGTGGTCCACGCATCACAGCCCCAAGCTATCCATGGTAATGAGGTTGGAAATATTTTGACGAATATGGCGAGCAGTTCAGCTGGTATGCAGGGACAAGTAATGCTAGCCACTGCACTGGTTAAAATAGAGACAAAGAAAGCGTGCGTTACTTTAAGAGCTTTGCTTGACCAAGGCTCTCAAGCCTCTTTTATTTCAGAGAGGGCCGTTGAGTTTTTAGGACTTCGAAAGTCGGCTATAGAAGGGGTAGTATCTGGTGTGGGAGGCAACACTCAAAATGTATCTGTTAAGCATATGGTAGGGTTTAAGTTACAATCTACTACAGGCACATTTAGTTGTGATATTCAGGCCTACGTTCTTAACTGTTTGTCGTCTACTCTCCCAACAAACACTATCAAAATTATAGATTGGCCGGAGTTCCTAACTTTAGATTTAGCTGATCCTAGATGTGACAAGCCTGGTAAAATAGATATGTTACTGGGTGCCGATCTTTACGGACTTATTTTAACACACGGTATAATTCGAAACCCGTCTGGTACATTAACAGCTCAGAATACACTTCTTGGTTGGATCATATCCGGTCGCGTACCAGCGCAATCGACCAGCGCTCAAAGTATCTTGAGTTTACACATCCGCGATGAATCTGTTCATGAATTAGGGCGCAAATTTTGGGAAGTGGAGACTGAACACCCAAAGGAAATTATATCCCAGGAAGATCTTGATATAAATCATTTGCCCCATCATGCAGTGGTGCGTCCTAAAAAAATAACGTCGAAGGTGAGAGTTGTTTTTGACACATCTTGCAAGAGCATCCACGGTAAGTCACTAAACGATTATCTTTTAGTTGGGCCACTTCTGCAGCCAGACCTCCGCCATATAATATCAAATTGGCGCAGTTACCCTATCTGTTTTGTTAAAATGTATAGGCAAATAAAGGTTTCTAGTGAAGACGCCAACTATCTAAGGATATTCTGGAAGGAAAATCTCGAGGAAGAGGTTCGGGATTATAAGATATTCAGAGTGATGTTTGGAGTTTCTTTAGCTCCCTTTCTAGCTCTAAGGAGTTTGAAGCAAGTGGCAAAGATGAATATAGTTTGTATTTATTGGCAATGGAGTAAGTTTTAAGGGAATTTGATATGGATTACGTTATGTTAGGACGTAAAACAGAGGCATATTATCTAATCTTGCGCCCATTGTATTAGGTGATGGATGGTGAAGATTTAGCGTTGACTCCATGTTATGTCTTAATTGGAGAACACTTCTTAATCTCGGTAGTTGGTACCTAAGAGATAATTAGAGGATGTAAGGAATTATTGTCTTTCACAGACCGAATGTGTGAAATATGTGGAATCGTTTTAGTAGGGAAGATGATCTTGCGCCAACCAAGTGGTTATTAGGAGTCATCACTGAAAAACACTCTAGCGCGAAGGAGTTACCAGGGTTGTCACACTTAATGTAAAAACAATTTTATTAAGAGTGCAGTTTCAAGGTTGATAATTTTACCTTGTTGGAATAAGGTTAATAATAATAATTATTGTTAAAGACACTATATATAAATTATATATATTTATAATATGGAATATTTGTTATTTTGTGATTGTAGGATAGTTAGATATTATACAACTGTTTATGTTTGTAAGTTGAGTATAAGAATGCGTATAGAATTTTGTCTTTGAGAATTTTAGTTTTAGCTTGGGTTGTTTAATTAATAGTATCTGGTTAATGGTAATACATATTGATATTAACATTAGCACCACTATATTTTGTCATGGTGGGCGGAAAGTCCAATGTGTTTAATAAAGGGTTAGTTACGAATATTTTAAATATTCATGGTGGGCGGAATGTCTAACCTATTTATGAAAAAGAAAAGTAATGACACTTGTCAATAGAATGAGAGATATGGAAAATGTACTGAGAATTATAATGGTGATTGTAATATAAAATAAAGTTTAAATGGAGTTTTAGTTGTATGTTTTTCAATCAGCGCGCAATAATAACGTGCTGCGCGCTGCGGGCAGTCGTGACGGGTCACGGGGAAGCGCTTCTCCTTCTACGTAAATGAAGTCGCGGGTAAATTTTAACGATATCCCAATTATAACTGTTCCACGCGGACGAAGTCGCGGGCAAAAGCTAGTGTATTATAAAGTTGTTAGTTTCAAAATTTAGAACAAATTTTTATTTATAGTCCGCTAGAAGTATGGTATAAAAGTTGACACTTATGTTTTATACCATAGAAAATAATTTTATCCCATCTCACCTTGTCAATTGTCATATTATTACAACAGGAAAAAGAACACAAACACAATTTTGTGCAGAAACACAACAAACAACTGGCATGTGATTGGTTCAATCTCAAAGGTCTCATGGGAATCTATCGCAATATAATAATTTATATTCCTGGTCAGGCTATACTCCGTTTGTATTACGAACATACTGAGCATGTATACCGTGTTGCAGCGGCGAGTGGGTGGACGCCATACGTCAGGTGTCGTCGCGGCTGAGCGGCGGGGAGGGGGCCGCGGGCGGGGAGGGGGGCGCGCTGTCCGCCACCGACGACAATGACATGGCGCAGCTCGGCAAGAGCTTCCGCGACCCCAGGCGTATCGTGAGTACTGTAGCTCAGTGGCAGACGTTAAGTGTAGAGGGACTACTCTACTACTATTGAGTAGCTCAGACGACGACCGTATAGAGAGCAAAGTGTATTACCCGCCGTTCAAAGAGGAGTATGCTCTTTTCTTGAAGGTTTGAAGGTCGTGAATTATCTTTAACCACATCTACCGATTTAGAGTTCTGAAGTAACTAAACTCACCGGCACGGAAACTTGGCCAAGTACAAAAGATGTGAT
Organism: Glaucopsyche alexis; assembly: GCA_905404095.1. Classification (NCBI taxonomy): domain Eukaryota; kingdom Metazoa; phylum Arthropoda; class Insecta; order Lepidoptera; family Lycaenidae; genus Glaucopsyche; species Glaucopsyche alexis. The sequence continues at coordinate 21,950,349 of FR990060.1, read as the reverse complement.
AACTGTCTTTTTTTTGCACTTAGCTCTACAAATTTTGGTTAATTAAGATTTGAGTCTATCCAGTTAACGTTCCTGATCACTTTTTCTCACAGTTAAAGGTTTTATAAATTGATAATGAAGTTTATGCAAAAAAACACGTTTACACAAAATTTAACACTTAAGTTTAAAACACTACGAATTTAAAATTGTCCGATTTTTTGTCGCTTTCTGTCCTTTTTAATAGCGCGTGTTACCTCCTCTAGCCCTTATAACCGCCTGCATTCGGTCTGGCATGCCTTTGGATGACGTTCTTGATATCGACTTGTGATAAGTCGCGCCACGCTCTCAGTGCAGCATCTCGAAGCTGGTTAATGGTTTGTGGTGGGTTCGATGATGATTTTATTGCTCGTTTCAGCTTATCCCATATGTGTTTTATCGGATTTAAGTCCGGGCTGCGAGCTGGCCACTGCAATTTTTGAATACCAGCCTCTTGAAGGTACTCATTTACTATGCGAGCGACATGTGGACGGGCATTATCATGCATTAAAATGAATTGTTCATAACCAATGAACCCTCCAAAGGGCACAACATGTTCTTCGAGAATTTCCGCGACGTACCGACGCATTTAAGGCATTATTAACGATTTCCAATTCCATACGAGCATCAGAACTCACGCCACCCCATACCATTATAGAGCCTCCGCCAAAACTGACCGTCGGAGTGGTTTTTATCGCCAAATAACGTTCGCCTTTCCTTCTCCAGACACATTGTCGACCATCAGGTGCATTTAAAGCGGTCCTGCACTCGTCAGTAAACAAAACCTTTGCCCATTGCTCATAAGTCCAGTTAGCGTGTTCGCGGGCAAAGTGAAGTCGAGCTACTCTGTGCTGAGGGAGAAGCTGTGGACCACGGGCTGGTCTTCTTGCCCTCAAATTAACTTCCTCCATACGTCTTCTCACCGAACGCTCGCTAACATTCACACCTCTGGAGATTTGAAGGCGCTGACGGATCTCGACTGCGGTCAGGAAGCGATTTCTTAAAATCTCTAACACAATAAAGCGGTCGTCACGAGCTGATGTGCATCGTACACCACCACTACCTGGTCTTCGGGTGTAGCGGCCAGTCTCTTGATATCGTTTTAGTGCATATTGCATCGAGGAACGCGGCACGTTTAGGATAGTAGCCACTTCACGATGAGTCATCCCCTGTTCCACTAAAGCTACTGCCTGCGCTATCTGACTTGGTGATAAAGGCATTTTTATGAATCCTGAGGGGTTCTTAGGTGTTTATTAACCACAATAACAACAAAAATCTTTGTCAAATTAAAATTTAAAATGTTCAGAGCGCAATTCAAAACTGGGGCCTTACTCCCGAAACTGATACGATTTACGAGTCTGATCCGATTTCGATTTTGATTTAGATTCGATCCTGATGCGTACTCCCGAACAAAATCGTATCGAAATCAAGATCGCGTTGAGATCGTGTCTTATCAGCGTCGTTAGCTGTATCCGGTTGCTGACGTCACGTCCACAAAGTAAACAAGTTACAGCTGAGTGCCGTAGTCTATGGTGAAGATTATTAAAAATATGTAAAAATTATATATTTTTCACATTAAATATCATTTTATATTTGTTTATTTAAATGGATCAGCCTCAATCTCATGCAATGGTAGGTTTATAAAGGTTATTTTTCTAAAAAAAACTGTGACCATAAACAATAGTTTTGTTAATCCAGTTTTTATTATTTGACGTTCTGTCAAATGTCAAAGTCATATAATGATAATCTAATTTGTCAGAAACATAGAAAGTCAAGTGTTGTGACGTACTTTGTATACCTATTCAAAGACAGATTGAGACAAATGAAGTCTTCATATTATTATGATACGTTAATATAGATCATATTATGTAGACTTCGTTTGTCTCGGTCCCTGTCTTAAGTGAAAATATATTGTAAAACATGATTGTGTAAACGAATGCGTAAAAGTTTTAATTAACTTTACATAATATAACGGTGAGTTGGTTTCTTCATAAGAGGAGTGAAATCTGCGACTAATAAAACGAATAAATAATTTTTAAGGCGATAATTTCATCGAAATAATCCATGTCCATTGCTAATGTGTTGAAGCGGGCAATTATTCGTAAGTTTTACATTTCCTATTCTATTAGGTCCTTTAATAACATTAAATAATGCTTATAGACGACCCATATTATAATAAAAATCTCATAATTTAGTTCAAATACATTAAAACAAGCAAACTCGATACTATAAATGAGACCTCTTTAGCTATCGTGTAATTTGACGTTTGTTTACGATCCGGCCATTCGATTCTCAATCGATTGATTTCGTCGGGAGTACCAAAAGTTACGATCTAACGAATTTCTCGATCCAGGTTAGTTACAAATTGAGCCACCGCGCGATCGTGCGCTAGTTTAGGTGTCGGGAGTAGCAAAAGCTATTGAGATCGAGCTGATACGATTCTCGATTGTGTCGGGAGTAAGGGGGCTGCGACTTCGCCGGATAAATGAGACGATTTAACTAAACTTTAAAACACAGACCAATATGCACTTCAAATTAGTGAATTACCCTCTTGAGATTAACGTGACCATTTTTTCTACCCACCTACACGATAAGATCCAAGTTAGAACCGCTTAAAAAGTGTTATTGCATATTATGAGTTTGGCCAAGATTCCGTGCCGCTGAGTTTATAAGGGACACTTACAGTTTCGCTCTTTTTCCGTTCGTTCGTCCGTGTGTCTATATCCATCCTCCCTTGCTAACTTTAGTAATTAGATTGTATATATGTCACCGTAAAATTGTAAAAACCGTTAATTTGTAATATTACTAGATATATTATAATATGCTGACAGATTGTCAAATACAAATTTCTCCATACAATTGTAAGCAGTATTTTTCGTTATAATTATTATTATGAAAAAGCAAACAAATATGGCAGCGCGGGGCACATACCATAATCACGGTACATATTACAATATTACGAAAAATAATGCGTATTTGACAGTCTGTCAGCATATTATAATATCTCTAGTAATATTACAATCTAACGGTTTTTACAATTTTACGGTGACATATATAATTATGTCTCCATAAAATTGTAATGGCAAACGTGAAGTCTATGACTTCATTTTTGCCATTTTTTTTATTATATCCCATCGTGTGCAGTATCATCGAATAATAAAATAATAAAATAAAATAAAAGGCCTTTATTCTAACATTGATTTTTGCACTCCCATAGTAATTTCTTATTAGTAGTCCCTCCACCTAATTATTTATTAATGTAGTCGCCTCCTCGGCGTAGGCCTCCCCCAACCTCTTCCATATTTCCCTATCTCTAGCTATCCTTTCCCATGTTGTTTCGCATTTTTCTTTGAATATGTCACTCCATCTTATCCTTGGTCGTCCTCTTCCTCTGCTACTACCTTCTCTTGGTGTCCATTCTAATATTTTGTCCATCTATCGTCTTACATTATACACACGTGGCCTGCCCATTTCCACTTCAAGGTACGTATTCTTTTTAGGTATTATATCTGTAATTTTTGTTTTCTATCTTATTTTATTGTTGGGTATTTTGTCTTTTATTTTTATATCGAATAGGCATTTTTAAGTAAAGACGAGGTTTCATACATGATTTTTTATGTTTATTATTTTCAAATAATTTGCCACCAAATTGGTTTACAAGTTGGCTCCCATCATGAACTATAAGATGTAGAAACTTGTAACTTTTCATGCTCTTTTTTAAATGTAAAATTATTATGAGATAAATCGAATTCTTAACTTATTGTGCGTTGATTTGTATGGAATATAGAATGGTCTATAGGCCGTGTCCGGACTCCTGACATGCTCATGGTAAGGTTATTTATCCTACGACACTGAGGGTTTTAGATTATAAGATCATGACATTAAGTAACAAGAATTTGTACCTAAGCTAAGTTTGTTGTTTTGTGTGTTGTGCAGACGCTGGAGAAGTTCGAGTTCGTGAAGGTGCTGGGCAAAGGCACGTTCGGCAAGGTGGTGCTGTCTCGTGAGAAGGGCACGGGCAAGCTCTACGCCATGAAGATCCTCAAGAAGAACGTCATCCTGCAGAAGGACGAGCTCGCGCAAACCATCACCGAGAACCGCGTGCTCAAGAAGACCAAGCACCCCTTCCTCACGGTGAGCGCTAAAGACGATAACTTTTACTGAATTATTGAAGTTATACTTCTTTTTGCGCGTTTGGATGAGAGTGAATTTGTGACCTGCGCGCGCACGATGTAACGAAAAAAATCACATGATGAAGTTGGCTACAGAATGGAATAAATAATATATTTCTTTAAATGTACTATAGGTATCATGGTAGATATGGTACATAGCACATAGTATATTCAGACTGAACGTGTTGCTATTTTCAAATTCAATGTCAGTAGATGTGGATGTGAAATGTATTATTTATTTTAATAATTATATATTTGGGCGTATAGCCATGATTAAGTCCGTAGGTTATTTCCCAGTAATAACTTTTCATAAGAATTATCATGCATCACGTCACTATATCACTTTTCCACAAGAAATCCAATAAAATATCACATATTTAGTAATTATTACGCGACTTTAGTATTCCGTCGTTTATAATATATCTGCTCATGGCTCATCTTGTAATTGTAGAAACGCGCCTACATATACTTATATAATTATACAAAATAATCTATACTAATATTATAAAGCTGAAGAGTTTGTTTGTTTGTTTGTTTGTTTGTTTGAACGCGCTAATCTCAGGAACTACTGGTACGAATTGAAAAATTCTTTTTGTGTTGGATAGTCCACTTATCGAGGAAGGCTTTAGGCTATATAACATCATGCTAAGCTCAATACGAGCGGAGCACCAATCAAGAATGTTACAAAATCGGGGGTCTTTTTTTCCTTTTGAGAGCTTTCGCTGCGTACGCTGCGGAAACGGTTAAAGTTTCGCTAAAATGATGTATGGCAGAATTGTTCCCCTTTAAAAGTTCTAAAAAAAAGTCCGCGACAGTATAGGTCTATCTTTTAAGGTTGGCTCACTATAACCTTTTTATACTAACCAAATTTGTTCTAAAAGTAAGCATTATTTGTGAAGGTGTTTTCATAAAGATTATATTAATTCTTATCCAAGTAAATACGTTATTCATTACAAGCATTTAATCTAGAAGAAATTTGCCGTTTACATCATTTGATTTCAATGAGTATTTTAGAAGATATCGCAGTAATAAAATAATCATGCGCGCTATAGTACGGCGCGCGGCGCGGGCGGGTAGTCGTGAGGTGAAAGCGCTTCTCCTTCTACGTAAATGAAGTCGCGGGTAAATTTTAGCGATATCCTAAAGTAACTATTCCACGCGGACGAAGTCGCGGGGAAAAGCTAGTATATTATATTTTTGAATAATACGTATATTTATTATAATAGGTTGGGAAAAAGTCTTTTCGCATTATAGTATGTATGAACTTGTCATAAAATATCTTGGGCTATACCAATTGTATCTGGCTGATTTTGGTATCATTAAAAAGTTTTAATTTTACAGAAGACAATTCCAAATTCAAATTAGGTAAATTTGAGATTTTCATTTGTTTTTCTTATTGTTAAAATGAGTGATTCTTATGAAGAATTTCGATACATTTTAAAATTGTATTACAAAAAAGGTAAAAATGCAACACAAGCCGCGAAAAAAATTTGTGATGTTTATGGACCTAATGCAGTATCTGTGAGAGTAGCGCAAATTTGGTTTAAGCGTTTTCAATCCGGAAATTTTGATATCAAAGATGCACGTCGCTCTGGTCGCCCTGTTACGGACAAAACTGTTGCCATTTTTGAAAAAGTGGAGCAAGATCGGCATATTAGTAGTTACGATGTAGCTGAAGAACTGGGGATTGACCACAAAACGGTTTTGGCGCATTTGAAAAAAGCTGGGTACACAAAAAAGCTCGATATTTGGGTGCCTCATGAGCTCACTGAAAGAAACCTAATGAACCGTGTAGGTACTCATTTGTGATTCTTTATTACGACGTAATGAAACCGAACCATTTTTGAAGAAGCTGATAACTGGTGATGAAAAGTGGATCACGTACGACAAGAACGTGCGAAAAAGATCGTGGTCAAAGGCCGGTCAGGCTTCACAGACTGTGGCGAAACCCGGGTTAACTCGCAACAAGGTGATGCTGTGTGTGTGGTGGGATTGGAAGGGCATTATTCATTATGAGCTGTTACCGCCAGGCAGGACCATCAATTCTGAACTGTACTGTGAACAACTGATGAGATTAAAGCAAGAAGTTGAGAGAAAGCGGCCGGAATTAATCAACAGAAGGGGTGTGGTTTTTCACCATGATAACGCTAGACCTCACACATCTTTAGCCACTCAGAAAAAAATACGGGAGTTTGGCTGGGAGGTGTTAATGCATCCGCCGTATAGTCCTGACCTTGCACCTTCAGATTTCCACCTGTTTCGGTCGCTGCAGAATTCCTTAGGCAGTGTCAGGTTGACATCACAAGAGGACTGCCAAAACCACTTGTCGCAGTTTTTTCATCAGAAGCCCCAAAAATTTTATAGCAATGGGATCATGTACCTACCAACAAGATGGCAAAAAGTTATCGAACAAAATGGCACCTATATACTTTAGTCACTTGTAAATAAACTTTATAAAAAAACCTTTTGAATTTTTATATAAAATGCGAAGAAACTTTTTCCCCAACCTAATATAAATTTGTCAGTTACAAAAAATGTTAAAAATTCTGAGAGAAAAGAAGAAAAACCAAAGAAGTATAACTTCTAACGCGTGTACATAAGTACACACACATATTTTTTTTAATGATACTAATGACTATCGCTCGTGTGCGTTGCAGTCGCTGCGCTGGTCGTTCCAGACGGCCGACCGCGTGTGCTTCGTGATGGAGTACGCGAACGGCGGCGAGCTGTTCTTCCACCTGGCGCGCGTGCGCAGCTTCCCCGAGGAGCGCATGCGCTTCTACGGCGCCGAGATCGTGTCCGCGCTGGGCTACCTGCACGCCGAGGGCATCATCTACCGCGACCTCAAGCTCGAGAACCTGCTGCTGGACCAGGACGGCCACATCAAGATCGCCGACTTCGGCCTGTGCAAGGTGGACATCACGTACGGCCGCACCACCAAGACGTTCTGCGGCACGCCCGAGTACCTGGCGCCCGAGGTGCTGGAGGACACGGACTACGGGCCGGCGGTGGACTGGTGGGGCTGCGGCGTGGTGCTGTACGAGATGGTGTGCGGCCGCCTGCCCTTCTACAACCGCGACCACGACGTGCTGTTCGCGCTCATCGTGCGCGAGGAGGTGCGCTTCCCGCGCGCGCTGTCCGCGCCGTGCCGCGCGCTGCTGGCCGCGCTGCTGTGCAAGGAGCCGGCGCGGCGGCTGGGCGCGGGCCCGGCCGACGCCGCCGACGTCATGGCGCACCCATTCTTCGCCACCATCAACTGGGCCGACCTGCTGGCCAAGCGCATCCCGCCGCCCTTCAAGCCGCAGGTGGAGTCGGACACGGACACGCGCTACTTCGACTCGGAGTTCACGGGCGAGTCGGTGGAGCTCACGCCGCCCGACGGCGACGCGGCGCTGGCGCTCATCCAGGAGGAGCACTTCCCGCAGTTCTCGTACCAGGACCTGTGCTCGTCCGCGCACTCCGCGCACCTCAGCCAGCCCGCCGCGCGCCACTAGCGCCGCCCGCCCGCGCCCCGCGCCCGCCCCGCCCGTGTACAGCCCGCCCTAGCCCGTAAGTATATTATATTTGCATTTGTATAAATATTCTCGTACGTGAGTAGCGCCGGCCGCCGCCCCTCGGCCGTGGACGGGGCGTCGTCGCCGAAGTTCGATGACAAGCATTTTTATATGAAATTTTGACGGTTAGAAATGTAAATATTTCCAAATTCCTGCCGCAATATATGAAGTTAACACGCGACGCGTCGTCACCAGCCGAGCGCCGCGCGCCGCGGGCGAGCCCGGACGGCCGGACGCTACTCATGTTATAATATTTCCTTTTCTATAATATATTAAAGTTAGGACAAAATGGTCTTTTATTTGTATCCTGTTATCCTATATACACCTGTGTGTATTATAATATTTTGAATATTTAAATATGCTATGCTTAAATCAATTTGTGTAAATGAAAAGATTGCTTTCAGAGTCAGTGTCTGTCGAAATTCGACCATAATTCATATTATTTTAAAACTTAAAAGGGTCAACTTTTGCAATAAAAATATGTAAATTCTGTCTAAGGAATGTTAAAGAAAGATTGGCAATTGTGTCAAACTTACTGTTAATGCAGTTGTGTGATTGAGGTAGTGTGTGTAACTGATTTTTATTAATTGTATGTATTTCTAAGCATTATTTTAAAAAATATGAGCTTTCTACACACCTTCCTCCGCATAAACTTAAACTGTTTCAAATTTTATATTCCTCTGGTAATGTGTTCAAAGTTTATAATTTACGATATGTTAATATATATGATTTCTAATATTAAGCCATTATTGCAGAGTGCATAAAGAATATGTACTTACATAATATGAAGTACCTAGTAATTCTTCAAGCAATTTATTTTATGCACACAATGTCAGGCCTAATCCTAAGGCCTATAAACATCATTAAAAAAGAAAAAGATTAACATCAAGGGTCGATTGACACCGAAACGAAACGCGACGCGCTGCATATTTGAGACATTCGTTACACAAGAAGATAGACGTTTCATTGTAACAGACGAAACAGTTCACATGTCAGGTTCCGCGCTGCACATCGCATGTGCAGTGTACTGACTGTGACTCATGAGTTCATGACATATGAAACGTGTATTTTTTTTAACCGACTTCCAAAAAAAGGCGGTTATACATTCGGCCGTATACATAATATATGTATATAAATTTTTTGTATAGTGATTGATATAGTATGTAGAAATTAAAGTTTAAGAATGGCTATCTTAAAAATGCAGCGCTGCGTATAGTCGCGGTGTGAAGTGACGTCGTGATGTTGCCACGGTACACAGATTGGCTAGCCGCACACGTGCAATATTATTGACAGATTAAAATTGTCAATACTAGTCAACACGTCATACAAAAAAAAACGACAATATGGCCCGCACACAAGGAATATTATTTTCAATATGAGAATTATTGACAATAATATTGCATGTGTGCGGCCAGCCATTGACATACAAACTTTGATCAATATAAGTAGGTATGGATGGGCCGTAGCCGTACCGAACAAGTGTTTTAATCCACGCAGGGAGAGTCCCGGTGAGTGACCATGCTCAGTCGGCTTTGCGCCGACTAACGAGTAACACGTTGCGGCGCGTCTATTGAAGCTCAGTAATTATCATTAAGATGCCTTCTTGTGCGTTGTTAAAGTGTGTCAAGTGTCAACAATACAAAGAGCACTAGTAAAGCATCAGGAATTACATTTCATACGTAAGTAATCGTATTTTGTATTAAATTCTAATAAAATCTTCAAAAAGTCAAATTGGTTATTGACAGCCATTGCCGTATGAACGGATCGGAAGAGTTCGGACACATTCGGGGGATGTCGTGCAAGAAGTGCGCGAGTCACTGACATTTGCTATCGCGTTCGCACTACAGTGTGAGTACATCTCGCTATCTCTGTCCTTGATCGTGTATACGTCAAGTTTTTCACGAATAAGCTGATCGTACGAAAGGAGCCATCTCCTCGGCCAAGTGTCCCTACACTTGACCCTTATGGACTAGGTCCTCGGACGCTTTCAAATCTGGACATCTCGCGCAAATCGAGACACCTGGCAATCCTAGCTGTAGGTGTAGGATGTAGGTAGTAGGTGTAGTTGTTGGTATAGAAATTGAAAATTGTAGTATGTAGATTGTAAGTAATTAAGTAGTTATATTTAATTTTTTGTTTGTTTGCATTGAATCTCTGAAAGTACTGGACCGATTTTAATGTAATATGGCACAAATAAAGACTAGACCTCGAGGAAGGACATAGACTATTTTATATTGCGGCAAAATATGCGGTTCCCGCAGAATTATCTTTTGTGCGCACGAAATCGTGGGCAACATCTAGTATGAAAATATATAAGGTCTCCGAAAATCAATTACGGATACTTCGGGCACATGATCCACTGCTTATGTAAAGACGTTTAGGCAAAAAAATAATTGTCATACTCAAAGTAAAAAATCATCTCTTGTAGGTATGGGTAACTCCGCAAAACGCAAACTCGCCCATATAAAGAAAAATTTTTATTCGAGTATGACAATTATTTTTCTGCTTAAACGTCTTTACATAAGCAGCAAATCATATGCCCAAAATATCCGTAATTGATTTTACCGAACTTTATATATACCGACGTACTCATGGTCCAGCACCGCAGCACACCGCAGCACAGTGTTCTATTTGACTAAAAAAATTTCCCTATGCTGTTTATTGTATACATCGATGAAGAAATTCATTTTAAATGCAAGAGTAAAACACCCACGTGTCTATTTCAAATACTTTTTTTTATAAAAAATAATTTATGTTTCGTGACCTCGACGTAAAAAAAACACTTAATAAATTCTGTAAGCGTGTCTGATCAATATATATTTTTTTGATTAATATAGTATGATGAAGGACCTTTAGGCGCATATTTTCCATGTTTTATTTTTTGAAGATCACTTCTGGCTACCTAGTTTTTAATTTTTATTCAGATTTTGGTTTTTATTTTTTTTCTCCCAAAAAACTCAAAAGTGCGACTTGTGACTGGCACTGAAAGATTTACCTTTAATGCGTCTATCATTGATAAAAAAATCAAGTTGCACTATGGAAGCGTTTACGAGTAATCGAATTTCTAAATATTGTGTTAAGGGTGTCACTCAACTTGACCTTTCATTTTTGTTCAAATTAATGCAATTTTGTCTTTAACTACAAAATAGTATATGATTTACAATTATTATGGTTATAGTAATGAATCTTTTGACATATTTTTACAATCTCGCGAGTTATTTTACAATTTTACGGTGACATATACAAATCGCTGTACATTTGAAAATATTGACTTTTGATATATGATACTATTTCTTCTGAGAAATTACTCATATTTAAGAGTACTATTCGTTTATACAATTTAAAAAAAGTCAGATCACCTATTGTTTGACCTTTAGTGATAACCCTAAAATGTACCATTTGACCTTTATTCTAACTCCCAAACGCTTCCATAGTGCATCTTGATTTTTTTATCAGTGATAGACACATTTACGATGAATCTTTGAGTGTCAGTCACAAGTCGCACTTTTGAGTTTTTTGGGAGAAAAAAAATAAAAACCAAAATCTGAATAAAAATTAAAAACTAGGTAGCCAGAAGTGATCTTCAAAAAATAAAACATGGAAAATATGCGCCTAAAGGTCCTTCATCATACTATATTAATCAAAAAAATATATATTGATCAGACACGCTTACAGAATTTATTAAGTGTTTTTTTTACGTCGAGGTCACGAAACATAAATTATTTTTTATAAAAAAAAGTATTTGAAATAGACACGCGGGTGTTTTACTCTTGCATTTAAAATGCATTTCTTCATCGATTTATGCAATAAACAGCATAGGGAAATTTTTTGAGTCAAATAGAACACTGTGCGCAGGCCCAAATCCCAATACAGTAGTAGCCCAAGAGCTACTAGGAAACCTAACTAGACCTAGAGCAGGTGTTCGAGGTAAGCTGAAACTTTGTCCTGTACTTCTACTGTACCCCAACACGAGGCTGCAGGACTGGCGGATCAGAATCGGAGCTAAGTACGAGGGCGGCACTGAAAATTTCAGGAATCAAGGAAGTGACACAACATTACTATTTAAAAATGTATTTATTGCTTTTCGAAGTATTCTCCGCGAAATTTGACACATTTTTCCATACGATGGAACCAATCATTGAAGCAACCATTCCATTCGGAAGTTGGGGTCTCCAAAATGGCCGTTTTGTAGGCGTCCACAGCTTCTTCAGGTGATAAAAATCTCTGACCACGCAATTTATTCTTTATTTTAGGGTAAGTATAGAAATCATTAGGGCTTAGGTCGGGGCTGTACGGCGGATGGTCTAATAATTCTATGATTTCTTGCTCTAAAATCTCTTTTGTTCTGTGCGCGGTGTGAGAACTCGCATTGTCGTCATGGAGGATGATGCGGCGGTTGCAGTTCTCTTTACGGAGTTCAGAAACGACCTGTGGCAAACAAATGTTAGCATACCATTCTGCATTAACCGTTCTTTGTCTATTTTGAGGAATAGTGTTTGAGCCAATTTGAAGATTTGATATACAGTCGTAATGGTTTGACGACATCTAGCGGAAATTTTATGAACATAATATCGCATGTAGGCTGTTAAAGGACATTGAAGTTCATAATATCGCAGCTACATACCTACTGTTCTTTTCCAATTAGGTACATATATACTTTTACACTGGAATGGCAAGTTTAAAGCTCCGACTAAATGGCATGCCTTTTTTCCAACTCCTTAACATTAAACTACAACATATTATGAAATTTTCAAATTGCCTCAAACACATTTTTGGGGAAAAATCACTTTTAAAAAGCCTCGCTTCTGACCAGCCAGTCCTCCAGTCCAGTGTTGGGGTTTAGTAGGAGAAGTATAGGACAAGCTTTCAGCTTGCCTCGAACACCTGCTCTAAATTTCCAAGTAACTCTCCAGCTATAGGTATGGCCGTCGTTAGTAATTAGTATCAATAACAACTATTGCGTCCGCCCAAGACCGCGGTGCAAGCCCCACGCACCCCCGCGGCGACTGGCGACGGTAGTAGGAACGTAGGTGCAATCGGCAACTCGGCAGGTCGGTGGGGATAGGCAAGTTGCTAGTTTTTATTAATTTAGGGAAGGAAGGTGGTCCAACTGCGTTTTCCCAGAGTTTACAGCCTCGAACAATTTTTTTTTGAACTTTCGCCAGCGGAGTTTTCGTATGACCTCGAAACCATCAAACCAAGATTGTGCATTGAGCGAGCTAGCGAACGGTCGTGCTCTGCTTTACGACACATGCCGTAGCAAATATTAATTAACAATGAATATTTCGCGAGTCGCACGGCTCACATCTGTTGTTGCACGACATCATGGCGGTTTATACAACGGGTTTTCACCTTAAACGCTTGGAGTCTCGCCACAAGGTTAACTTTAGTTCCTCTGCGGTGAGAGTACCAACGCATCTTCTACCGATCTTTGAGGTGGAGGAATTCTGGCCGACGGATGTGGTCCACCGAAGGTTGAGGGGAAGGCTCCCTAATGAAGCACGCATCACGTCGCCGCACAGTGGGTCGAAACGAGGATTTGGCGGACTTAGGGACCGATTTTTATTTTTCGCATTTTTCTTTATGCCAATGGATAGAGCTAATTAATCTTAACAAAAGTTGCTCTGTGCAATTTTTTCTTAGTTTTATAATTTAGGTACAAAAAATACATTTTTGATTTTTTTGTATGAAACAAATTAAATAATCCTAAATTATTTGTTCCGTCTTCGATATCCGGAATCCATCTTGAGTCAAGCACCCGTCTTTCTGTCGATTTCCGGCTACTTACCTCCCTCCACGTACGGCAGATGGCGCTAGTGTCGTAGGTTTGAGACGGTTGCGCGCCTAACTGACTTTCTTCATTATGGCGTCGTTTTTCTTGTCGTGAATATCGGCAAAAAATTTTTTTGTTACGTAAATTTTGCTAATTGCTACAGTTTAATATAATTTAATTTGAAAGAAATGTTAAATAATAAAAAGTGTGAAATCATATTTAGTATTTAACAGTTAACAATAAATTTTCGCGATTAAAGATTTTCTTTGCCGAACACGTGTTCGTAATTTTACTTCGCGATAAAAGTAGCACCTCCTTCCACTGGAAGACGAAATCATGAGCGAGTCAAAGGATTCCACTCCGCGTAAGAGGAAGTCTTCCCGTTCGAGAGAATCTACGGACAATTCATCGTCATCGTCGTCTTTGGAGCATAGGGTCGATTCGGACCCACGCGGAAACAAACGTTTCCGCGCCGTAAGTAAACGTTCCCGCCATGTGAGTAATGAACAATTTAAACATTTATCGCAACAAGTTTCGTATCTGACTAACTTAATTGCGTGTAGTTATAGTGATACGCGATTGCATGCGTCGGACATAAACGTAATGGGCGGTAGTTCGATAAACATTCCCGCCGCGGTTTCGAACAATACTCTCGAGTTGCAGCCGCCGCAAAAGCCTGCGCAAGTGTTAAATTTGTCTGATCTATCCACTACAGTGAAAGATCCTTTGTTTCCAAAATCGAATGACGAACATTATAAGAACATTTTTGATTTACAAAAATTTAAGAGTAGTGACTGGAATTGTATTCGTTTTTCGGACGCTCAAAAGAAATATGCTACTGTTCCGGGCTTTATCGAGATGAACGTTAACGACGAACTTAGGCGTTTCGCCCCATCGGCTACGGACGAAAGGTCATTGCGCCTCTATTTAACCGAACGTAGTTTTGCTTCGATTTCAAATGCTATTTTAAAGCAAAAGGACGAGTTGCGTAGTAATTTACAGTCGTTGATAAATTGGGCCACGGATAGTGATAAAAATTTAACTCCTACATCTTTGTTTGATAAAATTGAACAATAGGGTATTATCCTATGATGAAAATATACATCAGATGTTGATATTTTATCGCTAAATATTAATTTAAACCAATTTAACCAACTTTTTACACAAAAATATGTATGATTTTTATAAAATATCAAAAATAAAATTATGAATTTTTCACGTTTGACCACGTGTGACGTGACTAAAAACGCACGAGATTGGAATGTGACGTCATATTCTTACTTCTTCTTCTTTTATTAATGGCCTCCCGATTTCCGTAAAGAATAGCCAGCAGCCAGCAGAATCATTAACGTAATGCGTCAGCGAGTAATAGCCACTTTTTCCGCATTTCAGTGTTCTTTGGTATGGTCACAAAGATTTTCCCCTGTGTTTTAATAGACGTATTAGTGCATTTTGGCACTACGCACCATTTATAAGGCATTTTTAATAGGCTTAAAACATTTATTTATAAACGTAAATAGTAGGTATTCTGGGATTTTGTATTTTCAGTGTAATTTGACACTTGACACTTACAATGTTACAAGAATGTGACGTCATGACAACTCATTATAGCGTTTTCGCGCCTATAATATTAATTTAAACTTTTAGGCTAATTTGCAAGGAAAAGAAAGAAATTCACAAATAATGGTTCAAACTACTAGTGTATTTTGGTATTAGGAACAATTTAACATACTTTTCAAAAGCTTGGAAAATACCCTATTGTTTAACAAGGATTCCGGTTACACAAAAGTTTCGGACGATATTTTACAAATTGTATGCGGCCGACGGGCCGATTATATTAACGCGTGTAGAGAAGCAGTGTTGAGACAAATACCTGAAGAATATCACAGCAGTGCGTTACAAAAAAATCCTCCAGATGGAGAATTTTTATTCGATAAAGACATTTTATCCTCGTACCTCCAAAAAATTGGGGGGGCCGATAAGCTCGCTCCCATGGCAGGTCCATCCGCACATAACCGTTACACGGGACTCGCCGCACCTGTTCATTATTCTGCTACTAGCTTTGCGAATCATAAACAGTCCGACACGTTTTTTCGATCGAACAACAAATCAAAACCAAACAATCGAAAATCGGAACAACCATCTAATAAACGAGCTGTATATGCATCAAACTATAAAAACAAGCGCGATAGCAGAATTAAAACGCAAACAAAAGCAAGTTCACCAAGTAACCGATATCACTAATGACTGGCCGAAATTTCGAGGAGGCTGTCTCGTGAAATATCAGCGTGTTTGGGAAAGGTTAGGAGCACCGGATCACATTTGTCAACTTTTAAAAGGGGTTTTAATGCCGTTCATTCGAAAACCACCTTTAATTTATCCGGGAAAGACGGTTTTGAAAGCATACGAGACCAAAAAGAACTTCGATATGTCACAACAAAATCAGAGCATGCTGAAACAAGGAATCTTAGAGAGGGCCGAGGTCACTCCCAGCTATGTCTCGACCTTCTTTCTAGTGCCTAAACCGGACAACAGCTTTCGGCCGATTTTCAATCTGAAGACGCTCAACCAGTTTCTGGAAATAAAGCCCTTTCAACTTTTCAGCCACTTTAGAGTACCGAGTTTCTTTCAGAAAGGAGACTGGATGGCGAAGCTAGACCTAAGCCAAGCGTACTTTCATCTGAGCATTGCCGAGAAGCACCGTCGGTTCCTGAGGATGAGCTACGAAGGCACACTGCTCCAAATGACCTGCCTACCCTTTGGTCTGGCGTCAGCACCACGAACGTTTGCTACCTTAACCAATTGGGTCGCCGAATACCTCAGGTCTCACGGCATCAGGTGTGTGGTCTATCTGGACGACTTCCTCCTAGCCCATCAGTCCGTCGACCATTTGACCGAGCAAGTAGCTTTTACCATCGCCACGATGAAGCTACTCGGTTGGATGGTGAACTGGGAGAAAAGTGTGCTGGCTCCGACGCAACGCCTAGAATTTCTGGGCGTCACTTGGGACACCACTCACAATACGAGGTCCTTGTCGGAGCCCAAGTGCCTAACGCTACGCAGGGCACTTCAGCACCAAATTTCGGTTGGCAGTTGGTCTCTCAGATAGGCCCAGTCCCTAATGGGAAGACTCAACTTCGCCACATTCGTCGTTCGCCGAGGTCGTCTACACTGTCGAACACTGCAGTATTACAGTCGACGTCTGTCCACCAAACATCCATACCGAAAATCTCCTATACCTGACCCTGCGCTACAGGAGATGGTTTGGTGGATAAAGGAAGCATATGGGACATTACCGATACACTCGAACCCGATAACTCTCTTCCTAACGACCGACGCGTCCAACATCGGTTGGGGTGCGCAGCTTGGAGAAAAGAAGATGGCAGGAAGGTGGAAGCAGGATCAAAAAGATTGGCACGTAAACCTGAAAGACCTGTATGCCGTTCACGCAGCGGTAGCCCAAGAGAGCCATCAACTACAGAATGCACAAGTATTATTACAGACGGACAATCGCACTGTAGTTGCCTACATTAACAAGGAAGGTAGTACGAAATCCAAAAAGTTACTGCAACTGTCACAACAACTTCTTTCGCTATTGGACGAGTTAAATGTATCTTTGACAGCACAGTACTTACCGGGAAAATTTAACGGAGACGTAGACGCGCTGTCTCGAGGGAAGAAACGCCCAGAATGGCATTTGACAGAAGCAGCGACTTCGATGCTCTTTCATATGTGGGGATGCCACAAATCGATCTCTTTGCGTCCGCGACAGCCCACGTAGTCCCGAGCTATGCGACACTAGATCTACGGGACCGCCGAGCACAGTTCTACAATGCCTTGAGTCGCCAGTGGAGGTTTGATCTAGCGTGGCTGTTTCCACCACCAAACCTAATTCCGCAAGTATTAGCTCACTTGAACACGGCAATCGGTCGATACATTCTCATAGTACCCAAGTGGAACAAAGTTTTTTTTTTTTTTGGCGAAGTGACTTACAACGTCGAGCGTTACAGACACCACACTCAATCCCGAATCTACGTAATGTACTGATCGACACGGTCACAGGCAAGCGCCCTCCTGCAGTAGAATCAATCAACTTGGAGGCCTGGCTGATCTCGGGTGGATTGATGTAATCCAATATTGATCAATGCGAGAAAGGCTTTTTCTTTCTTATTTTTAATTGTTTTGGACCTAAGTAAAATTTTTGAATTGATGTGATTAAGTCTAATTAATATTAAATGATGTATTCAAATAACACATTATGGCATCATTTTCGAATTCTTTAAATTTGCAGTATGTGTACCAGGAGATAACAAACACATCACTCAAGATGGATTCCGGATATCGAAGACGGAACAAATAATAGAGAGTTTTACCTTACAATAAAACTTACCTATTATTTTTCCTGAGATATCCGGAATCCAGGTAATCCCTACCTGGTGCATCTCGAGCTCCATAATGAAGAAAGTCAGTTAGGCGCGCAACCGTCTCAAACCTACGACACTAGCGCCATCTGCCGTACGTGGAGGGAGGTAAGTAGCCGGAAATCGACAGAAAGACGGGTGCTTGACTCAAGATGGATTCCGGATATCTCAGGAAAAATAATAGGTAAGTTTTATTGTAAGGTAAAACTCTCTATTTTTGCCAAGTCATGATAGATCCCGCGTTCAAACCTTTTTTTTCTTATATTTTGGCTACATTGCTATTATTATGTACTATAAACGTTTGCCTAAAGTTGCAAGTCTGCCAGAAAAAGAGGTAAGAAAATTACAATAAATGTAATTATTATTAACTAATGACTTTTCTAATTCATTTAGTTATTCTAGGGGTATTTCATGCGAAATAATTATTCCGATAATAGAATAAGATCAGTGTTTTCGACAAAATTTATCTAAACATCAAAAAAATCTAGATTTCGTGAAGATATAATCAATTATTTTAATTAACTTACTAATATCCGTTTTAACGTTAATAAAGGTTAGTGGCGTTAGAATTTCGGGAAATCTTTGTTATGAGCTTCTGCTGCTTTTTCTGACAGTTTTCCGATAGGTATGGCACCAGAATGCTGAATAATATCAGTGCCATATATCAACAGCTTGTGCAAACTGGAAGGCATATAAAACCGGGGATATAGATTAACGTACAGTTCTGCAGTCTCTCTACAGAATAAAGAGAACTTAGAAGAGTGCACGCACTCTCCAGACGCTACAGTCTGTAGAATCAAATGCAACCTTTCTATTTACTCTTTACTTATGCGGGCTGTAGTGTCTGCATCCCTAAAAAATCTTCGGGCAGTATTTCCGTTATTGGTTGTACCGTCTCCTTGTTTCACCTGGTCTATTAGTAAGCTGCAGTCTTCTCTAAATGCTTGCTATATTGCGAATTTTCTAAGCTTCATTTTTTCTTACCCTCACCCCTGCTACTCTATTTTTTTAAATCCACACGATAGGCTGCTTATGAAAAACGGGACATTACCAATAATGAAAATTAATCATTTCCTAAATTATTATTTTTAAACAAAGAATTAAACCGACTTCCAAAGTAAAAATATACAAAAAAGTATGAAATAAAACTTAATCTCTAAATAATTCCCCTTTCAAATTCGGCTAAAATTTTTACTGTTTCTCTACTCAATCTTCTTAATTTTGAAATCGGTACCAGCCCAAACAATATTCTACAATATTTTATAGAACTTACGTTCATATTTGCTGGTACCGACTTTAAAATTAATAAGATTGAGTAGAGAAATAGTAAAAATTTTTGCCGAATTTGAAAGGGGAATTATTTAGAGATTAAGTTTTATTTCATACTTTTTTGTGTATTTTTACTTTGGAAGTCGGTTTAATTTTTTGTTTAAAAATAATAATTTCACCCTTTTTAGAGATACATTTTCTTAAGTTATTATTAATACGTCTTAAGAATGTCTAAACTAAACGATCGAATGTATAATTGAATACGCGCCAAGCTTCCATAAGGTATTGCTATTAAGATGATGATTACTGTAAGTTATAAAGTGGCATAATATGCTTGCAGTTCTTTAAACAATGCCGAAATTTCCAAACGCATATCTTTAAAGACTGAGGAGTTCTGTACAGTGCTTTTGTATCCAGGGTATACCTACCTTACTTCAGTAAAAGTCAAAATCACTATATGTGTGGATATAAATTTCGAGGAGTTCCCTCAATTCCTCATGGATCGCATCATCAGGTTCCCACTTCAGTGACTAAAGGACCAATTTCGAACTAAACCCTTTACAACAACAAAATAATTTTGCAAATAGGTCCATAAACGGCAGAGTAATGTTCAAAGAAATATGGTGTGTTAGTGTAAAATACTATGAGAAATGCCTTTTATATCATCATAATCTGATGATGTATGGTGTGATAGTGGTGATGATGATGACGATTACTCTAACTGACAGGGTGGCATATGCTTGCAGTTCTTTAAACAACGCCGAAATCCCCAAACATGTATCTATAAGGAGCCAGGAGTTCTGTTCTGTACTTTTGGTTCCGGGGTATACCTTGTGGCAAAATCTTACTTTTTGGTAGCATATACTTGAACTACTTCAGAAAAAGTCAAAATCACCATATGTGTCCATATAAATTTCGAGGAGTTCCCTCGATTCCTCATGGATCCCATCATCAGGTCACCACTTTGATATCAAAAGGACCAATTTGGGATTACACCCTATACATCACAGAAAAAATTTTGAAAATCGGTCCACAGGCGGCGGAGTAATCGTTGAACATACAAAAATACATTATATATATATATATATATATATAAAAGAAAGTCGTGTTAGTTACACCATTTATAACTCAAGAACGGCTGAACCGATTTGGCTGAAAATTGGTAGGGAGGTAGCTTAGAACCAGGAAAAGGACATAGGATACTATTTATCGCGGTAAAATGTGCGGTTCCCGTGGAATACTGTATTTACGCTTTTACGTAAAAACTACTTAACCGATCATCATGAAATTTGGCACGGATATAAAGTAGACTACGAGGAAGAACATAGGTTACTCTTTATTGCATAAAAATGTACGGTTCCCGTGAAATACTGTATTTACGCTTTTACGTAACTACTTACCCGATCATCATGAAATTTTGCACAGATATAAAGTAGAGCACGGAAAAGGACATAAGCTACTTTTTATTGCAGAAAATGTACGGTTCCCGTGGAATATTGTATTTACGCTTTTACGTAAAAACTACTTAACCGATTATCATGAAATTTTGCACAGATATAAAGTAGAGTACGGGAAAGGACAAAGGCTACTTTTTATTGCAGAAAATGTACGGTTCCCGTGGAATACTGTATTTACGCTTTTACGTAAAAACTACTTAACCGATCATCATGAAATTTTGCACAGATATAAAGTAGAGCACGGGAAAGGACATAGGCTACTTTTTATTGCAGAAAATGTACGGTTCCCGTAGAATACTGTATTTACGCTTTTGCGTAACTACTTACCCGATCATCATGAAATTTTGCACAGTTATAAAGTAGAGCACGGGAAAGGACATAGGCTACTTTTTATTGCAGAAAATATACGGTTCCCGTGGAATACTGTATTTACGCTTTTGCGTAAAAACTACTTAACCGATCATCATTAAATTTTGCACAGATATAAAGTAGAGCACGGGAAAGGACATAGGCTACTTTTTATTGCAGAAAATGTACGGTTCCTGTGGACAACTGTATTTACACTTTTACGTAAAACTACTTAAACGATCATCATGAAAATTGTCACAGACATAGAGTAGACTACGAGGAAGAGCATAGGCTACTATTTATCGCAGAAAAATATGTTTGGGGATTTAGTAAATAGGGGATTTAGGGATTTACAAATAATGTGATTTACGCGACGATACTCAAAGGAAAATTTAGTAAATAGGGGATTTAGGGATTTACAAATAATGTGATTTACGCGACGATACTCAAAGGAAAATTCGAAGGTGAGGAAGTTTTGTAGACAAAATCCATTTTTTTCACCTTAGGCACACGTTTATAGTACATAATAATAGCAATGTAGCCAAAATATAAGAAAAAAAAGGTTTGAACGCGGGATCTACCATGACTTGGCAAAAATTTTGGATTATTTAATTTGTTTCATACAAAAAAATCAAAAATGTTAAAGCTCAGAAAAAAAATGAACAGAACAACTTTCGTTAAGATTAATTAGTTCTATCCATTGGCATAAAGAAAAATGCGAAAAATAAAAATCGGTCCCTAAGTCCGCCAAATCCTCGTTTCGACTTTCGACCCACTGTGCGCCGGCTTTACGTAATAAACATGTGTGTTACTGGTGTTTGGTGTTACCGAGTGTGAGTGTAGATTATAGTTTTAGAATAGTTTATTATGTACCTACCTACTTATATAAAACATCAACACTGTCTAGGGATATTTTGGATTTACTGAATTTACTCAAAAAATTATTGAAAATAACATACAACATGTAGATATGTATTTTTAACCGACTTCCAAAAAAAGGAGGCGGTTATACGTTCGGCTGTTTATATTTTTTGTATGTTCAACGATAATTCCGTTGTCTGTAAACCTATTTAAAGGGTATAATCCCAGGTTGGTCCAGTTTTCAAAAAAGTGGTGACCTCATGACGGGATCCATGAGGAATCGAGGGAACTCCTCGAAATTTATATGGACACATATGGTGATTTCGACTTTTCTGAACTAGTTCAAGTACCAAAAAGTAATATTTTGCTCCAAGGTATACCCTGGATCCAAAAGCACAGAACAGAACTCCTGACTCTGAACTGAAGTAACACAAGCATATGCTACCAAAAAATAAGATGTTGTACCAAGGTATACCCTGGATCCAAAAGCACTGAACAGGACTCCTCGGTCTTTAAAGATATGCGTTTGGAAATTTCGGCATTGTTTAAAGAACTGCAAGCATATGCCACTTGGTAACTTACAGTAATCATCATCATCATATCAACAATACCTAATGGAAGCTTGGCGCCTATTCAATTATACATTCGTTCGTTTATTTTAGACAATCTTAAGACGTATTAATAATAATTAATAACTTAACAAAATATATCACTAATAAACATGAAATTATTATTTTAAAACAAAAAATGAAACCGACTTCCAAAGTAAAAATTCACAAAAAAGTAGATATGAAATAAAACTTATTTTCTAAATAATTCCCCTTTTAAAGGCTATTTCTCTACTCATTCTTCTTAATTTTGAAGTCGCTGCCAGCAAATATGAACGTGTGTTCTATAAAATATTGTAGGATATCGTTTGGGCTGGTAGCGACTTCAAAATAAAGAAAACTGAGTACCTACAGAAATAGCCAAATTTAAAAGGGGAATTATTTAGAAAATAAGTTTTATTTCATACTTTTTTGTGAATTTTTACTTTGGAAGTCGGTTTAATTTTTTTGTTTATTCTGATTAAAATTTAGTTAAATTTAGAATAGTTCGAAAATATTTACAAAATAAGCTTTCTTCAAAATAATTTAAAACTGGCCAGTATTTTTTGAGTTTAAGAATTTTATACAAAATTTCCCTAGACAGTGTTGATGTGTTTAATATAAAATATATTATACCCGATATATCTGGTACTCGTAACACAAGTTAAACTTAGCACGGGACTGGTTAGTCGTGACTCGTGGTGTATAAATTTTATATAATTATTAATTATACATAGGTACATATAATCACGCCTCTTTCCCGTCGGGGTAGGCAGATACCACTTTTTTCCACTTGCTACGATCCTTATATACTTGTTTCGCTTCGTCCACTTTCATTCTTACCATCCATTCCTCCTCTTACATTCAACGTAGCGAAGCGGCTCTCCATGTGCCACTTTTCGCCTCCGAGAGAACGAGGCGTGATGGGTGGCGAACCACATCGCCGCCATTTTGGATATTGAAATAGGGATGTTGCCTAGTGTGAAATATCACAGTTTTACGAATTATATTTTAAAATTGTTGATTAAAGATACATAAATCTGAAAGAAAAAGGTATTTAGAGTGACGGGATTAGAAATATAAGCAAATAAAAAATATTGTCCATCTCTTTCTCGCAAAACGATTCGTGACGTCACAACCTGCTACCGCCATACATTTTGTAATGACAAATGTATGGCGGCAGCAGGCTGTGACGTCACAGGGCGATATATCGCTCTCTTTCATATTGTAAATTTCAATGGCTTGTATCTACGTTATTTTTTCAGATATACAAAAATGGGTTCTGGATTGTTTATTAACATGTTGTCTAGCATCGAATAGACGAAAAAAATTTTTGTCGGCAACATGCCTATTGTGTGGAAAGGAAGATTGGTAAGTTAGAGTGGGAAATAGGAATGTAGGATATTACCGCCAAGGAGGGCAAGGCATGTGGAATTGTATTAAGTGTAAGTCTGAAAATTGTAAAAATGGAAACGTCAAATAATATATGTATAAACATAAAAAGAAAATGAATGTATAGAAATTGTAAGAAAATTGTTAGAAAACTAATATTGTAAGAAACTATTAAAAAGAAAAAAGAAAGAAAGTAAAAAATGAAAGGAAAAAAGATATAAAAGAAAACAAACAGCCCTGATAACGTTAGGGGGACGATAATAAAAAAAAAAAGGAGGGCAAGGGATAGGACAGTTATAGCTAGGGAAGCCGGGGTCGCATTCCCGTATACTATATCTGAACACAACTACCGGACAGTTGGTAAGTTGGGATGAACATCCCATTAATTAATAAGTATATCCTATTAATTAATGCGTGTATTAAATTATGTAGGTATTAACTCTTTTTGGAAAGCTGAGTACACACTCCTCCTTCTCTGGTGTTGCAAGTACCTACCCATGGGCAAATACAATCGCTTACCATTAGTTTGCTAGTTTGCCTCCTAAGTATTTATATGTTAAAAATTAAAGGTGGGTGGTATTTTTTGGAAGTACAAAATTTTTTCACCCATATCTATACCTGTAGTAATTTTGTAAAGTGTAGTGATTTTGCACAAATAAAAAAAAATATCTGGAAACATTAATGGCAACTTACACTACGATTATTTAGTAATTTTAATTCTACATAGGTACCAAACTAATACACATTGCCGAGGATTTTGTGGGAACCGCTAATGAATTCTTATAACAATGTAATTAACTTTTAAGCTGGAAAGTGCAAGATGGGAAGAGAGAAAATGGGAAGACGACCTGCCTCTAGCCT
The DNA here is from genome assembly GCA_905404095.1 of Glaucopsyche alexis. Lineage (NCBI taxonomy): Eukaryota > Metazoa > Arthropoda > Insecta > Lepidoptera > Lycaenidae > Glaucopsyche > Glaucopsyche alexis. The sequence continues at coordinate 21,925,639 of FR990060.1, read as the reverse complement.
CACCGAGGCGCGAGGTTAGCAGTTGCGATGACCCTAGATGACGTCAGCTGTCAGCTGGGGTCATGAAGTCTGGACCCGAATCAAATAAGTAATATATATTATTGTACTAACGTACCCGAAGTGAGCTCCACTCACGCTGCACAGCGGTAAGTTAGCTAAAAATAATATTGCTTAGTAGCTTGTTAGTACTTAGGTACCTAAGCATCTACAAAGAATATAAAAAATCAGTCCGCCCGCGTCCCGACAGAGCTTTTCAGCCTATAAGGGACAACTATTTACTTATATTATCCAATATCAATTTTTTTATAAATTTATACTCTTAAGTCTTACTAACTCGACTACGTACATTATATAGCCTAGATATGCATAGATAACTAAATCATTGGCTGGGCGCCCGACTGTAAGAGCGCCCAGTGAGACCACAGAATAAATAATAGTACCTACCTATTGGCGAGACCAACGTTACCGAGACCTATGTTAAATATTGTTACTATTACCTATTGTTACCTGGGCTATTGTTACGTATTTACTGACAAGTATTTTTTTAAATCGGGTCAGTAGTTTTGGCGCTACGGTGGAATAAACATCCCGCCAAAACATTTTCATGTAAAGTGATGTAAAGATCGCACTGTCGATAAGTTATCAGATCTCATGTAAAACAAAGCTTCTGACTCTACGCGCCTCTCTAGTCTCTACAAGCCTAACTCCACAAACTTTACACCTTAGTCAGTTTATGTGGCCTGGGCATTTCGCTACATTCGCTTGGGCGTAAGGTGAAAGATTTACTGACTGTTTTTCTGTTACTACATACAACACGTTTTTCTGTTAGTACATAGGTACTATTCTTAGTAAGTACCTATGTGTAACAGGAATGGGCTATCCGATTCAGGAAATAATTATTCAATATTACGTCAATTAGTTTCCAATCCAAGCAACGAACGACGATATATTAACTAACATAAAGGTTTAAACATAGTTCATAATATACGCAATAGATGGCGCTTTTAAACAAACTTAACTTTCATCTCCTAGTTTAAGGTGTTGGGGGATAAAAGTTTTAACTTTGACAATTATTATGTTAGTTGTGTAACAGTACAAGCTTGCGTACCAAATTTCAGCTTTCTAGGACATCTGGAAGTACCATATAATTATGTTGATCATCAGTGAGTCAGTGACGAAATCAAGTATTTAGATATCAATAAAATGTAAAGTATACAAACTATGCAATCAAAACTTTCCATGTTTAATGTGTTCACTACTAGGAACATATCCTGAAAATTTCATTTAACTGATATAATCCTAACCTAAGTTATGAGGATTCAAAAAATCGGCGAAACGCTTCGAGAAAACGGTCTGGTAGTGCCCTTGTGCTTCGCTTGGCTTATTTTAGCGGCGCTACCGTATCCCCAAATACAAACATAATGACATACCTACATACATCCAGACTGCCAAAATCATTACTCTTTCTTTTGGCTTCGCCGTAGTCGGGTAAAAATGTGCAGAGATGTCGAGTTGAAATTGAAACCGTACACTCATGTCTACAATTATTTTTTTATATCAGCTATAGACGCTTTCACACCACGTCAATCTGGTCCCGTGGTAAGTTCTCGAAGAACTTGCGTTACGGCCGTTACAGGTACCTACCATACAACGGAAATATATGTATTTAATACTTTTATACCATACATTATTTTAACATTTTTATTAGACCATATGCATAATATGAAATTGGCGTTTTGTAAAGGAGGTCCGTAAAGTCGATTGTTTTAAACATAATATTTTTTTAATTAAAGTACCTATACTTGTATACGATTGCTATCTATCTCATAGGTAGTTAATTGATTCCTTTACTAAAAAACCATTCGGACAGGAATCAATAAAATCTTTGAAGACGTTTTGGACTGCCCCATTGGAGTTGAACTTTTCCCTTGCAAGAAGTTATTCAAATTTCGTAAAAAAATCGTAATCTGTTGGAGCAAGGTCCGGCGAGTACGGTGGATATCTTAGACATTCCTACTGACGCTCGTCTAATTTGGTAGCAGTGGTCTAGACTCTAGAGCGAATGACCAACCTCGGTTGTTTAGCAGCTAGCTTTTCCATTATGATTTGCAGTTGCTGGCAATAGACATCTGCCGTAATCGTCTGGAAATTTAAGAAAGCTGTAGTGAACGATACCGGCACTAGTCCACCAAACGCTCACAAGTTACTTTTTTTTGCCAGGGTTCACTGTTCAGCCATTGCGATGACCGTTTCCGATTATCGTACAGGATCCCATTTAAAATTCCTTCATTACTGTGTCGGTTTTTATTCGGTCTGAGGTGCCGATTGAGTACCTAATGTAACGCAGCAGCCAGCAGTCGACGAGCGTTTGTCGGTTTGCTGCACTCAATTCATGAGGTACCCAGTACCCACCTTTCAAGCTTTTTCACCTTCCCAATAGGGGATCGGACAACATCTGAAATATGTAGTCTCGTTAATATATTCTGAAATATTGAGACATTACTACTTGGTAAATGTACAAAAATATATTATTTTATGCGTAGTTTACCAATTAAATACATTTAAAAAGTACCAAATTATTTTTTTGCGAAATTGGTAAACAAAACCTACATCATTAGTTTACTCACATCATATACAAAAACATTAATTATGGTAAGTATGAACTTAAACGCACAAATATGGGAGATATTTACAAATATATTCCAGCGGCCATATACTTCTTAAACTACTTCATATACTATAACCTACAAGTGACGTCATTTGTAGGTCGACTTTAGTATGGAGCGTTTTTAGGAGGCTCGCGAAATTTTTTATACAAATCGCTGTACCTTTGAAAATATTGACTTTTGGTATACGATTTCTTCTGAGAAGTTACACATATTTAAGAGTACTATTTATTTATGCAATAAAAAAAAAATAGTCCGATTGCCTATTTGCTTCAAGTGGGTTTAAACAGTTTAACACTAACACCGCAGCCTGCAGCTAACTCGGACGTGGTTTGCGATGGATCCGCTTCCACAATAACCTTCGTCTCCGGCCATCCACGGGGCTTGTTCTGCAGAAATTTCCAGAACGAAAACGTTGGAACCAAAAACGCACTGTGTTTTCTTTTGCGACACCACCGCCATACACATCATTTCTTCGAGCCGTTTCTGCAGCACTATATAATATACTTTATTAGAATGCAAGTAAAGTGAGTAGGTATCAAAATTCTGCAATGAGGAAGATGTAAATCAAAATTTATTCCCCTTTTTCAGCCCTAACAAAAAATTTAAGCAATAATAAGACTAACTGTGAAAAAATTGTGTTGATATCACGAAAATTGAGTTTTTTATAAGCAAATCAATATGGGAACGCGCGAAAACTGATTGCGCCCGTCGAGTAATGGCTGTGACGTCACATCGCCGTGCGTAGCTAGCTAACTATGCAATGTGCATAGTATGCTTTTGACACGCGCTCTGTAAACTTACCTTCGTTCATTTCGATTCATTTTTATATATTATTATAATAAATATGACTTAATAGGGAAAATTGTTAAATTTAAACAAAAAATTAATACCAACTTTCAAAGTAAAAACGCACAAAAGAGTATGAAATAAATTTTATTTTCTAAAAATAATTCTCCTTTTAAATTCGGCTAAAATTTTAACTATTTCCCTACTCAATCTTCTTAATTTTGAAGTCTGTGCCAGCCCAAACAATATCCTGATAAAACAATATTTTATAGAACTCACATTTAAGTAGGCAACCAACTTCAAAATTATGAAAATCGAGTAGAGAAACCAAAAATTTCAAACTCAAAATGGGCTATGAAGTACATTATTTTAATAGAACAAATCTTTATCAAGAAAAAGTTACGCCATCTTGGTTTTCACAATACTTCAAATGTTAGCCATCTTGTTTTCACCGTACTTCAAATGTCAAAATGGCCACAAAAATCTCAAAAATTGGACCATTTAACTGGAGATAGTATACGTCTATGAGAGAAATAATTAAATTTTTTGCCGAATTTAAAAAGGGAATTATTTAGAAAATAAGATTTTTTTCATACTATTTTGTGCGTTTTTACTTTGGAAGTCTGTTTTCATTTTTTGTTTCAAAATTATAATGTTTTCCATTTTTAGGGCTCCACTTAGGGCACACAAGGAACGCTTATAGTTTCGCTCGCTCCGTCCGTCCGTCTGTTATACTTCCGTAATTATGAATATTGATGGATGAAATTTGGTACAGTTATAGATTGTGTGTAGATCTTAGGTTTGGCATAATAAAATAATAATAATTTTATATTTTAGGGGTAGCTCTGAAGGGGGGATGAAATATTTTTTCATTCTACCCCATTTGTGGGGGTATCGTTGAATAGGTCTTTTAGAATTTAGGTAAGGTTTCTTTTAACATTACTTTTTTACAAAGTCGACTATTTTCGAGTAATCAGCCTCCAGTGGTTTGTAAGTTGGTCCCCCCTCCCTTAGAATTTCTAAATTATAAAAGATAGAAACTTGTAAGCTTCTATGCTAATAGATCATGCTAAAAACTCTTTAGGAAAATTATTTTAAGCGAAATCGGATAGTAACTTTTGAAGTAACTTGAAAAACCTATTACGCGATTTCCTTTAAAGACTGAGTTCTGTTCAATGCTTTTGGATGTAGGGTATACCCTTGGCACAAAATTTTACTTTTTGGTATGATATGCTTAATTTACTTCATATTGGCCAAATTCTTAAAGATGTACCTATACATTTTGAGGAGTTCCCTCGATTCCTCATGGATTCCATCATCAGGTTTCCACTTTAGTGACTAAAGTCTAAAAGGGCCAATTTCAAATTAGGGGCCATCCATAAATAACGTCACACGTTAGGGGGGAGGGAGGGGGTCGACGAAGTGTGACATTGTGTGACAAGGGGGTAGGAGGGGTCCTAATTTTCGTGACGTCACATTTCAAAATCTATTTTAATCTAAGTGTTAATATAGTAATCATAAGTAATAGCTATATGATATTATGATAGCTATTGCCCCAGTGTCGAGACCCCCCAGCCCCAGTGATGTTTAAGAGATCATAATGTTGTATTTTATTACATAAGTTTTTTTTTTTCGCCGAGAAAATGCATTTCAGCATCCCACTAGGGGATAGCGGTCCTACCCGTGAGTATGTGAGACTCTGCTGCACCCGAAAAGATGGTGAATGGGCGCAGCCCCTACTCAATAAAAACTCGGCGGTACTCCACTCCATACCACCCTTGGCGGGCCACGGGATCGCGTGAGCCTGGGCATAAGAGTCTGGCAAGAAAGACGATCCATGCGTCAGATGGGCATATAAAAGTTGGACATGTGCCTAATCTCTCGACAGTCGTGTCGGTCATCCGTCCCACCAATTCAAATTAAACAAATTTCGGAACTGCTGTTTTAATTGAATAATTATTTCTAGATGTAAAATTGTAAATTGTGACGTCACGCTAGGGAGGGAGGGGGTCTCACAAATGTGACAAGGACGGGGGAGGGGGTCAAAAATCATGAAATTCGTCTGACGTAATTTATGGATGGCCCCTAAAACTCGAGAACGGCTAGACCGATTTGGCTGATTTTGATCTTAAAATAATTGTATCAGTTCAGGGAAAGTTCAAAAGGTGAGAAATTAATATATATATATATATACGTTAGGGCTATATACATATATAGCCCTAACGTATATCCGTCTCCTTTTTTTGGACGTCGGTTAAAAAATACTAAAATATGTATAATAGTCAATCTATGACATTTTGTTCATAAAGTTTTTTGTCGAGATCTGAAACAAGTGACTACACCATAAACATAGTTATAAGCGAGGGAAAAAGTAGGTAGGGAGTTTTTTGTATTGTCTTATTTCATCTTTTAAGTTTCATTCAATAGATTAAATATATTTTTTAAGTGGGTACCTAACATATCTGCGTGACTCGTGTTTTATTTCTCTATGTAAAACCCATTGTTTAAAATACATTGTCACTAAAATACTGAATTCATTCTGAGCATATTCTATAAACTAAACATTTAGTAATGCAAAAAAAAATTTAGGTAGATGTTTCGTATTTATTTAGGTACCTACTCAGTACTCACATTAAAATATTCTTCGCAATAAATGTCTACTGATTTTTGTAGCTATAACACTTTTTTCAACACTTTACACAACTAATTTTCTCAGATTTTGTCGTTGGGCACATGAAAAAAGTATTTTTCTGGAGTGTTAACCGTTGTATTATACATAAAGGTATTATACAATTATATCTATATGTTATTTTATCACCATAATTCCAAAAATTTCAATAAAACTTCAAAATTACTGCACGAGTTCCTTACCGCGGCCGTCAGAGCCGGCGAAATGACGTCACGCGTTGAGCGGTCAAGCTCGCGCTGATTTTAAAAACATCCAACTTTAAAAATTAATAAAAAATTCAGTTTTTGAGATATCGAAAAAATTCTTTCACTAATATTTTTTAGATTTTATTTTTGATTTTTATACATTATAAAATAATTACACTCATCTAGCTCATTTTAGCGTATTGTATACTAGTCAAAAGAAAATAAGGGCCACTTGATAATTTTGAAGTCTGACCAAATTTATTAATTTTTAAGCAACCCTAAGTGGCTAAACGTTTTTGTGGTAACTCTCTAAGTGTTAACAAACTAATAGGAGCATACCACTTGCGTATTTTTTGAAGTGGGTAGATTTTTTTTCAACCACTTTATTTTACCCCATTTTTACACTAACATTTAACTCATTCCATTTGTGAATTTCTTAGTGATCGGTTAAATTCTGTTGATTGGAAGCGTGAATAAACATTTTAAAAACACAATGCCGAGGATACGAAGACATATGGACGTACAGACCACAACTACAGCCATAACATTGATTCAGGAGGGTTGATCGCAATGTTCTGTAGCTTTGCAATTGGGTTTTTCACGACGGGCGACCCAAAACGCTTGGAATCGGTTTCAAGAGACTGGGAGTGCCACCAGGAGACGAGGCTCAGGCAGGAATCGAGCAACCACATCACAGGAAGATCGCTACATACGCCTGACTGCGCGCAGGGAGCGATTTGTCACCGCTTCTTCCTTGCAAAACCGCTTGCTGCAGGCGACAGGTACGAGCGTTAGTGACCAGACGATTAGAAATCGGTTGCATGAAGATCAACAATTCTCTAGGAGACGTGTAGTACGGATTCCATTGACAGGTGCTCATCGTGCAAACCGATTAACATTCGCAAGGCAGTACGAGGACTGGGACGCGAGTAACTGGAGCAGCGTTTTGTTCATGGATGAGTCCAAAGTAAAATTTTTCAGTGATGATCGTCGTATTAGAGTATGGAGACGCGAAGGTGAGCGATTTTCGGATGCGTGTATCCACCAAAGTGACAGATTTGGGGGTCCCAATATTATGGTGTGGGAGGAATTTCTCTATTAGGTAGAACTGAGCTGGTAATCCTCAACGAAGGCACGGTAACTGCTCAACGATATATCGAACAGGTCATAGGACCCCATGTGGTGCCATATGCACACAGAATTGGTGCAGGTTTCAAGTTGATGCACGAAAATGCCCGTGCTCATACAGGTAGAGCCACTAGACAAGCTCTACAAGAAGCTGGTATAGAGGTGTTGCCGTGGCCCGCTAACAGTCCGGACCTCAATCCGATTGAGCATATGTGGGATTTGTTAAAAAGAAGTGTTGGCAACACAAATCTACCCGTGCACAACGAAGCACAACTCATAAATGTGCTTAAAAGAAGCTGATAACAAATCCCTCAAGAGACAGTAAGACACCGGGTAGAGAGTGTGCCTACCAGACTTCAAAATTGCATACAAAAGAGGGGAGGCCATACACCATACTAATAAAAATAAAAAAATCCTAAAAATGTTTAATATTTTTTAAAGAAATCACTTTTTACTTTTATTTTACTTTTAAGAATAAATGCTTTTTTTATTAAAAACAACATTACTGGCGTTTGTTTGTTATTTCAATCATTTTTTTTACCTATTTACATTAAAAAATAATCAATTTATTAAATCCAATCATTTTTTAACCCTGAAACCTCATAACATTTTTAAAATACCAAAAAAACGCAGTGGCCCTTATTTTGTTTTGACTAGTATATTTAAGAACTAGCATTAATTGCCCCCGTTCGCACGCGTGAAATTAGGTTTAACACTGGGGGCTGAATTTCGGAAAACGCTAAAATACGTAACTCATTATTTTCTCCGTACTCAATTCATACGAAATATCATGCAAATGATATGTCCATGGAATAAAAAGTTTCTTACAAACTTTTATCGCCTATTTTACCACCTCGGGGGTTGAATATTGAAAAATCCTTCTTTAGTGGATGCCTACGTCATATGAGCAATACGTGTGCAAATAGAGTTTGGCCTGTGCGTTGATACTTGATACATCAATCAGCTTTGCCTTTCATATAATAGAGGAAGAAGAAGATAGATACAACTAATAAATTAGTGTACATACTACACACTAATACTACAATACGGTATACACTTTATCAGTATGAATTTAAGGGTAGTCTGGCGGGCCTCGGATTTCAGTCCAAATGCGGCCTTCGACACATCGCGCGAGCGCGGCGGTCTGCGGTAGCGGGTAGCCGGTAGCGATAGAGAACAAAGACGAACCGACTAATAAAAATAATAATCTTGTGCTTGTTGATTGTTGATTGACCTTTTCATTTCAGAGATCCGGTAGCTTAATAGTAATAATTTGAGCCAAGAGTAGCAACTAGCATGTTAGCAACAAGTACCTACATAATATGCTAACTACCCAAACCTTTTCGATAGTTGTATCATTATTCATGTCGTAGGTAGTTGAACTTTTTCTTCGTTGTCTAGACTCTACACTGTAGTCTAGGTAATTAGATACATTTTATTTATATAGATAGGCGACGTGCAGGCGGTCAGCTGGTACCGGCACTGGCAGCAGGGGGAACTAGGCAACTGGCGTATCTGGCACACCGCACGGTTATTGACACGTCCGGAGCGCTCGCCCGAGTGACGTAAGGTAGTTCCCTCTTGAGTCGATACTAAGATCACGGACGTCACCGTATGCTAAACGGATTAGGAGGCGCGCAGGCGCGGGGGGGTGGGGCGGGCGCGGCGCCGCGGCGCTCCGTCCCGCGTGTGCCCTGCGCCCCTGCGCCCTGCCGGAGACGGCCGACTGCCTGCCGCGGCCACCGGCGACACTCGCGATATCCGCGCGCCGGACGACGCGCGACGCGAGTGCAGCGGCACGTGCGGCGCCGCGCTCACGTAAACATTACGTATCGATCGAGCGCTACCTCTGCACGTTTCACCATGAAAACAAATTATGTTTCCGTTTGCGCTGCGACCGCGCGACCAGTAGCACGGGCGACCGATCGCCTCGACCTCGTCCCGAGCCGTCGACCTTAATGTCACCAGTGACGACCGTCGTCGCCGTCAGCGATCGCGAGCTCGGCAGTGGTGTTTGACTGCGCGGTGATGCGAGGACCGCGAGTGCCGTAGACGAGTTCGTAGTGTACGTCGATCAGCCAGCGGTCGGTGGTCGGAGTGAGGTCGGCTGCGGCCGCGGGTGATGGTGGTGGGCGGGCGGCGGCCGGCGGAGCCCCGCTCAGACCCTGCGACCGACCGTATTGTGTAACACTCGTGGTGGGTAAGTGGTTTACGAAAACCTTCAAGCGTGCCGCAGATCTAAAACCGATTCCGTCGACGACCGTGCTGATGGATAACAATAGCCAGCAGTGAATAATACTTGAGCTTCGGCTACATATAAGCATGGAGGAATATTGGTCCATGATATTAGGTTACATGGTTAATTAGGTAACACTCGCATGTTTTATTTACAACGCTATCACAAAGGAATCTCGAATTGTGAAGGATTGTGAAGGAAGGCGTAGGAGAAGTGACTGACTCACGGATAGAACAATACTTATTCATATTATAAGAAATCGAAACATTGTGTAGACGATATATTATGCAGTTGTGAGGGTGATCTTTACTGTCTTTAGCTAGCCGTTTTAGTAAGAAAGGACGCGGTTATGTAATTGCAGGAAGCGAGACGTGCTATTATGAGGTGTGACTTGTGACTGACGACTGACGGTAAAGGTATACCCCGTGACCCGTGCACCAAATGAATGCTCTCGAATCCAGAACTTACATCCACACCAGACTGCGATGGCCGTGCCTTTTTGCGTTTGATTTTTAACCTCATGTCCACCAGGCACCACTAGGTAACCTCTGTCAAAAAACAACAAAAAGTTGTAAATGCTTTTATTGACTTTTAGTAAGTTTCAATGATTTTTCTGAAATTCCGACAATTAAAATCACACATTAATTTCTGTACTGTTTATTGTTTACTTACACTTGTATTATTAGGTACACCGATCGGACGGATTATTGAATCTCAATAAATTTTGCAATTGGAGTCTGGAGACACTCGGTGTAATTAGGTATCTATATGTCATCGTTAAATTGTAAATATCTACCGTTACATTATAATCTATTTAGCGAGATTGTAAACTGTCTGAAGATTGTGAACCGAAACATAGGTAGGTACTGCTTACAATTGTTAGTTACAGTATAGGCAATCTTACAGTATAACCATAGCTAGTTAAGTATATTTCATACAATGTGACATATTAATGTCACATTGTATGAAATATACTTAACTAGCTCTTAAATATGAACTGGAATGAATAAATAACTACACCTACAATGCAACCTACGTCCTAGTTCTACACCTACTCCTACAACCTACACATTTTCCAATATTTCTCACTGTTTTAACCTTCCCTGAACTTCCACAATTATTTCAAGACCAAAATTAGCCAAATCGATCCAGTTTTGAGTCCCTCGGGAACCCCCTCCCCTCCCCACCAATTTTCAGCTAAATCGGTTCAGCCGTTCTTGAGTTACAAATAGCGTAACTAACTTTCTTTTATATATAAAGATATTGTCGTATTCTGAACGCACCCTTACTCCTTAGTCCTTAGATGCTTAGTCTTATTAGTTACTACCTGCAACATTGGTTTTATGCAATCGACCAGGGAACGAGTAGATGGATCGCCTGATGGTAAGCGATTACCGCCACCCATGGGCACTCGCAAGTCGCAAAACCAGAGGAGTTACACGGAACTCTTCTGATGTTGCGTACTTGCGTTTCTGGTCTTTAAAATCTCCAGACTCCCTTGGGCCCCGATAACCGTACTCTCTCGGTGAAACACAACGCAAGTTATTTCACACCGGTTTTCTGTGAGGCCGTAGTGTTTATCCGGTCTAGCCGGCCCATTAGTACAGAAGCATTGGCTCTCCTACGTTCAATATCTCTCTTTACTATGTGGAAGATCGTCCGACAGGATCTACTCGGCAACAGCGTCAGAGCTATGCTGTTGTTGTTGTTGTGTCGTTGTCTTCTATAGGAATTACTGGCAGCAGTAGCCAGCTGTTATCCAAATTCCAAAGTAAGTGATGGACGATGATGGTATCGCAGGCCCCACAGCGACTGGAACTGAACTGAAACTGAGAAACGTAGAAAATAAAAAGCAATCGCACACGCATTTTATCCGATTAAATATTCAGGAAATCACACAAATCAAAAACTATTTCCTTACGCAAGGAACACAGAACAGACCAGAAAATTAGAGCGTAAGAGGTCGGGATTCGGGAACAACATATTAGGTACGTAGACGCGACGTAATCAGACACTAGACAGCGTGTCTCCACTCTCCTTGCATTTACGGGCTACGGAAAATCGCATTTTTTGATACTGTTGGAGTTGTTTTCCTTTCGTATGGGTGTGGTTTTCAAGGTTTTTGGGTGTTGAATAATATGAAAATTAAATCTATTTTGAAATTCCAAAATGGCGTAAATACATTTTATTTAAAATTAATATATATGGGTGTCCTTTTCCAGGTTTCTGGGGGCGCTGATTACAAAATTGTCTTCCAATTTTGATTTACAAAATGGAGAATTATTATTCTTCGTAAAAATGACATGAGTAGGTACTAATTTAAAGATCTTTTAATGCTGATCAGGATTGATGATTATTATCACAGTATGTTAATTGTTATGTATGTGTTCGAGATACCAGCTAAGTAAAAACTATAATTTTTTTTGGAAATTTAGGATTTTCAAAAAAAATTATAATTATGAAGAAAATACGTGGTTACGAGTTACGACTTACGGGGTTACTTGGGAGAAGGAAATTTTTATAAAAAAATATAAATGAGATTTATATTTTTTTATAAAAACATTGAGATTTTTATAAAGCTATAGAAATGTTGCAAAATTCAGGATTTTCATCAGCACCCCTAAAAACCTGGAAAAGGACACATAAATTTCCGCCATTTTGAACTTTCAAAATTAATGATTTTTTTTGTAAAACCCCCCGAAACCGAGAAAAATTAAAAATGGAAAATTTGTACGATCCTTTATATGTTTTTTTATGTGCGCTCGTTTTGCTGCTTCGTTTTCTTAAATTAAATCTGTAGGTAGTTACTCTCAAATGGTTGCCAAGATGGTTATTTGTTCGCCAAAATAATATCTGTCTCATCTGCCTGCCAGTTTGGAATATTCAGTGAAAAAAAAACTGGTATTATTTAGTCGCCAGATTTAGAATTTTTTTCTTACATTCTTTCGCCAACTTGCCAAATTTAGTATTCTATATTCGTTTTTTTATCATACCCAAAAATTGATTGTTTTGTCTCAAATTTAAATACTTACACGCCTTAAATATATTCCATGAACCGTTTCCGTTTGAAGTTGTAGGTAACGATTTTTGATCACGCAAAGAGTTGGGAAACCCAATTTAAGGGCAACGTTATTACGTTACAGATTTTTACTTTTAGTGAAAAGTAAAAGCTATATTATGTAATGTTTCTTTCCACATGAACCATTCGTCAAACCGGAGCTGAGGTACTAATTATCCGTAGTCTTCGGCGAGAGGTAAACATGTTTTGAACCACGGGCGTAGCCAGGTTTTAGTTTCGGGGAGGGTTCAAGAAAATAAAACGACTACGGGGGGGGGGGGGGGGTTAGTATCAAAGTTCTGATTTAGGCTGTTGATTATTTTTCTAAAATAACTTCAAAAATCATCTTTTTGAAGTTATTATATATAGGGTTAATGGGGCGGCAAAATATGTTAATTGGCCTCGGGCGCAAAATTTCTAAATACGCCTCTGTATATTGGTCAGATCTCTGTATTATATATACCAGCTGGCCCATTTCGGGGGGGGTTTGAACCCCCTAAACCACCCCCCTGGCTACGCCCATGTTTTGAACTTAGTGATCCGAGATATGACGAACGCTGAGCGTTTCGTTTCATTGGTTTCATACAGGTTATGTGGTCGCTGGTTTCTTGTACAAACTTAAGTGCAAACCTATTTTTTTTAAGCGCAGACATAATATTCTTTGTCATCTGGACATCACTGCAACTGAGCTAATAAGATTAGGCTGTTGCCATAGATATATAATATTAATTAATCAAAGGCTGTTGCCCTTTTTAAGGTTGACCGTCCATAGACATTGTTCGAAAAGATTCGTCCCAGCACCAATTTATTCGTTTTGAAACTAAGTAGGTATAATCCGTAATTCGACACAGAGTAGAAAATATATTATAAAATGGGATCCTCTTATATCGCATAATTTTATTTGTCATAATTTCATTTGGCATACCTCACTTAGCATAATTTTATGACGCATAATATTACTTTGGCATAATGGTTTCTTGGCATACTACATCATTAGGCATAAATATCATTTAGACTCATATTGTTTGTCCTAATTTAATGAGGCATAACTCGTAAGGCATAATTTTTCTTGTCATAATAATACTTTGGCATAATTGTTTTTTGGCATAAACCCGTTAGGCATATTTTTTGTCATAATAAATTCAAGGCATTCTGTCACAAGGCACAAATATGCATAAAACGGAAGGACATAATAAAAACACGGTTAAGGTAATTAAACGCATATTTATAAAACATTAAAAGCAGGTATTACAATCATTATACCTAGTGTAACATGTGTGACAGTAGGTTAAGTTGCGGAGGGGTGGCCCTTGGGCCACCCGTAAGCCGCTAACATGTTTAAAATAATACGAAAGGTTATTTGATGCAAAAACAAAACTTACTTAATCCTTAAATGCATTGGGCTTGTGGTTATGGCTCGGCAATCGGCATGTCCTTAGATAGTAGTTCGTGTTGTTTGTCCAAGTTTCATTTCATAATCAGTCGAAAATTACAATTATAATTGTTATTTCATCTTAACTCGCACACCCAGTAGAATTTATCATTCATTCGTATTTGAAAAGAAAAACTACAAAGAAGTATGCGTAAACATAATAGTACCTATGCTTAAACATCATTATGCGTAAATATACTTATGCTTTTTAATATTATGCATAAAAATATTATTCTTAATTAATATTATGCGTAAAAAATGTATGCTAAGAAAGTTATGCCAAATGAATATTATGCGAAACTACTATTAGGTTAAATGAAATTATGCCAAGTAAAATTATGACATATGCGAAAAAATAGGGTACCTTATAATATACTTACGTACAGAAAAACAGAATTCATAGAACGGACAGAGCAAAACTATAAGGGTTCCTCAAGTATTACGGAACCCTAAAAATGTAGGTAAGTAACGAGTACGGCCTCTAGTCAAGATGCATTCGATAATTTCGACGGTGAAGTTCGAAAACAAAAATGTATGGGATTTGACATTATAAGTCATCGTTAAAGTGACATGCTTGCGATGCAATATGTCAAAAAACATTTTGTTTTCGAACTTCGCCGTTACAACAACGTCATGCTAAACATAAAGCGTTACTTTTAACTATATATATATGTATATTTATGAGTAGTTTATATATCTATGTTTATGAGTAAATAAAGAGCTAAACTGCAGATCATAATATAGCGCTTACTTGAAATACCTTAATAGTATTATATGACCGAGTGAAAGCGTGGAGTAGTTTTTTTTATTAATTAAACAGACTCAGAAACAATTGATTATTGAACTGATTTTGCTGCAAAATGTACAGTTCCCGTGGTATTTTCTTTGGAAGGACGTAGTCCCGGGAAACATGTAGTCTTACATAAAAATACTTAATGCTTTTTTGTCTAAGCACAGTTCGTATAATTTCTGCAGTAGATCGGGGTACAAAATAAAAGTAAAATGTGTTATGCTAGCGTGCTACGCTTGCGGCTAACAATAGGTAATCCATGGCCGCGGGGCGTGGGGCGGAGGTGTGGCCTGCTGGATGCTAATGTTGAGGCCATTAAGAGCTCCTTATGTTCGCGCTAATCGCTAGCGCTTGGCGGAGGCATCAGCTCTCGTGTCGAGCGTCGGCGATGGCCACTCGAGCCGCGAGACGAGGGTTCTGTTGACACTCCGTTGCCCGCTGTTAGCTGTAGAGCACTTCATAATGCTGATTAGCTTTCACGTAAAAATATCTTAATAAACTCTATAAATATTTTCTCAACAAATAAGCTTCGATTGTCCCAAACATCGTTGTCTAATGTCATCTCTCTCTTCTTTCGTAACTTCATGGTTACTTTTGAAAGCCAGTAGAGCTGCGTGCCCTGGCGACATTTCTCTCGACTGCTAGTTTACAATCAGAAGGTAGTGTAAGTGACAGGTACTTGTCCACCTACGGAACTTTACTGCTTGTAGTAGCTATTCTTTCCGTTCTGTCAGTAACGTTGGCATTGGCTGCTGCGCTGCGTTACCTACTCATGTAATATCCTTGACTTTTAAGCTGTGTCTGATATCTGTACATAACGCCCACGACTCATGTCTCACGAGAGGTGGTGGTGTGTTGCAGGTGGGCGGTGCGGTGCGGTGCGGTGCGGTGCGGTGCGGTGCGGTGCGGTGCGGTGCGGTGCGGTGCGGTGCGGTGCGGTGCGGTGCGGTGCGGTGCGGCGCGGAGCGGGTGCGGGCGCGTGACGTGACGGCGGGGGCATGCCGGGCGGCCGCCGGGGGCTCGTGGCCCCACAGAACACCTTCCTCGAGAACATCATCCGCCGGTCCTCCTCGCAACGTCAGTGTAACCCTTATAATATTCTATAATATATAGTAGGTATATATTATATCTAAGTTTAAATAAAACGTAAACAAGTAGAAGACTAGTTCAATCAATTAAAAATGTCACGTATTTACCGTGCAATAAAGACATAAGTACAATAACACATTGATATAGTCGAATTACATCTTTCTGTTTACGTATACATTAAATTGGATAACCGAGTACGTATACGCTTTTGCGAACTACAAACGTGTACTTACCATATAAGAATCTTGATTGTTATTACCACAGAAAAAGATCGAAATGTAGGTACACCGGCTGTCACGTCTTGTCAGTAGACAGTATCATATCGCACCTTTCATACTATAGGGGCACATCTCAAAATTTTGTGATTTCGAGTTTTTATAATATATGGGCATAAATACAACGCGTCTACCTAATGCTCTTGACAGAAAGAGTCAGAGCCTACTGTGGAGCCGCGAAAACAATATGTGTCTCTTTCACACTTCCGACAAAAGCGACTCGGTTTCCGCGATACAAGGAACAATTAAGTATCGTGCCCGTAGTTGAGGAACAAGGATCGCGCGCGTAGGTATTCAATTGTGTTTGTGCCAGTCTATTACGGAAATTATGGGTAAGCATTGATGAACTTTCGTAGTTAGTTCCTTATATTAGGAAAAAATTGTTAAAAAAGAGGTAAAATTCAAAAAAAGTCCTTATACTACGAACATCTTAGAATATTATTTTGTATAACTACACACTATCTCTATTCACAGATTAATTCAGAACCAGAAGAAATTCTAAATCAAGTTGACCCAAACCAGGACATCAATGTTTTACAACCAATAGCTGAAGCGAATGCCCCAATATCTAATAGTTCAAGTTCTAGCGATTTTCCGAGTTCAAGTTCTAGTGATTCTTCGAGTTCAAGTTCACCCAGTCGAAGTAGCTCTCCAGTTAAGCCAATAGAACATAATCGTTCTCAAAATAGTTCCCCTTCAATATTGATACCTCATTCCCAAACCGAACCTACATCATCTTCAGTTTACAATCCAGACCATTAGTGTCTTATCACATTTCGCCACTGATGAGCGATGAGAGTGATGCTGACGTTAGTGATGATGATCCTTCATTTAGAATAGGTAGGAATCAGAATAGATCTCGTTCTTCTAGTACATCATCGACAATAAGCATTCCTTCTGCTTGTAATAGTAATGATACTGTCATTCCCAAAACTAGGAAACGTAAAGCTGACTCAATTAAGTGGAAGCAGAATAAGCAAAAGGTTCTTAGAAACACGGGAGAAAGTTACACTATGGTTCATACCAATAAAGTCATTTCATCAAGTTTAATGTTTAAAGATTCATTGAGACTGATTTATGGTGATATTATTAGTTAATAAATTAAGTACCTACATACGCCTAAATTTACAAATACTGAAACATACTTGTAATTGTAACAGTAGCTAAAGGTAAGTAAGTACTACTCAGTGGCGAGGGATTCCTATCGGCTTCCCTTACCGCTTACCTTTTGAAGACCTTCATCCAAATCCCTACCTATTATACAGGCTACGGCTTCCCTATGTAGGATAACCAGCCTTCGCCACTGGTACTACTATACATTCAAGTGAATTTAAATTTTTTTAAGTACTAAATTCTCTATGTTACCATACCTACCAAAGGGCCTGGCCACACGGTGCGGTACGGCTGCGGCGCGGCGCCTGAGCGGTATCGCAACAGGTCTTTTTCATATAAAAAGGCATGGTATGCCACACGGCGCGTCCGGCGCCGCTCCGTCGCCGCACCGCAGGAACACCGGACAGCGGCGCGAGGCAGATGAGGCGGGGAGGGGTGCAAGCAGTGCGGTGCCGCGGCGGCACCGCTCAGTTGTATGTACGGCGTAGGGAGAAGTGTACGCTCGTTAGAATCAACGTATAATTACGTGATGCTGATACATATTATACAAAAAAACCCATTGTTTATTGTAGACTGTCGTCAACAGGGCAAGCCATTAGCCAAGTCAACCCTGTTCGGTGCCGCAGCGGCGCCGTAAGAACATTGCGGTGCCGCAGCGACGCCGTAAGAACATTGCGACGCCGCATTGCTCGTGTGGCCGCCAGTGCGGTGCGGAGTATTGCGGTGCGGTGCGGCGCCGCGCCGTGTGGCCCGGCCGAAAGTGTTTTGTAGTTAGTTAAGAAATAACGTATTTAAGGACTGTGCGCTGATTGGTCCGCCACATCACTCCCCCCGAAGACCGGAGGTCGAACCATTTGATGAGTCTTGTGCTTGAGTCGCCAGTACCAGTGTAGAGACTAGAGTCCCAGTGAGTCGGAACTGTGCTGCTGCTGCACGGGCTCCAGTGAGTTGGAGTGCTGCCGTGCGGGGCCGATGCTACGTGCTGACCAGGAGAGATGTGCTCTGCTTGTTGACCGGTCGTTGTAGTGAGAGTGCCCGATGAAGCCGATAAGGGTACGACCAGGCCGCGCTGCGTTGCGACTGGTGGTCGAGGTACCCGAAGAGGCTGAAGCTGGCTGGCGTGGTGCGGAGGGGTGGGGAGTGATGATGATGATGTCCAGAAGGAGGCGTGTTCTGTCGAGGGTCACCAATGTGGGAATGTGGTGGCAAGCCCCAAAGGGAGATCTCCGACCGAGCGAGGTGTTATGCCCGGTCAGGCCGAAGCCCACTTGTAATCATTTCAGCAGTCGTATATATACTTTCCGAGCTCAGAAACTTCGATAGCGCGATTCAGGACTATGCGCTGATTGGTCCGCCACAACTCTAATTATATTATTTTTGTTGCATTTATAAAAAGTACCTGCATGAAGAGCAAACGCCTCCAATAATTTTATTTCCTAGGCATTTCCCTTTAAAATGTTTTTACGTTTATTGATTAGAGAACTTACTTGTTGTCACACAATGATAGAGAATATTTTGCTACTGTGTTAACTACCTACTACCTAGTCCTTGTGTGGAAGCACCAATATTACAAAATTTATGTTCATTACGTTTGTTTACTTACTGTTAAATTTGTTTTCTGGCAATAAATTATTTTTAATACACTTTGATAATTATTATTTAATTGCTAAGATATTATAGTATAAGAAACTAATAATGATTTAACTTAAATAGTTTACTAATACAGAGATCCATTTTCAAATAGATTAAACAAGTACGTCTATCAGTTAGTAATATATAGGCTCAAGTCTAAATAATGTCCATAAGGGACATAGTTTATTTTATGATAGAAGGGCACAACTAAATAGGGTCGATTAAAAAAACCTTTTTTATATAAATTTTAATAATGATAGGATATATTTAATATACCGTAAATATTGCATGCTTAATGGACATACTCTTATGAAGTTTTATGGTTTTGTTATTATTAGTTTAATTTATTTATGACCAAGTTTGTGAAAATACAAGGGCCTAAAAATCTTTAAACGCGATTTCCCAACAATCGTGTTTTTCGAATTATGCCCCTATAGTATGAAAGGTGCGATATGCCTATACATAGATGAGCAGCATTTTAAAACATAAAAATAAAAAAATTAAAATGTTGTCGTTTGCTGTCGACGCGTCAGCATCGGCTGCCGAAGTGTCAGCGTCAGCTGTTCACGCGTGACGCGCCGACGACATACGGCGACAGCTGCAGCAAGGCCGCTGCCTCGCATTTCGCGGTGGGCAGCGCGGCGGTGGGCAGTGACAGCGGCAGCAGCGTGCGCGTTGGTCACCACGGCCTTCAATCACCTCTCGTCAGAAACGCACTCCTCTCACTGACCGCCGCCACGCCGCTCATCGCGAAATTTGAGGCATCAACCTTATATTCTATCGTATCCCTGTGAGTTGTGACCTATGTGCACGGCGCCCGGTCTGCCGGAGAACGTATTAATATGCAGAGTCGGGAGCTCCGTAACGCAAGCTCGTCCAAATAATAGATGAGCCGCATGAATGTTCCATGCACCCAGCACGGGCGGCGGGCGGCGGGCGGGTCGACTCCCCACTCCCCAGCCCCCTACCGACCGCGACTTAACATTTCATTATTTGACTCAAAACCCAGTTTGCTGCAGGATTAAACAATTCTCATTTTACCTGCTCGCTAGCTGTGTAATGTCTTACTGAAAACCTTAGTCTGGAGTCTGGACCGAAGTCTCCTAATAGTGGAATCTAGCCTGGCCATGTGATGTATCATAATACTTGGCTAGTCTCGATTAAAAGATCTGCAGGTATAAGTAAAAATACTCTCATCGTGCCTAAAAACATCACGTCAAAAAATATTAGAAAAATTTAATAAGCGCCATCTGTGTATTGAGGTACTTTAGAAAGTCAAGTTGTTATGTAAGTAGCTTCAGACAGAAGGCGTTATATTATATCCAAAGTCGTGACGCGACCTTGAAATTTAAATCTCAACACGTTGTCATGAATTTCATACATTTGAAATTTGATGGAAACGAATACTTTGTCGCAAATTGTTCGTGCTAGGGCTAATGAATAGACAATTGAAAATGCAATATGTCAAAATCATGACCGCAAAGTATATAAACAAGTTACGTTACATTAACATTAATTTTACGTTTTAACATTACCTAGTATTGTTATAGTAGTTAATATTAAACATACTAACTTGACTGTAGACTCCTACTATATCATAAAGCGTAGAGCCGGCGCGCGCGGAGATTCGAAGAACCGCATTTACACCATTTAATTGAAGTTATAAACAGTGGACAAAAAACATTATTCCAATATTTTATGAGCTACTGAAATGTTTAAATATACTTTTTTGTCATTGGTCTTCAAATAAAATGAGCAGTCAAATCTTCTCTTTACGAGCTTTTTCAAGCTTTAATATCTTGTTGAAGGTTTTGTCTAAAAATTTGGCACGCAAAGTAGTCGTTATATTTATGGTCTAAGATCACAAGGCTCAGAGATTTAAACTCAACAAACTCAAAAAAATTATATCCAAATCAAACTTAACCTCTAAGCGTCGAGCCTTTTAATAAAGAAATTTAAGAATTAAGTAAGTATTTTCGGAAGTTCAACAAAGAAAGCTCCCACCGGTTGAAACCCAAGGCTGGGACTAATTTTCCATCTTTATGCTAAAAGATGGCCAAGCTGCTGGTTCCTCTCGACTCTCAGCGGATTAGGCTGGGACTTTATGCTCCGGAATCCGGAACACCGCGCCGGTGAAAATTCAGAGCACTGAACACTATTGTTTTACCGCAGAGTTCTATTTCCAATGCTCTGAATTTGTTGCGGTCTTCCGGATTCCGGATCATAAAGTCCCAGCCTAACCCGCCGAGAGCCGAGATGAACCAGCAGCTTGGGTGCCATCTTTTAGCATAAAGATGGAAAATTTGTTCTTTAAAGAAATAGTAACATAAATTTATTACAATGAACATTGTAAAAAATATAAGTAACAATATTTTAAAATAACAAATTTTCCATCTTTATGCTATACATATATCTATGTAAGTATTTGTAAAGTACATGGAGAAAGTCTTGAAAAATATTATACTCAAGGTATAATTATAAGTAACAAGCTTTAGCACACAAACGTTCTTTAACTACTTTTTTTAATTCATTAATAGAAATGTTTTGAACGTTTTCTGAGATCCTATTGTAGAGGCGTATAGGTACATTGACAATTAATTATCACACCTTCTTGAAATTACTCAAGTATTTTTTTAACGTACAATAAATTATCTAAAATAAACTAAGAAACCACGGTTAAGTTACGGTGTCTATTTCTTTACACTTTTCTCTGAGAGATTCAAAAGGGGATATTTTATAAATAGCACGAGACGCTCACTTCTATAACACAAAATATATGTCGGCAGCATTTCCCCATAAGAGTATGCCGTCGGACATTCTACCATAGATTACCAAATAGTTAACTACGTAAATTCTACATGAAAAGTAGCGAGCTACTCATGTCACTGTTGACCTTATGTTTTTTTTTTTCATCCACTTCTGTTGTTAAATGGTAATAAAATTCGGGTAAGGCTATAAATTGTTATTTATTTCATGGACCTAAAAGTTTACATCATAATATAATGCTACCTCGCCGTGTCCGCTCTACGTACCAGTAACTTTTTCACAGATTATATGCTTAAGCGTGGTGTTATGAATTAGGGCTGTAAAAATAAGTATCCTATAACTTATCACCGAATCCCTTGCTCCCGGGATCAGCAGCTGCGACGCAAGCCCGGAATACCACTAATAAGCGCGTAATGTATGGGCATTGGGCCCTTATGAGTCATAACACCTTTACATTACTGGTCACATAGCATAGGTACCTATCTGATTGCGATTTGCGAATTGTCACGCCATTTTTTTTTCTTTTGAGGAACATAGGAAACGTTTCTTATACGTATCAAATAGAAGATATCATATTATATGTAAAGAAAGTTGCATACTCTACAATAACGAACTCCGTTAGACTAGGAAACAAAAGACTCCCAGCTTATGTTCATTTCATTGAATAATCTGAAGTAGAAAATATACAAGCGAGTGGTCGCGTGGTGTTGCAGCAGATAGCAGCTTCCTGTTGGCGAACGCGCAGATCGTGGACTACCCGATCGTGTACTGCAACGAGACGTTCTGCAAGATGTCGGGCTACAACCGCGCGGAGGTGATGCAGAAGTCGTGCCGCTGCGCGTGGATGTTCGGCGAGCTCACGGAGAAGGAGGCGGTGGAGCGCATCGACCGCGCGCTAGATCACCACCTCGCCGACCACTTCGAGATCCTGCTCTACAAGAAGAACCGTGAGTACACACATTACACTTGCTCTCTCATACATCTCCAGTTACTGACAACTTCCAAAATCCTCTCATGGGCTCTCCAACTAAAACTGAATACCGTAGTTACTATCTGCATTTGTAAATTGTATGTATTATTTAATACAATAGAAATGTACCTGTTTATAATTTCTATTGTATTAAGGTTTTTAACAAAGTAAAATAGAAATTAATGTAAGATGTTTTTACTGTGCCATCAAAGACTTTTGAACAACAGACACGCCTCCTTTTTTTGGAAGGCGGTTAAAAATAATTTCAAAGTTTCACACCTACCTTCCCGCGATGACTCATTGTTTTTTTCATCATACCTAATAATATTACCGCAGGGAGCGTTGTTTTTATCTGGTGTAATTAGGGAGGACATGTCACCTGCAGTGTATATCGTAAATGTTGACGAGCGACACGAGCGGTAATGAATTGTCCGATGTTGCTGCAACTGATGACGTAGACGCTACAATTTGTTCATAAACATTACAATTAGTTAATTAGTTAATGTATTTTGGTTGTTATATGATTAAAAACTCTTCGCTTATTTAAAGCCTGACCAGGAAAAGAAAAAACCTGTCCTGAGTGCGTCTAATTCTTTTTTAACCCCCGACGCAAAAAGAGGGATGTTATAAGTTTGACGTGTCAGTCTGTCTGTCTGTCTGTCTGTCGTTGTGTGTGTCTGTCTGTCTGTGGCATCATATCTCCCGAACGGATGTTTTTTTGTATTAAAGGTGACTTACGTGCGAGTGTTCTTAACATGTTTGAAAAAAAACGGTTGAGCCGTTTAAAAGTTGTGGGGGGTGTGAGTGAGGAAGAATAACCAAATGTCTGCAATTTGCAAATATACTCGAGTGCATGGGCGTAGCCAGGGGGTTGGTTTAGGGGGTTTAAACCCCCCCCCCCCCCCCGAAATAGGCCGGCTGGTATATATAATACAGAGATCTGACCAATATACAGAGGCGTATTTATAAATTTTGCGCCCGAGGCCAATTAACATATTTTGCCGCCCCATTAACCCTATCTGAAAGATGATTTTTGAAGTTATTTTAGAAAAATAATCAACAGCCTAAATCAGAACTTTGATACTACCCCCCCCCCCCCCCCTCCGTAGTCGTTTTATTTTCTTGAACCCCCCACGAAACTAAAACCTGGCTACGCCCATGCTCGAGTGAGGTCTCAAATGAAAGCGCACTGAAAGAGAATATTGATGACTTAATCGAGAGTGTTCTTAGCCATGTTTCATGAAAATCCATTCAGCCATTTGCAGATCATTAGCTTTTTTCTAGTTAATGAGGGAATCAGACTAACTTTCTTATGTCCTATCGGTTCGAAATTTGGTATCGTGTTACTTCAATGATATTTAAAGAACATGGTAAGGTAACCATGACCTGATCAGCCGTTTGAAGATCATCAGTTCTTTATTATATTGATTTCTTAAGTTTACGCGAATATTGTTCATTGTTTTAAACACTTACGGATTTTGTCGCGGTGCACTTTTCTTTTGCCCGACGTTTCGGCTACTTTCCAGCAGCCGTGGTCACGGGAGGACTGAGGTGTCAGTTGTCCTATTTGTTGAAGTTGTTCAAACTAGTTCTTTATTAGTTGAATAGGGGATCTATCTTCCATACTATGTCCTATCGATTCGAAATTTGGTACCGTATTACTTCAATGATATTGAAAGTATGTTAATGGTAAGGTAACCTTTATTTATATCTACTTTAAAAAGGACAAAATAAAAGTAAAATTAAAAACCCCCGACACAAAAAATAAACTAAAAAATTATAAATAATATTTTAAACCCATTATAATTTTATTATCGTCACATATAATATTATGTAAGTTGAAATATTTTTATTTTCGGGTTTAAAATATTATTTATTATTTTTTAGAGTTTATTTTTTGTGTCGGGGGTTTTTCAATTTTTAAATTTTACTTTTTATTTCAGTAACAATACAAAAAGTCGTCTTGTTTTGAGTAATAAAATTACCCAGATTTGTCAATTTACATACCAGATTTGTCAATTTACGTAATAGGGATGTTCTCTTGTGTGGAATATCACAGTTTTACAAATTAAAAACCCCCAACAAATTAAGCACAAAAAGTCTCCCAGATATATCCACTATGGCAAATACAGAACAGGTGAATGAGTTACAGGATGAGATCGTAAGACTAAAAATGGAGTTAGATAGTGCCCACTCAGAAATTGTTACATTATCTGATGAAATAAACACTCTTAAGAAACAATTGATCGAGCAGAAAAATCAAATAATAGTCCTAAAAAACGTGTGCACAACCCCTAATAACAGCACTCCCTTGAACAATTCAATAAGAAAAGGTAGAAACAGGTCCTATTTAGTCAATTTACCCAAAAAAAAACTAGAATTAAGTTACACAGCTGGCAAGACCCCCGAAAATATACAAAATGCACAGAATAAGACAAAACAAACAGAATCAAATTCTACTCCCTTGGACAATACAAAATTACAAAATGAATGTGATATATCAAAACCTAAGCCTACACCCGAAGAACGTCTAAAACAAAATTACATGGTACACTTAAATAATATTAAAGATAAAGAAACTGTAAGAGTTAATAAGAAGAAAATTATGATACTAGGAGGCCAACAGTGTGTAAATCTGGCTTCCTCACTAATACGTTCCCGTATAAACAACAAATATGAAGAATATGAAATCTCTTCCTATGTCAAGCCGCATGCACCCTGTGATGAATTATTAAAAACGTTCAATAACATAAAATTTAGTGTTGATGATAAAATAATTTTATGTATAGGTGAGCATGACAGGAATCCATATAAAATTTTATTGGAACTTGGCTCTTTTCTAAAGTATCATAGTGAAGCAACCATAATCGTATGTAGTGTTTTCTATAATAAATTCTTAAATGAAATAAAACTAAATAGAATGTTGCAAATTGCTTGTCAGAACTATAAAAATTGTATTTACCTAAACTTAGCGAATAATTTCGTTACAAAAAAACAATACATAAGTAATTTTTGTTTTAAAATAAATATGCTCATTGACACAATGTATTACAAAACAAAATATCTGGTACCCGGAAATAAAGAAATATTGTTTAATGGCAATGGTATTGTAAGTAGTAATTTAAAACAAAAAAAGGTACGTAACATATTGTACTACTTCAAACCAATACCTAAAACAACAAGCAATATTTGCACAAAAAACAATAATTCTATACTAACAACTAATAATTCGAATGATAACATGATCCAAAATGATGACAAAAAAGCTGACGATATATTTTTTCGAGCCCAGTAACTACGTAAATATAATGCACCAAAACATAGCTGGTATGTTAAATAAAAAGGAACTGCTAAACGTAACTATAAATGAACTATCCGAAAATAATAAATTTGTAGATGTATTATGCCTATCAGAGACGTTTGTTAGTTGTGAAGACGTCTCAAACATTAGTCTAACTGGTTACAAAGCCGTATCTGCCTTTTGTCGGTCT
This sequence comes from Glaucopsyche alexis, assembly GCA_905404095.1. NCBI lineage: Eukaryota > Metazoa > Arthropoda > Insecta > Lepidoptera > Lycaenidae > Glaucopsyche > Glaucopsyche alexis. Next base: position 21,899,330 of record FR990060.1, on the reverse strand, counting down.
CGACAAAAACGTGGTGGAGTTTGTATTTTACTCAAAAGTGACTTAGAAGGTATTAAATTTGACGCTGTTGATGAACTAAGCACAGAACACTCATTCGAATGTTGTGGTTTAAAAATACCGCTCTATAAACTAATTATAATCTGTATCTATAGGACCCCGAATTCAAACATTAATGAATTCCTAAATAAATTTGACATGCTATTGTATAAATTAAGGACATGGGACACAAGTAAAATTGTTATAGTGGGCGACTTTAATATTGATATTTTCAAAAATACAAAACCGAAAAAGGAGTTTACTGACCTACTTCAAAACTATAATTTTTATAATCATATATCTAAGGCCACAAGACAAAAATCGTGCATAGATCTATGTTTAAGTAATGTTAAAGATGCTATAGGCGCGGTAGAGCCCTTGGGATTATCAGATCATGATACTGCACAGTTTATAAAAATACAAATAAAAAATAAATTATTATCACCATCGCTTAATTATATATTTAAAAGAGATTTTAATAATGAAAATATTAATAAATTTAAAAACTATGTAGGAAATTTAACTTGGTCATCCATTTATGCGTCTTCAAATCTAGATGATGCATTCAATGGATTCTATGACATTATGACAATGATATATGACCTATGTTTTCCCACATTGAAATGTGTTATAAAAAAAAATGAATCAAGAATTAAATGGTTGACTAGGGGAATTAAAATATCATGTATAACTAAACGCAAATTACGACTTAAATATTACAAAAATAAAAGTACGGAAAATAGAAATAGATTTAAAAATTACTCTAAGATTTTAAAAAAGTGCATTGATTTGGCTCAAAAAACAAGTAATAATAGATTTATCACAAACTCAAATAACAAGTGTAAAGCATCATGGGAAATAATTAGGGGTAATAAACAAATTGGGGAATCTAAAATTATAAATGAAATTGATTTTAATAACACAATTACAACAAATCCTATAAAAATTGCTAACATATTTAACGATAATTTTATAAATGCCTCATCAACAAATCAAATAAACAAAAATAAGTATAAAATTTCAAGCAATACAAAACAAAACGAAAATAGTATTTTTCTAATACCCACTGATGAGAAAGAAGTGACATCTACAATAAAATCATTAAAAAATTCCAATTCGACAGGTTATGATGAAATCTCCACGAAGATACTAAAAAATTGCGTAACTGAATTAGCTCCCATATTAACTTATCTCATAAATCTATCCTTTGAACAGGGTACATTTCCAACAAAATTAAAAACCTCTGTAGTTATCCCACTATTTAAAAGTGGAGATAAAAATAATATTAATGATTATAGGCCCATAACACTTGTTCCCGTCATTTCAAAATTATTCGAAAAAGTTATGTACAAACGCCTTATCTCATTTCTTAATAAATATAATATTATTACACAGGAGCAATACGGTTTTCAGAAAGGAAAATCTACTGCTCAAGCTTGTTTTTCTCTAATAAGGGAAATAATCGACTATGTAGACAACAAAAAACCAGTTACAGCACTTTTTTTTGATATGAGCAAGGCCTTTGACCACGTAAATCACGAGAAACTTTTAATTAAATGTGACTATTACGGCATTTGAGGTCTAGCAAATGAATGGCTAAAAAGCTACCTCTCAAATCGTTTACAATATGTAAAAGTAACTAGAGTCAACAATAAACACGAGACCGTAAGTGTTAGCTCTGAATGTAAATGCAATACCAAAGGGGTCCCTCAGGGAAGCATCCTAGGCCCTCTACTGTTTATTATTTATATAAATGACCTGCCAGGTGTTACCGCCTATAATTGTAGATTATTTGCTGACGACATTTCCATTGTAATTAATTATTTAAATGACTTGACATATAATATAGAAATAAATAATATATTGAATGACGTAATCGAATGGTTGAACTCTAATAATCTAAATGTAAATTTAAAAAAAACAATGTATATGCAGTTTTATAACAAGAAGGGTAAGGGAAGAGACCTATGCGTAAAATATAACAATTATATACTAAAAGAGGCTAAGACTGTGAACTTTTTAGGTATAACTATAGACAATAATTTATCATGGCAACAACATATTGACAAAACTTGCAGAAAAGTAAATCAGTATGTTTTTGTCCTTAGACAACTACATAAAACAGCCACTGCCGAAACAGCGTTAATGGCTTATCATGCTTTCATAATGTCTACGCTTCGATACGGCCTGATTATTTGGGGGAACTCTGTTGACATAGCACGCTTATTTGTTGGACAGAAAAAATGTATCAGGGCTATTTGTGGAGCTCATCCAATGGAATCATGTCGTCCCCTTTTCAGGAAATTAAAAATTCTTACATTACCAAGTTTATACATATATGAGATGAGCATATTTGTTAAAAAACATATGTCAGATTTTTATACAAAAAAGTGTCAGGTACTAAAAAGAAACACAAGATACCCCAACCAATTAGTCTTACCAAATTCAAAAACAACATTTGCTGGCAAGGGGTGCTACAACATGTCAGTAAAAATTTACAACAAATTACCTACAGATATAAAAGAACTTCCTTTAACATTATTTAAGAAAAAACTATATAACTGGTTAACAAACAAATGTTACTACTCATTGAATGAATTCTTGTAATAATAAATCAATGACATTAATATAGATACTTAATATACAAAATCATTTAAAAGACATACCTAATTATTTTAACCATTTGACATAAACTTGACACTGGACTTTAGTGTATTTTTATTTTATTTTTATTAATTGACATAGTAAGTAGCAGTAGTATCTAGTATAGTGTTTGGATATTTTCATTTTCTTGACTTAATATATTGTTATGACATAATAATTTTAGCCATTGACCCCGGATTGTATTGTATTTAGAACATTGACATAGTTATTACTTTATTAGCACTATATATATATACTCACGGAGGTCTAGTATTTAGATTCTTTTTCTCTTTTTATTTAATAATATTACTATGACATAATAATTTTAACCACTTGACAACGGATTGTAATGTATTTAAATATTGACATAGTTATTAGTAATAGTACATAATAGTTTAGTGTTTAGAATTTGTTATTATATGTTATTGACTTACTTTAAATTCTAATGTATGTATTGGTAATTGGTATTATATAATAATGCGTGACTCATGAATAATTATGGAGCCATTGTTTGCCTAGACATTATTAATTATTTATTGTAGCTTGTAGTATTGCTTATATCCTCCAGCAATCTCCAGCTATACAGGGTGCTGAAAAAAAAAATAGATCAGCTGATTTTACAGGATTAGGCTTTCAAGCTGTTAATGGGTAGCGTCTATAGGTACCACATCTGTACTTACCTTTAATGTATGCACCTTGGACTGTGAAGTAATTGCCGGATGTCGAGACATACAACTTATTCATACAACAAATTGTTGTTTGGCAATCTACATCCTTCTGTAATTCTAATTATTATTGTAGGTAATGTTAAAATATTGTGCCAATACCACGTTTTTTAGGCCTTGATGTCAAAAATATAACCTCACAGCTGAGTTTCTTTTTTGACAGATGATACGTCAAAACTCTGCTGTAGACAGGACATTTTACAGAAATACCTCTTCTTTTTAATATTTGTAGTACATAGACGTAAATGAGTATGTTATTTAAAAGCGACAAAATGTTTTCTTTTCCAATCTGCATAATCTTTATTAAAGGATACTTTTGTAAAAATGACATTTGCACGCTTCATAAAGCAGAATGTTTGCCACTAATGTAGTTTCTAGTTTAAGATTTTTTGTGACCAACATTCTATGCAAATAAACATCATTATTATTATTATTATTAATTAAATTTTAAAATTGTTGATTAAAGATACATAAATCTGAAAGAAATAGGTATTTAGAGTGACGGGAATAAAAATATATAAGCAAATAAAAAATATTGTCCATCCCTTTCTCGCAAAACGATTTGTGACGTCACAACCTGCTATCGCCATATATTTTGTAATGACAAATGTATGGCGGTAGCAGGTTGTGACGTCACAGGCCGATATATCGCTCTCTTTCATATTGTAAATTTCAACGGTTTGTACCTACGTTATTTTTTCAGATATACAAAAATGGGTTCTGGATTATTTATTAACAATATGTTATCTTACATCGAATAGACGAAAAAAATTTTTTTCGGCAACATGCCTATTGACAAATCTGGGTGAATTTCTGTGCTTTCATGCATTTCCACACGACGAGGTTTTTTTAAAATAATCCTGGTCAGGCTATAGTTCACGTAAAAAGACTCACGAGGATGACAGGTTTTATCCCCATAAAAAATCAACAGTACCTAACACATAATACCTACTGTATTCCAGGCACGCCGCTATGGCTGCTGGTGCACGTGGCGCCGATCCGGAACGAGCGCGAGCTGGTGGTGCTGTTCCTGCTCACCTTCCGCGACATCACCGCGCTCAAGCAGCCCATCGACGCCGACGACCCCAAGGGAGGCCAGTAAACCCAAACACCAATACTATATACCACTTAACTCGGACCAAACACCATATTTAGTAGATACTACTTTTTACGGAGTATCGATGACCGACCAGGCGGATTGCCTGACGGTAAACGACAACCGTCACCCGGAAGATGGAACCATCTAAGTAGTTACATGTGCATTTCTGGTTTATTAAACTGAGTCCAAGCTTCCGATATATACCTTACCGCACACACACCGAAAGGGCTATTTCACGCCCGTTTTTGTGAGGCTGTGATATTTTTCAAGCCGGCCTTGCCTTCGTATTTTTTATGCCTTCGTAAGATGTGATTATCTTATTCAGGACTCAGGCCCCAATTTCAAGGACAATTAACGTCATTATCAAAATACTTAGGTCATCGTATATTTTATCTGCTGACGTACTTAACTCATCTTTAGGCACAGGCGATCGAATCTAAGGGAGAGGTATTGACTGTAAGTTTGGACATAGCGAAAGCCTTTGATCGGGTTTGGCACAAAGCGCTTCTTTTGAAGCTTCCTTCCTATGGGCTCCCCGATAAATTATGCAGTGGGTCACGAGTTTCTTAGCAGACAGAAGCATAAGGGTCGTAGTCGACGGTGAATGCTCGGATACTCTGTCTGTTGATGCTGGTGTCCCACAAGGCTGTGTACTATCGCCTTCCCTGTTCATACTGCATATCAATGATATGTTGCAAACCAATGGCATTCATTGCTATGCAGATGACAGTACGGGTGATGCCGTATATACCGGCCGCCCGAACATCTCTCGGCAAAACGTCATTGAGAGTCGAAACGAACTTGTCTCTCGAATTAAGATGTCATTGAAGAAGGTCTCTGAATGGGGTAGACTTAACTTAGTCCAATTCAACTCCTCAGTTTGCGCGTTCACCGCTAAAAAGTCACCGATGGTCGTATGTCCTCGTTTTGAAAGCAAACCCATAACTGTCTCCTCCAATATTGGAATACTTGATGTTAACATATCGAGCGAGGCCCAGTTTCGATATCATGTGGAGGGCAAGGCCAAGTTAGCCTCCAAGAAGCTTGCTGTTCTAAACAGGTGAAAGTAGTATTTCAGTCCGGTCTAGGGTTGCCATCTCTTACATATGACTCCCCGGACAAGACGCATGAAAACCCCGGATTTTGGAGTACGAAACCCGGACATAGAACAGTTTTTACCCGACTACGGCAATGTCAAAAAGAAAGGAAGATTTATTATTGCTGCAAATCAAAAAAAAACTTAGGCCTTCCTAATTCTGCCTACAAAAACCCGGATAGCAAATAAAATCCGGCCCGGGCGCTCCACGGACGCCCTTTTTAACTAGGACAAATCCGGGGAAACCCGGACGGATGGAAACCCTAGTCCGGTCCAACGCCTACAACCCTATAAGGTGCAGGTTCGGACTCACATGGATTACTGGATTACTGTTCTCATATCTGGGCAGGGGCGCCAAAGTACCAGCTTCTCCCTCTGGATCTTATCCAACGAAGGGCCGCTCGAACAGACTGCCATAGTACTTCAAACAGGCTTGACCTTGACCATAGCTACCTCCTACCTCCTTGAGCTACGTAGAGATGTAGCATCGCTCTGCATGCTCTATCGGTTATATTAAGGGGAGTGCTCCGAGGAATTGTTTGGACTATAAACCTGTTGCAACTTTTCGCCACCGTTCCAAGCGACAAAATATTTATCATCCTCATCACCTTGATAAGTGGCAGTCCTCCACCGTGCGCTTTACCCGAAGCTTTCTGCCGCGCACTGTAAAACTCTGGAATAAACTGTCGCAGCAGTATTTCCGGACTATTACGACCTGAAAATCTTCAAGACGGGAGCGAATTCGCTCCTAAAAGGCCGGCAACGCCCTTGCAACTCCTCTGATGTATCCTCTGGTGTCCATGGGCGACGGTAATCGCTTTCCATCAGGTGATCCGTTTGCTCGTTTGCCCCCTAGTTTTATAAATAAATACTGCATTTCATTCTTTACCAAAGACACATCTTATCGAACTTTCACAACACCATCTAGCAAAGTTCGCCAATCAACGGTATTGTCTAGATATTGCACTATATTCAGTCTTAATAGTATACCGAAGAGCAGTAATGAAGCCTGAACAATCCCGTAGGTCTGTCGAAGTTCGCGAAGCTGGCGCGATCGGTGACGCGCTCGCGGTCGGTGCTGGTGTCGGCGCTGCCCGCGCTCAAGGAGCCGGCGCGCCAGAGCCAGCTCGCGCATGTCAGTACTCTCAGTACCGCCGTGACTCACGCGCCGCATGTACGACACACGCACTCTACACCCGCTCCCCCTAGCTAGTGGCACTAGTGGCACGTTGGCCTGACCGGGAATGTAAAAAACCTTGGACATATTGCTGAACATTTACGAAACTGAATCGAACATCATTCGACCCAATACTGGAGGACTCCTCGTAGTGTTGCTGCAATAAAAAAAAATTGGCGCACTCAGTGCAGGTTTTTTATATTACTGGTCAGTCTTTAGCACTTTCTCTGCACCACGGCGGCCGTCTTGGCCAGGATATAACGACGATATGGACACTCGACGCAAATGACGTACACGGGTCGCAAGTGTTAGCGAGGAATACTCGTACTACTAACATTGAGCGACGACGATGCCAGTATGTCTGGCTCGCGCTTGTGTCTGTGCCGTCGTTTATCTTCACATACAAATATTATGAGTAGTAACTAATGTCACATAATAATATTATGATGGTTGGAATGTATATAGGCAGAAGGCAGAGGAACGTGCCCGGCGCCCGCATGATTGACCTGTGGGCTCAATGGTTGAGTGCATTAGAGCTCAATCCGGAGGTTACGGGTTCGAATTACGCCAAAGGAAGAAAAAGTTTTCTATGCTCATGGGTCATGGATGTGTATTAAATATGTGTATCATATAATAACAATCTTAAATATGTGCTTAGTATAAAAGTATTAAATACATTTCCGTTATCTGGTTATGAGACCAGATTGACGTGATGTGGATTCGTCCGTAATATATGTCTAGAGATAACTCTATCTATTTTTCGTAGATAATATAATAGGGGATCGGACTACATTTAAAATATTTAGTTTAATTTAATACATAATTATGCTCAGAAATATTGAGGCATTACTACTTGGTAAATGTAAAAAAAAATATTATTTTATGTGTAGTTTATTAATTAAATACAAAAAAGCACAAACAATTTTTTTTTGCTAAATTAGTATTAAGTAACAAAACATTCATTTTTTTACTTACATCATAATATACAAAAATATTTATTATGGTAATTATGAACTTAAACGCACAATTACAAATATGTTCCTGCAGCCGTATTCTTCATACACTCTAACCCACGAGTGACGACTTTAGTATAAAGCATTTTACGAGACTTGCGAAATCTATACATATAAAATCCTTTGTCCTGAATGACTGACGGATCAACGCACAGCCTAAACCGCTGATCGTAGAGACCTGAAACTTGCAGGGCTTACTCATTGTAATGCGTAGGCATCCGATAAGACGGGATTTTTCGAAATTCGACTCCTAAGGGGGTGAAAAGGGGGAAAACAGTTTGTATGGGACAACGTGATTCCTTGGTCCAATCTACTTCATATTTTGCACAAACATTATGTAACAGAATTGATGGAATTCGTGTATCATAGTTTATTGAAATTCGTCCCCTAACGGGAATAAAAAGGGAAAAAAAGTTGTTTGGGAGTGATTTGCTTTAAAGTTGATATAAATACTCCTTAATGCTTTTGAATTAAAGCTCCCACTCACAAGCGATCGATCGATTTAGTTTTTACAAATTAAACATTTACTGGATTCGTAGTTGCAAGTAAATCGGTTTAGATAAAAATTTAATATAGTCTGAGATCATAGGACCACCTTACTACACTTTTTATATGAAACTCGTATATATAGGCGTAAATTTTGTTCCAACCTTTGACCCCCACCGCAAAAACTAGCTGGTAGGTCTTACACTAATCATTTTGTGTAATAGTTTATCGTTAGCAATTTACTTTCAAATATTATGAATTAATTTCCAATTTGATCGAGTCAATCGATAGGCCGTGAGTGGGGAGCTTTATTTTTATTTTGACATAATTTATTGTCATCATGTTGAAAAATAAATCTGACAAGAATGCGAAGGTAAAATTTGATGAAAAAAAAACTAGGCACCTAAATATTTACGATTGCTGCATTCATTATATTCATAATACTTATTAATTACATACTATTTCAGTAGAATATTTTAATCCAAAACAATGACTTTTAAGATTTTCCTAAAAGATTTTTGATCTGTTCGTTTGTGCGCGCTAATCTGAGAAACTGCGGAACGGATTTTTAAAAAATTTGTTACCGTAGTAGTTTAGCCCTTGGATAAACACATGGAACTCACTTTTTATCGCGGAAAATTAACGGGTTCCACGCGGTTAGGAATTAGGATAGCTCTGCTTATAATTTTGTGTGGGTATATCAATTCAATCTGTTCATACCTACAAAAAATTTTATCAGTCTAAAGAATAACATAGTATAAAATCACATAAAATGCTATAAATTAACCAGATATTTGAATTAGTTAAAACTACCCAGGTATTACCTAATCATTAATTATGTGTATGATTATTATAATATGAGGAATAAATGAGAAGCTAGATGGCTTCGTGGTCGTACTGCTAACTCATATCTCTCTCAAACTCTGTCGTGGTCCCAACTGGGTTGGGCGATCACAATCCAAATTATTTTTATTAAGTTCAAAGTCCAAAACGTCTTCCCATTCAAAAGATTTTAGAAATCGTTAAAATACTAATTATCAGGTACAAAGAAATCCTTACTTAATATTATACCTAAACGCGAAAGTTTGTATGTAGGTACATACTACATAATAATATGTTTAGTTTTTCATGCAATAAAGTGCAGTAAAAAAACACGTAAATAATTTTGATGAAATTTGTTATGGTAGTAGTTTATCCAGAATTAACACAGAATACTTTTTGCAGCTTATTAAATTTTATTTATGGTGCAGTTCCCGGTAGATTTCTTGATATTGAGTGTACCTACGAAGTTGCAAGAAACATTCAAATAAAAGACAACTGATACGGCTGTGCAGTGCCTACACCATGATGTATTCAATTTTGGTATTGGTATTTTCCCGACCAAGATTTCCCTCTGCCTTAAACCCAATTTCACGCGAGCGAAGCTGCGGGCAAAACCTAGTTTAGTATACAAATCGCTGTACCTACCTTTGAAAATATTGACTTTTGATATGCTGTACAGCCTGTACTATTCATTTATGCAAAATTTAAAAAATCAGTCCGATCCCCTATGTAAGCTACCTGCACCAGTCGCACGTTCCCTTCCTGCCAGCTGTCTGTTCCGCTCTCACAGTAGTGTGCGGCTGTGCACATGTGTGTGTGTAGCGGGTGGCGGCTGTAGCGCTAGTGGGGGTGTGTGGTGATGCGGTCGTGTTGCGCAGGTGATGTCGCTGTCGGGCGACGTGCTGCCGCAGTACCGGCAGGAGGCGCCGAAGACGCCGCCGCACATCCTGCTGCACTACTGCGCGTTCAAGGCCATCTGGGACTGGATCATCCTGTGCCTCACGTTCTACACGGCCATCATGGTGCCGTACAACGTGGCGTTCAAGAACAAGACGAGCGAGGACGTGTCGCTGCTGGTGATCGACTCGATCGTGGACGTGGTGTTCTTCATCGACATCGTACTAAACTTCCACACGACGTTCGTGGGCCCCGGCGGCGAGGTGGTCAGCGACCCCAAGGTCATCCGCAAGAATTACTTCAAGTCGTGGTTCCTCATCGACCTACTGTCCTGCCTGCCCTACGACGTCTTCAACGCCTTCGACCACGACGAGGATGTGAGTATTTCGATTTATTACGATTCCAATTTCTGAACAGTATCGATAATTCAGTACACTGCTCATTTATTTCTATTTGAAAATTCCACGAAGGACCTGTTTTACAATGCTCTAAGGTGTCGGATAGCTTTGGAAGTTGTTACTAAACTAAATGTATTTTTTTGTTGTAATGTATTTTGTTTTGTTTAAATGTATTTTTTTGTATTTTTTTTAAATATTTGTACTTAAATAATATGTTTTCATAATTAGTATCTATTACTATTTCTCTAGGTACTCAATTTAATTAATTTTGAAGTCGTTACCAGCCCGAACAACATCCTGATAAAACAATCCCACCAAAAACATTCTGTAAAAAACTAGCCAAGTCTCGATGGAGCTGCTTGTTTATCTCTAAAAAGTAATGAAATCTAGACAAAATCGTGCCAAGTCTAAGGTTCCTTACTGCGGTTTCTTTATTATTATAGTTAATGTTGAGTGACTTGGCCGTTGAAAATTCTTTATACTTTAGTGGGTACAAGTCAATTTTGTTTACATTTGTAACAACCTATGTTTGTTAAGCGAGATAATAGCCCATACTGGTATTGGTAATTGGACGCTAGTGTCTCATTTTAGGCTGTTGTTGATTGTACAACACACGTATTGGAGCAATGGTGTCATGGAGCCCCTTTTGTACCCTTGTGTACCCTTAAACGGCCAAGTCACACAACATTAACTATAATAATAAAGAAACCGCAGTAAGGAACCTTAGACTTGGCACGATTTTGTCTAGATTTCATTACTTTTTAGAGATAAACAAGCAGCTCCATCGAGACTTGGCTAGTTTTTTACAGAATGTTTTTGGTGGGATTTCACTCCTTTTTGTAGAAACGTGGGCATATTGATTTATTTTCCTAGATTTTAGTGTAATTTGTTTATTTAATTTGTGTAATGTTCGAGTAGAATAAAGTTCGAGTAGAATAAAGGGGCCTGAAAATGCGGCAAAATGGTTCTAGTAAAGAATGGTACGGCAGTGTTTGCTTCGCGCTCGACTTGGCGGGGGCACTGCCGTGCCCCCAGATCGACGTTCTGGTCCTATCTAGAGGTTCCCAAATAAGGGCCTGAAAATGCGGCGAAATGGTTCCAGTAAAGAATGGTACGGCAGTGTTTGCTTCGCGCTCGATTTGGCAGGGGCACTGCCGTGCCCCCAGATCGATTATCCTAGTTTTTATAGTTTTCCCTTTATGTGGCCATTAAACCCCAACTCTGTACCAAATTTCAGCTCTCTAAGTTTATGGGAAGTACTAGTTCTATTTTGATGATCATGAGTGAGTGAGTGAGTGAGTGAGTGAGTGTCGTAAATGCGAAACTTTGCTTTCGCTTAACTTCGGAACTAAATGACCTACAGACTTGAAATTTTGGATTTTAAGTATGTGATTATAGCTTATTGGATGACGAAAATTTCTGCGTTCTGGTCTTATCCAAAGGTTCTCAAATAGGGGCCTGAAAATGCGGCGAAATGGTTCCAGTAAAGGATGGTACGGCAGTGTTTGCTTCGCACTCGACTTGGCGGGGGCACTGCCGTGCCCCCAGATATTTTAAATAGAACTCACGTTCAAGTTGGCTATTAACGACTTCAAAATTTTCGAGAAGTCGAGAGTCGAGAAATAATTTTAGCCAAATTTAAAAGCGGGATTATTTAGAAAATAAGTTTTATTTCTTACTTTTGTGTATTTTTACTTTGAAGTTGTTTTAATTTTTTGTTTAAAAATAAAAAAAATCGCTTTTTTGTGATATTTCTTACATTATTATTAATTCATTTTAAGAACGTTTAAAAATAAATGATCGAATGTATAATTGATACGCGCCAAGCTTCCATTAGGTATTGTAAATAAGATAATGATGATGATGATTACTGTAAGTTACATAGTGGCATATACTTGCAGTTATTTAAACAATGCCCAAATTCCCAAACGCATATCTTTAAAGACTGAGATGTTCAGAGCTTTTAGATCCAGGGTATACCTTGATGCAAAATCTTATTTTTTGGTAGCATATGCTTGTGTTACTTCAGCAAAAGTCAAAACCACTATATGTGTCCATATAAATTTCGAGGAGTTCTCTTGATTCTTCACGGATCCCATCATCAGGTTTCCACTTTAGTGATTAAAGGGTCAATTTCGAATTATACCTTTACAGCAACAAAAGAGTTTTATAAATAAGTCCATAAACGGCAGATAATGTTCAGAGATATCCGTGTCGGTGTAAAATACTATGAGAAGTACCTTTTATATCATCATAATGTGATGATGTATGGTGTGATGACCATCTGCTGCTGATAAAGATGACTACTCTAACATAGTGGCATATGCTCACAGTTCTTTTAACAACGCCGAAATTCCCAAACATATATCTATAAGGAGTCAGGAGTTCTGTTCAGTACTTTTGGATCCAGGGTATACCTTGGAGCAAAAGCTTACTTTTTGGTAGCATATGCTTGGAATCTTCAGGAAATCACCATATATGTCCATATGAATTTCGAGGAGTTCCCTCGATTCCTCATGGACCTCATCATCAGTCACCACTTTGATGTCAAAAGGACCAATTTTAGATTATACCCTATACATCAAAAAAATATTTGAAAATCATTGAACATACAAAAGATATATATACAGCTGAACGTATAACCGCCTCCTTTTTTGGAAGTCGGTTAAAAATATTTTGTCACGTATAAGGAATAAAACGGTGTTATTTCATATCGTGTGTGCCGGTGTTCCACAGGGCATCGGCAGCCTGTTCAGCGCACTGAAGGTGGTGCGGCTGCTGCGGCTGGGCCGCGTGGTGCGCAAGCTGGACCGCTACCTCGAGTACGGCGCCGCCATGCTCATTCTGCTGCTGTGCTTCTACATGCTGGTGGCGCACTGGCTGGCCTGCGTGTGGTACTCCATCGGCCGCTCCGACGCCGACTCCGGCCTGCAGTACTCGTGGCTGTGGAAGCTGGCTAACGTCACGCAGACGCCGTACGCGTACGTGTGGTCCAACGAGTCGGACGGGCCGGAGCTGGTCAACGGCCCGTCGCGCAAGACCATGTACGTGACCGCGCTCTACTTCACCATGACCTGCATGACCTCCGTGGGCTTCGGCAACGTCGCCGCCGAGACCGATAACGAGAAGATCTTCACCATCTGCATGATGATTGTCGCAGGTGCCGGACCTCTTCTGTTATTTGCCGGGCACGTGCGACCCCCGCGCAGTGCCGCTGCGTCGGGGGCCGTACCCCTCCCACCCCCTCTGTTCGCTTTATGTCCCACCCCCTTACTCCCTTCGTGTTCGTTTGGTTTGCTAGTCGATAGCTGTCGGTTGCACTCTGTGTGAACATCCGCCACCCAAAAGATTGCGGACAGCGACGTTTCTTTATCTGTATTTAATATTTTAGTGTTTTGATTTTATATATTTTATCTTTATATTTTATGATTTACGATTATTTAATTAAAATATAAATTTTATTTTTAGTGTGTTGTCCTATTCTCCTCGACCTCTGTGCAGGCCCACGAAGCGTCGCCGTAAGCCTGGCACTCGGCAGGTGACTTCCGAAGCAGAGCATTCATTGGGCCCCTATTGAAAGTGTCGGCCAACAAAAATATTTTTTGTTGGGCGACCCTTCGACCGAGACCGAGTTCGCATGGTGACCGAATGACCTCCTATTACCATATAAAAATGTCGCTCGAAAAGGGCTCAAGTCTGCCTGCGGTGCCACCCTGCGCCGCCTGCTCTCGCGGGCGGGGCGCGGTAGTCCCGAGTAAAGCGTGTGTCACATATACCTAGGTACACCCATCACCGTACGCGCACGGCACGCCGCTCACCGTAGGTAGCGAGACCGACCGGCAAGTAATCATCTGTGTTTGTTTTCTTCATGTACTTTTATGTATAACAGTACCAGTGTGTTTTGTATAATAATCCCCGAGCTGTGCAGATTGTGAGTGCGTGGTGCTGTGTTCTCTAGCGCTGCTGTACGCGACCATATTCGGCCACGTGACCACGATCATCCAGCAGATGACGTCGGCCACGGCCAAGTACCACGACATGCTGAACAACGTGCGCGAGTTCATGAAGCTGCACGAGGTGCCCAAGGCGCTGAGCGAGCGCGTCATGGACTACGTGGTGTCCACGTGGGCCATGACCAAGGGGCTCGACACCGATAAGGCACGTTCTCGGTTCCGTAATACTAGTATGGATTTCAGAAAAAAATGCAACATTCGTCGACACGTGGAGTATGCGCAGGTGCTGAACTACTGTCCCAAGGACATGAAGGCGGACATCTGCGTGCACCTGAACCGCAAGGTGTTCAACGAGCACCCAGCCTTTCGCCTGGCGTCGGACGGCTGCCTGCGCGCGCTGGCCATGCACTTCCACATGTCGCACTCGGCGCCCGGCGACCTGCTGTACCACACCGGCGAGAGCATCGACTCGCTGTGCTTCATCGTCACCGGCAGCCTCGAGGTCATCCAGGACGACGAGGTCGTGGCCATCCTCGGTGAGTCGTCCCCTCCCCCTCTCCTCATCGGATACTCCAAATTATTACAACTTTTATTTATTTGTTACATGTCCTTTTGTCAAGGCAAGGGCGACGTGTTCGGAGACTCGTTCTGGAAGGACGCGGCGGTGGGGCAGTCGGCGGCGAATGTGCGCGCGCTGACGTACTGCGACCTGCACACCATCAAGCGCGACCGCCTGCTGGAGGTGCTGGACTTCTACCAGGCCTTCGCTAACAGTTTCGCCCGCAACCTCACGCTCACCTACAACCTCCGACATAGACTAATATTCAGAAAGGTCCGTACCTCATATTTCTTACATGTTTACTAACCAAAAACGCCCCCAGATTAACATAATATATTTTGTATTTTGCATAAATACTATGGACGACAACCATGACATGGACAACCGCAACATACAAGGCGACCCACGAGCTCGGCGACCGTACGCGCTTTCTCTACGTTTCGCTCATCTATACCTACTATATTATTATAATATTATAAAGCTGAAGAGTTTGTTTGTTTGTTTGTTTGTTTGAACGCGCTAATCTCAGGAACTACTGGTTCGATTTGAAAAATTCTTTTTGTGTTGGATAGTCCATTTATCGAGGAAGGCTTTAGGCTATATAGGATCATGCTAAGCTCAATACGAGTGGAGCTACAATCAATAATGTTTCAAAATCGGGGTGTTTTTTTCCCTTTTAAGAGTTTTCGCTGCGTACGCTGCGGAAACGGTTAAAGTTTCGCTAAAATGATGTATGACAGAATTGTTCCCCTTTAAAAGTTCTAAAAAAAAGTCCGCGACAGTAGACATATGTCTATCTTTTAAGGTTGGCTCACAATAACCTTTTTATAGTAACCAAATTTGTTCTAAAATTAAGCATTATTTGTGAGGGTGTTTTCATAAAGTTGATATTAATCCTTATCCAAGTAGATACGTTATTCATTACAAGCATTTAATGTAGAAGATATTTACCTTTACATCATTTGATTTCAATGAGTATTTTAGAAGATATCGCAGTAATAAAATAATCATGCGCGCAATAGCGTGTAGCGCGCAGTGAGGTGGAAGCGCTTCTCATCCTACGTAGGTACAGTCGAGGACACTATCGGTTTATCACTTTGACGAGTGTTTCGGATGTGCTAGCGCAGAGTGTAGTCCCCGCCCACTCTAAAGAAATGAGCCAATTACGGGGGAGTTTGGGCATGCGCTCGTAAAATAACAAACAATAATAATGTTTTGTTTAGTAGTAATCAGTTGCAGTTGTGCAGCTGCAACCGCTCGTTGTCAACGTCCCTTGTTTTGTAATTTATTTCGCTTGTCTTTTATATTTTAAAGTGTAAATTGCTTATTATATAATAATAAGAATTCGTTGTTAAAAGTTACAAAGTAGGCAGTATAGAAAAATCTACTAGCATATGGGCGCGTTTCCTAAATTGAATGTTTTTCGCAAATATTTTGCAAACAAATTAAACAAAGTAAAATTTGTTAAAATATTATAATAATTATGATAGGTATAATATTTAGTATGGTAAAAACGATTTTCCAGAATCTATTCACCCAAAATTTACTACCCAAAATTCACCCTAAACCACAAAAAAAAAGAGGTCGTCCTTAGGAACATTTCTCTGTTTTCTTATTTTGTTTGTTAAAATACCCAAAGATTGCGAAAAGTATTCAATTTGTTTTAAAAATAATCCAACAATATAAGAAAAAACTTAGGCCTTTGCATACGTTAATGGATGATTTATACAGTATTCTCCGAGCGAAGTAACCACTCTTGAAATACTGTAGTACCTGGACAGTTGGTTTTTAAATGTCGTATGGTTGCCCAAGCATATACGGCATTCTCACAACATAGTCAGCCTAGTCCAGAGGAATTAACTGGTCAATACGTCTGAGGCCTTCATCGTTAGAGCGTCCGTATAATGTGCTTGAGATCTGAAAAAGTCTCATTGGCACACACGCCTCACCTTGGGATTCGAACCTGCAATCGCTCGAGTGCGAACCAAACGGTCTAACTACTAGGCTACGGAGCTCAATAATATTAAAGCATAATATAAAGTCTCTTTATTTTCACGTGTTTTGCTATTATGCATGTTAACATGATTCTTAATCCGTGGCAATAAAGTTTATTTTATTTAGTCATTGTCTGGACATTTTTTTGGACAAAAGATTTATATAGATTTGTTTGTGACTTGTGGCTGTGTATACGTACTATAGGGAACCAGTCAAACAACTTTTCGATAACGCGTCCAGATGTTCAGTTATCAGTACAGAACAAAATATTTAAAGTAATAATTACGTAAATAATATTACCTACATTTTGTGCGTTACAAATTACAATTAACTTAGTTATTAGAGCCGATTTTTTTTTCGAATATTATGTGTCTTGTTACTTGTATTAATCATCTTTAATCCTGGATTTTCCAAGTAATGATGTTTTTCGTTGATCACAATTTTATTTTAGTAATAAGTTTAGCAAAAGACTTATACCCATTTGCACTAAACGTAAGTTAGGCTTGTCCTAGTTAAGATATACTTAAACATAAGAACAGCCTAGCTAAACATTTTGTTTGCACTAACAGATATAACTTATACAGGTCGTAGCTTAGGCATTGCTTAGTTAAGTGAATGATTGAACGAATGTGAAGATTGGTTGTTTATGGTTTTATAAACCGGCTAAGTAATGTAGTCCATAGAAAATATTTTGGCCTTCTCTTTACATTGATTCTGTCGTGTGTTAAAAAGTGACAAAAGATAAGACCTTGGTTTATTTTGTTTGGTAACGTAAATTCACCAAAAGGCTGTCAATTGTCTTGTCATATTGTGTCAAATTCGGTGCGTGTTTCATAGAATAAACAGATATAATACGTGTTTACTGTTGACTAAAATTATACATTACGATTGATTTCGAATCGTTATTAATATACATATTATGGAAAATAAATTAAAAGAAAAAGTAAAAACCGCAAACTTTACGGCGCGGCGGAGGAAAAAATAAATTTTGTGCGATTGTTGTGCGATGAAGGCCCGTGCATTCTATCGAAAGTAACTTCTCACGATGCCACGACGAATAGAGAGAAATAATTCTTTTGCACATCCTATACCGCTTGAAGAAGTCGATTTCATCGAAATTTTGGAAGCAGTTTGGTCGTGATCTTGTTATTCTAGTTCTCGCGTGTGAAAATTGTCATTATAAAAATCGACTTCTACAAATTCAAGTAAATTCAATAAATATTAAATCCCCTGCCATGGTGATTGCGATCTGACTATTTTAAGCTTTGAATTTTTAAAACCACTGTAATAAAAAATCTGCTAAAAAATATACCTCTTTTTATTGTAATACATCTAAGGCTAGATCTCTGACAATAGTAGGTATATCAATAAAACTATATCAATAGTTACAAATAATCTACAAGACTAGATAAAACTCCCGACTTATGTGTTGCCTACGCTTACGCACTTCCTAATCGGGCTCATAAAGTTAAGAATCTCCTAAGTGGACTTAGGAATGGCCTAAGGTTAGTGCAATAATATTTTTTGCTAGGAACAGCCTAAGCAAATTAGGAAAGAACTTAGGCGATTCTTAAGTTTAGTGCAAATGGGCATTAGTCACTTAGACTCGCACTTAGCCTATTTTTTTAGCTCTTCAAAGAGTTCGGTACTATTTTATCATTACATACATATATTCCAACTATTAGTACTAATATTGAGCACAATTATTAATATCGAACAAAAAAATTAAAAATAAAGTTTTTTATATACCTTTAATATTTTTATTTTTAAAGAGAATATATTATGCTAATTATTGTTGTCATTATTTATAAATTGCTGCATAAACTGCATAAATTACCGCGGTATAAGCCTTCTCAGCGTCGTCGGTAAATTATATGCGAAAGTGTTGATTGAAAGAGTTGTGAATGAAACAGATGAAAAAGTATGGGATGCACAAGCGGGATTCAGAAAGGGAATGGGATGTACGGATCAGGTATTTTCCTTGCGGTGCATAGCCGAAAAGTGTTTGGCTAAAAACAAGAAGGTCTACTGCGCGTTCGTGGATCTAAAAAAGGCCTATGATAAGAGTGGTTAGGTATGATTTGTGGTCAGCTTTGTCTGTGAACGGCGTGAGCAGTATCCTCATACGAACATTACAATCTCTTTATAGGGATTCTAGTGCTTGTGTAAGGATAAACGGGGCATACACTGAATGGTTCAATATCGAAAAAGGTGTTAGACAGGGATGTGTAGCGTCACCGTGGCTGTTTAATCTGTTCATGGACAATTTAAAAGAGAATGAAAGTGGGTTGAGAATGAATGAGTTACTCGTCAAATGTTTTCCCTATGCTGATGACCAAGTATTACTTGCGTCTTCGGCCGAGGAGTTGCAGGAGATGATGACTGCGATGAGTGGAGCTTTTACTAGAAAGGGAATGAAGATGAATGTAAAGAAGACAAAAGTGATGGTGTTTGAAAGAGATGAGGCAGTGACAGAATGCAATATCGTGATTGGAGATGAACAAATTGAACAGGTGAATGATTTTGTGTATCTGGGTTCAAAGTTTACAAGAGATGGAAAGTGTGAAAGTGATATTGAAAGAAGAGTGAATGCAGGAAACATGGTGAATGGAGCTTTGCACTCCTTCATGAACAGTCGGAAGGTGTCTAACAAGGCTCGTTTGGCGGTGCATGCGGGGGTGTTGGTTCCGACACTCATGTACGGAAGTGAAAGTTGGGTATGGCAGAAGAAACATGAAAGCAGAATAAATGCAGTTGAGATGAGAGCATTAAGAAGCATGATAGGAGTTAAACTGGGTGACAGGATAAGAAATAGTGAGATAAGGAAACGTTGTGGTCTGAAAGAAGATGTAGTGACAAAAATTGAGAAAGGTATGCTGAGATGGTTTGGCCATGTTGAGAGAATGAATGAAGAACGATTGACGAAAAAAGTGTATAATGCGAGTGTGAATGGAAGTGTTGGAAGGGGTAGACCTAGCCGGACGTTTCAAGATCAAATCGGGGACGTCTTGAAAAAAGGCCAGGTCAAGAGTACCCTAAACCGAAGAGCATGTATGAAGGGAATAATGAAAGTGGATGAAGCAAATAAAGTATGTAAGGATCGTAGCAAGTGGAAAGAAGTGGTCTCTGCCTACCCCTACGGGAAAGAGGCGTGATTATATGTATGTATGTATTATTTATCACATTTCAAAACCTAACCAAGATCATGTCACGACATGTCTAAGGAGGTGCCTAACCAAGACCATGTCACGACATGTCCGTAATTATCAACGCGCTATAGGTTTTTTTTTATTTAATTCAAAAGTGATAGTAGTAGTAGTAGTAGTACTGATTTCGGTCAAAATAATTCTCTACAAGAGTTTTTAGCATGGTCTATTATCATGGTCTATATAGAAATTAGAATGCAAAAATATTTTTCATCCTCACTTCACGTGTATGGAGAACCACCCCTAACATATAAAATACATACATACATATAATCACGCCTTTTTCCCGTAGGGGTAGGCAGGACCGCCTCTTTCCCGTAGGGGTAGGCAGAGACCACTTCTTTCCACTTGCTACGATCCTTACATACTTCTTTCGCTTCATCCACTTTCATTCTTACCATCCATTCCTCCTCTTACATTCAACGTAGCCAAGCGTCTCTCCATGGTCCGCTTTTCGCCTCCGCGAGAAACGAGTGGCGAACCACATCGCCGCCATTTTGGACAATTAAATTATATTTGATTATCCATTGCGTTTCCACGGATTGGTGGAGAGGGTAGGAATAGGGAAAGGGAAGGATAGGTGGTGTGGAAAGGAAGATTGGTAAGTTAGAGTGGGAAATAGGGAATGTAGGATATTACCGCCCAGGAGAGCAAGGGACAGGACAGTAATAGCTAGGGAAGCCGGGGTCGCATACCCGTATACTATACCACAACTACCGGACAGGTAAGTTGGGAAGAGTACCCCCTGACATAAAATTATTATATAAATATAATATAAAATATGTGTTTATATTTATAATTTAAAATATAAATACATATTTTATGATTCCAAAACTAAGATCTGTATACAGTCTAACAATACCAAATTGTATATATTTATATTATAGAACGCTTCTAGCGCGGACAAACAGACGGAGAGAACGAAACTATAAGACTTCCTTGAGTAATCCTAAAAACCGGATCAAACTGAACACATTTTGTTTAGATATCACAGACAGAAACACGAGGACTGATGATGATTACTATTTTCTTTGTTATGTTATTTCCTTCAAATTACTTGGTAACATAGACGTATATTATAGACGAGGCATGTTGAGGCAAAAAGTGTCTCCAGTAAAATGGCCCCAATTTTTAAATTTTGGGGCCATTTTAAAATTCGAAGTATGGTGAAAACAAGATGGCTGACATTTGAGTTATGGTGAAAACCAAGATGGCGTAACTTTTTCTAGTATGAATTTTTTTTCTACTAAATGTACGTCTTGAGTTGAAATCTTTGCTTGTGAACAAAATAGTATGCATATTTTTCTTATTAAATGCCTTTTGCAAGCAGCTATTGTGCAGATGATGATAAGTTATAGGCGATAACTTATAATAATATATTACAGCTATACCGTATAGTATATCTATCACATCAGTTTTCAATCGGTGATTTGAATGGTGTTTTTTTTGTGATAAATGGAAAGATCACATATAAGTTTTATAACAAAACTATTTTTATTTTTCATTTTTCGCTATAAATTCAAAATTTATATTAAAATAAAAATTAATTTTTGAAACCAGTGCCGAAAACACGCCGAAAGCTCCCGAGCAAACTCGAGGGCGTGTGACGTCATACTCATAGTCGTCACTCATTGCAGTTAGCTAGATACTTATGTATGTATTACTAATCTGCGATTGCAGTTTATATAGATATTATATACAGATTTTGTTAGTTATTATAAGTAGTTTTTTGATCTATTTAATTCTGTTGTCATTGTTTAATACTCAAAGAGACATGCCTGAGGGGCAATTCTACTAAATAAAACCTGCATTAATACGATTACAATCAAGTCCCGATACGCTTATAATCCCAAACGGTGTTTTTATGAACGTTAAACTAACGTGAAACGCGCTCTGATTGGTCGAAACGTCATAAAATCCGTTCACGGTAACATGTCGCTACACTTTCAATCCAAACAAAGTTAAATTGACTCTTTAAATTGTCTACTTTAAATACGAGAATTGAGGTTCAGGTCTCAATAGTACCTAAATTTGGACAGTGCACACCTATGTACTGACTACTGATAATAATAATAATTATAGTAGGCATTGGTGACAACTAATTCCCAAAAGAAGTGGTTTATTTAACATTCTTAAGTTATCAATTCTTTTTGTATATTATTAACACAAGTTATCTATAGTTATATAGTTTAATATATACCATACTAATATAATAAAGAGAAAAAGTTTGTATGTTTGCATTGCATAGGCTCCGAAACTACTGGACCGATTCTGATGAAATTTGTCACAGATATAGAATAGACCACGAGAAGGACATAGGCTACTTATTATTGTGGCAAAATGTACGGTACCCTCGAGATTTCCTTTTGCACGCACGAAGTCGCGGGCAACATCTAGTATGGAATATACGCAATGTTATTTTATAAATTACTGGCTGTTGCCCGCAGCTCCGCCCTCGTAAATACAGTAAATAGTAACCCACGGGAATCGCACTTGTCCCGCGATAATAAGTAGCCTATGTCCTTCCCCATGGTCTACTTTATATCTGTGCCAAATTTCATGATGATCGGTTTATTAGTTTTTAGGTGAAATCGTAAATAAAGTATCCAACAGGAACCGTACATTTTCCACGATAAAAAGTAGTCTGTCTTTCCCTGTGGTCTACTCTACATAATTTTCAAATTTCATGATGAACGTCAAGTAGTTTTTACGTGAAAGCGTTGAGTTTCGGCGTGAACCACAGTTATAATAAAGCACACATATTTATACACTATCCCACAGGAACATTGTACTTTCTCGGGACTCAAAGTATGTCTATACCAAATTTCATAAAAATCGGTTCAGTGGTTAAAGCGTGAAGAGGTAACAGACAGACAGATAGACACACATTTATAATATTAGTAAGTAAGTATAAACTAGTATAGATGTATAGATATTAATCAACAGCCTAAAATATAAGTTTTATGCTTCTAGTTCCGAAAATGACAATACTTTCATACAACCTTTCATCCCCTTTTCAACCCTTTACAACACTTTTTCCAATTAAAAAGTAGCCTATGTCCTTTCCCAGGCTTTAGACTATCTGTGTACCAAAATTAATTTAAATCGGTTCAACAGTTTTGGCGTAAAAGCGAGGCATACAGATAGAGGAAATTTCGCATCCTACTAATATTAGATATAAATATGAAAGTTTGTGTGGATGGATGTTTGTTACTCTTTCCCGCAAAAAGTACTGAACGGATTTCGATGAAATTTGTTATGGTAGCAGTTTAGGCTCTGGATTAAAACATAGGCTACTTTTATCCCGAAAAAGTACAGTGTTCCCGAGGGCTACTTTATATACGCGGACGTAGCCGCAGACAACAGCTTGTTTATAATACTAGCACATGCCCGTAATTTTGCCCGCAGTAGTAAATTTTCAATATTATTGACAAGTCACGTGTAATAGCCGTAAACGCTGTAGCCGTAGATACTGTTATTAAACCATAGTACTACTGAGATATTAAACACAGATTAGTATTGAGTAGGTAGCTGTATGACGTCACAACTAAGGTGTTCAATCGTGGTGCGTTCATAGTCCCCCGATCTATTTTCAAATTTTATCAATTTTTAATTGTTTATAATTAATTGAAAAAAAAAACATTATTTCAAGTTTTTTGCATTAAATTATTAATATTAATAATGATAAAGTTTTTAAATGCCACCAAAAAACATATTTTTTTTCAAAAATCACCAATTAAAAACCCGCATATAAACTGATCATTCGTTCAAAAGCTACGATATCACTGTAGCTTTGGAGCTGATGATGATTAGATTATTATTATTATTTTAATTATCTACTTAATGTTACTTATTGACAAACGGTTATTTTTTGTCAAGCAGAAAGCGAGTTGATGATGATGAGACATAGCTAAGATTTATTTCGATTGTATCCGCTTTTAATTATGAAAACCGCATTAAAAACGGACCATTCGTTTAAAAGCTACGATATCACTGTGGCTTTGGAGCTGATGATGATTAGATTATTATTATTATTTTAATTATCTACTTAATGTTACTTATTGACAAACGGTTATTTTTTGTCAAGCAGAAAGCGAGTTGATGATGATGAGACATAGCTAAGATTTATTTCGATTGTATCCGCTTTTAATTATGAAAACCGCAACAAAAACGGACCATTCGTTCAAAAGCTACGATGCCATAGACAAACGAGCCTGCACATTCGTGCCGAAGCATGGCTCTTTCTCGGTAGTATTATCTTCTTAATAATTGTGAAATAATTAAATCTACTACTTTCAAATTTTTAAATTTCAATTATTCCAATCATTATTTAGGTATTATTTACCAGAGTTCGGATATTTAGTGCAATGAATTACAAATATTATGATCATAAAAATACAATTACTATTAGAATTTATGCGCACGCACACTTATACCACAGAATAAATAATAGTACCTAGAGGTACAGAAGAACCACTCCGACAAATGGTTAGAAGAAATAGGGACTCTTTCTGCGATGCGATAAGGTTCAATTCAGCTAACACAACGCTTGATTACCTACGATTATATTTACCTAGAAGTTGCGTCTCTTTCTATCGCGTAATTCTTATCCTTTCTAATGACATTAGGGTTGTCTCATTTTAGAAAATTATTAACCTACTTCCAAAAAAGGAGGCGGTTATACGTATTATATATATTTTTTCTTAATATTTAATTACAACTTTTTTTACCTACTTTCTAGTACCTACCTACTGTACTTTACTGAACAAATTGCTTTCCAAATAAACCTAAGGTAGGTGTTAATAGTACTGTAATAATTTGACGACCTCTGTGGCTCAGTTGGTTGAGCGTGTTGGTGCTCAAGCCGGGGGTCGCGGGTTCAAATCCCGCCGAAGGAACAAAGAGTTTTTCTGTGTTCCTGGGTCATGGGTGTGTATTAAATATATGTATAATATAATAAAAATCTTAAATAAGTGTTAAATATATTTCCGTTGTCTGGTACCCGTAACACAAGTTCTTCGAGAACTTACCACGGGATCAGATTGACGTGGTGTGAAGCGTCCATAGATATTATTATTATTATTATAATAAATTTGCGCATACCTGTAAGTATATACATACTTATGCGTAAACGTAAGCATTTTTTATACCTTCACGGCCTGATATTACTCGAAGAAGTTGAATCACGCCGCCTTATTTTTATTTATATTTACTACTAGGTACTACTAGGTACTTTTGTCAATAAATGATTCTTCAAATCGTATCACATCGGAATAACATAAGACGCGAACAGATAGTTCAAGTGGACTGTGGAGCCAACACCTAAAACTAAATATTGGTTATCAAGTAATTGCAGTAGCAGTAGTAGCCAAAACTATATTTTTAAATATTGTTATACATTATGTTATATGGTATTATAGTTATAGCTGGCCGGGTGATTTTTACCTAACTTACACAGTACCTATCGTAATATTATATGCACAGATTGTAAGGTATTAAATCCAATCCATAAAACATTGCGACGAACAAATCTCACGCATACGTCGCTCACTGCTCGCGCGCGAGTCCCTCGTAATTGGCCCGTTTAAGGAGGCCGCCGCACGTACTTACATTTTTAATACCTACACGGGGAGTGGGACAGGCCTGCTTATACTTTAAAGAATCGAGACATTACGAGTAACTTTGTGGGCGGGGCTTAATGGAATCGGCCGATGTATGCGCAAGGGAAAATCGCCTTTAGAGTGGTCAACCGGTTCTGACCGCGACTGTACATGAAGTCGCGGGTAAATTTTAGCTATGTCCCAAAGTATTCAAATGAAAATAGGAACGTCAATGACCTTTTTCTGTCAAATATCACTTGAAAAGCGCGATTTATAGAAAAACTTACGTGGATATAAATATTAATAGTCTTGCATCGAAATTAATAAAAACTTTAAATAGTAATAAATTATCTAAATATTAATTTAACTATCGAAACAGTCTAAATTCGAAACAATATGGTGCCGACTCGATCCTATTCTCATTTGAATCGTACTATAACTGTCCCACGCGGACGAAGTCGTGGGCAAAAGCTAGTATCTAATAAAGCTCCTCTTTAATATAAACCGTAATAAATGAATAAAAAAAATATTCCCATTTTAAGACTTGTATGTACCTAGTATTAAGTACATTGTATGTACAAAAATACCAATGGTCCTATGTCCTCGTTTTGAAAGCATACCCATAACTGTCTCCTCCAACATTGGAATACTTGGTGTTAACATATCGAGCGAGGTCCAGTTCCGATATCATCTGGAGGACAAGGCCAAGTTATCCTCCAAGAAGCTTGGTGTTCTGAACAGGTCAAAGCAGTATCTCAGTCCGGTCCAACGCCTACAACTCTATAAGGCGCAGGTTCGGCCTCACATGGAATACTGTTCTTATCTCTGGGCAGGGGCGCCAAAGTACCAGCTTCTCCCTCTGGATCGTATCCAACGTAGGGCCGCTCGAATTTCCGACTGCCATAATATTTCAAACAGGCTTGACTCCTTAGACCTACATAGAGATGTAGCATCGCTCTGCATCCTCTATCGGGGATAATATTTTCAGACTTATACCTGCTGCAACTTTTCGTCACCGTTCCAAGCGACAAAATATTTACCATCCTCATCACCTTGACGAGTGGCAGTCCTCCACCGTGCGCTTTACCCGAAGTATTTCTACCGCGCACTGTATAATTCTGGAATGAACTGTCGCCAGCAGTATTTCCGGACCATTACGACCTGTGGTTTGCGAAGGGAGCGTATTCCCTCCTAAAAGGCAGGCAACGCACCTGCAACTTCTCTGATGCTGCGGGTGTCCATGGGCGACGGTAATCGCTTTCCATCAGGTGATCCGTTTGCTCGTTTGCCCCCTTGTTTTATAAAAAAAATAACATTTTACTTAATAACTCAATCACTCCAGCTTTATAAGTAATATTTTTAATGTTACTTATAAGTAATAGTATTTTTTTTCAATAAACGGAATACATGTCAGGTAGCGGACGTGCGACGCGAGCGCGAGCTGATGGAGCGGCGCAAGCGCGAGCCGCAGCTGGAGCAGGCGCAGGACCACCTCGTGCGCAAGATCTTCTCGCGCTTCCGCCGCGAGCGCAGCGTGGCCGCCGCGCCCCCGCGCGCGCCCGTCCCCGCCGCGCCCGCGCCCGCCGGCGACGCCGAGCGCGGGGACACGGCGAGTACGGGCGGTGCGGGCGCGGACGCAGACTCGGCGGGAGCGCCGGCTGGGGGCGCGGGCGGGGGGGCTGCGGGTGCGCGCGGCAAGTGGGGCCGGCTACTTTCGGGCGGGTCGCTGGACGCGGGCGAGGCGCCGCGCGCAGCCTTCACGCGCTCGCTGAGCGCCCGCGACCGCCAGGCGACCTGCAACACTCTCGCCGTCGCGCCCGCGGAGAGCGCCGCTGCACTCACACTCAAGGTGTGTACGATTATTAATCCTAACAAAACTACATACTTAAGTATAAAACAAAATCTACTAAGTGCAAAACGTAAATATTTTTTATTATTTTTTTATTTATATTATTATAATAGTTAGTGTTTTATTCTTTTAATTTATTTTTGTTTGCGTTTTTGAATTTTTCTCATTTAGTTAAGCAATAAAGCGCCTTTTCTTTTATTCTGTCTCTGCATCACCCTATGGTTGACTGGTAGCATTAAGTCCGCCATTGTACATGTACAACGTCCCCCTTATTAATAAACTATGATTAGCGTCAGAATAACTTTACTCTAAGACTTACGAAAAGATTAGGCATTTTATGGTATTAATAAACTAGGAGTAAGGACGGAGTTAACTAATCAAAATTTACTCCCGGAGTAAAAGTTACTCCGCGGTGCCACATGGTTTAACGCTTGAGTAAGCATAGATTTGTATTATATTTCCAACTTCTTTTAAGATATCTATAGGTACTTAATATAAAATTAATTAATATTATGTTTATAGCAGTTTTTCCGCTAAATAATACCCCAAAACCTGCAAGCAAATGTGTGAGTGCACGCATAAGCATGCGTAACGCACCTCCCTCCTCCCACACTGCTTATGCGTGCACTCAGATGCAAGATCGTGCAAACACCACCACCACACAAGCAACAATGTCGGCAAGATCGTGCAAAGCCCCACACCACCATGCAGGTTGCAAAACTCGACGCGCGTTTCGCCCCGAACCCGGAGCATCCTCAGGAAGTGGACCTGCGAACAAAGTTCGTTACTAACGAACAGGCTTTGCACGATCTTGCCGACATTGTTGCTTGTGTGGTGGTGGTGTTTGCACGATCTTGCATCTGAGTGCACGCATAAGCAGTGTGGGAGGAGGGAGGTGCGTTACGCATGCTTATGCGTGCACTCACACATTTGCTTGCAGGTTGTGGGTATTATTTAGCGGAAAAACTGCTATAAACATAATATTAATTAATTTAATGCTATGGATTTCCGCAAAGTAACGCCTGATTCTATTAACTACTAAATATAACCTAAATATATTTTCATATTTGTTGTTTTAAACACTTACGGATTTTGTCGCGGTGCACTTTTCTTTTACCCGACGTTTCGGCTACTTTCCAGCAGCCGTGGTCACGGGAGGACTCAGTCCTCCCGTGACCACGGCTGCTGGAAAGTAGCCGAAACGTCGGGTAAAAGAAAAGTGCACCGCGACAAAATCCGTAAGTGTTTAAAACAATGAACAATATTCGCGTAAACATAAGAAATCAATATATTTTCATATTTGTTTGGTGTTCGTTCAAGTACTTACTAGTGTCTGATTTTATAATTATTATGGATTAAAAATAATAGAGATTATTTTATTGACGATTTGAGAATGATAGAAGTAATTGAAGAAATATTACCATTAATAAGGCATGTGAAATTGTATAAACCTCGCAATATCATTTTTATATAAATATAATATTTTATATAAAATAGCACAAATTCTAAAACCACTATTTTGATTTTGACAAGAGAAATACAGAATTTACTTAGGTTCGCTTGTGATAGATATGATTGTCAAATAAAAGTGTCAAATTTCAAAATTTAGCTAATTGTCAGTGTGTTTTTAATCGACATTTCATTCATTTTAGTTCATTTTGTTCATTCTTTTCATGTGTGTTGCCATAACATACACCTTAATCTCAGTGTAAGAATTGTATTGTTACTCCGAACCTACTTAGTATTTATTAATACCGTTATTAACACGTAGCTGGGCGTTTTTCAAAAAATATGTACATTTGCGAATTTGGGGTGTCCAAGACTTTAGCTATTTTTTATAATTTTTGTATGCACCATACTGTAACAAACTGCACATTTATTTAATAGTTACACATTTAAGTTACAAAATTGACAATAATATGCAATATTACTATCACTGACGTTAAAATATCGTAAAACTAAGAACAAAAAAGTTTAAAATATGCATGTCCCACCTACATGTTTGAAACTTTCAAGCCTTAAGTACGATTAGATTAATTAAAAAACGTCACTATTTTTGCCTCTGTGGACGTATGATAAACTCATAACACAGTTTAGAGCTCTGTATTGTACCAATTTGGGCTTGAAATATCTCAAATTGATTTATTATTGTTGTCCCAGGAATATGACAAAACCGGAATTCCGGTTATCGTCACGGTAAAATTTTCATACTTTGAAGCAATATTCCCCTAAAATATGGTATTTTTTCATTTCTGACAATACTTATCTTGTCTCTGGTCTAACCGCTATTTTAAAACAAATGTCGGTGTCTTCAAAATCCGTGACGAAATTGGGCGCATTGCGGTGGTGCCGATTTGGATTTCAGGATAGTAACAGGATTTTATGAGGAATGTCGCAGTTTATTATGTTATTCGCCGTAACACGATCACACTTCTGTTTTTAAAATATCATAAAATAAGTCGAAAGTAATCATAAAATTAACACAACAGCTTCAATTTTTGTTTGAAAGTTTGTTCATATGAATTCGTCACATAAGGTTCGTCACGTATTGTACAGCCGGAATATTTTTGTGACGCACTGGAACTATAAGGCTGTGGCTACATTTTGGTAATGAATATTAATAAAATAAACAATCTTTCGACCATTATGATTTTTTTTCATTTGGAATAGGCAAGTACTTGACCACAAATTGCCCGATGGTAAGCAATGCAGTGTTCTAAGATGAGACACGCTTAAGCTATTAAGAATAGAATAAGTTAAGATTTCAAAAAATATGCGTAAACCTTAAAAAAAAAACATAAAAAAGGTATTTTTTATTTAGTTAAGTATAATTTTTTTCTTTTGATTCAGATTAAAATAAATAAAAAAGATTACCTTATAATTATGGTTATAGACTGCTAAATTAAAATGTTCGACCAAATATTATTAATTTATGTAAACTAAGCTTAGTTTTTTCCAGTTTGTCACATGCATTTCCAGATAGTCACTGTCCCATATTTTTACCGAGATAAATCTTAGTCTTATTTAAGAAATATTTAGTCATTTAAAAATATTAGTGTAGTTGTAGTTAGCTCTGGATTTGCTATTTATTTTATTTGTTACTTTGTTAAATTTTATTTTAATTAGTTGGTAGAAATACATAGTATTAATGGTCGAAAGTTCCTACTGTGACGATCTCGAAAGAAAAACGATTGTTCAGCAATGATTATAGTGATTTTTTTATAACTAGATTTTTTTGTTCAAAGATTTGAATGTTATTTACTAAATAATAAAAGCAAATTGACACACAAACTTATATATTTTATTTTATTTACATGTTTCCTTTGTGACGAACCGGAACACGTTCCTGTGAACTGTTCCATAAAAATTGAGATTATAACGTTGCTTTTAATTATACTGTCCGGAATCTTTTTTATTTTTATTTAAAAAAGTATATTTTATACATTGAGATAAAAAATTACATTAAAATGTATCTAAATCAAAAACCTGTTCCGGTTCGTCACGTGTACATCTTTTTTGAAAAACGCCCAGCTATTCTGTGACTAATCTAGAATTAACTACTCCCAGTGTAACTTTGGAGTAAGAGAAGAATAAGCAATTTTTATTTAATAAGACTGCGTGAGTTACAAAAAAAGTGTAAAATAAATAAATAAATCAGAATAAGTAAACTGTGCGGTTCGTACACCTTGAGATGCTGCTGCTGTTATAGATAATTCTGTATGCTGAATGAAACTAAGATGCTGCTGCTAATATGTATAATTGCTATGATAAAAGATAAAATGCTAATTGCTATATGCTAACGAGTTACACTAGTCCGCAATGCGCGACGGTTTTGCGTGAACTGATCTTAACACTAAAGTTAAGTCTAAAATGAGCGCGCACGTGAAATATACAAAATGATGATGATGCGTTTATATTTTGGACTTTGTACGGTTGCACCGTACATGCTCCCGGACGGCAAGAGAAGTGGCTGCTGGATGACTGATTGATGGAATGCTAGATGAGCTAACCTACTGACAAGGTGATAGAAACAATCAACTAATGCTAAGTAACAGATGAAACCCGACAATAATACTACTGATCGATCTTAAAACTACAGGGTCCAAAAATAGGGGAAGTGTTTTTATTCACTTGCTCACTACACTTAACACAACACTCTAATTGTTTGCTCATTTCACTCACACACTTATCACTTACACTAACACTCACACATTGGTCGATCATGGCGCGCGGAGGCGCCACCGGACATTGCGCGGCCGGGGCGGCCGGCGCATCCGGGACGGCCGGCGCGACCGGGGCGGCCGGCGCGGCCGGGGCGGCCGGCGCATCCGGTGCGGCCGGCGCGACCGGCGCGGCCTGGGCGACTGGCGCCACCGAGGCAGCCGGCGCGGGCGGCGCTGCAGGCCGACGGGCCCACCACAGGCCTACTGCTACTGCTAACACTACTGCCGCGAGACAGTATAGGACGGCGTAGTGATGAATGTCGTGAGGCGACAATTTGTTTTCCATCTGCTCCGATGCTGTTTTCATCTCTTTGATGCGCTCCCCGAGAGCAAGCAAAGAGCGATTGTAGCTCCCAATCTCTTCGTGTTCAATCCGAGGCAAAGTAATGTTTATGAGATGATTAATTGGCGCGATTTCTGGCGCAAAGACTACCGGCTCTGTATCAAGTACATTATTAATCTGCTTATGTGAATTGATCGTAAACGTAGAACTCTTGATTATACATTCGTCCCATAAAGTGATGACGTTGTCGCCAGTCACCTGTTCGTTAGTAACCCGATCTTGACATATTAACCTCAGAGTACAATGACCGCAGCAATGTATTAAAAACTTATTTATTTCAATAGGTGTCCACGACGTCTCGCATTGTGTAAGTGTCGTCTTACACACGTGGCTTTGTTTATCTTTTAAACAAAGGTCGTCGTCAGCCTGTCTGTGGTAGACGGGCGTTTGTACGGCGCAAAGATAAACATTTTTTGATGAATATCTGAAACACTTATTGACGTCGCTATCGGTCATGGGAATAAAGGTGTCCTTTCTGAAGTTCATGGCTACATGCTTTGCTATGGGTATTATGCTGACCATCGTATTCCCCATTGGCTGCGGTAATGGAAACATCGTGTAGATCTCGTAATTCTCTTTATTGATGAGTGGGATTTCGATTTCAAAAATAAAATATTCTTGAGTCATTCGAACTTTAACCTTCATTATCTTATATATATGTGCTAATTCTGCTTGTAAGTTTTCCACTGGTAATGTTAAATCTTTAGGTAGCTGTCCACTAATGGTATTAAGCTCGTTGAGTAATTGAGAAGGACTGAGAAGATGAACATTAAATTGATTTAGGTTAGTGATGGTGTCAAGTAACTCATCTTGAATGCCCTTTAAGCTTGAAAGAATATTATTCGCTATTATGCTAGTTAGAATAAAATCTGTTGTAGCTCGTGTATCGCTGATCTCTCGCTGTAGAATGGACATTTGTATGTCAAGATTTTGTAAATGCTTATTGAACAACTTGTGTTGATTTTCCATTGTCCCTTCTATTCTTTGTAGTAAACTGTTTTCTGCTTCGATCACGGATGTTTGATTTTTCCATAGTTGTAATAAATGGTTTTGATTTTCCCTAACTAAACTGATATCTTGTTCGTATTGTTGTGCGAAACGCTCGTCTAGAACGCCAAACAATGAGTTTGCGATGTAACCGACACCGTTGATAAGTCCACGTCGCGTGCGCGGCACGCGCTTCGGCGTGGGCGTACCAAAATGCTGATTTAACAACATTCGATCGTAGAATCTTAACTCGTCGCAGCCGTGATGTAATTGTACTAACACGATATTACAATGGCTGTATAATGCATGATTCGATGCGCACATATTTTCTAAATGGTTAACATAATTATCAAGAGTTTCAGAACCTTTCCAGTACGGTTTCATGTTATAGTATGCTATTAATTTCCAGCTGTTTTCTATGAAATGCATTGTTCCTAATTTATTAAAAAAGATGTGCTTGTCTTCATTTATTCTTGTTATGTTAAATGGATAGTTATGAGTCGCTTTTATTGCTGTTGTAAACATTAAAAGAAACAATGTAAATATATTCAATAATGTTAGAGATTGAACGTTAAATATTCTGTTCGGAATACGTCTAGTCCGTTTATTGCGGGGCGTATCTATGGCTTGATTTTGCTGAGTTTGCTGCTGTTCATTATTTACCGGAAGAATCGATAATTTTACTATTGGTCGTTTGATAATACCGCTCTTTGTTTTTAAACTGACCACCCTGACGTGTCCGTCTGTTCCAGGATGTAAATCTACTACACGACCTAGTGCCCACTTTCCAGGTGGTAGGCAATTTTTTTTTTTTTTTTTTTTTTTTTTTTTTTTTTTATTTTTTTTTTTTTTTTTTTTTTTTTTTTTTTTTTTTTTTTTTTTTTTTTTTTTTTTTTTTTCTCCGGCTCGAAGGACCATAAAGATGTGCGGTTCGTACACCTTGAGATGCTGCTGCTGTTATAGATAATTCTGTATGCTGAATGAAACTAAGATGCTGCTGCTAATATGTATAATTGCTATGATAAAAGATAAAATGCTAATTGCTATATGCTAACGAGTTACACTAGTCCGCAATGCGCGACGGTTTTGCGTGAACTGATCTTAACACTAAAGTTAAGTCTAAAATGAGCGCGCACGTGAAATATACAAAATGATGATGATGCGTTTATATTTTGGACTTTGTACGGTTGCACCGTACATAAACATAAAATCGGAAAACTAATACGCACAATAATTTTTACACATAAATTAATAATATTATTATGATTTTATTTATTTATTTGTTTTTATTTATACACTATAAATGTTGTGCAGCAATCGGACTTCCAAAAAAAAGTCGAAATTTTATTATAAATTTATTAATTAATTATTACAATATAAAAATTACTAATTCTAATGACGACTATTACATTCAGCGATTGAACATAAAGTACATTTCTAACACAATGCAAAATAAATGAAAACTGACGAAATGCTGACGCTGCGCCTCGTGCCGCTGCCGCGTGACGTGGTTGGAGTGCTGCATCGGCGATCTTCTTATTTATACATTATTATACATTATACATAAATAATTTATTAAACATAATATACATTATACATATACCATACTGCATAATTACATTACACGATACTAACCAACCAAAAATTTTAATAAAATATAAAAATATCATTGTAAAATCACATCTAATAAATTTTTATTAGATGTAAAAAGAGCAGTTTCAATAATCTCATTACAGAGTTCTTGCTACAACTGCGATACTCCCGAGTATATCATGCGTTGAAACTGTTGCAGGCTGCATTCGGTCGCAGTCGGACGAGCAGCGTGCTCGGTGCGACGACGCGGCGAGAACCCATCGACGAGGAGACCGAGGAGCGCAAACCCGCCCCCGCTTCCACCCCTGCCGCGGCTCCCGCCCCCGCCCCGGCCCCCGCACCGGCCCCCACCCCGGTCCCCGCACCTGTACCGGCCCTCGCACCGGTGCCGGCGACGGCCCCCGCGACGACCGTGCAGGACACCGCACTCGCGGAGCTGCGGCGAGACGTGCGGAACGAAGTGCAGCGACTGCAGCTGAAGGTATGTTGGCCGTATTCGCTTATATTACCAAAGCCATGCGAGCCCGGCTAGACGAGCAGGAGATGAGTGAAATAACGCTTGTGTTGGGTTTCACTGGACAACCGACAATTGCACCCTTAAGCACACGGATTCGGGATTGGCGTAACGTCATAAATAAAGTATTATCTACCAGTCACCTAGGATGAAATGGATGCACTTATAGTTGGCGTTAATAGCTTGTCATAACATAGATATTATGTAATTGCAGTTGGGGCGAGTGGAGGAACTCCTGACGATGCTGGCGGCGCGGCTCGGGGCGGACCCCAACGACGCGACCCCGGACACGGAGCGATCCGACCGCACCGACCGATCCGATCGAGGCGAGAGATGCGATCGCACCGACCGAACCGATCGAGGAGATAGGTCCGAACGCACCGACCGATCCGACCGAGGAGATAGGCCCGAACGCACCGACCGATCCGACCGAGGCGAGAGATCGGATCGCACCGACCGAACGGATCGAGGAGAGCGATCCGATCGTACCGACCGCCCGGAGAGGACAGACAAGAGCGACCGGCCCGAGCGGCCCGACCGCATCGAGCGGGTCGAGCGCCTCGACAGAGACGGCGCACTCGCCAGAAAAAGACGAACAAAAGTAAGACTCAATTTTAATCTCTCAATCTTAAATTGATTCAAAATTAAAAATAAAGAAAATTCGTAAAAAAAAAATATCTTAAAAACCTCGCAACACATGGTCACCCCTACAAGCCGTACCTGTGATAGGCGTTGATAGCCTTGCGGGTGCCGCTCGGTATCGCCAGTCGCCACGCGTTGAGTCGACGTTAATTATTTTATAGGAAAAAATATACCGTTATAGGTGGCATAATGTTTTACATATTATACATATATTGTGGGTACTAGAATCGAATACCGATTACGCTTCTTAAATGAATAATTTTGTATTAGGATATAACATGCTGCATTCTTTATTTTTAATTTTTCCTAGGAATTTCATATCCAGCAGATAGATGTTTTTTTTTTCAGTTATTTATTTTGATTTCTGATGTAACTGTGTGTTGTCGCCAGGCGCGAAGCAAGGGCGCGGCGCCGGCGGTGCCGACGCCGACGTCGCCGACCGGTCGGCCGGACAGCGCGCCGGCGGCCGGCAGCCCGGGCTCGGCGTCCGCGCGCCGCCGCGACTTCGTGTAGCGCGCAGCGGCGGCCGGCGCCCCGCCCTAGCCCCGCCGCCCGCCGCCCGTCGCCCCGCACCTCTGAGGACGTTCACGCGCCTCCACCGTACCGGTCAGCGCGTCTGGCCAATTTTTTGAAGCAGCTTTTTACAATGAACATTGGTTTGCAATCGAACATGTGATCTTTATCTATCACTCGCTCCGCCGTGCCGCGCGCTGGCGTCCCCGACGAGCGAGGAAGCCGGCGATTGCCGTCGATTTTTATATAAAAATTACAAAACTCTAGTCAAAACTGCCCCGTCGGCGACGCCACTGTCGCGGCGGCCACTTTTAGCGTTTAATTTAATTTTAAGGGAAGTAATCTTGTGATGGTAACGTACGATACTCGGTTGCGATATTGTCGTCGCAGTAGCGTCTTGTAATTTAAAGTATCGGCGTGGACGGGTGGAGGTCCGCGACGCCGCCCCGCTCGATGTTGCTCGGCACTGCTCGGTGTCGTTCGGCGCCGTTTGGTGTCGCTCGGCGCCGCTCGGCGTCGCTCGGAGCCGCTCGGTGTCACTCGGCGCCGCCGCCTCCACCCGAGGGGTCGATCAAGTCTCCGAGAGGAGCGCCCGTCGAGACTGCCTTGTGCTTTAGCGGCCTGCACTGTTGTAGCAATATTACTTATAATATAATTATAGTTTAATAGAGTTAGGCGATTTGTAAAAATATGTAAAATATTGTAATGTACGCGATATATTTTTGAGCAATACTCTTAACACACAATCGTGGCATTGTAACGTACGACGTCATCACTCAAACGACCAAATATTTTCTTACCGTTGGAGCATAATGTTGTATAGCGCGCGTGTGTCGTCGCAACTCTGAGCTTGTACGCCGCGGGGCTGGCGGGCGGCGCCGCTGCCGACGTCGCTCGGTCTGTTGTAATATTAGCACGGAATTAGGAATTATAATGGAATTATATCAAATGCTACTCGTACCTGTCACAAAACTGAAATAACTTCTCTATCGTGAGGCACGAGCGCGAGCGAGCCCCGTCCGCGCCAGCCCCCTTCGGCTAAATTATTGATACTATCTTTACACGCTTTGAACACAAGTTAATTATTGTAGTAGTTAATAATATTATGTAACATAGTCGTATCTATTGAATGAGTTTTTCATATACCTAACTATTAAGAGTCTATGTAAAGAGTTTATTTCCTCGTTTCGAAATCGCCTTGTTATATGAATTATAGCCGGGGAAGTATTTATATTTCTGTAAATCGGAAGGTTGTCAGCAAGTGATCCGTTCCTGATACATATCTAACGAAATCGGCGCAACATAGACGCGGGTCGCGATGACGAGCGCGGCCGCCGGCGCCGGCACCCCTCCCGCCCCCTATTCAAGGGCAATAGGGCCCGGAGCGGTGTCAAGCAGCGCCCGGGGCGGAGTCCCTGCAGCACCCAGGTCGGTGTCCGAAGCCCCCGGCGAGGTGTCTAGTAGCGCCCGGCGCACGGCCGCCTCGCGCCACCGCCGGTCACACGCTAAGCCGCTGCTCCTATTGTCTTTTTATTAAGAATATATCGAGATGAAATTTATATTTGTTTTATTACCCACTCCCGTGCCGATCGGAGCTCCTGTCCGGTGAAAAAGAGAGAGCGTGACATTATAGGACATTAAAGTCGGTCTGAAATGTCGTAAAGTAACCGCTTCAAGGAGTGTGCTTAGGTTAGGTAATTCAAAGTTTTGTCCCTTCCTTAATTATAATCAAGTCAAAACGTATGAATAATACATAACACAACAAAATATTGTGAAACAGGCCCAGGTGTACCGTGTAGAAACATCATAATATTATGGTCACCAAATGGAAAAGCTTGTATTTAACTACTTGTATCACACAGATAATATTTCTCTTATATTACTTAGTTT
This sequence comes from Glaucopsyche alexis, assembly GCA_905404095.1. Lineage (NCBI taxonomy): Eukaryota > Metazoa > Arthropoda > Insecta > Lepidoptera > Lycaenidae > Glaucopsyche > Glaucopsyche alexis. The sequence continues at coordinate 21,861,071 of FR990060.1, read as the reverse complement.
CACTGTTCTCAGGCAATATATGAGTACATGATATAATAATAATAATAATATCGTTTATTTCATGATGTAATATGAACCTGATGTGAGTGTAACGTGACGTCCATCCGCTGGTAAAAATCACGAATAGGTTAAACATCTCTACACATACCTACAAATTGAGTTAAAGAAAGTGCAAGAGACATTCATTAATTTCTGAAAGGCAATTATAGGCGTTAGTTTTCGGGTGAGTTTTGTTTTAGCTTTTTTTGGCTTATAGGGGCACACGAGCAGTCGCATTACATGGTAGAAAGCGATCACCAACTTCCAGTACACCAGATAAATAACAAAAGAGTTGCCTGTATTTAATTTATCATGTTTTTTCTGGTGAGCTCTCAGTCGAGCCGCTCCACCAGTTCAATGCGGTGCGATCAGAACTCACTTCGATCCAAGCGATTTGATATCTCGCCTCGGTCGGATAAGTCGGTGCGTTCGGACCAATCTGATCTCCTCAATCCATTCGGTCGGTGCCATCCGAATTAAAAATGAAGTCATCTACTTGTATGACCTACATGTTTTTCTGGAACACACTACGAGTAGCTAAATTACATAAAAGTTCTTGGTACTTTTATTAATATGATTTATGTATTTGAATGAAAAAAAAAAACTCTATTATTTTTATCAGAGGAGTAAATTATATTACATAAATGAAAAAATTACCAAACAAACAAAGGTTTTCTGTAGATTTTTTAAGACTACTATTTTATTAATAATAAGGTTTCTATATACTCGTAAATGGGGCGCTTACTTAGGTATACAAATACTCGACCTGAGAAATGTAATAAATTAAATGAGTGAGGAATAGCCCGCAGGACTTATTGTCATCCTAGAACCTAGATACCACTAATAATAATGCAATCGATGGGGAGGGTCGCGTGGTGTGTGTGGGCGGCCTTACGTAACGCGCGCATGCGCGGTGCTGCGCGGGGCGGCGTGCGCGGGGCGGCGTGCGCGGGGCGGCGTGCGCGGGGCGGTGTGCGCACGGCGCGGGTCGATGCGGCGCGCTGCGCGGCGAGCGGCGGCAGTCTCAGCCCGGCTGCGAGCGCGAGTGGCGGCCCGAGCCCGAGTGCGTGTTGCGATGAAGGTACAGACGCCCTTCCCCGTAGCGGGCTAGCGGTATGAGGTAGCTGTAGCGCGGCCCCGGTAGGTGCCCGCCGTCGTCACGCCGCACCGCCGCTCACCACACGCACTGCACCGAGCACCCTGCCTCCGCATGAGTCGCTGTCACATCTTCACCCATTTATTGATTTTGGCACAATTCATGTCGTAACTTTTAACTAAATTTCACGACTTTCACGTACTATATACAATATAGATAGTTCTTCACGGCTACTTTGTAATGTATCTTATTCACACAAAATGCATGTATGTTTTGTATCTAATGGTAGAAAGAGATAGTAAAGTCTCTCTATTGTGTATATCTCTACCCTCCATAATTGTGTAATTTTTAGCACTCATTAGCTAACTTATAATCTTACCATTTTTAATTCTACCTACAGTTAGTATATTCATCCCATTACAATTATTATAGTAAACCTTTATTTCTATACGTTTCAATTGAATATAAGTTAAAGATGGTCGCGTTTTTATGCAGAAACATGGGCAAGACGTTTAACTCTGCAGTGGCATTTTCCAAAGATATTATTGGTAAAGAAGAAAGATAATAGGCGTAAAATTTACACTTCGTAGGAATATTTACCAATTAAACTTTAGCTAAACAGCTAAACTGTTTATAAAATAATATTATAGGTGATAGATTATTACATTTATAATTCACGGAAAACGACTAATTAATAATACATATTTTTTATTTCAGCAACACAAAGAGATATTTATAATCTCATATAATGCTAAAGTTACCCAAAGGCCTTAAAAAGAAGAAAAAGGGAAAAAAATCCAAGCGAAAAGGTGAGGACGATTTATTCACTGAAGAAGAATTAGAAAAATATAGAAAAGAGCAGCAACAGAAACAAGCGGAAAGTGGAGAACCTTCAGCTAAAGAGAACGAGGAATGGTCAAAGTTCAAAGATTTAACTACTGGAGTAGATTCAGTTCTTAAAAAAACACAAGGTGACTTAGATCGAATCAAATCTACTTCGTTTTTTCAACGGGTGCCTACTGGAGCAAAAAAAGTTGAAAAGGTCGTTAAAGAAGAACCTATAAGACCAGTAGTCGAAGTAACTGAAGCAGACTTTCCTCAATTGGTTGCTGCAGCTGCAGCGGATGCTGAAGTTGAAAGTGGGGATAAAAGTGATTATGGTGTAACTGACGACGAATCTGACGAAGACGACGATCAAGACGATATATTTGATACGTCTTATGTTGATGCTGTAGAGCGCGGTGAAGTAAAACTTGCATATGTCCCAGATTCACCCGACGATTTTAAGGACGACGACATATTTGACACTTCTCACGTAGACGCCCTAATAAAAGGACAAGAAACCAAAACTGCCAAAAGGAAAAAAGGACTTGACATAGGAGTTGCTGTTGAAGTTTTAACAGGGCGTATTGATAATGTTACTATCACAACTAAGAAATCAAAACGAGTTATACCAGGCGATCTTTTACTAGAGAATGTTGATAGAGAATCAGCACCTGTTGCTCCAGTGATAGAAACAGAACCTGTTGAAAAAAGTATCTTAGACTTGGACACTGATATTCCAATCACTAGTCCAATCGATTTAAGCGTATCTTTACATACTACACTTCTAAAGCAACAAAAAAACGAGGTTCCTGAGGAATTTGAAGAAACGAAAGAAGAAATCAAACAACAACCGGAGGAAGAAACTGAAATTGACGAGTTCACGTTACTAGCAGCTGAGTCTCTTGAAACAAAAACTGAAGTTATTAAACTTGAAGAAAAAGAAATTGTACTTGAACCTGTTTTACAAGAATCGTGGTCAGCATTTGAGGCGGATAAAAATGAATCAGTGTTTGCAGAAGGAATTGTTGAAGACCAATTTGATGTCTTAGACCCATACATTGATCAAGACGATCCCTTTGATACAAGTTTCGCGGAAGCTGTAGTACTGAAAACTACTGAGCAAATAAAACAAGCAGCTGTTATTTTAGAAGACGACGAAGATTTCGATCCAAGAGCTGAAGAATATCGTGAAAAATATAACAATAGAAGAAAATCATCAGTTCGAATTCATCTTATAAATCCTGCTGGTGTAAGGGAATCTATTACCTCCGATGATATAAACGACGAAGATAAGCAGGCTCGTGACCTTTTAAGTAGTAGTGTAACAGACTTAACGCAGCTAGGCGATTCTCCATTGGACCCTTTGGATATTCAAGACAATGAAATTGATCCTTTTGACACTACCATTGTCGATAAAATAGTAGCACCAGGTAAAGTTGAATTGAAATTATTAGAACAAGAACTTATTGGTGAAACTAGATCAACCCCTATTTATAGAGTCCCCAGTGATCCTGACTTTGATCCTCGTGCTGATGAACCTAAATCAGTAGAGAGAAGGGCATCTCGACCAGAAAACCTTACGGTCAATAAAAGTGTCGTTTTTGATATTCAAGGGGAAGGTCTATCTGCCCCCGATCAGAAATCAAAACCCACTAAACCTTTAACACCATATTATACTCGGGAAGTTTCTATTACAGAGGATTTAAACGAACAATTTGATTCTGGGGAAAACAAAACCCAAATACTAACCAGAACGAGATCTCAAGAAGATTTAACAAAGACTCAAGAATACCAAACCAAGCGAAGACACTCTGAATTTCCTCAAAATAGTGCAAAGAGTGCACTAATTGCAACTGATTTGCTTCACGGAAGTTCTACTGATATTCAAGTCAAAGTTTTGACTCCGACCGCTCCAATCACTGAACACGACTTGGAAGTAGACGAAGACCCATTTGATACTTCATTTGCAACTAACATACAACCTAGTCGTATTGAATTAAAACTATTAGCCAAAGAATTTTCTACAGAGGAAAGTTCCAATAATACCACAGAACAGGGCACAGATTTATTAGAACCGTCAGATGATTTATTTCAAATAAAAGCATTGTCGCCTGAACCGTTGAGTGCTTCAAAACTTCCTGAGGAAGATTTTGATCCATTTGATACGTCATTTGCTAGTGACTTGAATCCAGGAAGAACTGAGTTAAAGCTTCTAGAGTCTGAATTTTTGAATTAATTGAGCAAAATGGCGTTTAACCCATTTTTAAGTATCAACGAGCCGACAGCTGCGGTCTCAACAGATGATCTTAATCCATTTATGATGGCAGATACCAATGTCGACGCGTTTGTACCCGGTGACAATCCATTTGCAGCAAGTAACCCCTTCTCAGACTTCGGTGTTGATTATGAGCCACCGGCTGGTGACACAGTTCCTATTAACATTTTTGGTGGTGTAGAATCTGCCAGCATTGGTGCTAAGCAATTTGATGATACGCATTCAATGAACATCTTCGAAAATACGCAAACTAATACAGAACGTATAGAAAAGCCGACTGACCTTGAGCTAATACCTACAATTGTCGATTGTACTTTTTCGGAAGAAGATGACAGCAACAGACATCAGCCACCAGCAAGACCCTTGCCCCCAGAAACACAAAATTTAATTTTGAGTGTAACGGGGCAAATGGAGTTCACAAGCTCTGACTTGCTCGATCGCATTCCACCGACTCGTACTCCAAGTCCTGTTTCTGTGCGAGATATACATTCACCGAGTCCAACGCCTGAACCGGATATGGTATCAGAACCTGTAGTACCTGATTCACTTGACATAAATCGAAACAAGCCTGCACGTCCCCCTCCTGCTCGTCCACCCAGACCTGCGCCGCCTCCGAGACCTCAACTGCCTCCTCAGCAACCGCCTCAGCAATCTCCTCAACCAGTAGTCGATGATATTAATCTTTTTGATGCTCCTATCCCAGTGACAGTTAAGCCAACAAAGGAAGCTATTCTTAGTCTTTACTCTGCTCCTAAAAAAGAAGAGAAACAAATTGATTTTTTGAGTGATGACATCCCAGATTTCCAATCTGAAGTTGAGATGATTCCATCAAATACTCAAGAGCCAGCTACCGCTATCATGGACTCATCTAATATATTTTTTGAAGAATCTGCAGTAAAAAATGATAAAGAACCAACCATAGCCAATACGGAAATAAATCCACCTGAAGAGGTACCAATGGATTGCTCTGAACCTCCGACAGAAATGAATACGGCATCATTAAATGCCTCCCCCTTTGCTGATATAACAGACAATGATGATTTGCAAAATGGAAAGAGTGAGCAAATAAACTATGAAAGTAATCCCTTTGAAAGCAATTGTTCTGAGTTCCTTAAGGAACAACCAGAATCGTTGACAGATTCTTCACAGCCAGTCTATACAGAATCTCCGTTTTCGATGCAAAACCATGCTTTTGAATCTGCACCAACAGAAATGCAATCAGAGAATATATTTACATCAGAGCCATCGAATGTATTCCAGGATACGATAGTTACAAGTGCAAATATTTTTGGCGATAATCAAAATAGTTTAGTAACGCAGGTACAATCTACAACTGCCACCGATGATTGGAATACAGTGCCAAGTGAGAATTTGCCACAAGACGCGTTTCCTGGATCACAGGATGCGTTTGCGGGATCTCAAGACGCCTTTGCTGGATCTAAAGATGCTTTTGCTGGATCAAATGACGCCTTTGCTGGATCTCACGATGCCTTTGCTGAACCACAAGGTGCTTTTCCTGAATCTCAGGATGCCTTTGACGCTTTTTCTGCGAAATTCGACTCTGCGGGTGGAAATCAAATGAACACAGGTGAGTATTTTTCTATTTGCACCTAATTTAGTAAAATTGTTTTAAAGTTTTTTTTACAATTTAATATTAAATATTATGTAATACTATTGTCAATAATTTATTTTTCCTTTCTTTCGTTCTATTCGTATAAAAATCAACAAATTTGTACAAAGTACCAGGCGATGTGATTGGATGTCATGTAACACTTTAATCGTAATGAGTACACAATATGCCTTCTACGAGCCCAGACCATGACGTGTACGGTGTAACCAATTTAGCCTTTGAAAGTAAAAACTTTTCCCGATAATTATGGATCATTTGATAATCTGAACTTTATAAATTAGTGAGTTAGTTTAAGTCCATTTTATTATAATATTTTAACACGTAGGTAAAATTCAAGCTTTTTGGGACCTTATCTTTTTTTGGGATTATCTTTTGTTAATTTACTCGAAGTTTTATGGTAAAATGGACTTAAAACAATTTTTTACTAATAAAGTCTAGTGCTACTAGAAGTTAAATAAAAAAAAACGCCGTAAAGAACATTTTCAGAGGTTTCCATAAATATTATTAAATCAAATCAAATCAATTTATTCAAACACACAAAAATAGATACAACACAAATATACATAAATAGTATATATATCACGTCAATCCGATCCCGTGCTAAGTTGAACTTGTGTTACGGGTATCAGAGAACGGATATATATTAAGTCATAAACACACACAATTCTATGCTATACAATACTATACATAAATCTTATTTACATCATTTAAATAAATTATAAAATTAGGAGAAACTGACAAAATTTGCTCTAAAACGTTTTTTGTTTCATATCTCTAACTTCTTTTTTATAAAATAAATACTCAATACTTCACAATTAATTTACAAACTTCAGAATATATACTACGAGTACTTATCTGAGTTAAAAAGTAAAAGCAAGGCTAAAATTAATAATTTTCTAATGTACATGTTTTTTCTGCTAAAGATTTTGATTTTGATTTTTTTTGATGATTTTGATCCAAGTTCGTTACTGGATCCATTGTTAACAATTCCAGACGCCTGGGGCGACGACGGCAGCGGGGACTACGGCGGGGCGGGGTTCGAGGCGGAGGCGTTCGACCCGTTCCTCAGCATGGGCGCGCCGCCGCCGCCCGCCGCCACGCCCCGCCTCGACCACCAGGCTTCCAAGGACTCCGTCGACGACACCTTCTCGGTGTTCATCAAGTGAGTTTGCTATTTTTATGTTCAAATTAATTTTGTAAATAGGCAATCGGACTAATTTTTTTTATTGCATAAATGAATAGTACTCTTAAATATGAGTAACTTCTCAGAAGAAACCGTATATCAAAAGTCAATATTTTCAAAGGTACAGAGATTTTTATACAAAATTTCGCGAGCCTCTTAAAAACGCTCCATACTAAAATCGCCACACAAATGACGACACTATTGGATTAAAGTGTATTAAGTAGGTATAAAGTATACGGCCGCAGGAATATATTTGTAAATATCTCCGATATTTGTGCATTTAAGTTCATACTTACCATAATGAATGTTTTTGTGTATGATGTGAGTAAACTAATGATGTAGGTTTTGTTTACCAATTTCGCAAAAAAAAAATTTTTTTTTTGGTATAAAGACTCGCGAAATTTTGTATACAAATCGCTGTACCTTTGAAAATATTTACTCTTGATATACGGTTTCTTCTGAGAAGTTACTCATATTTAAGAGTACTATTCATTTATGCAATAAAAAAAAATCAGTCCGCTTGCCTATTTTATCGAAATCGAAAATTTTAAATTCCACCAAATTACTTCATATGGACATACATTGTATTTTTTTATTGCACGCTTAGTTACTGATATTATTATTTAATTTGGTAGCTTTATGTGTTATTTTTTTGTTATTGTTATTTTTGGCTACAACTAGATTAAATATAATCCGAACTTTTAAGTATTAAAATATTCTTTTAAACTTTTTAGACCAAAAGAAAGCGATGCTAGCGGCGCGGATGTGACGGTGCCGGTGCTGGCGCCCCCGCCGCGGCCGCAGGTGCTGCCGGAGTCTCCGCGAGTCAATCCCTTCGACAAATCCGGAGGTGAACCGACACAGGAGAGATTCGAACCCGACAAAGGTATCTCGACGAACTATTTATCGATGAAAACCGTATTTTAATTCATTAAGTGGTTAAAAGATTTAAACCTACATTTTTAGATTTAAGGCAAAATGTTGTGATGTTTTATACTATAAGCCCCAACTTCACCAATTCATTATACCGGATGTAGAGTTAAGCGCGTTTTAAGAAGTTTGGTGAAATCGGGACTAAGTAATTACAAGACGTGCAATAACCGTGATAATGTAACTCAAATCAACATGCGTGCTTTATCTTTTGTGGGCTGTTCATAATGTCAATTATTGACGAACTAGACAATATGACGCTTCATGTGTGAAAAGGTTACTTTACACTCTATTATATGCAAGCAATTAATGTCTTTCCATAACATTTAAATATTTTTTTGTTACTACAACCGTAAGTACAACTAACAATAAATACTATGTGAAAGCTTTTTTTTAAATCGAGCCTGTAAATATGTAGCAACTTGTCATCCTCCTTTAAATTTCGAATTGCGAATAACACTTTGTCACATTGCGACTGATAATCCATCGTCTTTTGAAATGGTGGTCTGACCTGGTGGTGTGTGCAGGTGAGTCGCGCGGTAGTGGCGGGGAGACGCCCCCCACGCCGCTGTTCGACGACGACGTGTCGGTGCCGCTGGAGGACTTCCCGCGCATCAAGTACGACGGCCCTGGCTGGGAGATGCAGCTGAGACAGCCCAACAAGAAGAAGATCACCGGACAGAGGTACCACACGCTCTACACATTGGACTCCATTAGCATATATGTTTATGGAATAAGTACTTACGATCGAATCCAGCTTCTGATGGTATGCAATTACGGCCGCCCTATTCATAGGGCACACAACAGGAGGAGTCATAAAAGGTGTGTCTAGTACGTTGACAATTTATTTCACTCCGGTTTCCATGAGGTAGTGGTATCTACTTAGAATGGCCTGTCTATTTAATTGCTAAAATGATTACTTTTTTCTCGGAAGAAATAGCATGTTTCATACCAATTCTATAAAATATCCATTCGCGTAGGTTCTGGAAGAAGATTTTCGTGCGTCTGGTGTACCAGGGTGACAACCCGGTGGTGCAGCTGCTGAACTCGGCTACGGACAAGGAGCCGATCCAGGAGCTGCCGCTGCAGGCCTGCTACTCCGTGTCCGACATCGGCGCGCAGCAGTTCGACCAGTACGGCAAGATCTTCACCGTCAAACTCCAGTACATCTTCTACAAGGAACGGCCCGGTGTGCGGTGAGTGACAGTTCCTGGCTCAACTTGGGACCTATTTAAAATTAACAAATAGGAATAGCCGGCATTTTGATGAGATAATTTCGTCTTAATTTGCGGATAGATACTGACAGTATTTATCTGTATATGCGTAATGCATCTTAAACGCCATTTGTAGCGATAATTCGACAACATTATCAAACTGACGGAATATACACGTACATAGCCTATTTGTACACTCTGCTTAGTGTCTGGTTATCAAGTAATAAGTTCCTGGTGGCATGTTGCAGGCCGGGCCAGGTGACGAAGGCGGAGCGTATCACGAACAAGTTGTCACAGTTCGCGGCGTACGCGATCCAGGGTGACTACCAGGGGGTGAAGGAGTTTGGCTCCGACCTGCGCAAACTCGGCTTGCCCGTCGAGCACGCGCCACAGGTATACACTAGTACAAACATTATCAGGCAATACTGCGCAAGCTCGGCATACCCGTCGAGCACGCGCCACAGGTATACACTAGTACAAACATTATCAGGCAATAGGGAGTACCAGTTGCGTTAGAAATTAAAACTTATTGGTGTCTAGAGCTGTAACATCGGTGACTCAAAATCACTTACCGCGGTCAAAGTCGTTTTTAGTTCCAAAACGTCTGTGTTATTACCTTATTTACGAGTTCAAGTGGACATTTTAACTTGTCGTCATGCAGGTGTCGCAGCTGTTCAAGGTGGGGTCGTTGAGCTACGAGGACGTGAAGCAGTTCAGCAGCCTGGTGGAGGAGGCGCTGTTCCGCATCCCCGTGCACCGCGACCGCGCGCTCACCTACAAGATGGAGGAGGTAGATGTGACACCATGGTCTGACAGATACCTACCGTAAATACTTTTGGCTTTGTTGTATTGAGGGAGCGAGGGTAAAAATACCCTGGGCAACTTTCAGCCCTTTAAAATATGGCTAAGCACTGGTAACCCTTATGGTATTGCAGATGTCCATGTGATAATGAGAACCAAAAAGCGCCTTCCATGACGGATCTAAAAGTATATTAAAAAATAAATAAAGTCCCCCCTCCCACCTCCAAAATCCTGGGGTCAAATTTATCTCCAAACATAAATTCTGATATCCGAATCCACTTATGACCGTTAGTGCCGTTTCAGGTCCAAATAACGGCGGTGGACGAGCTGTATGTAGAGCAGGACGCGGAGGGCGCCGTGCTGAAGCAGATCGCGCGCGTGCGACTGTTCTTCCTCGCCTTCCTCAGCGGTGAGTGACAGACATGAAGGTACGAGGGTCGTGACATCGTAAGGAAGTAATCAACTTGGGGCAGTTGACACTTGCCGAACGTCCGACCTATATATTATATTGTATTGTGTCAGTCATGCCTTACGGGATGATACGAACATTATGTGTAATCAGACACGATGGACTTCATTATGTCACCAGGCATGATAGGTGTTATAATAATAATAATATAATATAATAATATCTATGGACGCTTCACACCACGTCAATCTGATCCCGTGGTAAGTTCTCGAGAAACTTGTGTTACAGGTACCAGACAACGGGAAGTATATTTAATAATGTTATACTATACACATATTTAAGATTTTTATTATATTATACACATATTTAATACACATCCATGACCCAGGAACACAGAAAAACTTTTTGTTCCTTCGGCGGGATTTGAACCCGCGACCCCCGGCTTGAGCACCAACACACTCAACCAACTGAGCCACAGAGGTCGTCAGGTGTTATATTGTGTTACCAGGCATGCCGGATGTGGAGCTGGGCGTGAACGACCTGCGGCGGCAGGGGCGTGAGGTGGTGGGGCGCCACGACATCATCCCCGTCGTCACGGAGGAGTGGATCCGCGTCGAGGCACCTGAGTTCCACACCTGCGTCAGTCCGCACGACTTTCACGAGTCGCAGATCATCAAGTAATCATATACTATATTCAATTCTACTGATGTAATCAGCAAACATCTTATTATTCGTTATGTCAACTATGGTCTGTGAAAATAAAAAAAATATTTTAAATCCAATCCGCCCAAAATAACATGCGTGTCAATCGAAACTATAAATTAATTTCAGTTGATCAGATATATCTGGTCATAGAGAATGTGTTACCATCGGTACGGCGCCATTTTTAAGTAAAGCCAAATTTGTAATTCAAGTTAATTTATTCCCGCAGGTTCAAGCCGCCGGACGCGTGCTACATCGAGCTGCTGCGGTTCCGCGTGCGACCGCCGCGCAACCGCGAGCTGCCGCTGCAGCTGAAGGCGGTGTGGTGCGTCACCGGCAACAAGGTGGAGTTGCGCGCCGACGTGCTCGTGCCCGGCTTCGCCTCCCGTCGCCTGGGCCAGGTACGCACAGTAACCGCGAGCTGCCGCTGCAGCCGAAGAAAGTATGGTGCGACGTGCTCGTTTTGGCTTCGCCTCACGACGCCTCGGCCTGGGAGATGATCTGAAATCTGAAAAATTTCATAATCGTAGACCACATGTGATGAACTTTTAAGGAAAATCATAAAGTTGATTAGGGAATCTATGCGTGTCCTGAGACGCACTTGGCTGTTTTTTATAGTTATTTTTAAGTCTACCAAATGTCACTGTTCCCCTGTAAGCTGGCACTTACATCCACAAGATGTCAGTCGTCAAATTTTTTTTATTCTGGTTTATATTGAGTGCGCGTGTGTGTGTGCAGGTGCCGTGCGAGGACGTGTCCATCCGCTTCGAGATCCCGGAGTGCTGGATCTACCTGTTCCGCGTCGAGAAACACTTCCGATACGGCTCCGTTAAATCCGCGCACAGGTGAGCAGTTGGGCAAGATACTGCAATACTAACATCGATGAGTATGAACTGTAAAGACAGAAGTGTAATGGTTCGTAACGTAAAACTTTGGACTCGAGAGGATGCTACAAAATATTGTATTGAGGCTTCATATCAAATAGTGCTATAAGCTTGTAACTCGATACAAAAACAAGGACGCCAACAAGTGACGATCGAAAGAATCGAAAGTTTGTATCAGTTCCTGTCTTAGGAATTTCTCATTTCTTCTTCGTAATGAATAATGAGAACTTCAAGGAAGTTCTCATTATCGTTTGTAGGTCATCATGTAGAAACATTTCTGAAAACATTTGCTTCAAATTGATCCTGGATTAAAGGATTTCAATTTTTGTGCCAGACGCACGGGCAAGATCAAGGGCATCGAGCGGTTCCTGGGCGCCGTGGACACGCTGCAGGAGTCGCTGATAGAGGTGACGTCGGGCCAGGCCAAGTACGAGCACCAGCACCGCGCCATCGTGTGGCGTATGCCACGCCTGCCCAAGGAGGGACAAGGTGCCAGTGCTACCCGTCTTAATACGAAGCCCAATTATCGTTTCGTAAAATCAATTACAGACACTTTGAGTGCATGATTGATGTAAAAAAGTTTAGGCGCGTTTTGTAGTCAGAAGCTGTATGTCAGTGTTAGGTCATTTACTTTCTCATATTGTATTTATCTTAAACTTGTCGTATAAATGTGTTTAATTTATTTTATTTGAAACTCCACCTCCTTCAGGCGCGTACACGACGCACAACCTGGTGTGCCGCATGGCGCTGACGTCGTACGACCAGATCCCCGCGGAGCTGGCGCGCTGGGCGCACGTGGAGTTCACCATGCCCGCCACCGCCGTCAGCCACATGACCGTGCGCTCCGTCAGCCTGCAGAACTACGACAACGACCCGCCCGAGAAGTACGTGCGGTACCTCGCGCGCCACGAGTACAAGTGAGTACAGACAAACTATTGGACACTATCTGTCTATCGTTAGTCATTACGGAAACGTGCATTTATCGGGACAACAAGCTAGTCTTTGAAATATGCATCAATCCAAGCTGTTATATATCTGTGTGCCGAATTTTATTAAAATTCATTCAGCAGTTTTGGCGTAAAAGAATTTCTACAACTGAACACATTCTCACAAACTTATGTAATTTAGTAAAAAGCTAGCAAACATATTTTCTAATGATAATTACTGACCTTTTGCTCTTTTAAATAAATAAATAAATCGTTTATTTAAAGATACTTTACAAACATTATCTTTTCTGTCCCCCAAACTATGTCAAAATCAAAATCAAAAAAGTTTTATTTCCATATTAAAGAATTGTCCCTACTTGATGCCTACCACCGGTTCGGGAACTAACCCGGCGAGAAGAACCGGCGTAAGAAACTCGCACGGGGCCATCTTTTAGCAAAAAGATGGAAAATTGTTCTTTTTAAAAAAAATGAAGTTGTTTACAATTTGAAAACTTAGGTCTAGGTATATAATATTGACAAAAGTCAGATACATATTATAGTACATAGAAGTAGCCTTGCAGGTGGTCATCCTATTCCCAAGGTGTGCGATCGTCAATAAAATCATTGACCTTATAATAGGCTTTTGCACACAAACGTTCTTTAACTACTTTTTTAAATTTATTAATGGAAAGATTTTGAACGTTTTCTGGGATTCTATTGTATAGGCGTATACATTGACCTTTAAATGATTTGCTTACTTTACTTAGTCTGATCACCGGTATATCTAGCTTGTGCTTATTTCTAGTGTTTCTACAGTGATTGTCGCTTTTAGTTTTAAAATTACTAATATTCTTTCTAACATATAATACATTATCCAAAATGTATTGAGAAGCGACGGTTAGAATACCTATTTCTTTAAACTTTTCTCTCAGAGATTCAAAGGGGGACATTTTGTAAATTGAACGTATTGCTCGCTTCTGCAGCACAAATATCGTATTAATGTCTGCGGCATTTCCCCATAAAAGGATGCCGTAAGACATTCTACTATGAAAGTAACTAAAGTAAACAAGTCGCGCCGTGTCTTCGTCAGAAATTTCTCTAATTTTTCTGACTGCATATGCTGCAGAACTGAGCCTATCTGCAAGATTAGCAATATGAGGACCCCACTGTAATTTACTATCTAGTGTTATACCTAGAAATACAGTGGTGTCCACAAGATTCATTTTCTCATCATTTAATAGTATATTGGTTTGAACTTGCCTAACATTGGGCAATGTAAACTTTAAACATTTTGTTTTTTTGGAATTTAAAAGTAAGTTATTAACATTAAACCAATGTACTATTTTTGAGAGAGCACTATTTACCTCGTCGTAGTCTGACTGCTGTCGCTTCACATTAAAAATTAGTGAAGTGTCATCGGCAAAAAGTACTATCTCGTTATCATTATCTTTAACAAGATAAGGTAAATCATTTATATAGATGAGAAAAAGAAACGGGCCCAAAATAGATCCCTGTGGGACACCTAATTCTATTTTGGTCCCAGTGGACTTTTTACTATTTATCTCCACCCTTTGAGTTCTATTGTTAAGGTAAGAACTCAAAAGTTTGAGTGCAGAGTCCCGAATGCCATAGTGGTGCAATTTTCTGATCAATGTAGCATGCTCAACACAATCAAAGGCCTTGGAGAGATCGCAAAATACACCTAATGCATCCTGTAACCCCTCCCAAGCTTCAAAGATACTACAAAGAAGACCTATACCAGCATCCGTTGTGGATCGACCCTTAGTAAAACCGTATTGATTATTATGTAATAATTTGTTTAAATTAAAATGCACTAATAACTGTCTTAAAATATTTTTTTCAAATATTTTACTAAGAGTCGGTAGAATTGATATAGGCCTGTAGTTTGTCGGATCAGATTTATTTCCTGCTTTGAATAAGGGTATTACCTTGCTATGCTTCATTAAATCAGGGAATACACCACTTTTTATACATTCATTGAATATTGTCGCTAGATAAGGAGCTACGATGTCAATTATTGATTTAATAACTTTTGTAGACATGCCCCAGAGATCAGCAGTATTTTTAATATTCAACAATTTAAATGTGTTAATAATATCTCTGGAGTCAATTTCTTTAAACTTAAAATTGACATCACATTCCTTTACATTATCTCTGAGTAGTTTTTCAGCAGCTGCAGGTGAGGAATTTAAATTTTTTGTAGTTGAGACCGGAATGTCAGCAAAAAACTTTTCAAAGACCGTCGCAACTTCCAAATCAGTAGTAATTTTTTTATTTTCAAAATAAAGTTCAAATTCAGAGCTACGACAGGTGACGTTTCTAGTCTCACCAGCTATTACCTTCCATGTAGTTTTAATTTTATTTTTAGAATATTTAATTTTATTCTTTATATAAAGAGCCTTAGCAGCTTTACATACTTTTTTGAAGGTTTTTGAATAGTTTTTAACATATGTTTTAAATGTTTCATTATTATTAATACTTTTTTCAGCATATAATTCATATAGTCTTTGCCTACTAATTTTAATTCCTGCAGTTGCCCGTTCAATAAAGTTACTTTTTTCCTTACAATTTCTAACCGTTTTAGTTGTGAATACTGAATTAAATTGGGTTCTTATTACCTTAAACAATTTACTAAAAGCTTCATCTGAGCTATTTGACCCATCCAATAATTGAATATTTGTACTTAAATTATTTCTAAATTTCTCAATACGTTTTGTATTCACAGGAATAAACACAAACTCTTCCTTTTGGTTACGGTCATAATTAATATTAAAAGAAGCTAACTGTCCACAGTGATCAGAACTGAGCTTATTAATTATTTCTTTTTTACATGGAGTAATATTCGTGAAAATGTTATCGATACAAGTAGCAGTTGTGTCACACACTTTTGTCGGTTCAAGAAATAAATTAAAGAGGTTATACGATTTAAACAAAGATGTGAATCTAACAGTTGTGGAGTTTAAATCTAATAAATTTATATTAAAATCGCCACATATAATAACTTTTTTGTTAGATGCACATATTTTTGACAATACTCGTTCCATAGTTTGTTCAAATGAATCGTATAACCCTGATGGAGGCCTGTATACGCTTACAATAATAAGTTGACTCAACTCTATGCAAGCCACTTCAATAATTCGCTCAGTTGAGAGGCTCACGACATCTTTGCGTTCCTTGAATTTCAAATTTTTTCTAATTAATATTAAAGAGCCACCTCTAATCTCTGTGAAGCCTGTCCTATGGGGGAAGTTAGGGGATGAAAATGATTGTATAACAAACTTTTACTTTTGCTCTTTCACTTGCTATTCTCCGCAGGGTCGGCATCGAGCGCACGACGGGTCAGTCCGTGGCGGCGTACTCGCTCGCCGCGGCCAAGACCGAGCCCGCGCCCGCGCCCGCCGCCGCCCCCGCGCCCGCCCCCGTCGTCGCGCCGCCCTCCTCCGACTCCGACTCAGACTAGGACACCAGTTGTATATAATCTAAACGACTCATACTCTTCGACTGCGACATAAACGCTATCACCGTGAATCCACGAAAAAATCACGTGGAAGCCCCGCAAAAACAATCCACGTATTGATGCACTTCACGGTGTGGAGCGCTCGTTCCCCGTCGCTATATTATATTGAACAGTTCATTCTACATACTATCGTGTATCGCAGCTAGCGGTACCGTCTGGCGACGCCCGCAAGAGGCCTACCGAGCTTGTGAAACTCTTATATATATTTTTGTATGTAGTCAGAGTGCAGTATCATGTAGTCTTAAGAGAAGTTATTACATGTAACGTGAGAGGCGCTTGTAGTCGAGTTATATACGAGTGTAAATAAATAATATTGTTAGTCGGTGTAAGTACGGACGACCCCACCGTCTCCTCGATACTCATACTATATCATAGCTAGTAGTGTATGTTGTGCGCTGTTCTCGATATCGTATCGTACTATAGTCTATAGGCGATAGTCTAATAATCCGTAGGATAAATCCAGTTATTGGTTTGCGACGTTCATGGTCCAATTATGTAAAATAATCAAATATTTATATTACGTTGTTGAAGTGTTCGAGATGTATAATACCTTATAGCTTTTTAACACTTGTGTACCTACATTCTATACGAACTCGGTTCTCGAAGTATTCTCCAGTTGGAGTTCTAGTTATGTATAACTTGTTTAATTTTGGCGAGTGTTGCTAGAGCGCTACATGACACTATAAAGTAAATCATTAGCATAAGTCACCTCTCCCGCGCCGCTCGGTGATCGCCGGTGATCGTCCATGACCACCGATATGCGCCCGTGATCGCCCGTGATCGCCGGGCGGCGGGGACCGCGAGCGGGCCGCAGCGGTCCGCCGCAACTGCAATACTAGAAGAGGTAGAGCACAAATAACTTGAACATATTTAATGAATGGTGTTACATAAATAAACTAATTTATTAAAAATATACGTAGGGAGAGTTACATATTATATTCGAATTTATGAAATACCTCGTTGATGGCTTCAGTGTTTCTGCATATCTACGATAATAACTAATATGTAAGTGCGCGCGTAGGGCCACTATATGTCTATACTGTTGTCCTCCCCTCCCCACCCGTGACGGGACTTATGTTTTGTTGTCAATAAAACTATTATGACTGCTGTCGACGTTTTATTTACACGCCCGATTTAAAAGATAATAATTATTTATTATAATTTTTCTGATTTTTTTTCTGTTTCTGTCAGACTTTTTCGCTAACGATTTTGGGTGAATGTATTTTCAGGTATAGGTACGTGTCAAAATAACTATCTAAAAATTTGTTTACATTACCGATAAGTCTAAAAAAGAATAAGCTATTATTGTAAAATGCTATGACAATCCTTTAACTCCGTGCTACTAAAGAGTAGGACTTAAGTAATTAACATGTGACACGAAAACATGTCACACTAACGTCCACGCGGGAACCCCGACCCCGGCGGCCGGCCACGGCGCGGCGCTGAGTCACGTCTCCCCACTGTTCCCAGGCGACCGTATCAATCTCCCCTAGTTTGACCTCATTCCATACACCATATATTTAATTTACACCATGTCTTAATAAAACTTAAATATTTTTATTACAAGGGTTAATCTACTATTTAATGTAAAAAATAATGATTGTTAGAAATTTTATACAAATCGTATACCGGATGCAATAACGTCATAATTGCGAAAAATTGACATTGTGGTTCTATTTTTTATTATAATTAAACAGATTTTCTGTCATTTATTACAATAATTTTATCTTTACTGTCCTAGAAATACACTACAGTAAACCGTTTTTTGTGGTTGATTATTTTAATAGAATTTTTTAATTTAAATGTATTTTTTTAATGTAATGCATTTTATTTTTACTTTAAATAACATTATAGAAGGACGAGGTAAAACAATGGTGCGGTTGCTTCAATTAAACAAAGAAAGCTGTGTTTAAGATGGATATAGAAACACGCTTTTTTATATCTTTTATTCGTGTTAAAAAATATTTTGTGTAGAATTTTCAATGACGTGGGAAAAAATCCTTAAAAAAATCTGGTCAACAATATAGCTATTTTATTAAAAACTGAGACACATCTTGAAGAAAAAAGTATTCTTACACACTGAAAGGTGAAATTAACAATTATATATGCCAGAATAACACAAATTATTAGTGTTGGTATGTTGTGTAGTTGAGCCTTTATGACGTTATAGCACAGGAAAGTTCTAGTTTATTTTTCTTTTTCTGCGCTATAACGTCATAAATGTATTTATTGTGATAAAAACCAATAAAAATATGCAGCTTACTTAAGTTATTTTACTCTGAAACAATCTTTGTTTCAGAATAAAATAACTTAATACATTATAAACTATAGTATGATGACTGATTTATCAAAAGATAATAAGTACATTTCATTTTAATAAGAGAGCAACTTTTAAATCGCTCTCCTGAAAAAAACGTCATTTGTTATTTATGTCGTTGTTGCACCAGGTGTACGAAATATAAAATACAATGCATTTTTACTATCACAAATCACGTAGCGGCCTATTGTATTGCCCCATGTAGCAGCGCTACGAACATCACGTAGCGGCCTGTTGTATTGCACCATGTAGCAGCGCTACGAACATCACGTAGCGACTTGTTGTATTGCACCATGTAGCAGCGCTACGAACATCACGTAGCGGCCTGTTGTATTGCACCATGTAGCAGCGCTACGAACATCACGTAGCGGCCTGTTGTATTGCACCATGTAGCAGCGCTACGAACATCACGTAGCGGCCTGTTGTTTTGCACCATGTAGCAGCGCTACGAACATCACGTAGCGGCCTGTTGTATTGCACCATGTAGCAGCGCTACGAACATCACGTAGCGGCCTGTTGTATTGCACCATGTAGCAGCGCTACGAACATCACGTAGCGGCCTGTTGTTTTGCACCATGTAGCAGCGCTACGAACATCACGTAGCGGCCTGTTGTATTGCACCATGTAGCAGCGCTACGAACATCACGTAGCGGCCTATTGTATTGCACCATGTAGCAGCGCTACGAACATCACGTAGCGGCCTGTTGTATTGCACCATGTAGCAGCGCTACGAACATCACGTAGCGGCCTGTTGTATTGCACCATGTAGCAGCGCTACGAACATCACGTAGCGGCCTGTTGTATTGCACCATGTAGCAGCGCTACGAACATCACGTAGCGGCCTAATGTATTGCACTATGCAGCGCTACGTCTTTTTACTTCAGCGACGTAACAGATACGACGCGTTTCAAATGAGAATAGGAACCTTTTTCAATGACCTTTTTCTGTCACTTGAAAAGTGCGATTTTCAGAAAAAATTATGTGCATATAAATAATAATAGTCTTGCATCGAATTAAAATAAAAACGTTTAATAGTAATCAATTATCTAAACGTAAATATAACTAGCATAACTGTTAAACTTCGAAACAATATGGCGCTGACTTGATCCTATTCTCATTTGAATCGCGCTATCGTTTTACCTAGCATTGTAGCTAAGCAGTGCATTTCGTAACTGAAGCTACGAAGCGGATTGTATGTAACAGTTTCCAATATGCAATTATAATGATCGTATTGCAATACAATGCTGGCGCAGCTGGATTAACTATTTACAAACTTCGAATAAGTATTTTACAGGTGAAATTTTTATGAATGTTAACTTTTTATTGTAAGAACTCAACAGCTTCTGTTCAATTAGGTGGAGTATCAATCCAGCTCTAAAAATTCCCTACCGGTCGGCTGCTGACCAGGTAATTGTTGCTATTCTATAAAAAATAAGTGTTGAGACAAAATACTGCTGGCAACTGGCTACCTGTTGGGTGCTCGTTAGTTCAGAAATCACGATTCTTAAAATATACACTTAAAAATATATTTTTAGTAGTAATAAAAAAGGTATGATCGATGAAAGAATGTCAGTTTTGTTGCTACACGTGATGTTTTGTTTTAAATGGTATAACGAACCAAAGTAAACACATTTCGCTTTTACGTTATAAATATGTTTATAGTTATTATATTTCATTTATTCTGCATATAAGCTTTAAGAAGACGTTAATTACTTAAAATTAAGTACCTGGGTAACCGAGCTTTGTCCGGAGCTCTAGTAGATAAAAAAAAATCACAAATATACGGGGTTCGAACCCACCACATTCCCAATTTCCAAACAACGCAAAATTTACACACACGCAGAATCTAAATCATTGATATATTGTTGCACGACGAAAGAAAAAACATATATAACGTAAAAATGCACAGTTTTGCGGGGATATAACCTAGCTAGATTGATGTTTCTTCCCAAAAACTAGTTGCTTGCTAAATTTCATGGAAATACTTGCAGCAGTTTCCAAGATTACGATTATATTATTTACAAGATTATCTTGTTTTTAAAGTATAAGACAAAGCAATCATTATGTAGCCCGAAATAGAAAAGAAGAATTTAGAGTAGATTACAGGTCGTCAATTATTTCGCCCGCCTAGAGTTACAAATATAGTTTGAACCATCTTAAATTTCACGCCCATCGTAGAAACTGTTAGCGCGCCGAGTAAAATAATAATAAAATTAGGAATTATATTATTTGTTTACCCTATCCCCTAAAAAATGTTTGCTTGTGGCCCGCGACACTATGAGTTATCCGTGTTTGTGGCCCGTATAAAAAAAGACTGAGTACCACTGGTTTAGTGGTACAAGGGACAACACTACTACTACAGACTGTTAAAGTATCGATGTGGGGAAATGACAACTGTGGGAGCTCCTGCTATAGATACGTCCCTAGCTGGCGGGGTGCGCGGTGCGGGGCGGTGCGGGGGCGGTGCGGGGGCGCGGCGGCGGGCGCAGGCGCGGCGCTACTCGTCGATGAGCGGCGGCGGCGACAACACACGCGTCAGCCGCGCCCTCGCGAGCGCGGGCAGCGCCGCCAGTGTACCAGGGGCCGGGTCATCGATCTCGGGGGCCTAATTGACCCACTAACCCCGCGCGCCACGGGGCCTGCCGGACCCCACACAGTCGCAGTGAGTCTGATGATGCCCAGTGTTGTCCCACCAGCAGTATTAATCCCACATTCAGCGTCAACTCTGAATTGGGATAGTACGAGCATGCGACCTTATACTCGTGATGGTTACAAGATATAATTGCTTCAAAATGTTTAAAGTTTTACACACCACGTCCCAACTCGAAAGTGAAAAGATACTAGATATGAAGCTTACGTAAAGTAAAATCATCGCAATAATTATGGCAGATATTCGTGTATCATTTTGTGCTTTATAAACTTGCTACGTTTTATATAAATCAGCTACAAAAACCAAAGTGAGATCAATACCTAGTTTATCAGGTCAGCGTTTAGGGTTAATAATAAGCTAGAACCCACATCAGAAAGTATATGTCTTAACAGTTATAGTAAGCGTTCGATGTAAGTAGCCGCGAGGCCATGAGATTTCAGGCTGAAAGCGACAAAGAAAAATGTTATAATCGTTGACATTTGTGTCATGTTAGGCCTGTTGCTAACTTTAACCTCTCCACTTAATTTTTACAATTAGTATATTATATTTTATTCACAAATTTAAGTATTTTAACAAAAAAATGCGCTTTATCAAGTTGAATGTCTCTCAAACGGATACACAAAAAAAACCTATCTATTGATATTCCTATGATAAATACACTATGGGATAAACGCATGAAAAAAAAACCGCGCTATACGTGCAGGCCGTAGGGGAAGGACCTAACCCAAAAAACATATTTTTTGTATTTTTTTACTTTGTCGGCGTGGTCAATAAACATATCCACGGTAAGTTTTATTTTTCTAGCAGTTACCGCTTGGATGGTAAGCCGAGGACGGACGGACGGACAGACGTGACGAAACTATTTAAAGGGTTCCGAGACGTAAACTACGGAACCCTTAAACGACGTACCTAAGGTCGCATTGAGGGTTTGATACGGTTCATTTAATATTATATTAATAGCGACCCTCGGCATACTCGATACAAAGACCCAATCTTGACATTCATGAGCATGGACCTGACATGTCTAACTTTCACTAATTACAGTTTATCGCCATGGGGCCATTGAATATAAGATGAGACACTAAAATTTCTTTTTAAGTGTCCATCCAAACATGATCCAGATACTAGATACAGAAGCCTGAAAAAAGATTACTTCTCGCGAGACCTTGAGTCTGGAAGCTGATTAAACGCATTCTGATATAAGTTGCGTGATGGGCTAACCATCACTGAAATGATGTGATTTTAGGAGATTAAAGAGAAACGTCTACTTTCTTCCAATCCATATTTAATTATAATAATAAATCTAAAATACATGAACTAAAAAACGCTACTGGGTGGTCCGCCTTATTTGGGGACACCCGAGATTATTATATGTAAAGTTAATAACATAATAAATGATATGATGTGCTAGATGCTAGAACTTTTCTAATACTATGCTAAACATTATAACTATCTTAATAACACACTTCATCGCCACTACAAGAAGCTTGCTCTGTCTGTTGTCAGTGAAATTGAATGTGATTTCCTCTCCGTCCCTGCTACAACTCCTTATCTCCTATGGCGCGGATATGAGGAAAAGAGTTTCATCCGATGGAAACCGATTATTAATTGCTTGTTCTATCATTCTACATTCATGTGCTACTTTAAACGACATTTTACGAAATGTCGATGGGGTGCGTCCACTGCATTCGGATTCATCATCGGCAATTTAGTTATTTTTAGTCCGTCATAGCCTGAAAGTGGAGGATAGTGACGAGGATATTGTTGTAATTAGCTGTATTTTATCAGAAGAGTAAAAGAGAAACAAGAGGAAACAAAAGATATGGGTTCATAATATAAACTCAAAAAGATTAATTTTCGGAGAATTTCATACATTATATTCTGATTTATTAGAAAATGAAAATAGATTTTTTGGGTACATTCATATGACTCGAAATAAGTTAGTTTTTTTAACTTCACTATATTCTACAACTGCGAATGACGTCATCGGCGTAAATACCGGTCTCAGACGCAGAAATGCCGATCCAGTGGACGCAGTACCATAGAAATCAATACAAAGCAACAAATCCGTACGCTGCGTACGCTCCGATTCCGATCCAGTGGACGCGCAGCGTAAAAGAAGACCTCTGATCTTATACATATCTTAATCCATTCACCCAAATCTAATAGATAAAGTAAAATCACATAAAAATTTGTTCTATCGCCGATATACTCGTATTACCTATTTTGTTTTTATAGATATTAATTGTATATAAATAATAGGTACTAATAGTAAATTATAATATGTAAATTAAATAAAGTAAAAATTTAATTAAAAATAATAAAGAACGAAATTGACTGTGTGTCCTGGGGGCTTGCTATCAACGCTTAATACAATTAATATAATAATGGAATTTGATATTTCGTACCATCAACTTCGTTATACGAACCAATTTAGGTCGACACCTAAACTAAACCGCATTCCAATATCATTCACTCTTTTTAAAGGTAAATTCGTACCATCACCTTACTTTAACTGACGTTCGAGCCTAAACAAAATCGCTCAACTGTCAAAAGCAGTGAATTTAAGTGTCGCGAGGTAAAAACATAAATTGGTATCAAATAGCATTGATTTCGATTGTTCTACAAAAAGTTTAAAGTGCAGTTTTATTCGTAGGATTAGTGACGACGAATTGATGCTTTTTGAGTTCTTAGAAGCCGATAGTGAGGAAAATTCCTTGAGGAGAAGGAGACTGGATGCTCGAGCACAATTCGACCCATTCGATTTGGAAGATAATGAATTTATAAAACGTTATCGTCTTTCCAAAGAATACCAAGTCGGATTGTGCGACGAGATCAGACCGGCGATGAAAGCGCCAAGGAGGTCCACAGATATATCTGTAGAAACAAAGGTAAGACTAAAATATTATGTATGTTACACAATAAGTATGTCACTCAAAGATTATTCGTATAGCGTTGTCTCTTTCCCGCTTCGACCCTGGGATTGCGGTTCAGAGACAAATGTTTTTTTTTACGACTTCATTCGTTCTTTTCGCCTCCGTAACGTTTCAATTGAGGCGCGGTTTTAATAAGGTGATGGTACGAATGTTAGCGATTTTGTTTAGGAACCCAAATTAAACTGCTCTGAATTTGAGTCGTCTTTTAAAAGTTGATAGTAGGCCTGCTGATCTTCTTAGTAAAATAAAAATGAAAATGTCACTATTCCAGGGAACCGGATACAGATGAGCTGCGCGCGGCAGTAGCGTCGCAGTCGCGGCGACATGGCAGCCAGCTCGGAACGGCGGTCGCGCCGCGGACCCGCACCCATCGCCTCCTTCGACCACGACGTGTCCGAGGAGGTGAGTCTACTGCGGCCCGAGGACAGTGTCCGCGTACACTCCGAGCGAACACTAAACCTTCGTCATCTATTCCAGTCGAGCCCGGAGACCAAGCAGGCGCTGCGGCTGCCGGAGATCCGCGAGGACCTCGCCGCCAGCAGCGAGCAGCTCGCGCCGCCCGAGCAGCGCGCGCGCTCGCACTCCTCCCCCGCCGTGCACGCCGCGCCCGCGCCCGCGCCCGCCGGCCTGCACACGCCCGCTGCGCCGCGCATCGACATCTCGCGCGCCTCCAGCTCTAGCCATCACGACTCCCGCGACAGTTCGCCCGAGATGGCGCTCTTCGCCGGCGCCGACGACTCCAAGGCGCGACTCGACCTCGGCTTCCGGGAGGACGGCGCCCTGGACCTCCGGTCCTCCACGGAGGAGCTCGCCTTCCTCGAGGGGGCGCCGGGCGGGGCCGACCCACCCCGCCCCGCATCCGTCGCCCCGTCCTCCCGCCGCCACTCGAGGAAGGACAGCCAGGGGTCAGAGGCGGCGCTGCTGGGGGTGACGGGCCGCCAAAGCCGGCTGTCGAGCGTGGGCTCGCAGTGCTCCGCACAGTCGGCGCTGTCGGGCTTCAGCCACGCGAGCCGCATGTCGGTCGGGCGGCTGTCGATTGTGTCGGGCGTCTCGCGCTCGCCGTCGCCGCACAAGATGCTGCTGGAGACCTCCTTCTGCGGCCCGAAACCCATCGAGACCGACCCGGAAGTCTGCGCCGCGGCCGTTGAAAGGCGGCTGCTGGAAATTGCAAAAATGTCAACGGAGACCGCGACCACCTCGACGACAACGAGCCCGGCGGTCGCGACGGCGGTGGACGCGCGCGACCGACGCGAGGTGCGTACGGAGGTGACGGTGGAGAGCGCGCGACCGAGCGGCGCCCCACGCACGTCCCCCGGCCCGCAACCGCCGCCCCCCGTCGCGCCCGCTGCAACTGTCACTTCCCCCGCGATCGCGCCGTTCGACGAAGACAAGCTCTTGAAGGAGACGCGGAACCGGGCGAAAGTCGAGGAACGCCGCACGCGGCCGAAGATGTGCCGGCAGCCCAGCGAGCCCGAGGTGTTCAAGAGGAAGAATCGATCAAAAGACGTGATAAGAATAAAACTGAAGCCGGACGACGAGTACGAGGAAGACGACGACGGCAGCGAACGAACGCTGGTGGGGGACGCCGCGGAGGAGGCAGCGCGCAAGCCCTCTACACTGGAGCTGCGCGATGCCCCGCGCCCCGATACCCTCAGTCCGCACTCCACGCCGTTCCGCCCCTCGCGCACGCCCTCGCCGCCCGGAGCCGCCGTATCGCGCAAGTCCTCCTTCTGCTCGCTCTTCAAGTCACGGGAGACCATTGCGTCGCCGGACTCCCCGTCCGACGTCCTCCGACGCAAGAAGAGTCTCAACGAGGGTCGATCGCGGAGCAAAAGCAGGGATCGGTCGACGACGCCCACCTCCGCCGCCAAGATAAAGGGATCTGTGCTGTCGCTGTTCAAGACGCCGCGGCGGAGTACCGCGTCGCCCTCGCCAAGCTCGCGCGACGCGTCACCGGTCGTGCAGCAGCACCGCCAGTTCCCCCAGACGCCCCCCGACCGCTCCCGCGGCGAAAAACTGAAATACTACGAGGACACGAGGGACGGCGTCATCCACATCCCGCTGCGTACGCCGCCGGACGAACCCGGGCCCGTCGCACAGCCGGCGCGTCCCGCATCTGCGCCCCAGCCGCGCGCCCCGTATGAGCGTCCCATTGACGTTGGCCCGGTAAAACCGGCCCGCCGGACCGTGCTGCCGGACGGGAGCATCATCATACCGCTCCACTCGCCGACGGAGAGATCCTCCGCGGGAGCCACCCGGCCGGAGTCGCCGAAAACGACAGCAGCGGCCCCGTCCACGAGTAGAGGCGATGAAACCGCTCCCAAAGTCCCAACTCCCGGGAGGAGTCCCGGAGACGACGAGCGCGCCTCGATCGCGACAGTCGCCTCGATCTCGTCGCCGGTGAGCCGGCCTCCGGAGCCCGAGCCCCCGGCCGAGGCCCCCGAGCGAGCGAGGAGGAAGGAGCGGCTTATCTTCACCACGCACGTGGGCAGCCGCGACGAGCAGGTGTTCATCACCCAGTTCAGCATCACCAAGACTCCAAGCGTCACGAGCGAGATTTCGGAGTCGGCGCCGAGCTTCCCCGAATGCGAGGAGCGACCGAGCGAGCCGTCGCCGCCGGAGCCAGAGGGGGGCGCGGAGTCGGAGGGCGAGCGGACGGAGCGCGGCGCGTCGCCGGCAGAGTCATCGGGATCGGACGCCGGCTCGTGCGGCAGCGCGGTGGAGCGGCGGGGTCTGGTCGTGCAGGAATCATTCGAGGAGCTTCCGTACGTACCCACCACGCTTCCGCTGGAGCGCTCGCTGGCTCTGCCCATGGTGCCGATTCGCGACCGTCCCGCCGCCGCGCCGCCACCGACCGCTGTGCGCCGGCCGCGCGCGCGCCCTGTGCCCCCCGCGCCGCTGCCCGCGCCCGCCGCGCCACCTGTCGCGCCGCCGCCGCCTGCGCCGCTGCGCATCCGCCTGCCGCAGCGCACGCGCGCTTCTTCCACCGGCGGCACCGGACCTCCGCGCCCTGCGCGCCCGCGCTCTCGCAGCGGGGGAGACGGTAATCACACTGATTTAATTCAATGACACCTTTTGCTAAATATAACATAGGTAATAGCATAGTACCATACATGTATAATATTAAAAAGAGGCATAGTACTAAAACCTTACCAAATTTTCGTTTTAAAGATGTAAGCCTGGAGTCCTGGCGCCCCCTGTCCTAAAAAATACGACAACGTAAAATAATTTTTTTGTTGTCGGTACCAACGGTCTGTATTTTTAATGCTCTTTTTTCGTGAGATCAAATTCATATAAGAATCAAAGATGGTTTGCAATACACAAATGAGTCGCTCAGAATTACTCCTTTGTGGGCATCGTCTTGAAAGAATATTTCGCTGGCTCTGAGGACTTTTGATCTCATACAAGAGAGCATGTTTTTTAGTTTGAATTTCAAGGGGTAAAATTCTTGCGATCAAAGCTACCGATGCGACTGCGAGAGAAGTCTCGCGATGAACTCTACTCATTTTGATGACAAACATCATGTTATGTGTTGAGACGATCTTGTATATATGCTTTTTGTCTATAATATGTGCCCACACTCTTGCGGCATATGGGCTGCAAGGGTCATTTTGTTCGAGGAAGTCCACGACACCGCCTCAAGGGCAGCTGCTACCGTTTCTTCTAGGCGTTTCTAATTCTATCTACGTCTAATTTGGACGAACACATCCGTTCTAGCATCTAAGATCTATTTTCTATGATCACACATGTACAGACAATCGACATCTATAATTTTATTATTAGTCAGACATTAAGAATTATTTTAATACTAAATATTATGTTTACAAAACAAGAAAGTATAATATTAGTTTACCTATATTATATACATAGGCCCCACCGTCCCATACTCGTATTAGGTACTTAAGTTCTTGTATCGTCGACAGGCGTGGAGGTTCGCAAACAGTGGATCGACTTCTCGGAGGTGCCGGAGCAGCGCAAGCAGCCGAAGCGCATCGAGACGGTGGGCGGTGCGGGGGCGATCGGGGGGGCGGCCGGGGGGGCGGTGGTGTTCAGCTACGTGCCGCCGGAGCGCTGCCGCTGCGAGTGCCACGCGCACGACGACGGCCGTCCGCTGCTGCACGACGACAAGCGCAACAGGTAACGAGCCGTTTTCAAACTTATTTTATTAAAATCGATGTGATTGAAATCGATAATTCAAAAAGCGATAGTATGTAACTTGCGCTCAGCGCCATCTATTGGGTTTTGAGTTTAACTTTCGAGTTTATTGACATTCTCCATTCCTCAGCTCGTCGTCGCCCGAGTGCTCGGAGTCGGGCCACGACGCGCCCTTCACTGCCGACCTCGACCTGCGCCACAGCCACGCCGACATGGTAAGTGCCGAAATGACACACACACCCACACGCACGCACACTTAAATGCATAATACAATACCTCATAAAATTTGGCTATCTACTATTATACTATTTGTTGTGAACTAAGGGACCCTCTACACTGTTGCAGGCGCCGCCGCACTGACCGCCGCCGCACCGCGACGAGTGGACTCTTTTGTATGATCATATTATAATATTCTAAACGGACTCGACACGATGTTATCCTTTTTGAGATGTAAATTTACCCGTTACCTATTCGCTGGGTGCGAAGTACTAGGTGGGGGTATTATAATCGATCGCAGCGCTCATGGTGGCAAAAAGTAGAAATAATGTAGGCTCTGTCATCTGTCAATCCGGAAGCAATCTTTAATTTTCTAAAATTCTAAAAGCGTTTTTTAAGGTATCAAAGCCTCTTTTTAATATTATAATATATCTATGTATCAAAGTAACAGATGTTTGTCTGTTAATGCGGGCTTGAAGTATAGAACTCTGTCCTTGTTTTGTTCTTAATTCCGCTACATCTCGGACATGTCCAGCAGATACCAACAATTTTCCTTTACAAACGGTTTGTGGTTGAAATTTTATATTGAGTGATACTCACAAACCCGGTCTTTAAAATAATACTATAGACTAATGATTGGTCTCGCTGGGGTTGAGCGCCCAGCGAGACTAATCATTCATCTATGAATAATACTCATTTTGATCTGAAAACAATATTTAATTTATTACTAAAATTTAATTAAATTACATTTATTATTATTTAATAAAACCATTAAAGTAGCTTTATCTTCTTGTTTTACAGTAAAACTACAATTAAAAAAGAAGTACCCAGTACCCAGATATAACCAAAATAAAACACACTTTTGAATAGATTTTACATACCACATTTAATTTGAATGCCCAAAAATGATTACACAACACTGTCCACACAAATCACAATAATTTTGAAGTTTACTTTAATAACACAATAGTATTTTTAGGATTCCGTAATACTTAAGGAACCCTTATAGTTTCGCTCTGTCCGTCCGTCTGTCTGTCTGTCTATCTGTCTGTCTGTCCGCGCCTCTAGCTCCTGTAATTATGAATATAAATTGATGAAATTTGGTACATGTCATGGGATACTCATCCCAACTTACCTGTCCGGTAGTTGTGGTATAGTATACGGGTATGCGACCCCGGCTTCCCTAGCTATTACTGTCCTATCCCTTGCCCTCCTGGGCGGTAATATCCTACATTTCCTATTTCCCACTCTAACTTACCAATCTTCCTTTCCACACCACCTATCCTTCCCTTTTCCCTATTCCTACCCTCTCCAACAATCCGTGGAAACGCAATGGATAATCATAAAAATAATTTAATTAACCAAAATGGCGGCGATGTGGTTCACCACCCATCATGTCTCGTTTCTCGCGGAGGTGAAAAGCGGACCATGGAGAGCCGCTTCGCTACGTTGAATGTAAGAGGAGGAATGGATGGTAAGAATGAAAGTGAACGAAGCGAAACGAGTATGTTAGGATCGTAGCAAGTGGCAAAAAGTGGTCTCTGCCTACCCCTTTACGGGAAAAAGGCGTGATTATATGTATGTATGTATGTATGTAAATTTGGTACAGTTATAGATTGTGTATAGATCACGGTTTCGGGATCATAAAAAAAATAATAATTTTATATTTTAGGGGTGGCTCTCCATAAATGTGAAGTGGGGATGAAAAATATTTTTTCACTCTACCCCATCGTGTAGTGTATCGTAGAATAGGTCTTTTAAAATAAAGGCAAGGTTTCATACGTTACTTTTTTTATAAAGTTGACCATTTTCGAGTAATCGGCCTCCAAAATAGTTTGTAAGTTGGTCCCCCCCCCCCCCTAGCATTTTTAAACTATAGGAGATAGAAATTTGCAAATTTCCATGCTGATAGATCATGCTTAAAACTCTTTAGGAAAATTATTGTTTTAATATTTTATCACAATGCCGCTAAAAATTTTAAAAACGCCAGAACGGTCAGAGCCAACAAAGTTGCGAACGCTAGGTGGCGCTGAAGTCGTGCACGGAGCGAATACGATAAACGAATTTATATTATCGTTTCTATCCTGACGTTGAATGAAATGTGACTTGAAGTTTCGAATGTGTTTCGCTATTTTGCTGTGCGAAGTTCCAACCACAAGTCGATAAGGCGGCGACGGTGTTCATTTGACTCTTGGCGATGTTTTATTTGTTACGAAAGTCTATGAATAAATAAATCCATGTACCTGAAGACCAAAGCCCATGTTATAAGTTTCACGTTGTGATGTTCAAGAACCAAAATGGCACGCCAGGTTAAAGTCGCGCCCCTGGGTTCTGCCCTGCACTAGCTAGTTCCTCTACGAGTGGCGCTCACTTGCTGGAGTTACCGTACAGTCTTTGGTGGCGCCATCAGAGACTGTATGGTATGCTTTGATTGCGGTACCATTATGGTGATAGTGAAAAGGGCCCTTAACTTCGCTACCGTCGTCGACGATTGTTTTATAGGTTTTAAGCTTTATGTAAACGCAATATGTAGAATTATGAGTGGATACACGGAGCAATACCTACTGTGGACTATTTTCTTATTTATACATCATCATTTCACAAAGCCACAAATTTCAAATTAGTAGATTAATGAGCAAAACTCATTAACTACTAATTTGAATATAATAGAATTTATGAGACTAAAATCATTAGGTACTATTTTTTAGTTGCATATCTGAACTGCTTCGTAACGTTAAACCTTATAGTTAACATACATTTATCTATAACTACGCCTTCTTTATATTTCTACGGTAGGTATTGTCCTGTGGGTATGTTAGTTGAATATAATTATTGTAGTCCATATTATTGAAAATACATATTTTTGAATAATTTGTTGTTGTTAGATCGATACATATTTTGCCTTTTATAATAAAGGTGTACTTAGTATACTTTGCTCAATAGAACATGCGTTCAGTATGTTTGCCTCACTACGTTGTTGTTATTTATAGTTTAGCGAGAATGTTGCGTATAATATTTACTCCACAGAGTATAACAGTAGTCGGTCGAAAAGAGCGCGTACATCGACCATCGAAAATATTTATTCGGCGAGTATCGACTTTGTTGGGAGCATCATGTGTGCGATGTGTCTGTCACCGTAAAATTGTAAAAACCGTTAGATTGTAAAATAAGTAATGAGACTGTTAAAATATGTCGAAATATTAATTACAATATATTTATAATCTAACAAAAAATAATGTGATACATTTTAGGCAGAATATTCGCATCGGAAGTCTATAAACATTTTACAATTTCACTAGTTATATTACAATCTAACGGTTTTTACAATCTTACGGTGACATGTCCAACTCAACCGAGGTATTTTGTCGTTGGCAAACAGCTGCCGTCAGTAATTATTGTACGCAAGAGAAAACACTACAGTGCCGACACTAGCCGAATATCTGTGTCCAAAGGTCTGCGGTGGATGAATTAGCGCCACAGTCCTGAACTCCTGAACTCCTGAACCGATTGTGGCGATTGTGGCGATAGGGGCCTTAGTCAAGGTGACTTATATAATAAAAGCAAAAAATTATACAATTGACATATTTCGTCGCTAAACCAGGTGGAAGTAACTTATAACCATACATTTAATTCATTATGAACTTCGTAATTCGTAACCGTTCTGACGTTGCACTTTGTCTAAGAGCCCCTGGATTGTGGCGCTTCGGTCCACCACCACCACCACCACCACCGGTCGATGTCCGTACTTGTTAGCCTGGTACTGTTCGACATAGCTCCTGCTGCTTAAAATGTCCAAAATGCCTGCGGACAGTTTCAGTTTCTATGTAAGTGATAGTCTATAATAATAGTTGTTGTATTGCCAAATACTCAATAGAGATGTAACTCCTGCTTCTACAAACCTCACTGTTCGTGTGGCGGTGTTTATTACGAGCGTGATTATTTACTATATTTTCGCATCGACTTTGAAGTTCTCGTTTCTGTTGAAAACTATTTAATAATTACATGTTTTCGTCTGAAATTGTTGTATTTGAATCTAGTATTTTGTCGGTGTAGGCAGGCGCGGATCCAGGAGGGGGGAGGTCAATGGGGTAATTAGGCCCTCTCAGGGCTCTGGCAAATGACAAATTTTTAAGAAATTATCTGTCGTAGCCATAATAATAATATTATGACTACATATTAACTTCCTATTTTGACGATTCGGTGATATTATAATAGATGCATACTTAGATAAAGAAGCCAGCTTACTAGCTATACTCGTGGTTTGTGAATTGCCGGTTTAACAATTAGGCAATAGGCATACCGCATAATAGGTTACCTCAATAAAGATTTAACTAAAAAAATCTACTGCTTGCTTGTTTTTATTAGATTTGTAACATACAGTCTCGCTCGCTCTGCTCGCTCGCTTTCCATTTTATAACTAAGCATTTTTTTAAGTGTGAAGACTTTTAGATTTATAGCTGTAAAACATGAAAAAAAATTGCTCGCTCTTTAATGTCTATCAGTTACCTTTCCGTCATACCATTCCCAAAATATAGTATTTGTAGTTCACTATTCAGGTAATAATTACTGAAAAGTGAAAACTGAAATTTTTATAATATTATGATTGTTCATATAAAAGAAATCATTATATTTTTTTTCAAAATCTATGACTGCCCCGACCAACCTAATCCTGGACCCGCGCCTGGCTGTAGTGTTGTAGGTATACATTTTTGACCAAACTTAAATAAAAATCAACTTTATAGGCTTTTATTTTTCAATAGATAGTACTACCACTTGTTTAAAGTGTTTTGACAGAACCGAGAACACACAGGTAACGATTGTTATTACTTTTAGATCTTATGGCTATCTTCTACTGCCGATCGCATTAAGCGTATATTGAAATTATTATTAAAAAGATATAATATATTTAGGATATATAATTCGCCTTACTAGCGTTGTTTGCAACAAATCATATCTACTTATGTGGACGTCAAATTGAAAATCTTATTCGACTACGGACCTCTACGAAATAGAAAATATTTCAATAATCTTTAAATGATAACTATATAACGTTTTGTAAAATCAATTAAAGAAAATTTGGGCACATGATATACTGCTTACGTGAGAGTGTTATGGCAGAAAAAAAATTAAAGTCGAAAAATATAGGTATTATTAGTTTTATTAGTCCATGGTATTATACATATATCTAAGGGTAATAAAACGAATTTTCGACGCTGAAGCCATTGACCTCACACTATCAGCTGAATCACCTCACAGCTGATTTAAAAATGTTTTAGCAAAAAGAACTTTTTTCGACTTTCAATTTCATTTCCTGTCTAAACGACTTTACATAAGCAATAAACCATGTGCTAACATTGTCTGTAGACTGTAATTTATTTAAAAAAAACGTTCTATAGTTCTATACGATACCCGGCCAAAAATAATGATTTATAATAAATAGCATGTTACTAATGTCTCTCGGCAATCTTCGCTTTTCAATGGAGATTACAAACGATGTATGAAAAAAAGATAAAATGATAAGTGCAGACATGCTTAACAAACTCACCACTAACGAATATCTCCTTCAAAGGTCGATGTGTATTGTTTTGGCCGGGAATTGTACAGTTTTCAATATTTTATCACATAACTGTAATACTATTATCTACCCTATTTGTGAAATGTAAAACCTAATTACTATACCTAATTTGTATTACATACATTTTTGTGGCTGACCACACCCGCGGTAGTCAATACAATAGTAATTTTCTTTTTTTTTTTTTTTTTTTTTCGAAAGGGTCTATGCTAGCGGTCGGGTTAAGACCGCTCTAGCGTAATCGGACTATAACTAGCCTGGTGGCTAGTTGGTTTGTTTAGAGTTTAATGGGAGGGTTGGCCCTCCCTAACTTCACCCGGGTGAAGTTCAGATCGGTCGTTGGGGACAGCTACGGGTAAGCTATTTTTAGGACGGGAGGGACTCGGGTCCCCCCCGCTAAGGGGTCCGACCCCTTCCTCACTCTCAGATGAGTGAGGTTGCTCGCGCACGGTAGCAAAAACTAGCGGCGGAGTTATCGCGATAGAGGAGCTCGTGTTGTTAATGATTTCGGAACTGAGAGGGCCGTCCCTCACCCCTTCCGCGTACGGTCGGGATGACTCGCGCGCGTAAGTCCTAATGTCGATGAGGTTCGCGGTATTGGTAGAGCTCTCTATAACAATATCGCGGTCGCGGACACTATTTTGTAGTGACACTAAGCTACTGGGATGCGAACTCGAGCTCGGGCTCGGGCTCGGTCCCGTGTTTGGGTCGGTCTGTACGTTGGTACGTGTGTCAGTGTTTGATATGGGTCCTCGGGGTAGGCGCCGGCGTCGACCCCGGTGCTTTACTAACAAACCGGGTGCGTGTGATTTGTGTTTACGTAACTGTACACAGTACGTTACGTATTTTGTGATCGGGTCTATAGGATCGGCTAAGATATGCTTAGGCCGTTTGAAGGGGTATCTAAATGTCATTGCGTCATGTTCGTAGTCCTGGGCCTTTCGAATGAGAGGATTTGGGTGAACTTTGCTTCTATCAAAGAATCTCTCTACGAGTTCTTTGATATACGCTTTAATCGTGACTAATTCGCAGTCTCTATGCAAGTCGATGTTTCGCATGTACCAGGGGGCACCTGTTGCCATGCGCAGAAACCGGTTTTGGACTTTTTGCAATCGGTCCATCTGGTTATCACTTATTTGTGCGAAAGAGACGCACGCATAAGTGAGTATCGTTCTAATGCAAACTTTATACAAAGTAAGCTTATGTCTTAGGGACATTTTGCTTCGCGAATTTAGTAGCGGATATAATTTGTGAAGTACGAATTTCGCTTTTCGTAACGTATTGGAGATGTGACTCGTGAATGTCATCGACTTGTTTAGTACTACGCCTAAATATTTGACTTTATTAGTCTCTGGGATGATATTACCGTGCAGGCTAATAGGACTCATATTTCTACGGGCACCATAATGTATGGTTTGGGACATCTTTCTGTCAAATTGGATGGCGTGACTTTTGTCGGGGTTTACTTCAATTCTCCATTTGGAGAACCACTCACCGAGATCGGTGACTGACTCCTGGAGTTTTTTAGAAGCGTAGGAGGGAACCCTATGCGCGAAATAGAGGGCTGTATCGTCCGCGAACATGGCTAGTTGCACCTTAGCGTGTTTTGGGATGTCATAAGTGTACAGGTTGTATAGGGAGGGCGAGAGGACCGAGCCCTGCGGGACTCCCGCCTCCATATATCTTGGCGATGACAGTGCGCCTTCCACGCGGAAATGAAACTTACGGTCTTTTAAATAATTACTTATTAACAGTACCAAACTATCGGGTATGCCCATTTGATAAAGTTTGTACAACAGTCCGTTGTGCCAAATTTTATCAAAGGCTTTTGCAATATCAAAGAAGACGGCGCATGTCATATTCCTGTCATTCTTATTAGAGATAATGTACTCCGTTAGGCGGTGTACCTGAGCGGGACAGCTGTGCATTTTGCGGAAGGCAAACTGCTCGTCTGGGAAGAGTTTTTTGTCGGTGATGACGTCATTGAGGCGTCTTAGAATAACTCTTTCATAGACTTTTCCGAGGGAGCTAATTAGACTGATCGGTCTGTAGCTACCAGGTGCCCTCCGGGGTTTCCCCGGTTTATAGATACCTATAACAATAGCTACTTTCCAAAAGTCTGGGAATGAACATCCTACTAAGAGGGCGTTAAAGATGTTCACGAGGAGTTGAATTAGTTCGGACGGTAACATTTTAAGTGTTTTGTTAGAAATACCGTCGAGGCCTGGGGCCTTTCTGGCATTTAAACACTTAATAATGTCTTGGACTTCCTCCGAGTCCACCGGCCTCACCCTGTCGTCAACAGGTGGCCTCGAAAGTCGTCTTTCGACCTCACTATTCACTAAGCTAAGGTGCGTGGGATCAATCGGGAGGGTACTCGGCCGGCACTGTTGTTCTAAATTATCGGCTAGACATTCAGCCTTGTCGATATCCTCTAGTGCGGGAGGTCGATTTAATCTGTCTAATGGAGGCATGTCGCTCTCCGTATTACTTTTGAGGGCCCTCGCGAGCGGCCAGTAGGCCACGTGTGACGGCTCTAAGTCACTGAGAAGTCGATCCCAACTCTCGGCTTTGTGTTGTTTTATTTTATATTTAACTTCCCTTTCGTAATGGCGGAGGGCTTTTCTCCACTCTTCCGACGGGTAGCGATCATAGGTGCGTTTGGCCGCATTCCGGAGTCTGACGGACTCCTTTATGTCCTCTGGGAGGGGCCAGCGAACTTTGGGGTTCGTTGACACATCCCTAGATGAATTTTCTATGGTCGCTACCAAGTGTTCGGTCAAGTGGGAGGCGGCCTCTATGGCGACCTCTTTACTATCTATTATATCGGGAATCTTATCGAGGTGACTCGATTGAAGGACTTTAATGTTCTCCGCCAGGGATTTATAGTCTATGATCCTTCTAGTACTGGAATAATTTGGGTTAAAATTACCAAGTGTAATCATAACCGGTCTATGGTCCGAATTAAGCTCGTGGAGAGTCTCAATAGAGATATTGAGAGAAACATTTTTGATTAAAGCTATATCTATAGTACTAGGATCGTGTATGACACCGTTGATGTGTTGGTTTGTGTCATATCGAGTGGGGTCATTTGGGGCTAGAATAGCAAAGTTAAAGGAGTCGATTAGCCTTTGTAGTATAAGGCCGTTTGTATTATTATAAACATTTCCCCACTCGCGGTGTTTACAATTGAAGTCGCCTGCAATTAGGACGGCGTTACCTAAGTCGAAAAGCGATTGTAAATCACTAGAAAGTAATTTTTTAGTACCTGAAAGGTACGCGCTTACTATAACAATGGGCTCATGGCCGGACATACTTAAGTGACAAATGGAACACTCCATTGTTTCTAGGGTCGGTACTTCTAAAGGAATACAATGGAGGGATTTTTTATAATAAATAATAGTACCTCCGAGTTGGGATCGAGTTCTATCATTTCTGATAATTTTGTAATTTGCTATTTTTGGGCTCCACATACTAGGTTTTAAGAACGTCTCCTGCACTAGAAGAATATCTACATTATGCCTGATGACGAAATCGCGGATTTCGTCAATGTTATTACGGATGCCGTTCGTATTGAACGACACGACGCGTAATGAGTGCGGCTTAATCCTTCCCGAAGGATCCATTAGTTACCGGCGGGGGATGCCTTGATCTTTTTGATCAAGTCTGCGTGATCTGACAAAGCCATAATGCGGTCTGTTTTCGAGCCTTTAAGCTTCGCGGTAAGAATAGAGAGCTCAACCGGGTCGATTGGCTCCATTTCACTCAGAAAATCGGTGACGAACGATAGTTCCTCAGCGAATTTCGAAGTCGGAGGGGGCGTGACCTTTGGCGCTTGTGGCGCGGAGGGCGAGGCCTTTTTAGGGAAAGCGGGGAAAGCCGCTTGAGAAGGGGGCTGGGTGGGTTTGGCCCACGCCGATTTAGTGGGTAGGGGAGCAGGGACGAATCTCTGCTTTGGCGGGGCACCTCTAGTTTGAGGTGCAATGCGCCTTTTTACTTTGGGTGCTTTTTTGCACCCTCTGTAGTTGGCTGGGTGGCCCTGCGTCTTACAGAGGACACAGCTGGGAGGCTCGACCTCTTCAGCTGGGCTCTTGCGAGTGCAGTCAGAGGTGCCGTGGTCGCCCAGGCACTTGACACAGCGTGGCCGTGCTTGGCAGTTTCGCGCCGAGTGCCCGTAAAGTTGGCATCGGTGGCACTGGCCAGGGATGCCCCTTTTACGAGGAGGCTCGACGCGAATGCCGGTGATATGGCAGACGGCTCGGATATTGAAAATATCCTTGCCCTCTGGTGTCAGGGGGAGCGTTACCAGTACCATATTGTACTGGTGTTTTTTAACTGGATGGTACATCCTGTGTACCTCCGTGGCAGGGTACCCTTGGGACTGAATGTCCAAGAGTACTTCTGATGTAGACAGACACTTGTCTACGCCAGTGATTACGACGCGCAACATGCGCTCGTCTTCTAAAGCATAGGTGTGATAACCTATGTTATGATTGCGTAGAAACGCAGTGAGGAGGCGGTGGTCCTCCGAAGTCTTAGTCTGAACTTTAATTCCGACTGGAGTAATAGTAACTGCGGAAGCAGGGCGAAGCTTGTGTTCGCTAAGCGCCGCACTTACTAAGCTCCATTTTTCTTTCTCCTGTACAATTACAGGAGGTGGAAGTTTGGGTGTCGGGGTGGCCAGAGGGGCCTGAGAGGCCGGGAGGGCCTGAGAAGTCGGGGGGGCCTGAGAGGCTGGGAGGGCCTGAGAGGCTGGGAGGGCCTGAGAGGCCTGAGATAATGGCGGGGCCTGGGAGGCCAGAGGGGCCTGTGTGGGGCTATTAGCCTGCAGGGTTTTCCTGGCTTTGGGAGCCTTTTTAGGGGCCGGCTTAGTGGGGGAGGAGACTGGAGAGGAAGTGCCCTCTGGGCATTTCCTCTTCTTAGTCTTCTTATATTTGACTGTAGTGAATTCGCCTTCACTACGGTCAGAGTCTTGCTCCGAGCAAGACATGTCGGAGTGGTCATTTCCGGAGGCGGCTCCGGAAATGACGGGTATTTCATCCGCTAAAGGGCGGGTATCTATATCCGGAGAGGCCGGAGAGTCAGCGTCGTGGTTACGCAGAAAGCGTTCCCACTTAGTCGCGGCGTCGGGGAGCTCATGGCTCAGGAAAACCAGGAATTTCTTAATTAAAGCTTCCGCCATAATTAAGAAATTTATCCCGGTTGGGGGATTCTGCTCTCTAAAACTGAATGGTTGGGGGTACAACCCCGCCCGGCATCCGGGAGGGGAGGTGTGTAGGGAGGAAAACCTCCTCGTGTAGTGTGCCTAACCGTGTCACGGTACTTACAGTTCCTCCGGGAGGCTGGAACGCAATCCAAAAAGGGCACTAGCACTGGCACTAGCACTAACACTAGCGAGCACTAACACCTCGGAGCGTGCGCAGAAGGCTCACGCTAAAAAACCGAAGGGACGATGCGACCGGTCGCACGCTCGTCCTGCGCGGCGGGCGCTGCGCGACGGGGTGCGAGCAGAGGGCTCGCACCAAAAAAAAGAGACGGACGATGCGAGCGGTCGCAACGATCGTCCTACAGGGGGCGCGACGGTCGCGGCGCGGCGCGAGACACGGTACGGCACGGTAAGGGCGGTGCGGCCGTTATAGCAGGCCGGTGTAGCCGATAAGGGCGGCTAGGTCTTCTCTCTTGAGCCTTGACTCTTGAGGCTTCCCTCTTGAATCTTGCCTCTTGCGTCTTGACTCTTGAGACTTCTGACTTCTTTCTTCCAGATGTGGTCACTTTCGCGAGCGGTTGAAACTCGCGAGAGCGGAACGGGGGGCTGCCCGCGCGAGAGCACTACACGCGCGAGCGAGACGGAACAACCGGATAGCGCACTCACTGGGAGCGAGAAACACGTGCTCGTCGGACGGAGGCCGAGAGCTAGTAATTTTCGTACGGCCCCTACCTTATATACCACTTGTACCTGTTGTTAGTTGTGTAAAAATTAAATAGAACTAGGATAAATTTACTACCACATCGATCGAGTTATATTTTCGCGTTTTAGATCTGTATTAACTCAGGACACTTCCACAAAAAGTGCAATGGAGAATTCCGTGAGTGTGAGAGTCTACAGATAATTGTAAAGAAAAAACTTTTGTAATTAAATGCACAAGTTCTTTCTCTAATAACAATTATTATGCTATGGACGCGACATAACTCGATATACCTCTCTCGCGACAGCTGTTTTCGAACTGATCATATCGTGGCGGACCAATTTGCACGGCATAAGCCTGGGTGCAGTCAAGGTGTCTTCTGTTACAATCACGACACGTGGTCGCTAAACCACGTGGGTACTCCCATGCATTTTATTTTATAAGACTTCGTAATAGTTCTGACATTACACTTGGTCTAGGGCCCCTGGATTGGCCATTTTGTGCGAGGTAGCTTTGTCGCGCGAGAGTTGTGCGAGGTTGGTCTGCTGAAACATATTTGTAGACCTTGAGTTGCTACTTGTGCAGTTGTGCACAGTGTGCACTTTATCTGTACGGAGTACAGACTCCTGCGAACGATCAAGTCGATCAACTTTACTAGATTAAAAAGTAATGCCTGATCAGTAATATAAAAAACCTGCACTGAGGGCGCTTACATTTGTTATTTTAGCAACACTACCTCACAACTATGGTTAAATACGGGATATAAATATGGTCACAACAGTACCCCAAGCAGGAACATTTTGCAGTATCTTTACGTGTACGTAAACGAGAAATATGAGGAATATTGTATGAAAATTTTAGTTACTTTTACGTCCGCTAGAGGCGCTTTCGTGGTTTTCGTACAATATTTCTCGCTTACGTACACGTAACGATACCGCAAAATGTTCCTGCTTCCCCAAGCAGGAACATTTTGCGGTATGTACCCCTACAGTCCTCTAAGAGTTAGACGTTAGGGCGCGTGTCGACGCACAGTTGTCTACGCGGTCACCGGTGTCAGATATGTATGAAGCACCAAAGGCGCATGGTACACGCGCCGCCGGCTCTAGCGCGCGCAGGTTTGACTAAAAGCCGGTTTCATACATAACTGGCGCCGGACCGCGTAGAAACCGGTGCATCTACACGCGCCCTTATCCGTTTCAGCCTGGTGACGTCCACTGCAGGACATAGGCCTCCCCCACAGATTTCCAGTGCGACCGGTCGCTCGCGGCCTGTATCCACCGACTTCCTGCGACTTTTCTCTGTTCACCTGTTATCTGTTCACCTGGTGGAAGGCCGTCCTACGCTTCGGCGCCCAGTTCGTGGTCTCCACTCAAGAACCTTTCGGCCCCAGCGGGCATCGGTTCTACGGGCTATATGTCCAGCCCATTGCCACTTTAACTTGCTAATGCGCTGGGCTATGTCGGTTACTTTAGTTCTGCTACGGATTTCCTCATTTCTGATTCTATCACGTAGAGAGACTCCAAGCATAGCCCTCTCCATAGCTCTTTGAGCCCCTTATTGGTATATCCTAAATATTTGACATAAATTTAATTTCGTGATTTTTCCGTAACGACGGTGGACGAGGTTTAATATTACTGGTTAGTGGTTATGTATGTACTGTAGAGAACAGTCTGAACACTCTATGTGCCACTTTTACAATCGATCAAGAGAGTACCTACTCAATAATGAATTGTAAAATATTGACAAATAACTAAGGTTATTCGGTCAACGACTGTTTTGTAAGTTGTAACTAAGGAGGGTATTTATGGAACAGTCTCTGTATGTCAAATGTCCGCTGAAATGCGTTAAATTCGGTTGGTGCCAGTGGCTCAGTGGTTGTGCGCGTTGGTGCTCTAGCCGGGGGTCGCGTCCCGCTGAAGGAACAAAAAATGGTACTTACTGTTGGCCGGAAATATGTTACGAGTTGAGACTTTTCATTTGTTATATTTTTGGATTTACATCCACTTGGACAACTTTTTTGGATGCACAGTTTGCCCATTAATATACAATAAGTAATATTTACATAAAATTTCTACAATGAAAATATTAATTTCAATATTGTCCAATGTCAACTCACGTTCACTTTTTCGTCTACCCTCCATAGTTTTTGCCAGCCGTTATCTCTTTCTTTTTTGTTCTTTCTTTGGGACTTTCAATTTGTCAATTTATTTATTAAACGGCACTTACTGCTACATTCATTCCACACCCACTGCCGCTGCTAGCGCCACTCGCGGAGGATTTTGAACTACTATTGACTGCATGCAGCTGGACACTTTTACATGTTGTCCCCATATAAGTCGGTTCTCATTTATATACCCTCCATATTTGTAACAAGGTACGGACATTTTTAACCTCTTCTCTATATCGACCTAGTCGAGACTTAGTGGTGCTCTAATTTAATACCCTTTTAAACTGAAACCCTATTTATGGATATATTTAAAATACAATTTTGTTGGAATTTAATGACTTGTAATCTTAAACAGATTTAAAAAGACCGGAGCACCACTATTGTTTCACACAATGCCACGACCCTGTTTATTGATATTTTTATACTTCGACCTCTCGTGTACATAGGCTAGTTTTATAACTATATTCTGTACGACGGCTCTCTAACGATTTGCAGTATTTACACATTATTATGTACAAAGTGTACTTTTTAGGAAAATATTGCTCCTGTAATATGTATGAATATTGAATATTAAAAATATTTCTATTTAAATTTTCGAATGTACATAAAATTTAAAATGTTTTAAAATGTGTGCGTGAGAGCGCTGCAAATCATGTGTGGAAGTCGGGAGTCGAGAGGGCCGCGAGTATTGCAATAAATTGTGTACCAAAGTAATAATAATACTTGTACAATTTAGGCAAAAGTCTGATAACAAGAGTATAAAAATTTTGCTTTTACATGTTGGTTTCATTTCATATTGCTCTTCCGGACATTCTACATCAATCCCTAAAGTAGTTTTTAATATCCTACCACTATTATTAATGTGAAAGTTTGTGAGGGTACTGACCCTCTGGATGGACGCTTGTATGGATGTTTTTTACTTTTTCACGCAAAAACTACTGAACGGATTTTGATAAAATTTGCTATGGCAGTAGTTTGAGCTCTAGATTAACACATGGGATACTTTTTATCCTGAAAAAGTATTGTTCCCGTGGGATACTGTATTTACGCGGGCGAAGGCGCGGGCAAAAGCTAGTCTATTACTAAGCATGATGACAGATTTTGAAAACTACTTCAGACTGTTACTATGCATTTACTTTATTCAAAATCTTATATTTCAAAAATACAGTGTACATTAACAAAACCAGCGAAATTAAAAAATGGTATATAAGGGCGTTGACTTGTTTTGTGAGTGCTTTGTTTACTGCAGCGCCCCCTGGTGAGTTGTTACTGTTACACTTATCAATGAACGTGCACCAATCAAACCCGAACCCATTACTGAAAACCGCATTTAAATCGGAATAGTAATTTGGGACATGAATGGCAATAATATGCCTGGTGAGTTTTTATCATTAACACCTATGTAAGAAGTAAGAACATTCTATCAAAATCGGACTTAGTACTTTTGGAGACAAGTATAAAT
Organism: Glaucopsyche alexis; assembly: GCA_905404095.1. Taxonomy (NCBI): domain Eukaryota; kingdom Metazoa; phylum Arthropoda; class Insecta; order Lepidoptera; family Lycaenidae; genus Glaucopsyche; species Glaucopsyche alexis. Next base: position 21,817,238 of record FR990060.1, on the reverse strand, counting down.
TAAAAAAGGGATATAATTAATCGAGCGAATAAAAAATAAATTGGCGACTGCACGTGAGCATACTGTATTACTGAATTTGGCAGCAAATTAGATGTTAGCGACTAAATAACTAAACTGGCGAAATCACTCAGGTAACAAAAAATATAAAAAAACAGCAGATAAAAAGTGGCGAAATTTAATCCAAATTAGCACCGAAATGTATAAGTTGGTGACTTAATTTCCAAGTTGGTGACCATTATACCATTAAACAGCTATAAAACCAGATTTGGTTGATAAATTAATGGCTGCTAAAAATCAATTTGCAGTCTACGAATAATCCCAGTTTTGGATACTGTTGGAGTATGTTTTTCTTTGGCATGGGTGTCGATTTCAAGGTTTTTGGGGGTGCTGGTTACAAAATTGTCTTTCAATTTCATTTTCCAAAATAGAGAATATTCAATCTTCGTAAAATTAACATGAATACTAATTTAAAAGATCTTGGGGATGCTGATTAGGATTGATGATTATTATTACAGTATGATAAGTAGGCTATGTAAGGTATAGAAATTTTTCGAAATTCAGGATTTTCAAATTACTTTTTCTTCCATCGTGAAGAAAATATGATGTTGCGGAGTTCCTAAGGGGGGGGGGGGGGGGGGGGGAATTTTCATTATTTTTTCAATACGATGCACCGTTTCCGATATGGAATCAATTTTATAAAAAAATGTAAATGCTCTACATTGAGATACGAGGGATGTATAAAGCTATAGAAATGTTGCAAAATTCAGGATTTTCGAATTTCTTTTTCTCCCATCATGGAGAAAATTAAATGAGGTTGCGGGGTTATTAAGGGGGAGGTAATTTTCATTATTTTTCAAGTATGATGCACTGTTTCTGAGATAGAAGCGATTATAGAAAAAAATATGGCATTGCTCTACTTTGAGATATAAACGATGTATAAAGCTATGTAAATTTTGGAAAATTCAGGATTTTAAATATCTTTTTCTTCCACCATGAAGAAAATATAAGGTTACGGGGTTACTAAGGAAATTTAAAATGGACGACTTTTTTGTAATCAGCACCCCCAGAAACCAACAAAAGGACACCCATATTATTTTTATAAAATTAAGTATGTCCGCCATATTGGAATTTAAAAATTATTATTTTTAAACAAAAAATTAAACCGACTTCCAAAGTAAAAAATCACAAAAAAGTATGAAATAAAACTTATTTTCTAAATCATTCCCCTTTTAAATTTGGCTAAAATTTTAACTATTTCTCTATTCATTCTTCTTCATTTTGAAGTCGCTACCAGCCCAAACGATATCCTACACTATTTTATAGAACTCACGTTCATATTTGCTGGTACCGACTTCAAAATTAAGAAGATTGAGTAGATAAATAGCCAAATTTAAAAGGGGAATTATTTAGAAAATAAGATTTATTTCATACTTTTTTGTGTATTTTTACTTTGGAAGGCGGTTTAATTTTTTGTTGAAAAATAATAATTTCACACTTTTTAGTGATATGTTTTGTTCAGTTATTATTAGTACGTCTTAAGAACGTCTAAAATAATCGATCGAATGTATAATTGAATACGCGCGTTTGATGATGATGATTACTATAAGTTACAAAGTGACATACATATGCTTGCAGTTCTTTAAACAATGCCGAAATTTCCAAACATTTATCTATAAGGAGCCAGGAGTTCTGTTCTGTACTTTTGGATCCAAGATATACCTTGGAGCAAAATCTTACTTTTTGGTAACATATGCTTAGATTACTTTAGAAAAACTCAAAATCACCATATGTGTCCATATAAATTTCGAGGAGTTCCCTCGATTCCTCATGGATCCCATCATATCTTTAAAGGCTGAGGAGTTCTGTTCAGTGCTTTTGGATCCAGGGTATACCTTATTACAACATCTTAGTTTTTGGTAGCATATGCTTGTATTACTTCAGTAAAAGTCAAAATCACTAAAGGTGTCGATATAAATTTCGAGGAATTCCCTCGATTCCTTATGGATCGCATCATCAGGTTTCCACTTTAGTGACTAAAGGACCAATTTCGCATTAAACCCTTTACAACAACAAAAGAATTTTGCAAATAGGTCCATAAACGGCAGAGTAATGTTCAAAGATCTCCGTGTTAGTGTAAAATACTATCCCACCAAAAACATTCTGTAAAAAACTAGCCAAGTCTCGATGGAGCTGCTTGTTTATCTCTAAAAAGTAATGAAATCTAGACAAAATCGTGCCAAGTCTAAGGTTCCTTACTGCGATTTCTTTATTATTATAGTTAATGTTGAGTGACTTGGCCGTTGAACATTCTTTATACTTTAGTGGGTACAAGTCAATTTTGTTTACATTTGTAACTACCTATGTTTGTTAAGCGAGATAATAGCCCATACTGGTATTGGTAATTGGACGCTAGTGTCTCATTTTAGGCTGTTGTTGATTGTACAACACACGTATTGGAGCAATGGTGTCATGAAGCCCCTTTTGTGCCCTTCAACGGCCAAGTCACACAACATTAACTATAATAATAAAGAAACCGCAGTAAGGAACCTTAGACTTGGCACGATTTTGTCTAGATTTCATTACTTTTTAGAGATAAACAAGCAGCTCCATCGAGACTTGGCTAGTTTTTTACAGAATGTTTTTGGTGGGATTTCACTTCTTTTTGTAGAAACGTGGGCATATTGATTGATTTTCCTAGATTTTAGTGTAATTTGTTTATTTAATTTGTGTAATGTTCGAGTAGAATAAAGGGGCCTGAAAATGCGGCAAAATGGTTCTAGTAAAGAATGGTACGGCGGTGTTTGCTTCGCGCTCGACTTGGCGGGGGCACTGCCGTGCCCCCAGATCGACGTTCTGGTCTTATCTAGAGGTTCTCAAATAGGGGCCTGAAAATGCGGCGAAATGGTTCAGTAAAGAATGGTACGGCAGTGTTTGCTTCGCGCTCGACTTAGCGGGGGCACTGCCGTGCCCCCAGATCGACGTTTTGGTCTTATCTAGAGGTTCTCAAATAGGGGCCTGAAAATGCGGCGAAATGGTTCCAGTAAAGAATGGTACGGCAGTGTTTGCTTCGCGCTCGACTTGGCAGGTGCCCCCAGATTGATTATCCTAGTTTTTATAGTTTTCCCTTTATGTGGCCATCAAACCCCAACTCTGTACCAAATTTCAGCTCTCTAAGTTTATGGGAAGTACTAGTTCTATTTTGATGATCATGAGTGAGTGAGTGAGTGAGTGAGTGTCGAAAATGCGAAACTTTGCTTTCGCTTAACTTCGGAACTAAATGACCTACAGACTTGAAATTTTGGATTTTAAGTACGTGATTATAGCTTATTGGATGACGAAAAATTCTGCGTTCTGGTCTTATCCAGAGGTTCTCAAATAGGGGCCTGAAAATGCGGCGAAATGGTTCCAGTAAAGGATGGTACGGCAGTGTTTGCTTCGCGCTCGACTTGGCGGGGGCACTGCCGTGCCCCCAGATGAGAAGTACCTTTTATATAATCATAATGTGATGATGTATGGTGTGATAGTGGTGGTGATGATGATGATTACTCTAATTGACATGGTGGCATATGCTTGCAGTTCTTTAAACAACGCCGAAATCCCCAAACATTTATCTATAAGGAGTCAGGAGTTCTGTTCTGTACTTTTGGATCCAAGATATACCTTGGAGCAAAATCTTATTTTTTGGTAACATATGCTTAGATTACTTTAGAAAAACTCAAAATCACCATATGTGTCCATATAAATTTCGAGGAGTTCCCTCGATTCCTCATGGATCCCATCATTAGGTCACCACTTTTTTGAAAATGGGACCAACCTTTACATCAAAAAAATAATTTTGAAAATCGGTTCACAGACGGCGAAGTAATCGGCGAACATACAAAAAAAAAACAAAAAAACATAGAACGGTTTAGTCGTTAAATGCCATATTCTGGAAATGACACACTAGTCAGAAAACGACAAATTCTATAAATGACAAAATCTGAAAACGCCACATTCTGCTAACGACATATTCTGCAAAAGACAGATTCTGGAAACGACATAATCTATTATTGACACATTCTACAAATGCCACATTATCCTGAAAATTGAAATGAAATAAAACTTGTTAATTTAAACAATTATTATTTTTAGACATAAAATGAAAACAGAGTTCCAAAGTAAAAATACACAAGTAAGTATGAAATAAAACTTATTTTCTAAATAATTATCCTTTTCAATTCGGATAAAATTTTAATCCTCATGGATCCCATCATCAGGTCATAAATCGGTCATAAATTGAAATCGGTCCACAGACGGCGGGTAATCGTTTTTTGTATAATATAATATCTATGGACGCTTCACACCACGTCATCTGGCCCCGTGCTAAGTATCCGAGGAACTTTGTTACAGGTACCAGAAAACAGGAAGTATATTTAATACTTTTATACTATACATATATTTAGGATTTTTATTATATTATACACGTATTTAATGCACACCCATGACCTAGGAACACAGAAAACTTTTTGTTCCTTCGGCGGGATTCGAACCCGTGACCCCCGGCTTGAGCACCAACGCGCTGAACCACTGAGCCACAGAGGTCATCAAAGCCGGTCGTATAGCCGAATGTATAACCGCCTCCTTTTTTTGGAAGTCGGTTAATGAAAATGATGATGGTTCACTCCATGGTCCAAGTTATTTGGAATACTCGAATTGGTCTAAATTATAAATGTTTAAAATAGCTTATTTCGTTAATATAATATAGAATAATAATTTTTGTTGTATATTTCGTAACATAAATTTATATATTTTTTAAGGAATTAAGATGTCGTAGTAAGTAGTTTTCATGCAACAGAAAAATAAAAGACAGTTGTCAACTAGTCTGGCATTTTCGAATTGTATTAAAAATACATAATCATGGACGAAAATGAGTTTATGTTTGACAAAAATCAAAAAGGATACGATACTCTTATACATAACGGGTTTCGATATAATAAAAACAAACGATGCAATAAGGACGGAAGTACATGCTGGCGTTGTGTGAATAGAAAAGATTGTAATGCTTCGATTAAAATTGATGTGAGTAGAACCACTATATTAAGAAAATCACAACACACTTGTCAAGCTGATTATGAGAAAAATGCTATTTTAATAAAAATTAATAAGCTTAAGAAAGTGGTATGTGAAAATCTGGCACCTATCAAACCTTTGTTTGAGAAAATTTTTGAAGAAACTGATGAATCAAATGAACCTGGTTCATCAAAACATATAAAGAACATCCCAAATTTTCATGACAAAAAAGACCGTTTTTATCAATCACGAAAGAAGTTTTTAAAATCAGATAAATTAGTGTTTGACAAGTTAGAAGACGTGGTTATACCACCTGCACTCGCTGAGAAGTTTCTCGTTATCGAAGATGGTGACGTTGAGAAAATATTAGTGTTTTCAACAAAATTGTCCAAAAGAACTATGCGAAAGATGAAAAAGGGATACTACGCTGATGGTACATTTAAATCTGCACCTCGTCCATTTTATCAACTGTTTACTTTACATGTTGATATAAATTCGGACAAAAATTCTACAAATATAATACCCGTTCTATATGCATTGCTTCCAAATAAGACACAAAGTACCTATTCCAGACTGTTTACATTGATAAGTGAGAAAAAAAGTTTAAACAAAAAGTTAAAAGTTTTTATTAAGTTTAAACAAATATTAATAAGTGAGAAGCTTATAATTTTACTATTTGTTCGGGATACTGATAATTTGGTACAGTGCTAGCAATTGGGTGTATCACCCTATATATTTTTGTGTATGGTTCAGAACATGTCAAGGATTGTGTACTTAATCCCATATTTTTTTCCACTTCGTAATTGAACTCTGACTAGGTAGTCTACCTAGTCAGACGAGGTGACGAGAAATGACAAAGTATCCTATGACCTCGCCTTAATGGTACTTTTGTTAATTAAGTTTAAAAAAACAAAATGTAATTTAGATTAGCTTTTCCGAGTTTAGTATAAGTATAAAAGTTTAGTTTAGAATTACATCACTGTTTTGTTATTTTAATATGTAAACATTTTTGACAATAAAAAAAACTTAGGTCAAGAACTGACTTATTATTTTAGCACAATATCAGCTTTTGAACCAAAGACTTGAACCCTTCATTTCAATTTTTAGGATAATGTGGCATTTGTAGAATGTGTCAATAATAGATTATGTCGTTTCCAGAATCTGTCTTTTGCAGAATATGTCGTTAGCAGAATGTGGCGTTTTCAGATTTTGTCATTTATAGAATTTGTCGTTTTCAGACTAGTGTGTCATTTCCAGAATATGGCATTTAACGACTAAACCAATCGAACGTATAACCGCTTCATTTTTTGGAAGTCGTTGAATGAATGTCATTTTCGTATCCAGCGCCCCCAAAAACCAAACGTTTACCAAAACGATACCCATATCAATTTTACGAAAAATATCCATGCCATTTTTAAATTTCAAAATAACTATATTCTTAAATGTGTACTCACAAATTGTCGCCAAGATGGTTATTTGTTCGCTAAAATAATATCTGTCTGCCAGTTTGGAATATTCAGTGGTATTATTTAGTCACCAAATTTATAATTTTTTTTGTTCCTTACATTCTTTCGCCACCTTGGTAATTTAGTATTCTATATTCGCTATTTTCACATCCAACATTTTTTTTTTGTCGCAAGTTTAAATACATGCCATGAAAAAAAATTTTATGACATAACTTATGTAATATTACGAGATATGGATTAATAAAAAAGAATGTATGTAAAAAAAAATTTATTGACAGTATAAATTGGTGGCCGCGATAAACTTAAATGCGTGTCTCACATGAGCCGTGTTGCAACAACACCCGGTGACGGGTACACTCGCAGATATAAATTACTTTAATATATAATATTATCGCTTACAGAGTTACACTTATAAGGAACAGTGGTGTTTACTTGAAGATCTTGCCCTGGTTGAAGGGACGGCCTTTGGAGTCCTGGCCGCTCCACGAGAAGTACTCCTGTACCATCTTTTTGGTCTCTGGGCTTTTCGGGTCCAATTTCTTCCAGTCGTACGACTCGTAATCAATCTGGAATGTTAATAGTGAACGGTCAATACTAAATAATGGTGGATATTGTGCCTAAGCTTTTCATACAGGTGTGATTTCCTGTGACTGAGGATTTGTTCTATAGCCTGTCTATTTAGACAACTCGTAAAATCAGACCTGACATTACATAAAATACTATACCTGCCAGTCAGGAGACAGGGTGAAGGCGAGGTCCTGTCCGCGCCACACCCACACTCCGGAGATGGTGGAGTCGTTATCGGAGCCGAACAGGCACATGGACGCAAACGCGCCCTTCCTCATCTGGTCCAGCCGCTGGTACATGCCTGTGGACGCAGGTTTTTCATCACTTTAGCATAATCATAATAATCTTTAATAACTGCATTTTTCGAAGGGAACAAATGTAGCTAGTGATTATTAAAAGACAATCTCCACTTCTCTATGGATCTGAATTAAAATAGTTAGGTTTATGGTCGCGATATTTTTTAAAGCGGGAAAACGACCTCTGTCTTTTGATTAATCAAAAAACTGCTTAAATTTTACAAAAAAAAAAAAAAAAAAAAAAAACTACATACTGTATGGCTCGTATACAACAAAATACACACCAGAGATGAGGTTGCAGCTCATGAACACTTTGGCGAGCTCCTCGGGGTACTTGTACTCGCAGAACCAGATGGAGTAGTTTTCCGGGTCGAACTTCTCCCAGAAATATGGGATGGACTTGGCCTCATCCTCATTGGAGTAGCATCGCTTGAAGTCGTCAAAGTTGAATGTGCTGCAATTTACACAAGGTACACTCTAGTACTGAGCTAATGCCAGTATAGCTGAATAAAACCTGTTTAGTAGTTTAAGTAGGCCCAACTAGGTAATAATAAATTGAAAAAATATAAGTAGTAAAAAACAAATATGTATACTAGGCATTATAGTTTCTTCATATTTGTTTATTTTACACACTTGTTATTATTTAATGTCCATATATTTTAATAAGACTATTATTTACCCTTTAGGCATAGCATCAAAGGGGTTCTTGGATTCCCTGGGCTTTTCCTCCTCCTCATCGGCCGGTTTGGGCTCCTTCTCTTGGGCAGGCTTCTTCTCTTGGGCAGGCTTCTTCTCCTGAGCGGGCTTCTTCTCCTTCTTTCCTCCCTCCTGAAATAGTCAACCAACAAAGTAAATAACTAAACCAACTTAACATCCCAACTCTATACATTAAGCAGCACAAGTATATTCTGGATTTTAAATAGTAGATTATACGAGTATGTTTGATTTTATGAGGTAGAAAATTGATCCTGTTTCTAAAAGTCTTTGCTTTTTTTGTAAAACTATTCGAGCTTATGATGTTATTTCAATAATTATAGCTTTGTTATTAATCTAAAGCCCACACACAATATTATTTTATGATACCAAAAGGTGCAAGCCGACTTGTGCAAATTTATTGATTGTGAAAATTTACAAATTATTGCAAATTATCTTCATTGTTGACATACACACGACAGACAAATCTGCACACGTTAGTGTGCACTGTTTAAATGTTACAATTAATAGGTCTGTCGTTAAAAAAAATATTTTTTATAAGAGAGGAATATATTACTTTCTATGCATCGTTGAATATAAAGGTAAAAATAATACCTTCTGTCCTTGAGTGAGCTCCTGGTACTTCTTGGGGTCGTATGTGGGCGCAGCCTCGCACAGCTTGATGGGGCCCACCACGGACAGCACCTGCGGCTGGTTGGCCAGCGTCAGGAACCAGCGCTGCACATTGACTAGGGACGAACGCAGACTGGGCTCCAGAACAGTCTGAAAACATTATTTTGTCATTAACACTTGTCTTACCATTTATGTAAGTTGAGACAAATAACTATATATCTTTAATAACTTCAACAAAAATCTTCTTGATTATATAAATAACCATGAGGTTTCAAAGGATAGAAGGACATAAACGAAAAGTTCTCTGAAAAAAAAAAGTTGTACAGCCAGGTGACGTCACACATAATTATTTAAAATTTAAATATGTGTGACATCACCTGGCTGTACAACTTTTTTTTTTTTTTTAAATTTTAAATTGCACAAATATGCATAAATTTTCTGATATCCCCAAGTTTTCACATTTATCTTCATACTTATGTTTCGTATTTTTCGGTGCCTAATTTTCAATATACGTTAATTTTACTATTTAAATTTATAAAATACACCTAAATATGTAAAATAAACATAAATTGATAGCTTTCAAACTTATATCTGCAACGATATTGTTTGTAATACTCTGCCGTACTCAATTGAGTACAACGGCCGAATACGTACAGATTTTTTAAAAAATATTTTTGTTATTTTTTATATAATATTGTAATTTATAATATAAAAAAAGCTAAAATAAGCTGTAACAAATATTATTTAATAATACTAGATAAGTGTTGGCAGTAAAACTACCGAATTTTGATTGTGTTCCATACAAATTAATACATTTTCGCAAAAGAAGGTAGGTTTTTGACATATACATAATAGTAAGCTTGTCCAAAAGCCTGGCTCTCATGTGCCATGAGTTGAGGCACACGTCAAGGGAAATAATAAAAATATTAACACGCTTTTCGAATTTTTCTTCATTTTTTGATTTTGGGCCAGTTCTATGTACACTACATAGGTAAATAGGAAAAAAATATGGGAATATCATAAAAATACGAAAAAATTAATTTGAAGAAGGGTACATGCGTACAAAAATGATTATTTGAAGAGTTTTTTATTGCGAGAACACTATTTTTAGGGCGGCCATGACAGTTGTTTTGACTTGACTTTTGACGTAGTAGACAGTTTTACGAAGGGACGACGTCTTGAATGCCATACGTCTTTCTTTGTCAAAAGTCATGTCATTGACAAAATGACATTATCTAGTTAATTTTGATCTGATCCGCCATGTTTTATTTTTACTTTGTGTTGCTCTCCTTGACGAAGTTAATTTAAATGTACATGGAAACAAAGTGAAATTAAACAAAATAAAGAATAGGAAATGGTAACTATATTATGTAGCTATATTTACATATTATACTGTACGTAGGGCTGGCCCAGGCCTCATACATTTCTTAAACATCGCTTTTAATGGATAAGATCGACTAATTTCAGTACAAATTTTACTTAAAACATGCTTAATTTACTTTTTAAAGATTTGGAATCAATTGAACAGTGTTTTATTTTTTTTAAAGAAAAACATTGATAGTAAAATAATGATAAAATTTTTTTTTTTTCAAAAATTACAGTAAATTGCTTGCACCCATAAGGCGCCATTGTACACAAATGAGTACAGTATAGGGGGGAGGAATAATGTTTTTGAGATATTATATTATTATTGTGTTTATGTGGTTTATATTAAATAAGAAAATGTACATTTTATTCATTTTACTTTGCTGGCTTTAATTTGGCGGTAAATGGGTTAATACTTTGAAATGCTTAAAATTACACTAAACATAAAATCTTAATTCTTTATACATTTATCAATTTGTAGTACCTAATTATTTCTGTACTGTGCACGGTATACATTATGTATTTTTGTGATTGGCACAGTACTAACCGAATGTTGGAATCTGGATTCATATTTTTACTTAACCAGATTTATCCCACCAGGCTCTAGTACATAAGGTCTAGAAAAATCAATTACGGATATTTCGGGCACATGTTTTACTGCTTATGCGAATACGTTTAGGCAGAAAAATAATTGTTATACTGCGTTTTGCAGTGAATAATGTGGCCGAAGTATCTCTAATTTATTTTCAGAGATGTTACGTTTTGTATCACTTGCACCACTTGAGGCTGCAGCCATACCACAAATTAACCACTTAAAATATGAAAATTGGCCCTCAGAATAGCTATAGTATACATGAATCTGTACCTGGAAGGCGTGTATGAGCGTGGCGAAGACGATAATGTCGGCCAGGGTGACGCGCTCAGTGACAAGGAAGGTGCGCGTGAGCAGGTGTTTGTCCAGCACCGCGAGTGCGCCCAGCAGGTCAGACTTCGCGCGCTCCACATTCTGGAAACGATAATAAAATACATAATATTGTGCTTTCTTACTTTTATTATTTGTTGTATTGATTTATTGAGCGACGTAAATTTGTGTATTTAATGAGGACTGAACACATTTTAACTACTTATAGCTTATACAAGATCATTATAATAAATATTTAGCACTGTACACATAAAGTATTTACTATTTAATTATATGCCTAAACTTCCAAGGTTTTTAACTGGATAATCCAGTTGAAAAATGTGATGACTTTAGCAACTACACATATAGACTTCATCCCTATTCACCAGTTACAAAATATTATACATATTAAAAATATATACCACTGTTAGAGAGTAGTTTATAATCATTAACTAAATTATTATGACAATTTAAAAAACTAAAAACAAGATACTCTAAAAGAGTACACACATAATTGATAAAATGATTACAATATATAAATTGAGTTAAGGTGCCAGTTGGCAGCGGACGACATGAAGCAACCGCAGACAACGTGTCGTCGGGATACTACTGGTTTGTATGTATTTCTATGAAATACCATGCGCAGCTAGCAACACGAAGCTAGAGACACATTCGACGACACAAGCGACGACACGTCATCTGCGCAACTTCATGTGACCGGCTTACAACTTGTACCTTAATTGAAATAGTTACCTGCTTGTGGAACTGCATGATGCCTAAGTAAGGGAAGACCCAGGCGCAGGAGGCCGGCAGCAGTTCTCCATCGGCCCAAGACGCCCACTGGAAGATGGCCGCCTGCGACGCAACATCCGTACCACGCAAGGATGCATTGGCAACTGTTATGTGATGGTAGAATATAATAACAAAGGTTTTCACTTACTCTTAAAAATAAATGTGACATTGTGACTATAAGAAATATCATATCACATATTATGGCAAACTAAATCACTAGTATGCTAAGTATAGAATATGTATTACACTATTAGATGTAATATATTTTAATGCAATTAAATAAACAAGAACTTAAGACTTTTGGCAAGATTTCTACTCGGTATAGTGTTTACCTACTAAATTAACCCTAAATGAGTTATTATAGTGTACATGTAGACAGTATGGTGAATCATAATTCTTAATTAAATAGATATACTTAGTTTTCACTGTAAAGTGAATTCAGAATAGACACTACAATAATTACATTCCATCTAAACATAGTTGTCAAGCACTTTCATTTGGACTAAAATGCAGTAGGTATTTAACAGTAACATAACTAAAAATAGAACTATTTTTAGAGCAATTTACAAAACTGAATATCTTCAACGAGTTTTACATTTATGCTGCCAAATCACTAACAAGTTATTCTTACACATACAGTGTTAGAACTACTTTAGCTAGCAATTAATTTACCTACTAAATAACCAGCAGAGCCTAAGTTTACACTCAGAACAACCCCTAGGGGGTTACTTATGTGTTACTGTAGTTATTTACTTTTGCAGTACAAATATGAATGTAAAGTACTCACCATAGTATGCGATAGCATTGCTCTCGGTCAGGAGAACCTTTCCGTCCGCACTTTCATAAGCTGGCACCTAAAAATCGGCAAATACTTAGGTTACACGTCACCGACAAAAACATCTGGGCAGATTCGGGGCAAGATATCACTAGCACTACACCATTTTAATTCAATGTCACTCACTTTGCCGGCCGGAAATTTCTTCAAGAAGCCATCTGATTTATTAGTTTCACCGAACACGAAATTTGGAGCTACTTTTAAATCTGTTCCGGAGTACTTTGCGGCGATCAGCGCCTTATAAGCACGGAAATTTTCCGGATAAGTATAAAGTGCCTGAAAAATATAATTGAGACTATAACATGTAATCAATTTACAAGTATATTAAGTAAGATTTTATGAAATTATGAATTTGATCGTATAAATAAATTACGATAAAAAATCTTACCCCGGCCGCCATGGTCAATTATTTCGGAGAGAAAGACAAAGGAGAAGAACATTTGTGACATTGACATTGACTTTCAAATTTTTTATCACCAATCTCATGAAGTCAAGGAATTTGTAAGTATTGTAAAACAACTTTGAATTATTTGTAAGTAAAGGCGTGACTCCTGTTCGAAACATTACACAGAAAACATGAAACAAAAACATTTGTTTTCATACACAAGCTGTCTCCAGCTACAGAAAATGTTTTTGATCGAAACAAAACATTTTGTCCAGACACGATCTAAGTTCCGACGAGGAAGACGTATTAGCGCTCACAGTTTTAGTGATTGTAGGTGTAGAATCTAGGAGAAAAGAGGGGTTCTAAAAAGGCCTCTTTAGGTGTTTCATAAAAGTATTTTTTTCAACTCATAAATATGTGCGCCATTTTACGCATTTCTATTGAAAACTGTCAACATTTGTGTTTTTTAATTAAGTCAGGCCATATATTATGAGCGATTATAAAAACAAACACAAAAAACACAACAAGCAAAACTATACCTTTATTCAAAGCTGGAAATAAATCTGATCCGACAAATTACAGGCCTATATCGATCCTACCGACTTTTAGTAAAATTTTTGAAAGAATAATTTTAAGACAGTTACTAGTACATTTTAATTCGAATAATTTATTACACAATAATCAATACGGTTTTACCAAGGGTCGATCCACTACGGATGCTGGTATGGGTCTTCTTTGTAGAATCTTTGAAGCTTGGGAGGGGTCGCAGGATGCATTAGGTGTATTTTGCGATCTTTCCAAGGCATTTGATTGTGTTGAGCATGCTACATTGATCAGAAAATTGCACCACTATGGTATACGGGACTCTTCACTCGACCTTTTGAGTTCTTACCTTAAAAATAGAACTCAAAGGGTAGAAATAAATAGTAAAAGGTCTACTGGGACCAAAATAGAATTAGGTGTCCCACAGGGATCCATTTTAGGCCCATTTCTTTTTCTCGTCTATATAAATGACTTACCTTATCTAATTAAAGATAATGAGATAGTACTTTTTGCCGATGACACTTCACTCATTTTTAATGTGAAGCGACAACAGTCAAATTATGACGAGGTAAATAGTGCTCTCTCTAAAATAGTACATTGGTTTAATGTTAATAATTTACTTTTAAATTCAAATAAAACAAAATGTTTAAAGTTTACTTTGCCCAATGTTAGGCAAGTTCAAACCAATATACTATTAAATGACGAGAAAATGAACTTAGTGGACACCACTGTATTTTTAGGTATAACACTAGATAGTAAATTACAGTGGGGTCCTCATGTTGCGAATCTTGCAGATAGACTCAGTTCTGCAGCATATGCAGTCAGAAAAATTAGGGAAATTTCTGACGAAGAAACGGCGCGACTTGTTTATTTTAGTTATTTTCACAGTAGAATGTCTTACGGCATTCTTTTATGGGGAAATGCCGCCGACATCAATACAATATTTGTGCTGCAGAAGCGAGCAATACGTTCTATTTACAAAATGTCCTGCTATGAATCTCTGAGAGAAAAGTTTAAAGAAATAGGAATTCTGACCGTCGCTTCTCAATACATTTTAGACAATGTGTTGTATGTTAGAAAAAATTTAAATATGTTCAATTCGAAAAGTAATAATCATTGCATGAACACTAGAAATAAACACAAATTAGACATTCCGGTGATCAGACTAAGTAAAGTTAGTAAATCTTTTAAAGGTCAATGTATACCTACGCCTATACAATAGAATCCCAGAAAACGTTCAAAGTCTGTCTATTAATAAATTTAAAAAAGTAGTTAAAGAACGTTTGTGTGCTAAAGGTTATTATAAAGTCAGTGATTTCATTAACGATTGCACACCTTAGGAATAAGATGGCCCCATGCGAGGCTGCTTTTATGTACTTAAGTATGTTTTATGTACTTATAACTAATGTTATATAGATTAAGTTACAACATTGTAAAAATATTTTTTGAAAAGAACAATTTTCCCATCTTTTTGCTAAAAGGTGGCCCCGTGCGAGTTTCTTACGCCGGTTCTTCTCGCCGGGCTAGTTTCCGAACCGGTGGTAGGCATCATGTAGGACAATTCTATAAGCGTTATATTATAACCTACATGGAAATAAAAATTTTGAGTTTGAGTTTGAGTTTATAACCCTAAAAAACCTGTACCTAGGTGTCATGTGAACGATGTGAACACTAGATAAGAAATTAAACATTTCTTCCCCTCTCTACCCGCGCGGGAATGTTTTTCGTCCGTCTCCGAAAACAAAAACATTGTCTATTCCTAGACAAATGTGTATAGCCACGCCCCAATGTTTCATGTTTTCTGTGTAATGTTTCGAACAGGAGTCACGCCTTAAGAATTTGTTTTACTTAAGGCGTGTCTCCTGTTCGAAACATTACACAGAAAACATGAAACAAAAACATTTGTTTTCATACACAAGCTGTCTCCAGCTACAGAAAATGTTTTTGGTCGAAACAAAACATTTTGTCCAGACACGATCTAAGTTCCGACGAGGAAGACGTATTAGCGCTCACAGTTTTAGTGATTGTAGGTGTAGAATCTAGGAGAAAAGGGGTTCTGAAAGGCCACTTTAGGTGTTTCATAAAAGTATTTTTTTCAACTCATAAATATGTGCGCCATTTTACGCATTTCTATTGAAAACTGACAAAATTTGTGTTTTTAAATAAGTCAGGCCGTATATTATGAGCGATCACAAAAACAAACACAAAAAACACAACAAGCAAAACTATAACCCTAAAAAACATG
This sequence comes from Glaucopsyche alexis, assembly GCA_905404095.1. Taxonomy (NCBI): domain Eukaryota; kingdom Metazoa; phylum Arthropoda; class Insecta; order Lepidoptera; family Lycaenidae; genus Glaucopsyche; species Glaucopsyche alexis. Next base: position 21,801,468 of record FR990060.1, on the reverse strand, counting down.
TACCTAGGTGTCATGTGAACGATGTGAACACTAGTTAAGAAATGAAACATTTCTTCCCCCTCTCTACCCGCGCGGGAATGTTTTTCGTCCGTCTCCGAAAACAAAAACATTGTCTATTCCTAGACAAATGTGTATCTAGCCACGCCCCAATGTTTCATGTTTTCTGTGTAATGTTTCGAACAGGAGTCACGCCCCTGCTATATATGGAACTAAATACGTAAATGTAGTATTTAAATTATAATATTGTGCGTTAAGTGTGCGTTGAGCGAGCCAGCGAACGGTCGTGTGCCGCTTTACGACACATGTAGTAAATATTAATTAACATTTAATATTTCGCGAGTCGCACGGCTCACAGCCGTTGCACGTCATCATGGCGCTCGCAGCCAACGAGCTGCTGGCGTTCGTACAACACGTCATCAACGCATCATCGTGCAGCTCTGCAAGTCGACCTACACCAGCGAGGAGATCTGCAAGGGCAAGCTGATGCTGTACGAAGCGCTCGGTAAGACCGCGTAGATGACGTCTCTATGGAGAGATGGGAGTAATGGAAACTTGCAGGATATCATCTGCCTGCTCAAGCGGACGAATCCAGCAGACGTGCCGGTATTTGTGGCTAAAGAGCTGCACAGGCTGCCGGCGGTATCTGCGGACAGCGTCAACGTCTCCAGCCTGCTAAACAAATTCAACATCATGAAGGCAGAGCTGGACGAAATGCGTGGTCGATCGGATAGATCGGAGTCCACGATCTGTGATTTGCGTAATGAATTATTGAAAATAAATTTTAATAATTCATTATGTAGGTAGGTCACCCGATCATTCGATTGACTTCGTAAACACGCGACGAGGCGGCGGGCAAGCTGACACGTTTTGCTCATCAGCAAAATCCGACGGGTCAACAACCGCCGCCGCCCGCTCGCCGCTTGCGGTCGAGCCGAAACTGAGTACACCAGCGACTCCGAAAAATTATTCCAGTGTCACCGTTGGTCCAACCGTACCCCCGCGGGCTAAGACAAAGGGGGTAAAGGAGAGCCGTAAGGCTGAGCCTCCTCGAGCTGTCAAGGACGAGAGCAGGAGGTGCGATGAGGAGGGCTTCATACTGGTAGAGAGAAGAAAGAAGAGGAAGCCCGCCGTCCGCAACCACCGCGGCACCGCACCCAGCGAACCCGAGCAGCGTCTGCGGTGCGAAGTGCGCGCCACACCGCTGTACGTGTCCCGCCTGCACTGATCTACGAAGGTCGAGGACGTCGTGGACTACATCCGAAAGAAGACGTCTTTCACCTTAAGGGTCGAGCGTCTGGAGTCACGCCACAAGGTCAATTTCAGTTCCTTTGTGGTGAGAGTACCGACGCATCTTTTACCGACCTTTGAGGTGGAAGAGTTCTGGCCGACGGACGTAGTCTACCGGAGGTTTCGGGGAAGGCTCCCCAACGAAGCGCGCATCACGTCGCCGAAAAAAGACAATACGTGATAAACTACAGTGTGTGTGTGTGTGTGTGTGTAAGAGTGAATGTGAATAATATAGAAAATAAGATTTATGTATAGTATTGTATAGTATAGAATTGTGTGTGTTTATAGTATAAAAATATATATCCGTTGTCTGATACTGATACTGATATAACTGTTCTCGAAAAATAGATACCGTAGAACACGGTAATTGCCTAACGGTAATTTAAAAATAATTATAATAAATAATAGTATTGGCAACACTCGGTATAATAGTATAGGCAACACGCGGTACTCGTCGGTCTCGCACGCCTAGCGGCAGAAAAGAGAACTAAGATCTGGTCCTATTATTGTGTACATAATTATTATTAAAAAGCCTATACCGTTCGGACTCCGTATCTATGCTTCATGGAATACAGTTTTTAAACAAGTACAAAATCTTGAGTTCCCTATCCAGTTGCAATTACTAGATCCATTAACGAAACCCATAGACTATTATTTTATAATCTTGTCTATGCGCAATTTCGCATCTGTGATCTGTCAAAAATTCTTGATCGATCTCGACGCGATGGTGTGTTCCGCAGTGAAATTATTTTTCTTTTACAATTGAATTCGTATTCTTTTGACAAAAACACTGATAAGATCTCATACTTTTGTGTTTATTAGAATCTAGTGTACATATAAATAAGCCAAAATGGTATGTACTAAGAAAATAAGGTTTCTGATTGCAATTTAAATTTCAATAATTTCATGCAAAATTAAGGATATGAATTGGCGCTTAAAACGTTCAATTACATAGCAGCTTTCCTTGAAATCATTGTATATGCTACAAAAATGGCAACAAAATCGATTGACTGTGCTTTATCTGCACTCTTATTGCTTAATTCTACGATTTCATATAATTTTTCAGGGCAATGAAAATTCGATTCCGATGGAATTATGTTCAAACTGTAAGTATTCTTTCGCAAAACATAACTCCTCTAATTTGGTTTTGGTTTCTTTCATAGCTTTCTAACAATTTGATATATCATTTCTTTTCTTGATTACAGTGTGTCTTTTAGTACACAATTTCCGACCATTATACATTAAGACCCCCCAAGAGAATAAATTCGCTAGTTATAATTAATTTAACATGATAATTTACGTAGTGTAAGTGAGTGCGGATGGTAGGTTGGTAAAGACATAACATGAGGTTTGTTTCAGCGCGTGTTAACTGCATTGATTTTAAGGTGGATAACTGTGAGTGTCGTAGAGTCACTCGCTGACGTTCATTTCATGTCGACACAGCACGTTACATCCCCACCCCACTATCCAGAACAATTTTTAACGAATTTGATTTAATAATATCTATACTATCCTTTCTGTAAAAAAAAGTTTGATTTACCAGAACCAGCTAAAATAATGATAATTTTTACCTTACATCTTTACATCGAGTCAACCTTTTGTTTTGATAATTTTAACTTCCCTTAAAACAATATGAAAAGTTGGAGTAAAAAAACTGGCTATTAGTTTTGTATTTAGTTGCCGAGGAAGTACACATTACTGACTGGCCTTTCGCTTCTATGATTTGCGTTTAAGCTATCTCAGTACGTAGATGCAGTAAACGTAGTGGCTTACATCTTGTATATGTATATTTATGTTTTGTATTAGATGTTTTTTTATCTCCTCTGATATTTGAGTTCAAAAATTGTTCTGGATGTTGTCAACATGGCCTGTCTGGCTTGTGCATCCGCCGTGCGCGTTCACGCCTCTAGATACAATGGTATTAGATATTGTTCATGGTTGTTCTGTTGGTTGACTCTGTTGTGTAGCTGTTGAGGTGTTGGCTGTCGTGCCGAGGCATCCCATCTCATTGCACATCCTACAAAGTTATTCGTGTATAAATTCTCAGTGGCTAATGTTATGTAAATAAAGTTAATAAATCTTATTCAACTAACACAAAGGCCTTTGTATGGAATATTTTCAAGGCTAAAATGTCTTAAATATAATTAATAATACTATGTTGCAAGTCTGTCTGTCTGTTTGTACGGTGTATGATCAATGGGACGCCTCATACTGAGTGGTCGGTAGGGCGGCGCCGGTCAGAACGATGATGATGATGACGTGCGGCCCGAGAGGATCGCTGTGTGTAATAATAGACTAGAGACCAGCGTGGGCGCCACAGGACTTTACGACTTCTATGAGCTATAGGTAGCTGCTTTATGACTTACATGCAAACTTTCATGGCTATTTTAACTACATCCGGGCAACTGTGTTTAAACAGAGCTATATAATTCTGAGCAAGCTTGATCACCAACAAGCAACAGGATTTAAAATCAGCCATGCTTTGACTCAAGAGATAGAGCTCAGAAAAATTAAGAATATGACTATAGACATAATAGGGAATGTGCATTTGTTTTATATCAGCAAAAGTCGTATATTTTCTGAAGTCTTTTCAGAAAATACACGACTTTAGTGTGGACCGAAAAATGTAAAAATCTATTTCTTAGAGTAATCATTAAAAGTTACAGGTCTAAAAAATCGACAGTTATTCTTGCTATAATTGAAACACGAAAATTACCATTCAAATCCACATGTTATTTGTAATATTTTTCTTATGACAATCATATTATACATAAACCCAGTAGATAAGTTAATAAAAGCAACTTTGTATAATTAATCTCCATAACTTTTTCAACTGTGGTTGTCGCAAGTGACGTCATTTACAATATTTCGTCAATGGGTCACACTCATACATAATGACAATGGGTCATTGGATGGACAATATTTCCCAGTATATATTTATGTTACATATTTCGATAGTCCGATAAACAAAACCTATGCATATTCCCTACTGAAGAAAATTTATCTATGTTGTAGTTGCAATTCATGATTTCCGGTAATTAAATAACCAAGGTTTCTAACAGACCTCGCAATGTTGGAGGGATATGAAACGCGTGACACGCCATTCGCCAATTCCGCCGCGGATTCAGTTAGCTCATTTCAATACAATGGCTGCGGACGTATATGCAAATATCTTGTCCTACGAGCAGCTCGTAAATCATTCGCAGTAGTCAAGTTTTATAATTAATGTGTTCAAACACTAAACAGGCATATGTGCGCTTCTGCAAATGTGCTATGCTCTTGCGGGCATTATGCCTCGACATAGCACAGTTGACACTAGCCTTCGCGAACGAGCCAAGCCCTAAGATATCATCATAATGTGTACCGCCAGATATTTCAAAGTAGTATCACAGCTAGTGTTACTAGTGTTTATGCTAGCTCATGAAAAACCTTACTATCTCGCCTGAAGTAAGGATACGTTTATGTATGCGAGTGCGACACAATGCGTAAACGCATCCTGTGTAATGAACAACCGCTCCGCTATCACGCTAGATTGACGCATGTCTGTCTGTCTAGCTGGCAGCAGGGCGCGACCGATGTAGCCTCTGGTCTGCGTTACTGGACAAGCGATGACATTGCGGAAAGTAGTGTTATGAATCTAATATGAATTAAAATAGAAAGCTTTTCTAAACTATTATTATGGTTTTGTCCCCCATATTGTGGCATCAGTTCTGCGCCCACCGCTGTCCAGTAATGGAGCCACACGCTAGACAAGCGGCTTGACAAGCTCCGGAGATCCGCGTTTCTAGTTAAGCTGCTTGTCGAGCGTGATATAGCAACGTTAGGCATCAGCGTTCCTCGGGCGTGCACTTTGGCGCACTGAAGAATTGCGTTGCTTGCCAAGCGTTGTATAGCAAGGTTAGGCAAGCAGCTTGGCAATGAGGGTTGTGTCAGTTTATTCACAATGCTCAATTTGACTCGAATTTGCTAACTACCCTGCGCGGCTACCAATAAACTCCGAGCTAAGCGTTGACTAATAACCGCGTGGTATTTTTTTGAATCCGAGTCGAATGAGTATTGTGAATAGCCCCGCGGGAGGACGTTGGGGACTGAATGCATTGCGTGCCAAGCTGCCTGCCGTATGGCATGGTACGTGCGCTCGCTGACGCTCGGTGTGTGACAGTCGACGCGGACGAGATCCGGCGGCTGGGCAAGCGGTTCCGCAAGCTCGACCTCGACAACTCGGGCGCGCTGTCCATCGACGAGTTCATGTCGCTGCCCGAGCTGCAGCAGAACCCGCTCGTGCAGCGCGTCATCGACATCTTCGACGCGGACGGCAACGGCGAGGTAACATCAGCTCTCGTACCCACGAGTTTTTTTTGTATTCGCGACGGCAAAAAACTGCACTGTTATTTGAGCTGAAATGGATGTGTCAAATGTCAGATTTGACAATTCTATCCGATTTCAGCTCTAGCGTATTAGCGCAGAGTTCTATAGTGCAGTTTTTTCTATCGCGACCACAAAAAAAAAAACGCTCGTGGGAACGTAGCCTTAAAGCTAATTAAGCAGACAACTAAGATTTCGGTCTGAAATGATCTACCGAAAAATATACGTCACATTTGAAAAAAAAATCTTAATATGTATGTGTAATACTGAATATTCTGCCTAAACGTTAAAGACGAAGAACAGATTTAATTTCAGATAAGCTGTTTATGGTTTGCCCAAAAGCTGTGTAGTTAGGTTTTACCTTAGGACAAACACACGCAAACTAGTGACACACACCATAAGTCAACAACATCTATGTAAAGAGAACTGTTATATAAAGCTCATCACAGTGTCTATACTGTTGAGTGTTGGTTCTGGAGATTTGTGGTAGGCATCTAAAAGTACCCTAGTGTAATCTTTACTCTGCAGTTGTGTACTTTATCGAAAGGTATAAAATTTATCGTTTTTGAGCAAGCTTACACAATTATAATATTTATTTAAAGGCAAGTATAAAAGCTAACTGAACTAAGTTGCGATCCCTACTGAGTACTGACTGACAAACACTAAGAATTACAACCTTATTAAGGCCTCCCAAATATTGCTATGAGTATCTTATTGGCTAAGGAACCCCACTAGCTAATTGCAAACGCTAATGATGTCATATTTGTATAACGCCATGCTTTAGAAATGCGAACATTCTCGGCCTTGAGCGAGCACAATGGTGCTCTGTGAGGAAAACAGATACAGGTCAGATACACTTATTGCCACTGGAGAAAATTTAAAAACGGGAGAATAAATTATTGAAAAATGTCTAATTATATATAATTTCGTATAAGAATGTGACTTTTTGAAAACTACGAGTATAATACTATTAAAGCAACAGATTTCCGGAAAGCGCAGCCATAGTTAATCCGTTTGGTTTCCGAGTCTTTGACAGTAAATACCAAATAAACCGTCTTATTGTTATAGCTGAATGTAAGTTCTATAGAGTATAGGGTAACCTAACCAATCATTGACTGCTGCAGGTTGACTTCAAGGAGTTCATCCAGGGCGTGTCACAGTTCAGCGTGAAGGGCGACAAGCTCAGCAAGCTGCGCTTCGCCTTTCGCATCTACGACATGGACAACGACGGTTTCATCTCCAACGGGGAGCTGTTCCAGGTACACCGCTCTCCCTCTATCTCCCTTGCTCTCCCACTAACCACTCCCATTTCTCTCAAACCATCTATAATCGATACTACTATATTATAAAGAGGGAAGATTTCATTGTTTGTTTGCATTGAATAGGCTCCAAAACGAATAAACCGATTTTGATGAAATTTGGCACAGATATAGAGTAGACCACGGGGAAGGACATAATACTTATAATTATATACACTATAATAAGTACTTTTAATTTACAAAATGTACTGTTTATTTTTTTATTTTTTTTATTTTATGATAATGGAAAACCAACAGCATTATTGATTTACAATAGAGATAAAGATAGGTGACAGAAAGCCAATTACAGGTTCTCACGAGTAGAATATATACTGTTACTGAATTAAATACTGTTATGAATACTGTTGAATATAAGTCGAAATAAACACACACAAACAAGCACAAAAATAATAATATTATGGACATTTTCATACATCAGAAGTACATTTATGGGCGATAGAATGAATAGGTAGATCCTGTAAATAATAAATAATAGAAAGTACACAAAATAGAATGGTACACAAAACGCCAAAGATTTTGAACACCATTATCAATAATATTATAGATTTTAACAATCGTGTGTTATTAACTACAAAAACTAATTATTATTTTAAACAAAAAATTAAAGCGCCTTCCAAAGTAAAAATACACAAAACAATATGAAATAAAACTTTTCTAAATAATTGCCCTTTTAAATTAGGCAATTCTCTAGTCAATCTTCTTAATTTTGAAGTCTCTACCAGCCCAAAGTAAACGATATCCTACACTATTTTATAGAACTCACGTTATTTGCTGGTACCGACTTCAAAATTAAGAAGATTGACTAGAGAATTGCCTAATTTAAAAGGGCAATTATTTAGAAAATTTTTATTTCATAATTTTTTGTGTATTTTTACTTTGGAAGGCGGTTTAATTTTTTGTTTAAAAATAATAATTTCATCCTTTTTAGTGATATATTTTGTTTAGTTATTATTAATACGTCTTAAGATCGAATGTATAATTGAATACGCACTCCATTAGGTATTGTTATTAAGATGATGATGATGATTTCTGTAAGTTAGAAAGTGGCATATGCTTGCAGTTCTTTAAACAATGCCGGAATTTACAAACGCATCTTTAAAGACTGAGGAGTTCTGTTCAGTGCTTTTGGATCCACTAGGGTATATATTGGTACAAAATCTTATTTTTTGGTAGCATATGCTTGTATCACTTCAGTAAAAGTCATAATCACTAAATGTGTCGATATAAATTTCGAGGAGTTCCCTCAATTCGTCATGGATCGCATCATCAGGTTTCCACTTTAGTGACTAAAGGACCAATTTCGAATTAAACCCTTTACAATAACAAAATAATTTTGCAAATAGGTCCATAAACGGCAGAGTAATGTTCAAAGATCTCCGTGCTAGTGTAAAATACTATGAGAAGTACCTTTTATATCATCATAATGTAATGATGTATGGTGTGATGGTGGTGGTGATGATGATGATTACTCTAATTGACATGATGGCATATGCTTGCAGTTCTGTAAACAACGCCGAAATCCCCAAACATGTATCTATAAGGAGTCATGAGTTCTGTTCTGTACTTTTGGATCCAGGGTATACCTTGAAAATCGGTCCACAGACGGCGAAATTGTGGTCTAACATACAAAAAAAAAAAAAAAGCCGAACGTATAACCGCCTCCTTTTTTGGAAGTCGGTTAAAAAGATACATATTACATTGAGAAATTGTTATCCATTGTCTAGTCGTCATTTTCCTGGCGACGTCCTCTGCGCTGTTCTCCCGCAACAATAGCAGCTAATTATAATACACAAAGGGCGCGATGATTGGAGATCCGCCATCATATTATCTAGAGCATTTATATTCTTAGATATTATAAACGAGACTACATTCACTATACTACGAATACGACACACACGCACGGATTTGGTACGGTGCAGTGGACCGAAAAGCTCGACACTCGTGTGTTCGATTTTATGCTCTATTGCATTAGCACAGAGTTCTATTTACTGTGCTGTTTTTCAACGACGACGATGATTCCCGCAATTCATTGATAACGGGCTGTGATACCAACTCTCAAAATATTTCTTTCGGATTTCGGATTTGATACAGAGCGTACCAGATCCGCTGTACGCTCCGTACCAAATAAACGTGTGTCTGTAGACACCATTAAAATATGTTGTGGGAGTATAGTGGCAAGCCCCGAAGGGAGATCTCCGACCGAGCGAGGTGGTATGCCCGGTCAGGCCGAAGCCCACTGTAGTGGCTTTTAGATGTTCTATATATACCGCCGATCTTAGAAAACTTCGATAGCGCGATCCAGGACTGTGTGCTGATGCGCGTATTGTTTTCATTATTAACAACAATTTGCAATGGACTTCCGCAAAGTAAAAACTTAATAATAAAAGCAAAAAGTCATATTGAACGTGACACGGTCAGAAAGTTGAAATTTTGCGTGACGTAATATGTGGCCGGCCCCTAAAGCGATATTCCCATGTTCTAGTTGCCTTAATTAAATAAGCCCACACTTGTAATTGATATTCCCATGTTTCAGGTGCTGAAGATGATGGTGGGCAACAACCTGAAGGACACCCAGCTGCAGCAGATCGTGGACAAGACCATTCTGTTCGCCGACAAGGACGAGGACGGCAAAGTCTCGTTCGAGGAGTTCTGCAGCGTCGTCGGCAACACCGACATACACAAGAAGATGGTCGTGGACGTCTAAATCGACTGTAATACGTACATTGACCGGACACAGTGAGTTCTTAACTGACTGTCCCGTTTACGTTACGTTTGGCTTCCTTTTGCCCTTGCAAGTGAAAACGTAAAGATAAACAGCGCCTCTATCGGACGTTACCGCGTACTTGTGCCCGTACAAATGAAACGAAACGTAAACGCAGTAGTGACGGTTAAAACTCACACATCGGCAACAGAATTCGTGCACCGCATACTAATCGATCGATAGTTTCATCGAGTACTACATGTTTTACTCCGATTCTACTATCGAAAGAAAGTTTGCGATGAGTCTTAGCCCTATCGAGTACGCGCGCTATCACAAAAGCCGGCCGCCTACAAGTGTACCACGTTTCGATCTTATTGATAAGGCAAAAAGCTCGAAACTACTCGAAAGTGGCACAACGTACTTGTCGGCGACAGACTGTAAAGATGATCAGGGCCTCTAGTCAAGATGCATTCGTATAGTTTCAACGGCGAACTTCGAAATCAAAATGTATGGGATTTGACATAAGTCATCCTTATTTGACATGTCACTTGCGATGCAATACGTCAAATTCTATACATTTTGCTATCGAACTTCGCCGTCGAAATTATACGAATGCATCTTGACTAGAGGCCGATCAGGTGGCTGTCAACGCCACTGCGAGCCGTACGCGCGTGCTACAGAGGTAGTGGCGTGTCAATGTACTCTCGTCTGTAGCGACTGGACTTAGCGCCCTCGCGCCCGCCTGCCTTATACAGCCGCCCGCCGAAAGCGAATACAAACAGAAAATACAGGGTGCTGTTGGAACGCTTTCGAAAAACTTGCCCTAATGCAAAAAATATAGATAGGGCTTAGTCGACGAAGGTATTTTAACTCGCCGTTGGATGGATTAGCACATGAGCGCGTCCATTTTTTTCCGTTTAAAATCGCTTTCGGCAGTGGCATAATCGTTAACTAATAACCTTCTCTATGCCTTATATGTCTTGAATAGTTCTAGATAAAAGACAAAACAAAACTAAATCTATGATATGCCATTATATTAGTTATCGTTCGTGCCACCAGAGGGCGGCAATACTTGCATTTTATCTTGACGTAAGTGCGAAACTTCTTCCTCTCTGTCCACTCTAGCTAGAACACTATTCAAATTGCGCGGTGGCAGCATTATACCATATAATAGTAGAACTATTCAGACTTTTGTATACTATATTACATATTACAGAAAACAAAAGTAGTCAAAAACATAATATTATATTAAATGCAATAGACACTAGTCCCTCCTAAATGCTGGGAGGATTATTGTCCACCACACTGGTCTATTGCGGGTCGGACGAAATAGAAAATGGCCAGTCCGATATATAAATTATTTGGTAAATGTGAAATGCCGTGCTGCTGTCTTACTTAACTTAAATCATTTGTTAATCATAAAAATAATTAAGACAAATTACATTAGATATCGGCGTGTCGGGGTGAGGACAGAGAGAACATTTAAATGTATTATATACGATCCAGTCTATGAATCTCATTTAATTTAATTTGGAAATACATTGCAATATTAAGATTCATAGTAATTTGTTAACAATATGTTGAGAATTTTGTCGTAAAAGATTATTTTATATTATGCTAAGTTTAATCGATTTTTATGAAAGACAGTTAATTTCTGTTAAAATTTTAGATTTCTTCGTTCTCACCCCTCCACCGTTTGTAGATAATAGATATACCACGTTAGATAAACTTAATAGTCAAATAGATTGTCTTTATTAATTTGTTGTGGTAATTTTAATTCATATTGTTATTTAGTATTTTATTTTTTAAACTAGGTGTCGGAGTCAACGTAACATATTCTGTACAGTCCTGTGTCATGCGGCAGATAACATTTGATGCTTTGTGTTCTATTTGAGTTGTACATACATATGTTCGAGTTTGGCATATGGCTATATTTGTGTTAAGACAAAATGAATTATTCCGCTACGGAAGTACATACCCAGCCACGATATAATGTTTAAAATCATTCGCTCATTTTAATTCTAAACACATAAAAGTTAAGAAGACATACAATATGAAATACTTATATTTATGAAATATCAATTTGCCCTTTTACAATATTACAGTGGTTTTAATAATTATCGTTTTATAATTAAAGATTAGTAACTTGCAGAATCGTTCGACACTAATAAGTAATACCGTTTGTTAATAATTTGTTTTAGAAGGTAGTACAAAAATATTTTGGTCTGTTGTGATAAGGTTAACAATCTTCCATAAGTCATAACTTTAGATTATCTTTGTTCACCACACACGTAGCAATTGCAATCACAATTAGATATATATTATAATATGCATGATTATTGATTAGTAAGCACTTAGTAATCTCTACTACTAAACTAAATAAATAAAACTTACAAACAGAATCGAAAATTTGACACGACAGACCCTACCATATTACGATGCGCTGCCTGGTGACAGAATCCATAATACCAGTTTTCGATATCACTTCCGCCACCAGATGACGCTTCGTGTGAGTGTGGTCCGCCCCCTAGCGGCAGAATAAATATCAAAACCCACATTGTTATTTGTTACACAGTAATTATCATAATAAATAATATTACTACGCACAGAAAATGTTGATGTAAAGCAGTAAAAGCAGTAAAAAACTAAGCTTTGTAATGTTCGTAATTTAATTAACTTGTTATCTAATACATTTTTGTTAACATTGTTATTCAAGCTTTCTAATTTCTAACTTTACCTTGAATAATATTTCTTAGCATGTAATGAGTTAAAATAAAGTACAACTAGATGTAATAACATCTTGGACCTTGTTCATGACATAATATAATAATAAGTTCAATACTACTAATTCTAAATTATTCTAATGTGTGCATTGCCGGCATCGATTCTGTTTGTACTGTATATTATAAGTGTACTGTCATGGTCCGAATTTGCTACATAGGAAGTGTATACTGTATAGTACTCAGTGCTCCTACGCATAATGGCCGAATACGCGACGCGAGACTATTGTCTGCAGCGCGCCAACAAACTTTTGCGCCGAGGGATGTTGTCTAGTGTCGTATATATTTTTTTTTACAAATTATTAAAAAAACGTTGAATAGTATACATTACTCAATAGTTATTTTGGCTGACGCCATTAAAAATTTTAAGCAAATATTGCCCATCCCCTTCTCGCAAAACGATTTGTTACGTCACAATCTGTTATCGCCATATGTATGGCGGTAGCGACTCGTGACGTCGCAGGCTCTCTTTCTATTGCAAATTTATGTTAATTGTATCTTTGTTATTTTTCAATCATGTTGTCTAACAATAAATAGACGAAATTTTTAAGGCAACATGGCTATTGTGCTTCGGGGGCTGGTTGTACAATATGCACGTTGCACATGCTCACGAGTCTCATGTTATTGTCCTACTTTACTGTAAACTACAATTGCTTTCTGTTTTGTACGCTTCGAGATAGTTCCCGTTGCTTCTTGTATGTGAATTTATAGAATAAGTGTGATTTTATAAAGTGATTTCTCAGATTAAACTATTTTCAATTTCATACTTGTCCAATCATTACATACCAATCGAAAATAATTTTAATATATTGTTAAATATATCAATTTTATTGTGGAAATGATAGATACATGAAGCAATTGTAGTGTCGTCTGGAGTTGTTTTCCGTCCTCACTGTCACACAGCAGATTCTACTCTTTGTTCTATGTACTTAATTATAAACTACTAACTTGTGTTATTAAACTAATAAAACTCCATATCACACACGGGCACTGAAAATCATCTACCTAAAAACAAATCCCAGACTACTTTTAGTTTTTATTCTTTTCGAGTTTTTGTTTTATAAATAATTTAAGATACATATTTTTCTATTAGCACAAAAAAACCGCTGAACCTTAATATGTTCAGCTTAGGGATACACTATTTATATTGGCTAGGTATATCTAAGTAGCTTTGTTATCATAATAATGTCATGTGGAATATATAATACACTCTTTAGATATTTTATTTTACTTTACACTCTTAAAACTATATTTTGTTAAAGTAATAAAGATCATTATATCATATGTTAGCAGGTTTAATAGTATATAGCATTTTAATGTTTCAACTCACGTCTCATTGTAAATACATGTTGTAGTCTAATATGAAGTACTATAAGTGCAGGTCTAGTGAAAATCATCTAGTCAAAATTGCACATTTTACTCTATCATTTAAACAAAACCTTTATCCAACTAATGTTTGGTATTTACATAAGATTATGATGATAATATATTAAACATCTATTTTATTAACATACCTTATGACCTTAACTTATATTTACTTTAAAGTTTGGGAAGTGTGTATTGAACTTATGCTATCCTAATGTAACATGACTATTGCTTTACTGCGCCTCGTTGGTGTAATAATACATGCTGTTTTGCAGTTGGTCAACTACTTGTTGTCCACTCATCACAGGTTAGAATGTCTCCTCAATATTCCTCGGTCACTCTGAGATTTGATTGTAAGGTTTAATAAAATTTCAAATTTATTCTCCTCTGTGTTTTACTATTATCTACTTAACATTAGACTGCTAAAGATATGTGTAGGTATATTAATAATAGCATTAATTGCCTGCGTCTGCACCTGCGTGTAATGAGATTTTAAACTTTCATCCCCTATTTTACCCCCTTGAGTGTTGAATTTTGAAAAATCCTTAGTGGATGCCTAAGAACATACATCATATGAAAAATATGTGTGCAACATTTCAAATTTCCAGTCCTAAGGGTTTGGCCTGTGCTGTTGATAAATCAGTCAATCAGCTTTGCCTTTTATATATATATTTTATAGATTGTACTAAAAACAATAGTTTCAGACCTTATAGCTCTTGTGCTCAAAAGATTTAGGATAGAATAAGCTTTTGATTTAGTTATCTTAATAAGGGTCTGATGTTAAATTAACAATTTTAATATCAGACCCTTTTTAAATATCTTTTGGTTATTGATATTACAGATTTGAAAGAAAACAAAATGTCTTAAATAAATATATTAAACAAAACTACTTATTGACTAAATATTTTGAAATTGTTAGACAAATCTTGTTGCTATGCTCAATAATTTGGTGTAGTCTGCTCCTTTTGAGTGTGTCTTTTCCTTCAGTATTGTGCGTAGTATTGTCGGTATTGGAACATGAATTCTTGTGCCCAGTGGAGTTCCGCTATCGTCTATGAGGACAATATTGTTGCTGTCGAATTTAGGAACCTTAACTTTTTGCGTTTGTTTCATTCCTACTAGAATTCCCTTCTTCTTTTGTCCCTTGATGGCAACCAATACTCTGTCGCCAATGAATCCAACACCTGCAGGAAGGAGATGTGTATCAAGTAAAAAACGTAGGTAACATTTATAATACTAATTTAGAGTAACGGGTTAATACCATTGTAGTGTACTCGGTTAATCACCACAATTACCACAGTCACACAGGCTCGGCAACACACGATATTTTGTGGGTCGCAGGCGCACGTCCGCTCTCGCCCGTGGCTCTCGCTGTAGTGACGTGCGCCCCCACCCTCTACCGTGAGCACGAGACCGTGTTTATAACTATTAGGATAGTTATACACTAAATACAAACACTACATCCCTTCCTTATTGAAAACTTTAATAATAATCAATACAATCAGATTCTATTGTAACACAATTACAAATCAAAATTATTGTTGTTCTAAGTTCTGATCAGTTTCTTCTTCTCCTTGAATGGTCTTCCACTGTCCTTCTATTCTTTTAAGATGTATAACATTCCTCCTCAATATCTGCCCTGTTTCTTCATTCCTGACTGTCACATCTCCGTCTTTAGTCCTTTCAACTATATGAGGTGTCGGGTTATAATTGGGAGTAAGCTTATTAGCCTTATCCATTTCTTTTATATATACTTTTTCCCCTTCATTCAAATCAAAATCATTTGCTCTCCTTCTCTTATCTGCATATTCTTTTCCTTTTTCTTTTTGCTCCTTGTCTCTATCTCTAATTTCAGAATCGTCCTCTTTGTTCATGTCTTGAATAGTGGGGATTTTATCTCTATTTTGTCTCTTGAAGAATAAGTCGGATGGTGTTTTTCCAGTCACAGAATGCGGTGTGGAGTTGTACATCATGAGGTATTCCCACAGGGTTTCCTGCAGGTCTTTCTTTTCAATTTTACCAATTTTTAAGCGCTTAAGTATGTCCCGATTTTGCCTCTCTACTTCGCCATTTTGCTGAGGCCAATAAGGGACAGTATGGAACAATTTAATATTGCACTCGTCACAGAATGCCTTAAACTCCTCACTTACGAACTGTCGTCCGTTGTCTGCAGTAATAGATGAAGGATAGCCTAGCCGACTAAATATTTCTTTTAGCAGTTTAATAATTTGTGTGCTGGTAATAATTTTTGTAATTTTAACTTCCTTGTAGCGGCTGTAATAATCAACTATCACTAGAAGGTATTCATTGCTTGGTAGTGGGCCCAATAAATCAATCGCTACATCCATCCAGGGTGCTTCTGGTAGTTCGCGGCGCTTCATGGGAACGGGTGGATTTGGCAAACCGACCAATGTACATCCTTTACAGCTCTTTACTAAATGTTCGGCATCCTTATCTATCCTCGGCCACCATACCTTACTCCTCAGGCGTCCTTTCATGGCAACAATTCCCGGATGTCCCTCATGTGCGGCATCTAAAACTCTTTTACGAAGCTTTGAGGGTATGATTAGTTTATTTCCACGCAGAAGTATGTTTCCGAAAAAGCACAACTCTGTTTCAAAGATTTTATAAGGTTTAACGCTGTCATCCCAGTCATTATTGTATATTCCTTTTTTTACATTTAGAATTTCGGGATCTTCACTGGATTGTTTCTCTAAATCTGCCATGGAAACAGCCTTAGGTCTCGCGTTCTCGACAATATGATGGATGATATCGCGACCTTTGGTCTTAACACAATCGAAGTCCTTGCATAACCTAGATAAGGAATCTGCAATATTCGTTTTGCCCGGTTTGTACTTTATGTTATACCGGTAAGCCTGCAATCTCAATACCCATCTTTCTATCCGGGCGCAGGGTTTTGATTTTACTCCAAACAAAACTTCTAAGGGCTTATGATCAGTAATCAGGTCGAATTCTTTGCCAAACAAGAATACATTGAAGTGCTCTATAGCCCACACTAAGGCAAGAGCTTCCTTCTCAGTCTGGCTGTAACGCCGTTCACAATCAGTTAGTGTACGATTTCCATAGGCAATGATCCTAGGTCCTTTAGAGTCGATCTGGACTAAGACAGCACCCAATCCTACAGGGCTTGCGTCAGCAATGACCTGAGTTTTATCGTTGACATCATAATATCCCAGAGTCTGGATTTCTGAAAGTATCTTTTTTATTTTTGCAAAAGCTTGATCCTGATCTTGTGTCCAAAACTGCTCGATATTTGCGTTTTTTCCAAATTTCTGTCTTAACAGCTTTTTTAAAGGTTCTGTCATTGTAGCGAGATTTGGTATCCATTTATTAATATAATTAACAAGCCCCAAAAAGCTTTGTAGTTCCTCAATAGTTGTTGGAGCTCTGAATTTGGCAATACTTTCAATATATTTATTTAAAGGTCTCACACCATCGGGAGTGAGCTCGTGTCCTAGAAAATTTACTTTTTTCACTTTATATAAACATTTGCTTTCATTCAGGAAAACATTGTTCTCTTTTAACACCTGAAGTACATTTTTCAGACGCGCGTCATGCTCTTGCTCAGTACATCCGAAAATTAAAATGTCATCAATGAAATTAATGGCTCCATCACATTTCAGAAGCATCCTTTCTAATATTTTTTGAAAAAGCTCAGGGGCAGAAGTAATCCCGAACATTAAACGCTTGTAACGGTAGAGGCCCTTAGAACTTATAAAAGTTGTGATGTGCCTAGAATTTTCATGCAACTCTATCTGGTGAAACGCATTCTTTATATCCAGTTTACTGAAATATTGAGCTTTCCTTATCTTGGGTAAAAGGTGTTCCATTGATGGTAGTGGATGATTTTCCCGTAAGATTGCAGTGTTAGCTCGTCTCATGTCTACACATAAACGCAATTCGCCATTGTCTTTTAATATAGGTACAATGGGGGAAATCCATTTTGATGGTTCTCGAACTTCCTCTATTATATCATTATCCAATAATTCCTTTATTTTCTTTTCTATCCTTTCTTCTATCGGTATGGGTATCCTTCGGTATGGTTGTGAGACGGGTTTCTGTGTATTGTCTATGGGGATTTCTACTACTATATCTTTAAACTTTGGAAAAGGTTCGTGTGTAATTTGGTCCACGCTACTGCCAATTTTGAGAACTCCAAGTCTTATTGCACTGTCTTTACCCAATAAGTTCCTTGAGCCATTCGCAATAACAAATATCGTTGCAGTTTCATCCTTTCTATTCACTTTAATAGTTGTTTCAAATGATCCCATAATTTCTAACGGCTTTTTGCTACCATACGCCAAAAGTGTCTTGTCTGGATTTTTGTTTATCTTGGAACACAATATTCCTTTCTCTTTCATTAAGTTCCATGTCTTGTCCGTGATAAGGTTATATTTTGATCCTGAGTCAATCAACATTTTTATTTGTACACCTCCAACTTCGCATTCTATATTAGCATCATAATTTATATTGAATACATAATCTATTTCTTCGTCTTCTTCTTTGTCATTTATGTTATCGATTCCTTTTAGTTTCTTCTGTTTTGTCAGCCCTTCTCTTTTTTTGTTTATTTCTTCTGCTTTCCTTTTTCGAACTACCTGTGATTTGCAATATTGCCTAAAGTGATTTAATTTCCCGCAATTATGGCATGTTTTTCCTTTTGCCGGGCAGTTGACATCGTCAGACGAATGTCTGTAGTTCCCACATCTGCCACAACTTTTATTCTTACTCACTGTAGTCTTCGATTTCTTCGCAGTTAATTTATTGCCTTCGTTCCTGAAAAGAGCGTTTACTTCCTGATTTTTTCCTTGTTGTCCATATTCTTCTAATTGTCGATTCACCACTTCTAATGTATTAGCTTCCGTAATTATTTTCTCCAAGGTTATGCTATCACCAATTGTCAATATTTTTTTCCTCAGATCAACAGAGAGGCATTTTTCTGCTATCTGATCAATTAAATGATCTTCTGGTTTATCGAATTGGCACTTCTCTGCTTGATGTCTTAATCTGACTAAGAATTTCTCAAATTTCTCCCCCTCATCTTGCTTGATTAATCGGAATAGATGTCTTTCATAGACTTTACTCTGTTTAGGAGTAAAATAATCATCCAATTTTTGTATTGCTATTTTAAAAACATCATTGTTATCACTTGAATCCACATTAGCACCCGGCAAGTTATAAAATATATCTTGTAAACCCGAACCCCCAAGCAATAAGAGTGTGGCTCTTTTTTTCAAAGGCGTCGTCACTTCTGTTGCCTCCAGGAAGATATACAGAGATCTTTTCCATTTGTCCCATCGTTGACCTAAAGAAGCGCTGTCGCCTTCTAAATCTAATTTTTCTAACGACGGTAAATTGCTTGACATTGTTGTGAGTCAATCGGGGCGGCCTGAAAATAATCAAGTCCTATGTTGACTTCTCTATTCAATTGACACTATCAATTATGTGTTATAATTATTTCCAATTTAATGGAGGTATCCTTGTACCAGGTATTCCCAATTTAATGGAGGTATCGTCGTACCAAACATAACAAATTTTTTCCAATTTAATGGAGGTACCTTTGTACCAAATGTTTCCAATTTAATGGGGGTAACTTTGTACCATATATTTCCAATTTAATGGAGGTACCTCTGTACCAATAATTGTAAATTAATGAGGGTAACTTTGTACCAAATATTTCTAATGAAATATTATATTTTTTATTATTATATTTATATATTTTTGACTTATTTCATTTGTATAACTAGTACTTATTTATTTTATTATTTAGTTGATATAAATTTTATATGTATTTGAAGGCGCCTCCCTGGCGCCATCTATCTAAACTACATTATTGATTATGATGACAAGAGTGGCAAAAGACAAGAGGCTGCTCTGGCGAAACGTCAAAAAGGACAACGTGAAATTGACGCGTGACACTTTATTGAATTATTAAAAAAAAACAATAATCTACGCACGGGTTATATCGCGTTTGACGGATCGCTTATGTCGTATTTTTAATCGAACTAAATCTTTGTTAAATTAAAGTGGTTTATCAGTTTAAGTTGTGAAATATAATTGTTTTACGTTCTAGAGTTGCTCGGCGTAATTATTTCCATAATTCCACACATAAGTACACAGGTCAAATAGTAATGGAGCCCCACGCGCCTAAATCAGAAGTGGGATGCGATGATGCGTTGAATCAAAATATCACTACAGAAAGTGAAAGTACCAGCAGTGGATTGCTTAATAATATGGAGGCCCTCTTTACCCGCTTATTGACGATGCCACATCAAATAGCGCAACCGACTTCGAATACTAGATCAGTTGAATTAATTCAATTTAACCCTAATGATGTGGACGCAGATATCGAAGGCTGGTGCCGCGTGACCGAGATGATTGTAGAGAACAGAAAGTTAAGTGGTGTGGAACTTTTAGTTGCTCTTACTACTGCTTTGAGAGGGCCAGCGGCAACCTGTTTGACCAAACTTCGCTTAGAAGATTTATCTTGGGGTATTGTAAAGCAAACCTTACTGGCAAAATTTCTGAAACCTAAATTAATGCAGGATTACTTTGACGACATAATGCGATTTCAAACTGAAATAAAAGAAACTGCGAGTGAATCGGCCAGTCGCTTATGGAACCTGATTGAACAAATTCCGAATGTTCAAATGAAAGAAGGAGCTATTGTTGGATTCGTTATTTCTGTTCTTAGCTTGAAAGATAACATGATTCGACGTGAATTGAACGCCTATACCATTACGACACGCACTCAACTGTTCCGGGCCCTGGGAGGAATTTCTTATAAGCGTCGAGCTGAGGACTATGCAAACGATATGAAGACAAAGAGACCCCGTTTACCAGACCTGAAATTTAATGGAAGATGTCATAGGTGTGGACTTCAAGGACACCGAATTCAGGATTGTGTAAAGCGATTTGATCAACAAAATCGAGCTGAGATCGCTAAAACAAATATCACTGACAAAATGCAATCAGTGTCTTGCTTTACATGCGGAAAACCTGGCCACGTATCGACAAAGTGTCCTGAAAAGAGTGGCGGAGCGGCAGTCAAGGAGGTTAACACTTGTGAGCACAAAACTTCGAGAGGTACACTTGTGACATCATCTGGTAAGAATATCTGTTTCCTTTTTGATAGTGGCTCCTCTTGCTCTTTAATTAGAGAATGTATGTCCTCGTGTTTTCCCGGATCTAAGCATGATAGTGTTGTTTTCCTGACCGGAATCGGCGGGGATGATATTATGTGTACTAAACAAATTTCTACTATAGTTAAAATTAATGATCTTTTCTTAACTGTGTTATTTCATGTTGTACCAGATAATTGTATTTCCGAAAATGTTATTGTAGGTAGGGAAATTTTAGCCAACGGAATACGGGTACATGTAAGTAATGAGAACCTTCTCATAGCGGCTAACGAGCAGGTAAACTATTGCAAAGATTTGCAAGATATCAACGGCATAACTATTGATACTGATTTATGTGGTGAGGAAAAACGGGCTTTACTGCAAATTTTATCTAAATATGCCGATAACCTTATAGACCGTACTCCAAGTAAGCGTGTTAACACGGGCATAATGAAAATTGATCTCATCGATCCAAATAAAATTGTTCAGAGGAAACCTTACCGTCTATCTGCTCTCGAAAATCAGGTGGTAAGGGATAAGGTTCAGGAACTTTTAGAAGCGGGTGTTATTAAAGAAAGTGTGTCACCTTTTGCCAGCCCTATTCTTTTAGTGAAGAAAAAAGATAACACGGATAGAATGTGTGTTGACTATAGGGAGTTGAACTCGAACACGCGACCTGAACACTATCCTTTGCCTCTCATAGACGATCAGATAGATCAACTTGCAGGAGCTCATTTCTTTTCATCGTTAGATATGGCGTCTGGATTTCACCAGATTTTGCTGCATCCAGAATCCATAGAGAAGACAGCTTTTGTAACACCCGAGGGGCAATATGAATTTCTTGTAATGCCATTTGGTTTGCGTAATGCACCATCAGTTTACCAGAGATGTATTAGTAGTGCACTTAAAGAATTAAAAAAGAAACCGTTAGTGTATATGGATGATGTCCTCTGTTACTCCTCGGGTGTGGTAGAGGGCCTACAGCGACTGGATCAATGTCTAGATGCACTTGTGCGTTCTGGATTTTCCTTAAACTTACGAAAATGTAAATTTCTTAAGACTAGAGTTGACTATTTAGGTTATGCTATTCATGCCGGTGAGATTAGACCAAATACTCTCAAAATTAAGGCACTAGCGGATGCTCCTCCCCCAAAAACAGCAACTCAAGTTCGTCAATTTTTGGGCTTATCTTCTTACTTTCGAAAGTTTATCCCTAAATATACCAGTATTGTAAGTCCATTATACGCCCTTACAAAATTTAAGGGAGGCATTAGTTGGTCCCGAAAACACGAAGATATTAGGCAAAACATAGTTCGTATTTTGACCTCGGAACCAGTCTTGACAATTTATGATTCAAAATTACCAGTAGAACTTCACTGTGATGCGAGTTCTGAGGGATACGGTGCCATACTAATTCAGAAGAAGAATGGTTTACCACACGTAGTGGCCTATTTTAGCCGCCGCACAAGTGATACTGAGTCTCGTTACCATTCGTACGAACTCGAAACTTTGGCGGTGGTGCGGGCGGTTGAGCATTTCCGTCATTATCTCTACGGTCGTAGATTTACGGTCTTTACCGACTGTAACTCATTAAAAGCGTCGAAGTCTAAAATTGACTTGACTCCCCGGGTTCATAGATGGTGGGCTATACTCCAAGCTTATGATTTTGACATCATATATCGTGAGGGAAAGAGCATGGAGCATGCTGACTATTTATCGCGTAACCACCAACCTAGGGCTGAAACTTCAAATAATCCAGTGAGCATTACCCCAGTAAAACGATCTATTAAGTTTGTAGAGTTACACGCGGATTGGTTATCTGTTGAGCAAAAACGTGATACAGAGATACGTAGTATTATAAAGAAATTTTCGGACGGTGACTTACCTGAGAGTATAGCTCAATCGTATGACGTTAGAAACGGAATTCTTTACCGGAAAATTAACCGTAATAAAAATACTTCCTGGCTTCCTATCGTACCTCGCTCACTAATATGGACATTGATTAATCACATTCATTCAGAAATTCAACATTTAGGTCCTGATAAGACTTTAGACAAAATTTACGAGATGTACTGGTTCCCTGAGATGTCAAAGAATGTTCATCGGTTTGTTGACTCATGCATAATATGCAAAGCATCAAAGGGCATCTCCGGTGCCCAACCAATTAGACTTCACCCCATTCCAAAAGTGCCAACACCATGGCATACACTGCACATGGATTACACCGGTAAATTGTCGGGTAAGAGTGATAAGAAAGAATATTGTTCAGTCATCATCGACTCGTTTACAAAGTATGTGCTGTTAGAGCACACTACGTCATTGGACGCAGTCAATGCTATCATGGCACTTAAAAAGGCTGTTAATTTTTTTGGAGCACCCAAACGAATTGTTACAGACCAGGGTCGCTGCTATGTTAGCAGTGAATTTAAAAACTTTTGTACAGAACATCATATTGACCTCCACTTTATCGCCACTGGTTCTAGTAAAGCCAATGGTCAGGTGGAACGGGTAATGCGGACATTGAAAGGTCTACTCACAATTATCGAAAACCATCCACATAAAAATTGGCGCGATGAGTTAGGTAATATACAGCTTGCCTTAAATAGCACAAGATCTACAGTGACAAAATATACGCCAATCGAACTAATGTTTGGAATTCAATCGAGCTCCTTAGGAATTTCAAAACTTTTATCAGGACGCGATTCACATAACCGTTTAGATTTAGAAAGTATACGTTTAGAGGCCTCTAAAAATATAGAAAATTCTGCTAAGGCTAATAGTATTCGCTTCAATCAGGGCAAGGCTAGTGTAAAGGCATTTAATAAGGGTGACTTTGTTTTTGTAAAAAGTTCAGAACGCAACCAAACAAAACTAGACCGAAAGTTTAAAGGACCTTTTGTAATCACCAATATTTTGGATAATGACCGTTATGAGATAAAGAGTGTTGATGGTTCTTGTCGTGTATTGAAGTATTCTCATGAAAATTTACGTTTGGTGCCGGGAGGCCACGAGGGCTTAGTAGAGCTATCCGAAAATATTATGTATGACGAGGAGGCCGAGAAGGCGACAGATGCGCATTCAGAGGGCATTTTTGATGATAATTCCGAAACTATATCAGTTGCTAGTAGTGTTGATACCTTGACTGCAGATTCCGCTACTCTGACTGCATCGTCTGATACGCTTACAGCGGCCTCCAAAACGAGCTCTGATTCGGAAGATGAATTAAGCCACGAGGTGGACGTAGAGTTTCATCAAGCGTAGTGTTCAGAACATTAGGTATGTTGAAATTGTGTATAAGTGACAAATGCGCGTGCCATATTATATTGAAAGTTCTGCGAATGTGTTTCGTGCTGGTTAAAACCAGCGTGTGTGTGTGGGTATTGTAGTCAGCTCCTGTACCGCTGGTGACAGGAGGGATGCAAACCTGGTTTTGTGTGTGGGTGTTGTAGCCTGTGGCTCCGCAGGAGGGATACAAACCTAGAGGATTTTGTGTGTGGGTATTGTCTCCCGCTTTTGCGTTGCAAATGGATAGGGAGCAAACCCAATGTGTGAAGTGTTGTTGAGTGTTGTTGGGCCCAGGTAATTCAAGGGAGACGGGTGACCGTTGAGTCAGCGGGTTTAATCTTGTGAGATGGCAGAGTCTATCATTGTGGAGCGATCTACAAATCGATGCAACGAATTTGAATCTGCCATCACAGCAAATTTACCAATGCTGGTCGACACTAATCACCTGATCCATGCCTTTGAATAATTTGGCTCTTGTTGGCGATAATTTGATGCTGGTGACTTTGAGTACTGAGAACTGATGTGAACACTCTTAAGTGTTTTTTTTGGAAAAGACGTGTGTTGAGATAATCTGCAGTTTATTGGTCAGGGTGGGCGAGCGTAAATTACAATGGGTGCTTCGTATTTTTTTCAGGAATACTTATTCGCCCGAGGACAGGCGATTGTCAGTCCGGCCGTGAAGGCGCCTCCCTGGCGCCATCTATCTAAACTACATTATTGATTATGATGACAAGAGTGGCAAAAGACAAGAGGCTGCTCTGGCGAAACGTCAAAAAGGACAACGTGAAATTGACGCGTGACACTTTATTGAATTATTAAAAAAAAACAATAATCTACGCACGGGTTATATCGCGTTTGACGGATCGCTTATGTCGTATTTTTAATCGAACTAAATCTTTGTTAAATTAAAGTGGTTTATCAGTTTAAGTTGTGAAATATAATTGTTTTACGTTCTAGAGTTGCTCGGCGTAATTATTTCCATAATTCCACACATAAGTACACAGGTCAAATAGTAATGGAGCCCCACGCGCCTAAATATTTATTAATTCATTATTATACTAAGCAACAACATAAATAACCCAGAAATGACTAACATGTCACCTTTAATTTAACCCTTCATTATTTATTTCATTTATATACCGCACCACAGCATCTCGTAACATAACTAATTATAATTCGAAACGAAATATCTAACTCTAGTGATCATCTTCTTACAATCTACATCATCGCATAACATAAACACGTAGAACATAAACAGCCGTCTTATCAACTGTTCCTTTGTAATATGAATACGGCTTACTAACAATAATTATACTCAACCACAAAAATAGGGACGAACCTATGCAGTATACCTACCTACTTATTGTTTACGTAGTTACTTATTATCACTGAGCAAGTAATCACTACGTTATACTTATTATGTCCAATATTAGGTTGTTGCAATTCTGACAGGCTATAATGTTTTTATTTTATTTTTAAAATGTCTAGTTTAAGTTATTTAACTATTCGAATGACAAAAACATAACATGCAAGTAAAATACTTTTGTCACATAATTAAACAGGTATCAGTTGTATACTTTTATTAAAATAATATGTAGGTAGGTATGTAAGAAACATTGAGATATTTATCCAATACAAAATTAATAAAAAATTACTAATGTCACCTGCGTACATAACTTAAATCATGAGATTTCTGTGGTGTAGTCGGAGTGTTAGGTAGGTACTTTAAATATTTTATAATATCCCACCTTATGTTTTTTTTTTTTTTTTTTTTATTAATAAAATTACTATATCTGACCTTTACTCTCGTCGCCACTTGTAGTGTACTCGGTTAATCACCACAATTACCACAGTCACACAGGCTCGGCAACACACGATATTTTGTGGGTCGCAGGCGCACGTCCGCTCTCGCCCGTGGCTCTCGCTGTAGTGACGTGCGCCCCCACCCTCTACCGTGAGCACGAGACCGTGTTTATAACTATTAGGATAGTTATACACTAAATACAAACACTACAACCATGTTACAACTAACTAGTACAAACTACAAGTATGAGTGAGCTTAGATTGAAAGGAAGCTAAGTAATTGTAAACTTACGTTTCTTGTTGTAAACACAAATAACTTTTGGAGGTTTTCCCTCGGCCATAGCCCGTTTACCGATTTCAGAATTGTCTACCACTCGGAGTCGAGTCAGGAGGCGAACTTCATTTAGACTAGCAGTTGTGTGGAAACCACAAGAAAGATTCGGTCCTAGTTTATTTACAAGATTTCGAAACATTTTTATAAATTTACAAAGAAATGTATCTACGAGGTTAGAAAATTTGAGATGTGACTTTGACGTTGACGGAAGATTTTTTTTTTATTTATAACTGGCGTCGGCTTATAACTATCGTATTTGCCAGTATGAAGTAAAAAAGGCGGGAAATAGAATATTCGTTCAAATTTTCATCACCGTATAATTCTAAATCGTCAAGTCTAGTCAAAGTCCAAATAAATAGGCGGGGTAGTAGGTAGGGTACAAGTCAGTTGATTCAGTAAAAAGAAACTTCCTAGGGAGTTTTGGCGGGAAACCCAATGAGGATCAGTCATGTTTTTGTGGAGTATGCAGACTTATAGCGACAAAAAAACAGTACTTAAATACTGTGAAAAAAATATTGAAATCGGACCAAAAATTACGAAGATACAGCAACTTTAGTGCATCAGTTCCAAAAACGCCCCCGATAATGATAGGACTCGCTGTGACATCATATTTTGTCGGAATCGGTCTCCACCGCGTGGTTAGAACGAGCGCTCAGATAAGTATGTGGGAAAATATGGGAATACTTCTTGATTTGTCATTTGTACAAGGAGATGTCGTTCGTATTTACTTTGTTTGAATTAAAAATATGTTATATCGTGGTTATATCACACAAATATTGTACTGTGCCAAAATGCAAAAATAATACGGTCACTATACACAAAAAAACATTTTTTTTTTGTTTTGAGAGGTGTGGTCTGAAAAACAAATATGAAGTAATGTGGAGAGACGATAAAACTCCTCTGCAAGCAAAAGTGTTTTGTACTGATGTGATCTTGCTGTCTTAATTAATTTTTATACGTAAATAAACCTGGGAACCCCCATACTAATTTTAACCCCCTTAAGTTTACTTAAACTCTAGATAAATTAAGTTTAATTAGCGCACAGTTTTCTTTCAAATACGAGTTATGGAATCGATAACCATTAATCGGATCTCATTGGTTAGTTAAATTTAATTTAATAAACTCAACGAACATTACTTGGACACCATCGCTTACTTACCATCAGGCGAACCGACTGCTCGTTTCCTCGTTAATTTTATAAAATAATAAGTAGTGTTTATTTACCTACAATGTCTAGTTATAGGTACCTATTATACGTAGGGCGGCGGTAATCGCTTACCATCGGGTCATCCGACTGCTCGTTTCCTCGTTTATTTCGTTTCCTCGTTAAAAAATGTGCAAGCATTAAACTGGAGACGAACGGGCGGTTCTAATGTTTGAGGTGTTGTAAGGGCGGAGGCCCAGATTACTAATTAGTTACTACGTACCCATGGAGAATATAGTACAAGGAGCAACATCGGCAGAAAAGCTAAAAAGTGTCCGACCAAAGTAATTACATAATAGTTCCAAAACTGGCCATAATGGCGCTAGAGTCGTAACAGGGTATGATATCAAGTTAAGAGTGGAGTGAAGTGAGTTGAGTTTAGTTATAAAAAAAAATTGACGACTTAATTAGTAGACTAAAAGTAGTTAAGTAATTCAATAAAATATCATGAATGTTCTACTTACTCGCGTATGTAGTCGAATATATTTTTATAAATATAACCGAGGAAGATGCTAAGATTTAGTTATCTATTTAAATTTTGCCGTTTTACACCTCGTTGCGTCTGTAGCGCCCCGTATTTAACGCTTTTTACGAACACTTTTTCATCTATGGAGATGGTATGGAGATGATACTTCTTATCTCTATCCTCCATGTAGGTACCTAAGCTAAGCGAAGCGCAAGACCAGACCACCTTTTCTCGAAGCGTTTCGTCGATTTTTTGAACCCTCATAACTTCGGTTTGGATTATACCAGATAACTGGAACTTTCAGGATATGTTCTCAGTAGCGGACTTATTAAACACGTAATGTTTTGATTGCATAGGTCTTATACTTTAGATTATATTGATATTCTAAAATTTATGATTCCTGATTTCGTCACTGATTCACTGATGAATGATGATTAACAAAATTATAGGGTACTTCCGGATGTCCAAGAAAGCTGAAATTTGGCATGTAAGTTAGTTTAGCACATAAAAATTTTAAAATTGTCAATCTTGGAACTTTTATCCTTAAGCCCCTTCAATTAGTTGATGAAAATGTGTATGAGACTTACCAACGCAAATTTTTACTCTCGAGATATGAAAATTGTTCTAGAGCAGTGGCGTAGCTATCGTAGGGCTAGGTGGTGCAGTGCACCAGGGCCCCGGAGCTCTAGGGGCCCTCTAGCCTCAGGTTTGAAAAGAGAGGAGCATACAAGAAAAAAGGAAAAAAAAATCTTGTGAGCAGACTCGAGGCTCGATTTTTTTTTAATGTTGAATGAACACCAACAATAGGGAATATGCATAAAATATAAAAATAGCTTAAAATATAATAATATGATACAAGACAGAAAAATAAAGAAAATGGCAAGAAAATTTTCAATATCTGTTGATAAATGAGCAAGATATGAGCGGTCAAAGTTTGTAATCTATCTCTTTCTAGCAAAACGGAATTTAGTATGAACTTTCTATGAAAGTCGTGTTATGTGACGTCACGATACACGTCGGATCTCTCTGTCTAATAGACCACTTTAAACGTTCATATCTTCGTTATTTTTAATGATATCAAAAAACTGATTTTACCATACGGTTTACCAAACAAGATAGATCTATATAAATAAATAAAAAAAATACGTGCATATTCCCTATTACAAGACTTCTGATTAAGATATTTTCAACACATGCGCTAAGCGTCCTCGATGAGCATGTGCTGTTTGTTATCGTTATTTCAGTTATTTGGTGTTTGATAGTTGGGATGAGTACGCCCGTAGCACATTGGATCAGCGATAAGCTCACGTGCTTGACGGTTGTGAGATCAATTCGACAATTCCGTACTCTACCCATATTAACTTTTTCGTTTTTTTCATTCCCTCTTGCCTTGCATTAGTAGGTAGAGCCATGCTTCGGCATGAATGGGCCGGCTCGACCGGAGAAATACCACGGGCTCACAGAAAACCGGCGTGAAACAGCGTTTGCGCTGTGTTTCACCGAGTGAGTGAGTTTACCGGAGGCCCAATCCCCTACCCTATTCCCTTCCCTACCCTCCCCTATTACCCTATTCCCTCTTAAAAGGCCGGCAACGCACTTGCAGCTCTTCTGATGCTGCGAGTGTCCATGGGCGACGGAAGTTGCTTTCCATCAGGTGACCCGTTTGCTCGTTTGCCCCCTTATTTCACAAAAAAAAAATTAGTTCTCATTTATGATATTCATTGCGATATTTTCAACTTTCTGGGGTCTGGATGCATGTCTTTATTAGTTGACGCTAGGTCGACTAGGTGTGTCACTACTCACTGACCGTTGCAATTCGTTTTCCCTACTACCAGCACCAGCTTTATATCATCTTTCATCAAGTATCGCTACTAATGCAAATGCTACTATTTCTATTTCGCACATTCATCCATCTGGCACCATATTCTGCTAGAACTCATTTACGCAAAAAAAATCCGATGACCAAACATGTATGATACAGGATACAGGTTGCAGCACAACGGTATTCGTATAATCTATAATAACTCTCAAACTTTTAACTTGATCGACAACGAAAAATAAAAAAACGTTTTTCTAAACTCAAGTTCAAATTGAAGAATGAGCTAGTATCTCAGACCAAATAAAAAGTATAGACGGACTTCTATGGACAACAAAGTGACGCTGGTTTTTTATACATTGTGTGCGTGAGCCGGTGTTGCCATACTAAATTTTAATTTCCCTAGATATGTTGGTTAAACTTTAGAATAATATCCCACATTTGTACTATTAATTGGTTTATGTTAATTTTACCGCTTAAAGTTCTTTTATTGTCGCAGTAATTTCGCAAGTTTTCAAAATTATAAGATCCGTAGTTTTCGAGATAAAAATATAATAACATTTCGAAAATTGTATAGGAATTCGGCCATGTTAACGTTTCTGTGACATTTACGTTTCGTTTTCCATAGCTTTATGTCAAAAAACTTTGCAGAGCCCTATTCGTAAAAGTTGTAACACGGCCTCACAAAAATCTGGCGCGAAATAACGTTGTCACAACTCTCCCCAACTATAGAATTCAAAAAATGGGTTACATTAGAACATTTTTATTGTGCTCAAAACGTCTTTAAATATGAAAAAACAGAAAGATATAATTCTGTTTATTATTTATTTATAGATCAATTTAGATAAAGATAAAGATGAAAAGTTTAAAGAAAAAAGTAATAACTTTATTATTTAGTAACAAACTTTATTTTTGGCATCAACATACAAAATATGTACACTTAACTCTAAAATCAACTCCCTTTGTTCAGTAGCGATATTAGTAAGGTAAATGCCCCCTATGTTCGGAATCGTAAGGCTCTTCGGATTTTAATTTTTTTTTATTACAACACTATCGAGAAATAGCGTCCAAGAATTCATGAATTAAAGCGCGCAAGAAATTGTGAATTGGACGGGGAATGCTATAATGCTCATCAGTCATCTGTATAATAAATATTCTATATCCTCATATATGTGCGTCGTTGTTTATTTATTCCCATTTTTCTCCATTTAACCCCTCAAGAAGACGACGTATGGATTTAACCTGCTAGGGATAAGTTTAACTCACTGTTTCCTATTCTTATTCCTATGACTAATTTTAAAGGTCAATATAAGTTCAAGCTACGCGGAAAGAGGGGATGAGGGGCATGAGGGCCCGATTCTTCCCTTATGCACCGGGGCCCTTGTCCACCTAGCTACGCCACTGTTCTAGAGATCCGTGTTATGAATAGTATAATACAAAAATATAAATTAATAAAAAATATGTATTGTCATCTTTGAGATTGTCATCATTACAACTTTCAAAAAGAAAATATAAAATCCCACAGAAACATTTTCATGTAAACTGATGCCAAGGCGATACTGCATGTCTATGCACTGTCAAAAAGCTATCAGATCTCATGTAAAACCAAGTTCCTGACTCTACCAAACTTCTAAC
Source organism: Glaucopsyche alexis (assembly GCA_905404095.1). Lineage (NCBI taxonomy): Eukaryota > Metazoa > Arthropoda > Insecta > Lepidoptera > Lycaenidae > Glaucopsyche > Glaucopsyche alexis. Next base: position 21,769,966 of record FR990060.1, on the reverse strand, counting down.
TCTACAAGCCTAGCTTCATAAACTCTACACCTTAGTCAAAATATATGGCCTAGGCATTTCGCTTCATTCGCTTGGTCGGAAGGTGAAAAATTTACGGACTGTTTTTCTGTTATACTCAAGTTATACTTTTCTTGAAGGAACGAAATGGCCAGGCCACATAACTTGACTAAGGTGTAGAGTTTATAAAGTTAGGCTTGTAGAGTTAGAAGTTTGGTACAGCCAGAAACTTGGTTTTACATGATATCTAATAGCTTTTTGATGTTTTTAGTGTAATAGAAATTAGTAACTGCTACCCTTTGTAAGTCTTCTCGTTAGTGAAGGATGACTTCCAGATCTGCGTTACTTAATAAGTGATTACTTCAAGTTCTAACTAATTTAGTGAATATTAATTAATTAAGGTGGTGTACGAGGGTCGAGGGAGTACCCGAATATTATAAAACATAATATTTTAAAACAAGTCTTAACATAATAGGTATTAATCTCATCGTATTCGGTTCGTTTTGTTATAAAAAAAAGAATACATATTTTTTCATGTGTTTATTTCATTAAAATAAATAAATAATTTACATTGTTGTCAGCGTATTTACAACTTAAAAGCGTAATAATAATTTATAATAAATAATAATTCGATTGAGTTTTTAAATAGTTAAGGATAGAATAACTTATGTTTGTTTAATTTTAATTTAATAAATAATTTTCGTTTTCAGTGTATTAATCTGTAGTTTATAGCGGAAACCATAATTTACCCTTAATTTTGTGAGTAAAAAATATTCTGACGAATTAAGAACCTCTTTGGAAGTCGGTTACTAAACTTTAAAAATTATTAGTTCCTAATCGTTTAAAAGCAGATTTTGAAAACGTCGACAATAAGCATGTTGAATAAAAAATATTTATCGTCTATTAAATGTAAAGGCATTAACACACGTACCGACGGATGTGGTGTGGGTGTGGAGCAGAGCACGGATTTGGTTGCCAATTTAGGGGCTTCTCCCTAAAATTAGGGAAAAAAGTCATCATAATGGTCTGATCTAGACCAAATCGGTACGTTTGTAAGCATTCTAAGACAATATTATGACAATAAACAATTTAAAACCCAAAAATAACAAAGATACAAACAATTTTTTTACAATAAGAAAGAGAGCGATATAACGGCCTGTGATGTCACGATGTGCTACCGCAATAGTTGGTACATGTAATGTTTATTTAATAATGTATGGCGCTAGCAGATTATGACGTCACAAATCGTTTAGCAAGAAAGAGATGAGGAACATTTTTTATTCGTTTAATAATTTTTTAATCGTTTCAGCCAAAATATTTTTTTTTAGAAAAAATTATGTAGGTACCTATCTTTATTCAATAATTTAATAATTTGGTTTGTAAAAATGTAATATTCGACGTTAGACAGCATCCCTATTTTAAGACGTGAAGGATTTCAAAAATTAGAAAAGTATTAAAGTATTGTAACATTAACTTACAATATTATTATGGCCGAATTTTAACACTGGTTACATTTTGTCTTGGTCTATTTATTTAATTGACTACGATTCACTAAATATTTAACTCTAAGCTTTGTTTTACATAATATAAAATGTTTAATACATTACTAACATAAGTAATATTATATACAATATATTTTGTGCAAACATATTTGTGGAGAAATGGCAACAATTTCTCACTTGACATTTATAATCACAGTGTTGCCATTACAAAAATACATTCTGCACTAAATATTAATTACAAAACAACCTAACCCTTAGGCTGGGTCCATATGATCCCGATTCCGGCTGCCCCGGGAAAATTCAGAGCACTGAAAATAGAACTCTCCGCTAATACAATAGAGTTTCTCTGTGCTTGCGCTAGTACAATACAATAGAGATTCCGGATCATAGTCCCAGCCTTAGCACGGTGCAAATCTTATAAACAGTATTTTAACTTCACAGAAACGGTCGAAAACCTAGTATCTAATTAATATTTGTACCGTGCTCTTAGATGTAGAGTTTTTCATAATCAATTTTATCTTCTTAGGATTATTAACAATATGTCCTACACAAGTTTTTATTAAAAATAATGTAATGTAACTGGCAAAATTACCAATTCTTTTGAATATAAAAAAAATTAAAAAATGAAAAATCTCTTGAATTTAAAATTAGAATTCTACCAGGGTTCCGCCATTGTTCCAGCCAACGGAATCAATACCCATTAATGCGCTTTTTGGAAAGTCTAACATTCTTAATACTAAGTTTGATAAAACTAGTCGGCTGTATGCAGTGGGCACGGAGTGAGTACAAGTTTTGTTGTTATTATTACTAAACAGATAATTGATATCAAAACTACGATCGTACCTACTACCTACTTTAACTGAACCGTTAATTCTCTCGTTAGTTTTTTAGTCTCGACTTTCCCAATCATTTAAGGATTTTTAAAGAATTCCTGTAGTTATTCTGTCGTCTCTAGGGTTTCGAAATGGTTTTGTGCAGGTCGCATCGGAACCGGCCGCAGTCGTGGTCCCTGCTGGCGGCCATCACGTCGCCCAGGTGCGCCGCCACCGCCTCAGCGCTGCCGCCGCGGGATATCCTGGAACATACCGGCGTCGTGGTCAGCGTCATCGTCACATAGCGGCCATATGATGGACAAGGTAAGCACTAAGCAGTCAGTCTTACATTGGCTGTGTTCCGCGGAAAATAGCGCTAACAAAAAAAGTGAGCAAAATGGCGACCGCTGGCGTTCAATAAGCAAAATGGTGGATTATGATAGCAGTACCTATTGAAGTTGGCAAACGTGTCCTGACTCTTGGCCGATAATAATCTGTTTTTTTCTTTAGCGCTAGCAAGAACACAACCAATGTGTATACTAACTTGCTAAGGTAATTTTATATATTTAATAATTGAAGGTGCATAATGCATAGTTACGTACAAGTTGTATAATACCTCATTTAAGTGCAAAATTGACAAACTAATGTTTAACACTGGATCCGTAGTCATATATCTATTACAAACGGCTACGAGAAACCTTACATTTTTCCGCAAAAAAAGAAGCCTATGTCCTTCCCCGTGGTCTACTCTACATCTGTGCCAAATTTCATCAAAATCGGTCCAGTAGTTTCGGAGCCTATTCAATGCTAATTGCTAACAAACTTTCCCTGTTTATTATATTAGTATAGATTATTATTATTCAATGATGACAAAAATAAAGTCTTTATGCAATCTATACATATTTATACAATATTTTTATATTCATAATCAGTAATCACCAAAGCTAACAAGGGAGGACAGACGCACAGACGAATGGACAGAGGGAAACTTAATAAGGGTTCCTTTTTAGTTACTATGGTTCCCGATAAAAACGTCGCTTCCCGAAAGACATTAGGGACTTGGTTTTACTCTAACCAAATTTAATTTGTGCGAAGTTATTTGAAGGACTGGGAATGTAAGTGGCAACACCAGATGAGTTACCAATGTAACTCCTCTGTATCGCTTACCATCAGGGTATCCGTCTGCTCGTTTCCGGGTTCATTTTATTAAAAAACTAGCGACCCGCCCCGGCTTCGCACGGCTACAATACTGATACTAATACTGAGGGTACCTTACTCATAGATCTAAACTCCCTCATACCTTACTCATAGATCTATCTTCCCGCACGCGCACCCGCCTTGGTGACGCCCACTTCGCAACGGGCCGTGCAGCAGAAATCGTAATATTTTAATTTCGCCATAACTTAACCAAACGTCCAATTTTAATCGTTCAAAGACCAAATATTATCTATATAAACTGTACTTAGTGATGAAATAATTTATTTTGATAAGGAATAATAGCATGAGTAACGCGTTTAAATGTAGTCCAAAAAAATTCAAGATTTCTAAATAAAAAAATGGTTGTTGTGCCTCACTCGACATAGTTAGGTATAGTGTGTCGCGGACTTTTTTGTAGATATTTATAAGATCTACAATTAATTAGAACATTTTATGGTTCTATCTTTTATAGTTTAGGCAGCGTACGCAAAATAAGTAACTTTTCTGGTTGATTTTTTACACCTTGTGTCCGAAAAACCCAAATATCTTACGGAACCCTATTTTTTTCCAAAATAAAATTTAGCCTATGTTACTCGTGGATAATGTAGCTTTCGAATGGTGAAAGAATTTTTGAAATCGGTCCAGTACTTTTTGAGCCTATTCATTACAAACAAACAAACATACAAACAAAGTTTTCCTCTTTATAATATTAGTGTAGATAAGTATACTCTCGGGCCTGCTTCACAATGGCCTAATAAGTGACGAATAGCTTATCCGGAAGTTTTGTCGCTGTCGCTCAGTATACAGTAAGGAGCAACAAAACTACCGGATAATCTATTCGTCACTTATTAGGTGATTGTGAAACAGGCTCTAAGGTCATTTATCCACCTCTACCGTCACCGAGACGTCATCGAGAAAAAGATGACGGCGCCGAAGTAGCGATATATATGATTTACTATGGCCGTATGTCCAAAAGAGCTCCGATGTTTTTCTTGAGCCGAACATTGAAGAGATAGACCAGAAAATTAAAGATGTAATCAGTACTCAGTAGGTACTAGGTACATACCTAATATTGATGTAACGCACACAATAAGACCAAATTGAATAATCGAGATCGTCGCGGTGGACAAACGATCGCCGTCACGTCAACTTAATCTCGGCCTGAAATAATCTCGTTCTCGGTGACGTCCCGGTCACATCCCGGTGACGGTGGCGGAGGACAAACAGCGAGTTTATTTATTCATTTATTTTTAGTTTTTATGGTTCTCATGACTTACAGACGGACATGGCATAAAAACGAAGTGCAGCAATTAAAATATAAAAAGTAAGTGTTGCCGTGCAAAACCCGCACCATTAATACAAGCGCACACTTTCACCGAACACGTAACGCGTTACATCACCACGTCACCGCGTCTTTTGGCGGCGATCTGTCTGCGATTGTATTGGGAACGGACAACCTTGTATCTCATTTATGGAGCTCGTTGGGACTTTGTTGTGAATTTCCAACTTCTAAGTTCTTTTACTATTCAACTGACTTCCAAAACACAGGAGGAGGTTCTCAATTCGTGTGTATGTATTTTTGTGTGTGTGTATGTTACGCGATTACTCCGCCGTTTGTGGACCGATTTTCAAAATTATTTTTTTATTGTAAAGGGTTAACTCCTGAATTCCTGAAGTCGCTCCAATCCTTCTAACTACAGATCAATCGCTATAACCTCTCCCTTCTCGAAGATAATGGAGTCCATTATCAATAGTCAGCTCCTTTGATACTTAGACGTTCAGCAGTTGCTAAGTGACAAACAGTACGGGTTCCGAAAAGCTCGCTCGGCTGATGATCTGCTGACGTACCTTACTCGTCGTTGGGCACAGGCAATCGAGTCTAAGGGCGAGGCATTGGCTGTAAGTTTGGACATAGCGAAAGCCTTTGATCGGGTTTGGCACAAAGCGCTTCTTTCGAAGCTTCCTTCCTATGGGCTCCCCGAGAAACTATGCAAGTGAGTCACGAGTTTCTTAGCAGACAGAAGCATAAGGGTCGTAGTCGACGGTGAATGCTCGGATACTCTGTCTGTTGATGCTGGTGTCCCACAAGGCTGTGTGCTATCACCTACCCTGTTCATACTGCATATCAATGATATGTTACAAACCAATGGCATTAATTGCTATGCAGATGACAGCACGGGTGATGCCGTATATACCGGCCGCGCGAACATCTCTCGGCAAAATGACATTGAGAGTCGAAACAAACTTGTCTCTCAAATTGAGAATTCATGGGAGAAGGTCTTTGAATGGGGTAGTAAGTAAAATGACTTAACTTAGTCCAATTCAACCCCTCTATAACACAAGTTTGCGCGTTCACTGCTAAAAAGTTACCAATGGTCGTATGCCCTCGTTTTGGAAGCACTCCCATAACTGTCTCCTCCAACATTGGAATACTTGGTGTTAACATATTTAGCGAGGTTCAGTTCCGATATCATCTGGAGGGCAAGGCCAAGTTAGCCTCCAAGAAGCTTGAAGCTTTAACTCGAGCATCTAATACTATCTATACTTATATACTTAAATATATAATAATATTATAAATATAATATATTATAATAATTCAATAATATATAATTATAATATTTATTATAATTTATATAATATTCTAAATGCGAAAGTGTGTCTGTCTGTCTGTCTGTTACCTCTTCACGCTTTAACCACTGAACCGATTTTTATGAAATTTGGTATAGACATACTTTGGGCCCCGGTAAAGGACATATGATATTTTTTATCCCGAAAAAGTAGTGTTCCCGCGGGATAATGTATTAACGCGGGTGGAGCCGCGCGCAAAAGCTAGTATGCTAATAAAAGTGAAATTTTGTGCCAAGGCATGATCCCTGGAACTGGATAAAAAAGCACTGAACGGCATTCCTCAGTCTTTGAAGGATACACGAATACACGTTTGGAAATTTCAGCATTTTTTATAAAACTGCAAGCAAATGCCACTATTAAATACTAATCATCACCACCAACATCATCACACCATACATAATGATATTATGTTGATATCTAGGTATTTCTCATATATTATATACACCGATATCAAATCCTTTGAACATTCAGAGCTACCAAAAAGTGATCAATAAGGAATCGAGGAAACTCTTATTACAAAACTTAATGATCGTTAAGTTTTCTTACACATGTTTAATTTCCTCGCAACTTTTTTTGTCAACACAACACCACAAAAAATATTTATGAAAATTGGTCTAGCACTAGCAGTTCATGCAATGAACGACCAAGAAAAAACTTTTTTTTTAAATATAGAAGAGTAGCTTTCATGGGCGTAGCCAGGGGGGGGGGGGGGTTTAGGGGGTTCAAACCCCCCCCGAAATGGGCCGGCAGGTCCATGTGGATGACCCATATACAGAGGCATATTTAGAAATTTTGCGCTCCCAGGCCAATCAACATATTTTGTCGCCCCATTAACCCTATCTGAAAGATGATTTTTTGAAGTTCTTTAAAAAAAAATCAACAGCCTAAAACAGAACTTTGATACTTATTTGTACTGTATGTGTTTATGTTAAATGCGTTAAAACTGAGAAAGCGAGCAAATGCTTTTTACTCCTTTGCCTGTTAAAATCGTTTTAAGCTTTAAACCCTGAAAGACTGTTGTACTTTAGAAAAAGAAAAGAAACAATAAAATCATTAGCCTAAAACAGGAATCGCGAACCTATGGCACGCGTGCCATCGAATCCTCGAACCTATATCACAATATTTTGGGCACGTCACTGATCACAAAATTTTGTAATTATGTACAACGAAAAAAGTGTGAAATAATTATTAAATGACAAACCTAACTTATTTTATCATCTATTTTGCAACACTAGAAATTACGCAAATTTTACTTTAATTTAAATTACAAAATCATCCTATTTTTACAGTCTTTAGAGTTTAAAATTTGAACAGATTTAACCTATTAAATAATAGGAAAAAAAATTTGCTCGCTCGCTTCGCTCGGTCGCATTTAGCATGAATAACATATTATTTTATTTAGTACCAATGTTCTGTTTTAGCTGGTTGATTGTATGGTATTTTTCTGATTTTCACTCGTGTTTGGCTTAAAGAACATATTATAAAATTCTGTACCGACGTTCAGCTTTAGGCTATTGATATTTGTGTTTTTTCGCATTACACAGTCTTTCAGGGTTTAAAGGTGAAACGGGTAAAAACGAAAAAAAAAAAAAATGGGGGCCCACTATTCTAATGCGTCCAAAGGCTTCTAATAGGTTAAAGACTAAAAGTATTTAATGTACTTTTAGTCGTTTTATATTCTTGAACCCCTCCCGAAACCAAAACCTGGCTACGCCCATGGTAGCTTTTGCCCGCGACTTCGTCCGCGTGGAACAGTTACTTTGGGATATCGCTAAAATTTACCCGCGACTTTATTTACGTAGAAGGAGAAGTGCTTCCACCTCACGACTGCTCGCCCGCGCCGCGCGTACTACTCGTATAGCGCGCATGATTATTATATACTGCGATATCTTCTAAAATACTCATTGATATCAAATGATGTAAATGGCAAATTTCTTCTAGATTAAATGCTTGTAATGAATAACGTATTTACTTGGATAAGGATTAATATAATCTTTATGAAAACACCTTCACAAATAATGCTTACTTTTAGAACAAATTTGGTTAGTATAAAAAGGTTATTGTGAATTTTTCAATTCGTACCAGTAGTTCCTGAGATTAACGCGTTCAAACAAACAAACAAACTCTTCAGCTTTATAATATTAGTATAGATGATCACTAACTGTGAACTAATTTGAGACACGGCGCCGGCCGATTTAACGTTATTATTACAAATTTTATGTGTATGGAATTATGGATGTTCAGTAGTTGTGTTAAAATCAATATTTAATACAATTGTTTGGGCTGGTACCGACTTCAATAATAAGAAGATTAAGAAGAAAAATAGTAACATTTTAGCAGAATTTAAAAAGGGGAACTATTTCGACAATAAGAATTATTTCTTACTTTTTAGTGATTTTTTAAGAATGTTATTGCTTTTACTTTGGAAGTCGATTTCTATATTTTTTAAATATTTTTTATTGCAAAGAAAGTGGTGTGTAATAATGCATGCGTAACGTTAGTTTTATTCTTAACTATGCATATAGGAATACGCATTCTCATCATCACCATCATCAGCCTATCGCCATCCACGGCTGAACGTAGGCCTCCCCCAATGAGCACCAACCATCCCGATCTTGGGCAGCCCTCATCCATCCGCTGCCAGCCACCTTCTTCAAATCGTCGGTCCATCGTGCCGCAGGACGTCCTACACTACGTTTGGCTATGCGTGGTCTCCACTCTAATACGTGTCTGCTCCATCGATTGTCTGTCTGTCTGCAGACATCGCCGGCCCACTTCCACTTCAGCGTGCTAATTCGTTGAACAATGTCGGTGACTAGTTCTCTGGCGAATGACATCGTTACGAATTTTATCCACCATATACGCCTCAACATTGCTCTTTCCATCGCACGCTGAGCAACCTTGAACTCGTGAACCAGCCCTACGGTGAGTGTCCACGTTTTGGCTCCGTATGTCATTACCGGTAGAACGCATTGATTAAAGACCCTGGTCTTAAGGGATTGTGGGATGAACGATTCAAAGATGTTTCGGAGCTTCCCGAATGCAGCCCAGCCCAAGCGTATTCTTCTACTCGCCTCCTCAAAGCATTCTCACAATACATTTTGTTGAATTTATTGTTAGGCATTAATTAAAAAAATATATTTATTAAGTGGTGTTTATTATTTAATTTAGGCCACGATAAGGTAGGAAATAGCCTTAATATTAGAAGTTCCTTGATTCATTTTCATTTTCGTATCATTATGCAGATTTCTGAATTACAAAACAATAGATTAATTTGTGTTATTTTGTAAATTTATAAAAACCAAGGTCTAACTAATATACTAAATTCAAATAGGTTTGAGGTATATAAGTAAGAATGTATCACTGTATGTCATGCTACGAATATCGAAATGCGTGCTATATGATATATCTACTAATGAAACCACATAATAGTAACCCAGCAGGGTCATCGCTCTTACCACAATACACTGTCGAAAAGCATAACACCTCAATCAAGAACCATGATGCGTCTATTTTACAGAATCATCACTTTATAGCCGTGAACATGACAAGTGTTAGGTAAGTCGTGAGTCGTGAGTTGTGACGTAACGACCGGTACCCGTTTGACCCCGAGAAAGTTGTTAAATGTTCAATGTCCATTTCTAACGTTAAGCGGTCTTTAATTAATTAGTATGGACTATGGAATTATTGTTAGGGAGTAATGTAATCTACGAATAATAGTATTGCTATTCGTAGAATGTAATCATAGATTACCGGGTTAAGGTGGTTGCGGCGATTAGCCAAAAATATGGATTTGGGCCCGAATCTTACGTAACGTATACATATACGATGCATTTTAATTGTATTCTAATTGCAGTGGTGGAGGCGTAAAACCTAAAAGAGTAACAAACATACATTCTAACAAACTTTTGCATCGATAATATTAATATGACTAAAATATGTAGGTTACACTACATATTTAGTCACATTATTTGTAGTACCTGGGAGATTTGCTCGATGTTTTAGTAAAACGATAAAATAAATTAAAAAAAAATATTAAAGAAAAAGAAATGATAAGAATCACAAAAATATGTATACCTACCACATTCCGAATTCCTAAACAATGCAAAAATAATACGCAGGAACGCATATCAAGCTGCCAATCAGCTGATGTAAGTAAGTCGAAATTATTGATATAGTATTGTTGCACGGCGAAATAAAAAACATATGTTACTTAAAAATGTGCAGTTTCTAAGGGATAAGACCTAGCTAGATCGTTTTTTCTCCCCTAAAACTCTCTGCATACTAAATTTCATGGTAATATAATACTTATTGCCGTTGCCGAGATACCGATATGTATTAATAATATACAAGCTCGTCTCGTTTAAAGTATAACATACTTACATTTTAAGTAATGACGCCATTTTCTTCTCCATCACAAACATGGAGTCTGATGACTGCGACGTTAACACCTTGCAGAACGTCAGTTTGGCACACTGCGAGTCTCTCCAGTCAGTCTGTTTCACTAGATCTAGTGCTGCTGATGTCAGACTCGTGGAGGCAGAGTTACCTTCTAGATTTTGTAAGTCATCGTCTTCTGCTAACGATCTTTTTACGCTACGCCGTTGCCTGAATCCTTCTTTAAAAGGACCAAAGACAGTGGTTTCTCGTTTACTTCTGCTGCTGTCAACCTCTGGAGACATAACTACGTACACATTTTCGCTCGGCATTTTGTAGTTATCGTCGTAGTATTGTTGTTTGCTTATGATTTTCCTGTCAATATCGTAGGGTATATTTTCGAATGCTCTCTTATGTTCTTTTTCTAATTTGTCTTTAATTACATCCTCGCTAATTCCCGCACTTCGCATCAGGTTAACGTCTAGCAGTCTTCCCATAGCTACAGCTCCAAGACCTAGCGCAGCACCACCAGCCATAAGTCCCAAAGCCGGGAGCATTGCTGGTGCGCCAGACGCTGCCGCTACTCCTATTTTATCCTGAGCGTACCGCTGACTTTCAATAGAATTTGATCCATAAAATCCTAGATTGTGTGAAATTTTCTGCGTCGCCTCCATCAATGGCTGGGTTACTTTTGCAATCGGATCCATGATGGGTCTAGTGAACTGTTGTACAGTCTGGCTCGCCACATGCATGGTATCTTTCATGGTGTCAGTTAGTTTTTGCCATAAAGACGGCTCAGGCACTCTTTTTATGTATCCGTAGCTGTAGGGATACTTGTTGCGGTTATTGTCATAATACGAGAACTTATTGTATTCGTCCTCGTAATATCTGTTAGCAGAAGGTCCATTGTATTGACTGCGTTGTTGGTTGTAGCCGTTTACTGGTTCCATGGGGTACGGGTGGGCGCTCTTAGGAACGTTGGAATAGTATTTAACTTTATGTTCCCTATTTTCGTAACTGTCAACATTGTCCCGTGTAGCCTTCGCAGGTTGGACACCAAGGTCAGGGTGAGCATATTGTAGAACAGGACTACGGACGCTCTCATCGAAACCGGGTTTCGCATTTCTGGGTGTGTACATTAAAGAGTTGGGAAAGTTCGTTTCACCAGGGTGCTGTAACATTCTTCTTTGAATATGACTCTCTGAGAATTCCATATCACCTGCTGCGTTAGCACGTGAGCTGCGTCCACTAAAGTAGTCTCGTTTAAGTTCTTGATCGTTTATTTGTTTTATGTACTCAATCAATTTAGAGTTCGCTACTTTAGAGTTGTCAGCTTTAGTAAATGGTCCATATCCGGTTTTAAAGTAAAAGTTCTCCTTCTTCGGTTTAGGAATGTAAACTTGGCTGGGTACAAATTCGTCGTTTTCAAATTTAATATTATCAAATTTGGTAAATGGACCATCTTTGTGTTCAAAGTTGTCCTCCTTAGTAAACGGTCCCATGTTCTGTTCTGGTTCAGCGGCTGCCAAATCCGGGTAAACATCGGCTTCCGGTATAGCTTTAGGTGGTGTATAGCCTTCGGGATAAGGAACCAGCTCACCATTTACTACTCTCGCGTTTCTCCAAGTCTTTTTATCGGACTCATCGTCCGGAACTCTCACGCCCTGGATTTCCGGTATTCCATCATCTCCTAGCGTTAAAATGGACCTGCCTCGTTTATTGTTATACTTTTCAATTGCCTTTTGTATATTCATTGACTCGGAGCTAACGACCACCGGATCAGGTATTTTGAATAGTTTTGCCTCATCATCGTTCACTTTAGTGCTCACTACTTCGATATATACGGGGTTTCTGTCGTTCTTAATTACTGGGTTGTGTGGATCGAATCGGTAGTTTTTTATTGGACCACTGTAGTCTGTTAAGCTACTAGAGGTAATATAAACCTTTTTGTTTTCGGTTTTTCTTTCATTATTGTATGTGGGGTAGTAGTTTAAAGTCTCAGGGTCTGCTTCGGGTTTACCACCGTCTTCCTGGATGTGAGACTCGGGGTAGACTGACACGGGTGACCAGTTGCCGTATTCGGCTTTGACGTCGGCGAAGTCGTCGTGTTTATTTCTATTGATATAGTAATCAAAGCCGGCTAGGTCGCTGCTCAACGGACCTAGAGGCAGTTTTCTCTGGTCTCTCGTGTCTGTATAATTTTTACTGTCTTCAGTGACATTTAGTTTCGCTGTGGTCAGCGTACTTTTTATCGGGACTGTTGTGGGTGAAGGACTCGTACTCTGTGTCGTGGTACTTTTCTTGTCCTTCTTCTTGACAATGAGTTGTGTCATATGACCCGATTTGGTCCTCACGTTGAGCGTTGTCGTGTCGTGTGGGTTTAAACTTCTGGACACTTTTAGCTCTGTCCTCGTGGTTTTAGCGGGTAATATCGTGGTGCGTATCGTCTTGATCGTTGTGTTGTTCTCGTTCGAGTCTGCTCCAGTACTCAACACGACGCAGAGTAGCCAAAGGATGGCACATATCCGTATATTCGTTACGGGAGCCATCTGAAAAGAGAGAACGAGTATATTATTAAAGTGAATATAAATCGAATTGAATATGTATTGAGCAAGCAGTAATTAATAAACTGAACATTTAAAAGTATTACATCAGTACACAGATCTATAAAATATGAATTTATTTAAAATGAAACGCAAATTTTGGTGTGAATAGTTTTAACATAAATTGTAATAGACATTACGTAAGCGAAAAAGACTGGGAGAAAGTGTATGAGTCCACCGAGGTGTATGAAGCTGATTGTTTTCTACTTCATACATGTCATCAATATCTATTAGAAATGTTCATTACGTGTACAGATAGTAATTGATTTTATTACGGAAATAATTACATTAATATAAAAGGAAATTCGAGGTAATTGGATAGGAAACAAGCATTAATGCACGCTGTCGATAAAATTTACGTTATGTATTATGATTGCTCTATCATTATAGTTAAATGGGAGCAGTTACTGAATGAATTATAACTTTGACATCATTATTCAGTACGCAATTTAGGGTTTAACTCAACACCGGAGACAGTCACATTTTATGTTACAGAAACATATTTATTATGTATTTGCATTGTCCTATTTTTTGTGCCTAAAATTAGTTTTGGGGTCGAAATTATGAATGTTCTATTTTATTTTTAGTAAGCGTCGTTCCTTACCATAAATATATTCTTGCTACACAAGACACTTGAGGTTTGCCATTTACTCCAACAAAATATTTGGAACAGACACATCAAAAAAAGCTTTGCACTACTCATATGCTTCTAGTGCTTCAGTGAAACCACAACATTAGATGACCTTAAAAAATATGGTTGTACTAAAGCTAATAACGTAACTAGGATCTAAGGAATAAACATGATTTGTAAAAACATTGTCAAACAACATTTAATATTTAAGCCTCCGGAAACGAAAAAAAAAACAAGCAAAAACAAAATATATAAAAAAAAAACATTTCATATATAGTGCCTTGGTGGGGTAATTCCGAAAATGGAGAAATTCCGAAATTAATTAAAATCTACTAAAACAAGCAAAATTTCTTTAAATGGGAACATTAGTTTAGCGGCCAATTTGTTTGTCTTGGCTGCATCAATTGCCGCCCGGTAAAATCAGCGACAAGGCGTACGTTATGTAAATTTTTCTTCGATTTTTGTTTTTTTGCGTCATTTTTGTTGATTCGCAATAACTCCAACATGTAAATATTGTACATTTCGAAATTCTGGTAAGTAAATTAAATATGAGTTTATATATATATATATATATATATATATATATATATATATATATATATATATATATAGCTAATCGTTTTTTATTGATATTATATGCAATGTATATCTAATATGCTAATGCCCAGGTTCTGTAAAGTCGAGATTTAAATAATTACGGAATTCCCCCACATTATGTCGTAATTTCCCCCATATCATTAAATCATGACAATGTTACAAAACCCTACATTTAAATAATAAATATTAGGTTGGGGAAAAAGTTTCTTCGCATTTTATATAAAAATTCAAAAGGGTTTTTTTATAAAGTTTATTTACAAGTGACTAAAGTATATAGGTGCCATTTTATTCGATAACTTTTTGCCATCTTGTTGGTAGGTACATGATCCCATTGCTATAAAATTTTTGGGGCTTCTGATGAAAAAACTGGGACAAGTGGTTTTGGCAGTCCTCTTGTGATGTCAACCTGACACTGCCTAAGGAATTCTGCAGCGACCGAAACAGGTGGAAATCTGAAGGTGCAAGGTCAGGACTATACGGCGGATGCATTAACACCTCCCAGCCAAACTCCCGTAATTTTTTCTGAGTGGCTAAAGATGTGTGAGGTCTAGCGTTATCATGGTGAAAAACCACACCCCTTCTGTTGATTAATTCCGGCCGCTTTCTCTCAACTTCTTGCTTTAATCTCATCAGTTGTTCGCAGTACAGTTCAGAATTGATGGTCCTGCCTGGCGGTAACAGCTCATAATGAATAATGCCCTTCCAATCCCACCACATACACAGCATCACCTTGTTGCGAGTTAACCCGGGTTTCGCCACAGTCTGTGAAGCCTGACCGGCCTTTGACCACGATCTTTTTCGCACGTTCTTGTCGTACGTGATCCACTTTTCATCACCAGTTATCAGCTTCTTCAGAAATGTTTCGGTTTCATTACGTCGTAATAAAGAATCACAAATGAGTACACGGTTCATTAGGTTTCTTTCAGTGAGCTCATGAGGCACCCAAATATCGAGCTTTTTTGTGTACCCAGCTTTTTTCAAATGCGCCAAAACCGTTTTGTGGTCAATCCCCAGTTCTTCAGCTACATCGTAACTACTAATATGCCGATCTTGCTCCACTTTTTCAAAAATGGCAACAGTTTTGTCCGTAACAGGGCGACCAGAGCGACGTGCATCTTTGATATCAAAATTTCCGGATTGAAAACGCTTAAACCAAATTTGCGCTACTCTCACAGATACTGCATTAGGTCCATAAACATCATAAATTTTTTTCGCGGCTTGTGTTGCATTTTTATCTTTTTTGTAATAAAATTTTAAAATGTATCGAAATTCTTCATAAGAATCACTCATTTTAACAATAAGAAAAACAAATGAAAATCTCAAATTTACCTAATTTGAATTTGGAATTGTCTTCTGTAAAATTAAAACTTTTTAATGATACCAAAATCAGCCAGATACAATTGGTATAGCCCAAGATATTTTATAACAAGTTCATACATACTATAATGCGAAAAGACTTTTTCCCCAACCTATTATACAATTTATAATTTCAATATGTATGACAAATTAGCCATCAATTAGTAATGATATAACTCAATTCATTTATTCAATTATTCAAATATTGATTATTTTTAAATGACAGACCAAAACTTAAACCTATAGTCAACTCGATGGAAAACCTGTCGGAATTACCCCAAGGCACCTTAATATATTTTGACGACCTCTGTGGCTTAGTGGTTCAGCGCTTTGATGCTCAAGCCAGGTTCGAATCCTGCCGAAAGAACAAAAAGATTTTCTGTGTTCCTGGGTCATGGATGTGTATTAAATATGTGTATAATGTAATAAAAATCTTAAATATATGTATAATAAAAAAGTATTAAATATACTTCCCGTGGTCTGGTACCTGTAACACAAGTTCTTCGGATACTTAGCACGGGGCCAGATTGACGTGATGTGAAGCGTCCATAGATATTATTATTATGGTGCATTTTTTTTATTAGTGTATGAAGTAGGCTTATGTGGATCCTAAGCTGAATAAATGGAATTATTTACCCGGAACTGTTGAAAAATATGTCTTCATTCAATAATAAAGGCTAAGTAATTCGTTAACTTGGGAAAACCTGACAAATAGGAAACATGCGTGGAGTTCGACACGCATAACGCATTTCAAATTTATACTAACCACTATTGTAAATCGTTATACTGTTATGTTCTGTTAAATATTAAATCGTATTACATAAGTCGGATGCGGATATTCGCCATGGTCAAAATAAATATTTTTTAAATTTAAATTACATATTAAAATGTTGGCCTCATTGCTTAGGAAAGCGGCGCGTCGGACCGTTCATAATGAGATGGGCATCTAGATGTTATCAGCTCGTGTTGGCCAATGTATTGTCTGTATAGCACATAAATGGATTATCTCTTAAGTCTTAATTAATATAAGCCTCGTTAAGTGCCAATTGCACCGACTCCTGTTAGAGTTAATCGTTGATTCAATATCATGTTATCTCCAGTCTCTCTCGTTCCTCGTATTAATGGGACAGATTAAGGCGTGAGATTTAGACAAACGATACTACCGGGTGTTTTTGAAGTTGAGACTGAGTATTTAATAGCAGAGAATTATAGCAAGTAACTGGATCATAATTATTATGAAATTTAAAAGTGAGTGGGAATGAATGGGGCTTAATTCGAATGAAGCGAAATAAATTTGCTAGGAACTAGGCAGAATTATAGAGATCTGTTATTTCTTATTAGCGTTATGAGAAGTCTTGAGCTAGTCCGCTTTAGCATAATTATCTTTATGCTAAATCTGTATTTTATCATATTTTTTTTGACATTAAAATATGTAGATAGGTATGTAATATATAAAAGAAAATAATAATTAGTATCATAAATTTTATTATTGACATTTGCATACTATTAATTTAGTTGAGTGACATGATTCTGAAATATATATTACTTAAGACCAAATTGTACATTCGTGGCAAATAAACGATTTATTTATTTATATCGGCCTTTGGTCGAATTTCACCCATATAATTCATATAATTTCTAAGATTGAAGTCTATACGTATTGTCTCTTAAAACGTCGTCAAAGTGTAACAAAATGGTATCTATCAACCTCACGGTAGTGTGTCAAAATTCTGGGGAAGTGTGTGTTCAATTGTTCATGTGTTGTTATATTTATTTAATGTATTTCTAAGTATTATTAAAAATATATTATTAGCTGTCTGCATATCTTCCTCCACATAAACTTTACCTAACTAACCGATCAAATTTCACACTCCTCCATTTGCACAATTCTCGTAAAACTGTGCTGAAAGTTTTTGCTTCACGTGTTAACATTAATGATGATGATGATGACCATATGCCTATTTAATGCTGTTAGTTATTACGCTGTTAAGCGCATTTAGGAAGTAGAGGACTCTTTTTTTACAAGAGTATTACAATCTTACAAGAAAAATGAAAATGAAAATTTTTATTTCCAAATAAAACTTAACAAGCTATTTTCAGAAAGTCAAAAGAAAAAGCTACCGCCGGTTTAACCCTAACCCGCCGAGATTCGAGAAGAACCGGCGAGAAGAAAGAATGTAAGTACCTAAGTGGATACTAAAAGTATGCTTCGGAATGCGCAGAATCGGAATCATTTTGAATAATAAGTGAATTGCACGCGCGAGCTTATAATCGAAAGTTACACAAATCGTCAAAATTCTCGTCACGCTTTTGGAGTTCACTTTCACGTTATATACAAAACGTATGCTAGGTGGAATGAGCATGTAGGGTGTGTACTGTGTACTGAATTATTGATAATATTATGGTATGTTAGGTAAAGTATGTTGTATGTTGAGTGTGCACCTCCGTGGTCCAGTGGTTTAGATTTTGGCTCTCGCTCTCGTCTCGCTTGGTGGTCGTTCAATCCCCGCGATGGACTATAATAAACTATAATAAAATAATGTTCTTTTCAAGTTTGCAGGGTAGGACAATGCAGGCCGATCGCCTGGTTGTGTGACAATAAAGATGATTCATGCGTCGAATGGGCATGTAAAAAGTCGATCCTGCATCTGAATATCTCTCGCCAGTCGTGTCGGTCATCCGTCCCAGTGGGATACGGCTTACGAGAGCAAGGAAATAGAGAGTGTTCTTGTGTATTGTGCATACACTTGGACATTATAAAATAATTCCAGCGTATCTGATCTGGTTTAAATGAATCCACCGACACCGAAATCGGTGTGGAAGCCATTTCCGAGGTTTCCAATTATTCAGAGATTACCGACCGATCCGCAATACACGGCATTTATAGGGGATAATATTGTAAAGAGGAAAGATGGTTGGTTTGTTTACATTGAATAGGATTGAATAAGTCCCGAAACTACTGGACCTATTGTGATGAAATTTGGCACAGATATAAATAGAGTAGTAAGAAAAGGACTTTTTAACACGGCGAAATGTATTTACACTTATATTTATCTATTGAAACTCAGAAACAATACATGTAAAAGTGCTCTAATTTAAAATTGCGACAGTTGAATAATATACAATGAGTTGTTTTCATGGAATATGTCGTTATAATAATAATTGTAAGCTTTACTATCCAAAACGACGAGCACACACAATCGCAGCAAATTATAGCTCATCAGGTGCTTTCTCCGCCCCACGGCGCACCCAAAAATGCATGTTTAAACGCCCGAAACGTGCGAGTTGTTACACATTAGGCTGAATTTTATTTTACTTGTTACATTCTTGCTTGAATTTCTAATGTGTTTTTAATTGAAACATTAAAAATCAGCAACAATATGGTATAACATCGTTCGCAGTTATTTTTTTAGCAAAATACAATATGCAATAGAAATGGAAGAGCTTACTCTGTATCCAAATAAATGCTACTGTCTAACAAAAACCGGCGTAAAAAAGGCGGCGCGTTTTGCCGAGCGAGTGAGGTGACCGGAGACCCAATGGCGGGTTTTAATGGAAGTGCACGATACCAAAGCAGTTCCAATGGCGTTTATGCGGTATACAACAGGACGAGAACAGGACTTCTACACGCATACATTATCTTCAAGCACACACACTATAATTTCCAATAGTGGTGGGTACTTTTTCATTAGATTTGAGTGCGATCCTAGCAGTAGCCATATTGTCGTACTGGCATACTGTCATACGTGATACACCATACTGCCTATCGTCCAATCGACATTACGCTACCGATTATTGTATCTCGTTTCAGCCTGATGACGTCCACTGCAGGACATAGGCCTCCCCCATAAATTTCCAGTGCGACCGGTCGCTCGCGGCCTGTATCCACCGACTCCCTGCGACTTTTCTCAGGTCATCTGTCCACCTGGTGGGAGGCCGTCCTACGCTTCGACGTCTAGTTCGTTGTCTCCACTCGAGAACCATTCGGTCCCAGCGGGCATCGGTTCTACGGGCTATATGTTCAGCCCATTGCCACTTTAACTTGCTAATGTGCTGGGCTATGTCGATAACTTGAGTTCTGCTACGGATTTCCTCATTTCTGATTCTATTACGTAGAAAGACTTCGATCATGGCCCTCCCCATAGCTCTTCGAGCGACACGAAGCTTTTGAATAAGTCCCGTTGTAAATTGTGTAACTGATTATTGTATACCAATTACCAATACATAATGTAGCATGTAATTTATTAGCGTAAATGTGTTTCTAGACTGGTCTGGAACCTAGCCTGCATTCGTTCCTAGTCAATGCGCAGCGGTGGTTCCTGACGCTGGCCAACCGGCCGCAGGTGCTCTCGTCTCTTGCACGTCATATATAGGTATGTCACCGTAAAATTGTAAAAACCGATAGATTGTAATATTACTAGAGATATTATAATATGTTGACAGATTGTCAAATAAAAAATTCTCCATACAATTGTACGCATTATTTTTCGTTATAATTATTATTATGAAAAAGAAAACAAATATGGCGGCGCGGGGCACTTGCCGTTTAACCAATCGACACGGTAAATATTACAATATAACGCAAAATAACGTGTAAATTGTAAGAAGAAATTTTTATTTGACAATCTGTCGACATATTACAATATCTCTAGTAATATTACAAGCTATCAGTTTTTACAATTTTACGGTGACATACATATAATAAATTACAATGATCGGGAACGTTTACAATATCGCTACCATAGCAAACTTGACCTGATTTCAAGTATTATGTGCGTGCGACGCTTCCGCGTGTCGCTCTTACTTGCGCACAATCGCTTCTCTCCGATTTCCTCGCGCTGGAAAACCGTTCATTACCGCTTTTCACGTTTAGAAAACACCGATATTGCTTACTGCATGTACGCACAGTTGTAAAATTAATCAGCGTTGCTTGGTACGGCCACGGGTGGTACGGGTACTGGGTACGGCGGTGGTAGAGATTTTATTCATTACTAGCATTTATTGTGAAATTAGGTTTAAAACTTTCATTTACCACCTTGGGGGTTGAATGATATACTCGTATTAGATAATCAGCTTTGCCTTTTATATTTTATATAGATTACTTTTATTCTATTTAGTCAGTGTTGTTCAAATTAAGCTAATGTATTATGGAATTGAATTAAAATAAATTACACATCTCGTTAATATAAGAAACATTCCAATCGTTCCAAATTATTGATTATTACGTAGTCGTAAGTACTCAGTTACGACGTAATTGCTACACTGTTAAATTAAATTTGATTCTTCATAGTCAAATGTATCAGAACTTAGTTTCCAAACCCCATACTGTTCAATTATAAAAATAATTCAATTGACAATCTCATTAAATGCATCATAGCCGCGGCGGTGATTGACAGCGCGCAGCGGGGTCAACGCCCGCACCGCGCGGCCGCACCATGAAAGTGAAATCGCCGCACGTGAGCTGCGCCGGAACTGCATAGCCTGACCACGTGACGTGCGGCTGATCTCCACGTGATGTCCACACGTTATAATAACCCCACACCGATCTCGATGACGGTCGTCGGTTTCATTGAAACCAAGCCAGCTACGCAGGAGTTATTTTATAGTGCCCAAGTATGTGCGCAGTACACAAGAGCACTCTCTCCTCCTTTACTCTCGTAATCCAGTGGGACGGATATCCGACACGACTGACGAGAGGTGAGGCGCAGGTCCGACTTTTTACATGCCCATCCGACTCATGGATCATCTTTCTTGTCAGACAATCAGGTGATCAGCCTGCATTGTCCTAACCAAACATGGAAACAACTATTTTTGTTATTCCAATACGGGAATCGAACCCACGACCTCCGAGTCGAGAGCCAATGCTCTAACCACCAGACGGAGGCTGTTATCCACACGTTAACTGGATCACAGGTGGACATCAGATGGACCTGGAGCTCTTGCGGACGGCACTCAGCCATCCTTTAACGTGTGCCGTTGACTGCAGCCGTACAAAGACGGCGATGCGCGACATACGGATGTCGTACCGTTTGTTTGTAAGAGATCTTAGACGTCCTTAAGGTAGACTAGATTTTGCACGCGGCTCCGCTCGTAAATAAAGCGTCACACGGGAACACTGTACTTTTCCGGGATAAAAGTAGCCTATGTTTAATTCTAGAGTGTAAGCTACTAGCATACCAAAATTGATCAAAATCTATTCCGTAGTTTTTCTGTGAAAGAGTAACAAACATCCATCCATCCATCCATCCATCCATCGTCACAAACTTTCACATTTATAATATAAGTAGGAAGTAGGATAATCTCGGAAAACTGCATTTCTATTTCATATTAAAAATGTCTATGAACGTTCACCTGATATCTGCTAATTAAGTACTTAATTCAATTTCATTTTATGGTTTTATTAAAAATAGTTGTATGAAGCATATTATCAATTATTATTTCTATTACTTATTTACAGTCTCGAAAAAACTTTATTATAATTAATAGTTATATTAATAGAGTGGTCACACGTATCGACTATCGTGCAAACGACTGATCATTTGGGCGAGCATAACCGGCGCACGCGATGTATACAATTAGCTGAAATATCGGTTCATTTAATAATATAATATCTAGTGTTGCGCCGTTTCAGCGCATAGAGGTTTAACGTAGTGTATTCTATATTTAAAGTGCATATTTTGTATAAATTAGTTGTCAAATTTTATTAACTAGGAAGTTTCAATAAATCTGTCGAGTCGATCGGTTGTTTGTCTTGGGAGGGCCCGTAGTGGGTAAAACATGGTCCTTCGAGCCCGATCGAAGAAGTAGGCTGTCGTATCCAGTTATAGAGAAATAAATACAAAGCATAAACAGAGAAAAATATAAACTACTAAAATTTTTACTATTTCTCTATTAACTTATTAACTTATCTTCTTAACTTTGAAGTCGGTACCAGCAAATTTGAACGCGAGTTCTTTAAATTATTGTAGGATATCGTTTGTGCTGGTACTGGTTTGGACTTCGACAAGACTTTGGGCTTGACGATTTAGAAATACGGTGATGAAAATTTTAACGAATATTCTATTTTCCACCTTTAACTTGACACTGGCGAATGGTTATAAGCCGACGCCATATAAACAAAAAAAAATAATATGAGGCCAACCATACCATCAGTCACAATGAGCTCATAACAATATCAGTCGCGAATACCGCAGGCTCGCATGGGTGGGCAAGCGGTGCAGTTTGCCGCTTTTCAAATGTCATCGGTGTTGCCACACGCGATGGCCCAATTCCTGTGCTGCCAGCAAAATACCTGTGTTGCCACGTTGCGGTTACAATTTCGCAATACGCTTATTATTCATTGTGCGAATACCTTTGGTGTGCAATCGGAGATAAATAGTTGTCATTATGTATTCCAAAATCGTCCTTTGTATTTATCTGAATAGGTACTGTTTTCATTCGTGTCGCAACTCACAATAGCGTAGACAATAATTTAATTAAAATAATGAGTCTAAAAACCTGCATTGTCGACATTTTGATAATGTCCACATTAATATTATTCGAATACATGAATATCGGTTTGTTGCTTATTTTATTTAAAAGAACATTAATCTTAACCAATACTAAATAAATTGTTGTGAAAGATCACCATGCGCCGTAAATATATTTTTAAACACCACGATGTGCTGTATATAATTAAATTCTCTCTATGGCATGATAATATAACAGCTTCTGTTTGTCTGTATAATGTATGAGGCTACTAGGGTTGGCAAAAACGCAATGTATGTATTACATTTAGATTCAGGCTAACAATAACCTTTTGTATAAACAGCCTAGCAGTCTCTACTCTCTACCCTAATCCTTTTCATTACGAGGGGGATGTAGGTCTACAATTAGGTCTACGGCTCTTTCCTGAGGTAACGCATAAACCTAGTAGGAGGCATTTTAGAGGTCGATTGTGATGATGATAGTTGGCAACCCTAGCAACGGCATCATTATTGCGACCACCCGGTGGTCAATGGTGAAATAAAACCAATTGTAAATGTCAACTGTAATGAGGGAGCTTTGTGTTCACCTTTAAGGGTTTGGAAATAAAAGTAAAACGACCATACATGGAGAAGATTTAACAAGACTGTTGGCTAAATACTAGTTTTAAACGTATTTAAAAATATTTTCAGTGAATGACCTAAAATGTATACTGTATGTTAGCCATATCAGTTTGTTTCATGTTTGATTTTGGACAAATGACCTTGAGTTTTGGTACGGTTAACTAAAACGGGGTAATTTATAAGTTTTATTGATTAAAAAATAAACAATAAGTTTGAAGGTTTTGATAATATATTAGATAGATAACACCTGTATCAACACTATTTACAATGGGTGTCACGAGGTTATGAGGCCAAGGTTTTAGGAAAACATGACCTAGAGATTTGTTACGGTGTCACCCCATATAAGGTTACATACTTGATTAAATAAGAAGGTTAAAGTAAGTCTTGGATATTATTACCCGGAATCTCTACGCCCGCAAAACAACAAGGAAAATAGAACTCTGCGCTAATACAATAGAACTGAAAATGTAACACACGACCGTCGACATTTAAATTACCGCCTTGTGTTCCATTTTTGACTCTATTGCATTATTGCAGAGTACTTTTTACAACGCTGTTTTCTTCCAACCGGCGAGATTTCGGATATTGTAGTCCCAGTCTTAGAGTTATTTGACTACATACAGGTGTTTGTTCGAGGTTGTATCCATGTGTGTGTTGATCCAACATCGAACACACCTGTATCATCACTGCACCAGTTATAGGACTTGGTGCAAACGGCCTATCGACGCTAACGCTACATAATGGTCAGACATTTGTTGTGTGTGCGTGTGCAAGTTGCCGCGATCGGTAGCGAGTCGTCAATTATAAACATTTCGAGTAATTGATAACCTCAGATATCTTTTGGGAGTCGGTTAGATGTGTTTTGATAATAGTGAACAGGTGGCGACCGGTCGTCGGTAGCCGTTATTATGAGGCCAAGGTTCACCGGTATGCGGAAGTGACGCAACCGCAACCGAAACCGAAAGGCGATCGCATGCGCGCGGTGAAAGTGTTGCGTCACAGGGGCCAGGGGGGGGGGGCGCGGAGCGGGGTGCGGATAATCGATAACTAATCGATTGCCCGGTAAATCAGATCGTTATCGTCAAAGTGGTACTCCTCCAAGAATGTCAGTGACCGGTAGAGTAATTGTGGTAGAAAAATATGTTTATTCCACGTAGAGTATTCCTGTGCATCACTTCCATTGTCCTATTAAGATTGTCGTTATCGCAGCATCCATATTATAAAGATCATCTTACTACTATTATAAATGTGAAAGTTTGTGAGGATAGATGTATGGATAGATGGATACTCACGTGCATGTTTATCATTTGCATACGCTATTCTGATGGCAAAAAAATCCGTTCAATAGTTTTTGCATGAAAAAGTAACAAACATCCATCTATCCTCACAATTCTTATTCAAATCATTTATTGCAAGAATGTGGTTTGTCATGAGGTCTTTCAAAATTACAGCATTATAAAGATCCTACATTCTGCCATCAGAATTGTGTGTGCAAATCATAAACATGCAGGTCAGTAAACTTATATTATACTTAACCTAGTTAGGCCAAATTAAATAGACAGTTAATTTCATGAATCTTAATAAGATAATAAAAAACAAATAATTATAATTAAATATGTAATAGGTATACAATAATTAGAAAAAATATAAATGTCATATCATTAATATAAATAATAGTGGTAGCATTTCCAAATATCCATAGATATACAACAACCTAGATAGATAATAATTGATGTTATGCATCAACAAACTATTTAAAATACTTCAGATTCTAGTCTAGATATTTACCAATATCTGTATGCCGGTAGGGCACAGGTTGCGACACAATAGCGAGAACAACCTGCAACAATCTGCAATACCCGGCGACCTGCAGGTGAGGTTGCGAAACCGTATTGTTCTGCGAGTTATCAGCGACCCGTATTGATTTGGCGATGGCAATATTCGCACGTTTGTTTAGTTACTAGTAGAACACTTCACAGATTGTATTGCGGTTGATTGTTCGGTGCTCTCTTGGGGTTACAAATTAATAATTTATTTAAATAATACAGTTGTACGATATTTATTTAATTTTTACTACAATGACCCAATATGTACCATATTTTACATTTGTATTTTTTGCATCAGGACGAGACCTAATTATTATTATACATTGACAGTTATACGATAGCCATATAAGTTAAAACTGACCGTGTATGGACGTGGACATGATGGTGTACACTGTTAATGTCGCGGTCGATATGGATCCAATCGAACTGGTCAAGTCGATTGAACGATAGTCTGTATGTATGGTGTATGGCTATCGTGTACGAGAATTGCGTTACCATCTGACCGGATAAATTCGGTCTAAACCGGATTTTTGGGATATAAGCCGAACTCCGACCGCCGGGATTTCAGTCGAGACCGGATTTTTAATTAATTAATGTCAATAAAAAGTCCATTTGCCAATCATGTACTGACAACGCTTGAAAAGTACAATTTAAAAGAAAAGTGCGTGTCTTTCGCTGGAGGATTGGAGGTGCTGCTAGAAATGTGGGTAGCAATGTGAACACATTGGAATAACAACTTTGATCAAGAGACTGTTGTTGTCGGTTATCCAGCTCATACTCGTATTCTACCGGGCCGGTCTTTTTAACTGAAATCAGGATTTTTCAACACTTACAACCGGCTTTTCGATTTTAACCCCTGATAGTTCTGACTTAACAGCTATTTTGAAACTTACAAAACTACCTTATCTTAAAATTCAAAAAAACATTTTTTAAATAATTCGTTTACAACAAACTAGAAGAAACAGCAATTTTGTAAGTCGGTTAAGTATGTACGCATGCGCAGGCGCAAGCCGCAGGCGGAAACGCGGTAACGCGTGTTACAGTTACACTTATTACTTTCGATTTACTTAGAAAGTTAAATGCTCAGCCGTAATCATATGTATTACGAATTACGATCTGATTTCTTTGTGTTACAATTTATAAAAAAATCTTAATATTGATTTCTTGTGTTTACGCTAATAATATTGTATTGAGCACGTACGGATTGTGACGAAGGAGTCGTTCCGTGACCGGCTGCTGGAAAGTATCCGAAACATCGGGAAAAGGAAAAGTGTACACAAGTGCGACACAATCCGTAAATGTTTCAAACAGTAGTAATTATTATTGAATTAGAATTAGAATTAGAATTATTTATTTCCAAGAAATTGGTATTACATAGATGTTACAAGTATTATAAAATATGGGTCACAATTTCTGCCTTTAAGGCGTGGGAATATTACAATGTTTTTCTTATTTTAAGATTATAATTGAATTTAATATAATTATAATTAATACATTTTACACAACACAAAGAATTAAAAAAGAAAATCATTAAATAAGATAAGTAGGTATACATACATCTAACATTCATAAAATTACATAAAAAATAATATTAAAAAACAAATCAATCCAAATAATTACAATTCATGTCACTTGTCAACTGTCAAAGTCAATGGACAAAGAGGTTATATTTTGTGCATCATGGCCCAATACCACATGCGTGGCATATTTTTCGATAACCATATTGTGTAGACTACAGAATATAATATTGTTATGTATTACAATTTTACAATCGAGTACAGGATAATATGAATAAATAATATGTTATATTTTATTATATATTAATAGCAAGCGAGGGTTAGTCGTGACCAATAAATTCGACATTAACTTTTCCATCAACCCGAGGTGCATACATCAAAGGTAGGTAATTCACAATATCATAATAATAATTAAATTGCAATGTAGATAATATTAAATAAGCATTTTTTTTGTTACAGCACCCTAACGTAGTGAGTCCAACTATGTTACTACAACTAAGTCCAAATATGACTTATATTTATAGAAACCAAATAATAAAATAATAAAGCGCGTAGTGAATGATCATTATGTTATTCGTTCGCGCAAAAGAAATGCCCGTAGGCGGTGGGAACCGTACATTTTCCTGCGATAATAAGGCTTTGTCCTTCCCCGTGCTATTCTACGTTTGTGATAAATTTTCTCATAATCGGTCCATTAGTTTCGGAGCCAATTAAATGCAAACAAATAAATAACCTAACGAACAAAAACATATCTATCCTCTTAATAATAAAATAATTATAAGACTCATAATTTTTTTTAGTAGTTAAAGGTTATTTTTATAGTAGTAGGCTCATACATATTAATATGTTAACAGACAGATAAATTTTTGAACATAGTCTCTTACTAGTATTTAACCGACTTCCAAAAAAGCAGGCGGAAGGAACCTTAAAAACTAGACAAGAGCGAGTCGGTTCCGTACAATGTAGGAACATCATAAATTGCTCAAAAAACAAGTCTCCAGTACCTATTTGTTGAGCTTGTAAATGGGTGATGAAAGTTTTTATCGAGAAGTTTTTCTTTTTGTCATTTTTCATATGAATAAAGAATAATTCGTTATATAAAATAAATATTATACATAGTTAATAGAATCAGGCGTTACTTTGCGGAAATCCATAGCATAAAATTAATTAATATTATGTTTATAGCAGTTTTTCCGCTAAATAATACCCACAACCTGCAAGCAAATGTGTGAGTGCACGCATAAGCATGCGTAACGCACCTCCCTCCTCCCACACTGCTTATGCGTGCACTCAGATGCAAGATCGTGCAAACACCACCACCACACAAGCAACAATGTCGGCAAGATCATGCCCCGAACCCGGAGCATCCTCAGGAAGTGGACCTGCGAACAAAGTTCGTTAGTTTGTTCGCAGGTCCACTTCCTGAGGATGCTCCGGGTTCGGGGCGAAACGCGCATCGAGTTTTGCAACCTGCATGGTGGTGTGGGGCTTTGCACGATCTTGCCGACATTGTTGCTTGTATGGTGGTGGTGTTTGCACGATCTTGCATCTGAGTGCACGCATAAGCAGTGTGGGAGGAGGGAGGTGCGTTACGCATGCTTATGCGTGCACTCACACATTTGCTTGCAGGTTGTGGGTATTATTTAGCGGAAAAACTGCTATAAACATAATATTAATTAATTTTATAAATATTATACATTTTACAATGATCATATCAAACCCACTTGAACTTGTTATGTAGCTTCCCCTATTTTTATGATTTATGTACAATGTGCACGAGATTTTTAATCTTCTTTAAGATTTTTCTTATAATTGTTTTATCTGTACTTTACTTGTTAATATTATTCTGCATTTCATAATTCTCGATCCTTCTATGAATTTTGATTTCCTTGTGAGTGTCTAAATATGCGTTTTTGTAGCAAAAACAGCATGTGTCTTTTTATCGCGCTAACTTAAGTCTCATCTTTTCATAGCTTAAAATAAAGGGTCTTGACAGACCGACAGACGGACGGTCGGACTACAAAGTAATCTTATATGGGTCCCATTTTTTCCTTTTGAGCACCGAAACCCAAAAAACAATCAGTTGTAGCAAGTAATAGCTGGTTCTATCCAACCAAAACTGGTTACGAACTAAGTACCTAACAGAGTAACGTATGAGATGGATGAATGTATCGAAAGTTTCAATTAATGCTCTATGATTGATGACCGGTGAATGATAAACGAGCTCAATGTAATCAAATGAGTGAATGATTTCATTGAAACTCTATCACAAATCGCAATTAATAAGTTGAATGAGCTATCCATCAATATATTACGAAGCGTATAACACTAGTTTTATTGAATATGCTTTCTTGTTTTCACTCATATTATATAGCTAAACTAGTTTAATGTATTGTAGTATATAGTCCTCTTCAGTCCTCCTTATCGATTTGAATAACGGCGACCCCAGAAATAAGGGATTATTCCTAGTATTTTCTAGTATGACTTGTATAATATTGTACCGAGTACTCGTACCTAGTAGTTTGTATTTCTGTTATATAACATTTGACAACATTTTTGGTAATTATTCGTATGTGTATTATATGTGTGAAGGCACAAAACTTAACTATTTCATAGGCAACTTTTAAAATATATGTTAAAATGGAAAGGTTTCATCTTTTAATAGTTTCCGAGGGAAAAATCGCAAACGAAAGCTGTAAGTGTTTCCACTTGAGAAACTTGAACAAATGACAATTTCCCGCGCGGAGACTGCGAAGTGTGAACAAAGAAAGTAAATTCACGACATCTAGAGCAGATTATATGCGATATTAGAGAGACATCATCATCATCAATAAATTGGTAGGTGTAATTAATTTTTAATGGTGATTGTTGTGTTTTTACACTTAAATATACTGTTAATCAGTGTTTTATATTAGGAGCAAGATCATAATTAAATAATATAGTTTTATTAAGGCTTTCAGCAAAGCTAAGAGCTAAGAGCTCCGTGGTCTAGTGGGTAAACCGTTTAGTTCGCACTCGAGAGAGTGCAGATTCAAATCCCAGGTCGTGGCGTGTTCCAATGAGACTTTTTCAGATCTCGGACGCTCTAACGGTGAAGGAAAACATCGTGAGGAAACCCGCACATAGTCGGCCCCAGATGTATTGACCAGTTCATTCCTCTGGACTAAGCTGACTATGTTGTGAGAATGCCGTATGTGCTTGGGCAACCATACGACATTTAAACACCAACTGTCCCAGGCACTACAGTATTTCAAGAGTGGTTACTTCGCTCGGTGAATACTGTATAAATCATCCATTAACGGATGTAAAGGCCTAACTAAGTTTTAAGCAAAGCTATTTTAACTTCTATGAACTTTAAATAGTTTGCAGTTTAATTTTATTATATCGTGTGCGCGCGTTGAAGTCTTTTGTATCAAATGTTAATCAAGTGAGCTCGCTTCAAGACTTATCTTAGTAAGTAAATTTTAGTTATAATACTTAAATTGAATATAATATAAACTTGTCAATATGTTGTTTAGTACACAATATCACAATATTTTAGCACAATGTTTTATCTGGGCGTTCTTATAAATTATGATATTTATAAATGTACTATTAATTATTTATTATTACAACACCAAAAATTATTTAATGTACCTATGTAGTATGTTAAATAAATACACAATTGTTATATTTATCAGTAATCGTCTATACTTATATATGCTAATATATTTAAGAGGGAAGGAAACTGGACCGATTCTGACGTTTGGCACCTAGATATAGAGTAAGCTACGGGAAACGACATAAGCTACTTTTTATCGCGGTTCCTGCGGGATTTGCTTTTAATACACGAATTCACATACATACATACATATAATCACGCCTTTTCCCGTAGGGGTAGGCAGAGACCGCCTTTTTCTCGTAGGGGTAGGCAGAGACCACTTCTTTCCACTTGCTACGATTCTTACATACTTGTTCACTTCGTCCACTTTCATTCTTACCATCCATTCCTCCTCTTACATTCAACGTAGCGAAGCGACTCTCCATGGGCCACTTTTCGCCTCCGCGAGAACGAGACGTGATGGGTGGCGAACCACATCGCCGCCATTTTGGATAATTAAATTATTTTTTTATGATTATCCATTGCGTTCCCACGGATTGGGGGAGAGGGTAGGAATAGGGAAAGGGAAGGATAGGTGGTGTGGAAAGGAAGATTGGTAAGTTAGAGTGGGAAATAGGAAATGTAGGATATTACCGCCCAGGAGGGCAAGGGATAGGACAGTAATAGCTAGGGAAGCCGGGGTCGCGTACCCGTATACTATACCACAACTACCGGACAGGTAAGCTGGGATGAGTATCCCATGACATCCCAATACAAGAATTTGCGAATAAACGAAAAGTTACTTACATAAGCAATAAGGCCTCATTATACATTAGCGTTAATGTGAAGCTCTATATCATGATATAATATCTAAACATCACATCAGGAGGTCGCAGGTCACAGGCGGCATTGTTTCGGAAGTTATCAGATGACCCGCGCGTGACCTCGACCTCCGCCAACTGGCAACTGACAGTAAGGTCAAATCGTGTTGCCCAGTTAAACAGTAACTGATAGTTATACGGCTACAGAGTAAAGACGAGTTACTTCGGTACATACGTTCACACCAAAACAGTTGTAGCAGACAGGTTGTGGGATATAATATTCTTTGTATTATTTCGAATAATTTAATTATCCAAAATGGCGGCAATGTGGTTCACCACACATCACGTGTCGTTTCTTGCGGAGGTGAAAATCGGACCATGGAGAGCCGCTTCGCTACGTTGAATGTAAGAGGAGGAATGGATAGTAAGAATGAAAATGAACGAAGCGAAACGAGTATGTTAGGATCATAGCAAGTGGCAAAAAGTGGTCTCTGCCTATCCCTTTACGGGAAAAAGGCGTGATTATATGTATGTATGTATGTATTATTTCGAATGTTATATCTACAATCTACATAATTATTAAATCTATTAAAAATCTACTTTTAGAAACCAACTGAATTTAAATATAATATTTTTTTAAATGCAAAAACCACAGTTCCCAAAGGATATCTTGAAATATCGTACGAAATCAAACAAGAACTCTACATTCAGCTCAAATGACTTGTGATTAGGCTCTATCGCACGCTCTACATTACACTAGTTTTTGCCGCGAGTTCGCTCGTGGGAGCGTTACGTCACCACGTCATCCAGACCTACGTGACACAATACACTTGTCAATAGCTGCTACTGAAGCTCATTATTTGAGTTTCGACTATCTATACATCTATATCTATACATCTATATAGATAAATAAAATTGAAGTGTCTGTTTGTAACTTCAAACTAACAGCTTTTCACTTAATGCATCTGAAAGTATATTCGGTACTTACAATAAAATACAATTTTTAAAAAATTTTGTCTGTCCGTCTGTCTGTCGGTCTGTCTGTCTGTTTGTTCCGGCTAATCTATGAAACGGCTGGACCGATTTTCACGGGACTTTCACTAGCAAATAGCTGATGTTATAAGGTCTAATATAGGCTACTTTTATTTTAGGGATCCGTTTAAAAATAGGGTTCCGCTTCCGTTAGTTCTGCGCAAACGAAGTTGCGGGCATCAGCTAGTCGAAAATATAATGTGAAGTCGAGTAAATAGTGTAATTATTGGTAATTTATTTTTTTACATAAATTAATAAATTAACAATAATTACACTTAAATAATTTCAATTACTTAGGTACTTTAATGAAAATAAAACAGTACTTCATAAGGTAGAATTCCGATCGTAGCGATTGCGGCCCGCGACTAGACCTCCGACCGCGACAAGCGAAACAGGGCCTCTAGTCAAGATGCATTCGATAATTTCGACGGCGAAGTTCGAAAGCATTAATGTATGGGATATTTTGACATACAGATCGGAATGCTACCTTTAGAGTTTTACATTTTATTTCGGCAACGTTTATGCTATTCTACTAAAACAGTTCTTTCGATAAAGTTCTCAAATCAATACTTACAAATGAAAGTGCAAAATCACTACACATTTAAAAGAAATTAATCAATATGAGAGAGCCATTATATCGAAGTCCAATTTGTAACATTATGTCACACAAAACAAAACTAAATTATGTGTTCACAATACACGACCTTAATACATCAGATGATGTAACTATCCATTGTCCACTGGCACTGAATATGCTAATGTGGGCAGGTAGAGTCAGGTAGAGCTGATAGCGTGACACCGTTTCGCCGCCAAAGATGAATGTTCGCGGTTACATCACCGCGTCATCATCATCATCACGCCAGTGCTCAGTTAACAGTATTTATGATGTTGGTAATCTCTATCTCAAATATATCGAGAGAGTGATCATGTTTATTTTGGAAGTTTCTGATGATGATTCCCTTGACTTTGTACGCGCAAGAGAAAATCCCGTGGAAATTGTACGGTTTACTGCGATACAAAGTAGCCTATGTCCGTCCCCGTAGTCTACTAGTAGTCTACAGATATACCTATATATCTGTGCCCATCAAAATCGTTCCATCAGTTTCAACAAACAAAGAACACAAACAAGCAAATCTTTTATGTTTATCATATTAGGGGGAAAAAATTGATCTAACTAGGTATCCCTGGGGAACCGCGAATTTTCCAGTTGTGTTGTAGGGTTTTCTGTCATCAGGAAGCAATATATTGTATCAATATTTTTGACTCTATTATTGTCAAACAGAATGGCTTGTTGACTTATTAATGTCACGGATTCGAATCCCGGTCGAATATTTTTGTAACACTTTATTTTTTTAATCTACTAGAACTCCGAGTAAAGCTCGGCCCAGGTATTATTATAATGCCAACAAATTATGAAAACGGTCAATCTGCTAAATAATCACATTTCTTTGGCAGTACTATGTTTGATGATTACCCTTATGGATAAAATTAAATGTTCAAAATAAAAAATGATTCATTAAAAAGTTAAATTATTATTATTGCTAGTTTACTGCGGTGATATTAAATACCGAAAGTTAAATAATTGTACGCATTTAAAATGACGACATAATTACATTTTACACTTTCATTTCATTTTTCACGGATACATGTGAATAAGACCGACTTAGTCATTCACTTAAATTTGCGTTCACTTTTAATGATAATAATATGACTTTAAATCATAAATATGTATATTTAAATGTATCCCATTGATTTTTAAATTTTATTAGTTGTCCTGTAACTGCACCCTTAATAATGTATGTACCGGCTTAACACTACATTTCATACACCAATAGCTCAAGCAGGAACATTTGACAACTACGTATTCGCAACGTTATCTAATGTCAAATGTATATACGCTGTCATAATTTTCATACAATTCTCTTTCGATACCGTTACGAATACGTAGTTGTCAATTGTTCCAGCTAACCCTCCAGTAGCCCAAATACAAACAATTGACAGAATTCATAACATACAATTAATTAATATGATTATTTTAAGCAGTTTAGAATATAATATATTTGGCGGAAAAACTGCTTAAAATAATCATATTAATTAATTGTATGCTATGGATTTCCGCAAAGTAACGCCTGATTCCATTAATTAATTAGAATTCATAACGTTATCGAATAAAAATTATATAGGCACTGTCAAGATTTTCATACAATTTTAATTCTAAATTTTACGAATATTTTGGTGTCAATTGGATTGCTTCGATTGCTGAAATTCAGGTCGTAACTTCGCATTTCAGTCAATTACTTTAATGTGTGGATGTACATGGAACATATTTTGTAATTAAAATGTGACACACGCGAAAGAACCGTGTCCCAAAATAAACGATTGTAGTTTCCATTTAAAAGTCTATTTAGGTTTTTATAAGCCCTTAAAAGGTGTTTATGAGGTGAATAAAACATAACTATGTGTTTATGGTAATTTTCCACCAGTCCAACAGTTATACAACTCACCGTCTCAGTGTCCCGTAGAAAGTGAAACTAGCCGCGCATGCTCCGCCCCGACTCACTTTCAAACACTCTCACTGCCTTAATCCAAAGGCTTAGTACTCGGTTTGAAAAAAAAAATCGCAATGTCAAATTTTCAAAATTAGAATCACTCGGTACCGCGGTGACAGTTAGTTTTTTTTTATTTCAGCGTCTACGTGCGTCGGCGTGTAGTCAGAGACTGCCGTCTGCTCGCGCGCGCTCCGTCGCCGAAGAAGGGAGAAATTTAGTTTCGTAATAATTATGTGAAAATATTGTAGACAAAATTAACATTATATAAATGTGGTTATGGTTATTACGAATCATGACGCCGAGATTTCGTTACATCGTTTACAATTTTATGGTAAAAACCGACATTCTATGTTTGCTCGCGGAAGGTAAGTGATTATTATGCTCAAATTAGCGCTTTTGGTAACGCAATAGCATCATCCTATCTAAGAGCTATTGAATAGATAAACCATCTACAATAAGTCTCAGAAACCGGGAATAAATAAATATATTTATATATAGGTATAATGCAATTAAAGGTCATCAATCTAGCTTCCTTATCATACCATCAGGAGTCCCGCAAGGATCCCATCTTGGGCCATTTCTCTTCACGCTGTACATAAACGACATAGGGTCTTCTCTAATGGATTCCTGTCATCTATTGTTTGCAGACGACGCTAAAATTTCAAAGTTATTGAATCAGTTTCAGATTGCGTTAAGCTTCAGACTGATATCAGTAATTTTGAAGATTATTGCTATACGAATCAACTCTATCTTAATATTGATAAATGCTGCACTATTTCTTTTACACGCAGACGTAATCCTATCTTTTACGACTACACCATTACAAACAACACAATAAAACGCGTGGATCAAATCCGGGACCTGGGTGTGGTCATGGACTCCAAACTGCATTTCAACCACCATGTTGACACCATAGTTGCCAAAGCATATAAAAAGCTGGGCTTAATTCTACGTCTGGGCAAACCTTTCAAAAAACCTGAAACTTTAAAAGTCTTATATTATGCATATGTACGCAGTGTCTTAGAATTTGGAAGTGTAGTTTGGAGCCCACAATACGAGACCCACATTGCAAGAATCAGGAAAATTCAAATTAAATTCCTAAAATCATTGGATTATGTAACTAGAAATAAATTTACTGATTATAAAACAGCTGAATTGAGACATAATATGCAATCATTAAAAAACAGGCGTTTGTATCTAGATCCAATATTTTTATTCAAAATAATTAACAATCATATTAGAACATATCTCTTTCAAAACCCCAAATTATTTATCAAGATCAAAAAATATATTTCACATCCCTCTCTCACGAACTAACTATTCCAAGAATTCTTTTCTTCGACGTGCATGTGACCATTACAACAAAAATCTTAACACTGTTGACATATTTTGTAATAACCTATTCTCTAAAGTGCGTGATTTACTTTGTAAATTTTGAAATAATATGTAACCGGTATTTTAATTTCTATATTCTCCCTAAACCATAATAGTGTAATGTGTAACAGTAACCAAAGTAGCCCTTATCTGTATTGACTAAACGCTACGAATTCATCTTAATGTAATTTTCTTTGTATTAAGTAATGGTACTTTAGGCTTGATTGTTAACTTTCCATCTAAACATATTCTATGTAATGGCTGTTTGTTACCTTAATAAATAAAATAAAAATATAATCGATTTAAGAGATATAATTACTAATTAGCGTAGGTTATATTTTGTAAATCAATTATTAACATAACTATTACGACTAAAAATAATTGGACATTTATTTGAGATAAAACTTGCTCTACATTCCGAAAAAAGGTAATAATTTATATACGTTAGAACTTATGGTGCAATAGCCAAAGGCGTCGTTAGGTCATTTTCGGAGGTATAAAAAATGTTCTTTACTGACTGTTCTGACTAGATGCAGCTACAGTTCTACTTGCTGATATGATAATTTTATGATAAATAACCTAACCAAGAGCATGTCAGGACATGTCTAAGGAGGGTTCCGTAACTATAAACGAGTAATATGCTTTTTTTTTAATTACTCCAAAAGTTACTGTCCGATTTGGTTCAAAATAATTTTCCTAAAGAGTTTTTAGCATGATCTATCAGCATGGAAATTTTCAAGTTTCTATCTCCTATAGTTTAAAAATGCTAGGGGGGGGACCAACTTACGAACTACTTTGGAGGCCGATTACTCAAAAATGGTCAACTTTATAAAAAAGTAACGTATGAAACCTTGCCTTTATTTTAAAAGACCTATTCTACGATACCCCACACGATGGGGTAGAGTGAAAAAATATTTTTCATCCCCACTTCACATGTATGGAGAGCCACCCCTAAAATATAAAATTATTATTTTTTTATGATCCCGAAACCGTGATCTATACACAATCTATAACTGCACCAAATTTCATCAATTTATATTCATAATTACAGGAGCTAGAGGCGCGGACAGACAGACAGACAGACAGACAGACAGACAGACAGACAGATAGACAGACAGACAGACAGACAGACGGACAGAGCGAAACTATAAGGGTTCCTTAAGTATTACGGAACCCTAAAAATGTACCTATCGACGTTTGGACGCTTTAGATCCCTCCTTATACATGTAAAAATAGACCTTGCAGAGTTTAGTTGGTCTTGCTAGCTCTACTGGCACATGCAATATGTACGCCATGCTCTTTATACTAGGACGTATAATATACTTTTGCCCGCAACTTCGCCAGTATTATGTAAGGCCCATTGTGCTGATTAAATTTTACAATAATACGGTTCCGATGCATCATGCAATCTATATATTATGTATGTATATTAAAATAGCAAAAAGCTATTCTCATAAACCTTTGGCATGTTTTGATTGGCCCAAACTTCAAAGTAAATTGAATGTCTAAGTTAAATACTAGAATTGGGGTTCAGATAATATTAATTAATTATTCACATATCTCTCATATTGCTCTACTTTTTATTGAAAGCTACATTTAAAGGATCTATTCCGTACATATTCGACAAGTGCTACTGTAGCGATATAGAATAAGAATACATCTCCTACTTCGGGATATTTTAAAAATGTTATTTATGTTATGTGTGTATTGTTGATGTAATAAATAAGGTTTTATCCACACCAGCAACAGCTCAGACCGATGGTGACGATGGTTGATCTCCTGACGGTGTGTGTGTGTGTGTGTGACTAAGCGGAAACAACTTAATTATTATCGTAATCTGTGAGACCGGCCGCGACCGGCTGACTAGTGAGTTAGTGACTAGCTTGCCGGATGGAAAAGTGTCCCGGAACTGCCTACCTGTGTGTGTGTGTGTGCGTTTGTGTTTATGGGTGTGCCATGTGTGAGCGGCCGAGATACGACATAGACAAACAGGCGACATCCATATCACTCCATACCCACTGCCATAAGGGTTACCGAACTTTGCTCGGAGTTTTAGAACTTTATTTATTTATTATTTATTTATTCTCCATAATTATTTTTATCATTACAGGTTTTCCCTAATGCAATAGAAACTACATAATACAAATTTTACAAAAAAAAGTCTGAAAAACTTAGTTACATACCTACTATTAATTATTACCAATCATTACAAAATGAGATATAACTTAAAGACAGTAACTAATTTTAAACAGCAATCCTTGTGAGTTCACTCTTAGCACAACAGTAAATGTCGGTATGCGATGCAATAAGATTAATGTGGCGAAGTGCCCGCGTCAGCGGTGCCTCCTTCAGGAGGTTGGTGCGGGCGCGCGGCTCCGCCAGCAGCTTAGGTGGTCGTCGCCGCCATACGTACTTATCCGGCACGTTAAGGTCGATCCGCGCCAGAATATCCGGAATATATAGCAGACCCCTCATAATTTGAACCACGAACGAGACAAGTGACAGTTCCCTCCTGATCCGCAGTTCCGTATACCCTATCATGCCCAGCACGAATAATGTCAGATAAGACAGAGGATTAAAGGGATATACACCGTATAATCTTAGGTACAGTAATCTAGCAAACTTATTCTGTATTTTCTCTAACATCTTACAATATTTTATCTCGTAAGGCGACCAGATAACAGAACAAGTTTCCAGGTGACTTCTCACCAACGTATTATAATATAGTACCTACCATTATGGCCGATCCGGAGTGATATACAACGGGAGATAGTACCCGGGTAAAAGATATAGCCACACAGTTCGTGATATTAAACACCAAGCGATTTTATGTGCTCCAACTCAACACCCTGTCTATATCTGCCTGGAGTCTAATACAGTCGATCATGTCTCTAACCAATAAATGCAACTAAAAATCATCAGCATACAACAAATGTTTCGCTTCTTTTACCTTCTCTATTAAGTCGTTTATAATATTTATAATAATAAACTTGGGTTCTCTTACCCAAATTACTGCCTTGGCTTACTCCAGACCACCTAAAGTATTGTCAGAAATATAACGATCGTAATATACTTATTCTCATATGTTGTCATCTATATTTTAAAATTTAAATTAAAACAAAAATTAAGAAGATGCAACCAAAAACCGAATTTTGCTAGTTTAGTTAGTGATATGTCATTATCAACAAAATCTAAAGTTTTTTTATAATCGAAATACACAGCATCGATTTACGCTGGTTAGTAGTGGTACTTCTGGTACGCCAAAATCCACGCTGCGCGTCCGACAGTCGCAACTTCACCTGAGCAAATAATAATTATCCGTGCATGTAATTAGAGTCAATAGACTCGAATGTCTTAGCCAGAGACGATAGAACTGCACTGGTCTGTAGTATTTGATCCCGTAGTAGTTTTGGGGACCGGAACTACTCTAGTAGTTTTCCATCTTTTTGGAAATGTGGCTGTTTAAGCACTGATTGTATAATATGTGAAGTAATGGTATTTCGAATACAGATCGACAATCTCTAAATATGTAAGGTGGAATCCCATCTGGGCCTGCTCACTTTTTCGGTTTTAATTCCTTAAGCGCCTTACGCACATCGTCTGACCCCAACTGATTTATGAAAACCATATTAGCACTGTCATCCACCACCTTCTGAATAGCTTTATTTACATCTAGCTCAGGCCCTTGAGTGCTGTAAATTGAATTAAAATAGTTTGCGAACTCCTTTGCACAGTTCTTTTTGCACAATACAGTTCCATTTTTTTAATATATTATTTACACGTTTACTGTGTTCTTTAGCCTTTACATTTTTCTAGAAAGATTTAGGATCCTCTAACAATCTACTATCTACTCTATATTTATACATATCAAGCGCACTGGTTCAACATTATTTTTAATGCAGCCCTAACTAACTTGCGGAGAATTCATCATAGTCCGACTTTAGCCCACTCTTTTTATATTTCTTATGTAGATTATATTTAATTTTTATTGAACGAATTATTTCGGCTATGTACCACTCAGATAAAATAAACAATCACAAAAATATTTAACTGACCGGGATTTG
Organism: Glaucopsyche alexis; assembly: GCA_905404095.1. Taxonomy (NCBI): domain Eukaryota; kingdom Metazoa; phylum Arthropoda; class Insecta; order Lepidoptera; family Lycaenidae; genus Glaucopsyche; species Glaucopsyche alexis. Next base: position 21,729,416 of record FR990060.1, on the reverse strand, counting down.
AACCCGGGTGGTGGGTTCAAATCCCGGTCCGTTAAATATTTTATACCGATATCGATTTTTCTTCTCTAAAACTATCTGCATATTAAATTTCATGGTAATGCAGCTGTTTTCTGCATTATATGTGTACAATAATGTCTCGTTTGATGTATAATAAGATATAATAAAATATATTAAGTATGCATATTTCATAATAATATTATGATTATTATTTTAACGCGGGCAAGATGTAGTAAAATTGATTATTCTACTCTTGTCATGTACAATATCGGCAAAGTTATTGCTCGTCGAGCCATCTTATGAGTTTCTTAACATTTTTATTTGCACTAGGACGGACACCACCAAATATATAAACACTAGACGTTGCCCGCGACTTCGTGCACGCAAAAGGAAAGCTCGATGGAACCGTACATTTTGCAGCAATTAAAAGTAGCCTATGTCCTTTCTCCGTGGTCTATTTTATATCTCTGCCAAATTTAATTATAATCGCTCCAGTAGTTTCGGAGCCTATTTAATGCAAACTAACATTTCCTCTTTATTTTATCAGTAGAGATATATATATTATGTCATGGGATACTCATCCCAACTTACCTGTCCCACGCGACCCCGGCTTCCCTAGCTATTACTGTCCTATCCCTTGCCCTCCTGGGCGGTAATATCCTACATTTCCTATTTTCCACTCTAACTTACCAATCTTCCTTTCCACACCACCTATCCTTCCCTTTTCCCTATTCCTCTCCTCCAATCCGTGGGAACGCAATGGATAATCGCAAAAAAAAATTATTATCCAAAATGGCGGCGATGTGGTTCGCCACCCATCACGTCTCGTTCGCGCGGAGGCGAAAAGTGGCCCATGGAGAGCTGCTTCGCTACGTTGAATGTAAGAGGAGGAATGGATGGTAAGAATGAAAGTGGATGAAGCGAAACAAGTATGTAAGGATCGTAGCAAGTGGAAAGAAGTGGTCTCTGCCTACCCCTACGGGAAAGAGGCGGTCCCTGCCTACCCCTACGGGAAAAAGGCGTGATTATATGTATGTATGTATGTAGATATAGTATATATATAGTATAGACAACAGAAGTGACCGCATCGACTGTAGATGTGGTTATATTCCGTATTTTCACGAGAGTATGAGTGCGTGCATACGATGCATCGGCGTTGATCGAGCGACAAATTGTAGGTACGCTACAGAGCACAGACTATCAAAGTATCAATTAGGGAACTTCTAGAATGCCTTTTATTAGGGTTCCGTAATACTTAAGGAACCCTTATAGTTTCGCTCTGTCCGTCTGTCTGTCTGTCTGTCTGTCTGTCTGTCTGTCCGCGCCTCTAGCTCCTGTAATTATGAATATAAATTGATGAAATTTCGTGCAGTTATAGATTGTGTATAGATCACGGTTTCGGGATCATAAAAAAATAATAATTTTATATTTTAGGGGTGGCTCTCCATACATGTGAAGTGGGGATGAAAATTTTTTTTTCACTCTATCCCATCGTGTGGGGTATCGTAGAATAGGTCTTTTAAAATAAAGGCAAGGTTCCATACGTTACTTTTTTATAAAGTTCACTATTTTCGAGTAATCGGCCTCCAAAGCAGTTTGTAAGTTGGTCCCCCCCCTAGCATTTTTAAACTATAGGAGATAGAAACTTGAAAATTTCCATGCTGATAGATCATGCTAAAAACTCTTTAGGAAAATTATTTTGAACCAAATCGGACAGTAACTTTTGGAGTAATTAAAAAAAAAGCATATTACGCGTTTATAGTTACGGAACCCTCTTTAGACATGTCCTGACATGCTCTTGGTTAGGTTATTTAGTAATAAAGAAGTCATAAAGTTGTCCGACAAATTACCTGTAACAATATAAGGCATAATATGGCACTATCCCAACTCCCAGCATTGTCCTCGGGTATGTTGTAGCTTGGCCACTTTTAGTTAACTTTTTTAAACGTTTTAAAACATCTCAGGTATATTACTCATAAATTGGTACATACATTATACATAGCTTATGTACAGTACGTCAAATTGGAACAATTAACGAATAACTGAAAAACTGACTAAGTCACAACACCGGCTCCACTATGATAGATTTACATTATAGATTAGACGACAAAGCTATTAACTTAGTTTTATATTCTTAATACTGTCTTAATTTTTTACGAAATCAGCTCTCGCTTAGTTTTCTCCTAACAATTAATATTATGTTGAACGGTTGAGCAACGCTAATAGTTGTAATAAAATATAATTGCACCGGAAATAGTTGTTGTGTAGGCTCTCACGGCCGGCGAGTGCTCTGGTGTGGAGTGTGGACTAGACGCAAGCTTTTTGGCTAGGTATAGGTAATAGAAAATGAAAATTTCTCTGCAATCGGTTCGTGCAATTAGTATAGGAAATGGCTAACTCAAAAAATTTTCCTTTTTTTATGAGGGTTTTTGCCTGCCGCTAGGAGACAGACCCAACTCACACAAGGTACCATCTGGTGGCGGAAGTGATTTTGAAAACGGATAATAAGAATTTTCGACACTTTATCTACCCCTAGCGGCGCTTCCAAAAATTCTTGTCGCGTCAAACTACAAGTGTTTGACACAACACACTTAAATGTATTCTGAAATACCTTCCTCTGATTATATTAGCTTAAATGTCTGAGATAAGCGTGAAATATTCTAGAAGGTGACAGTATATGTTATAAGAAATAGGTATACCGGTGATCAGACTAAGTAAAGAAAGCAAATCCTTTAAAGATCAATGTATACGCCTATACAATATAATCCCAGAAAATGTTAAAAGTATGTAGTTGAAGAACATTTGTGTGCTTAAGCTTATTATATTAGAGTCAATGATTTTATTGACGACCGTACACTATGGGAATAGGATGGCCACCTGCAAGACTGCTTCTATGTACTTTATGTACTGTATTTTACTTTTGCCAACAGACTAAGTTTTCATATTGTTGGTACTAGTTATATCATTTTTTTTAAATAGTTTTCCAACTTTTAGATAAAATATGGCCCCGTACGAGTTTCATACGCCGGGTCTTCTCGCCGGGCTAGTTTCCGATCCGGTGCAGTGCTAGGCATCAAGTAGACCGACGTTCAGTAAGTGTATAAAAATACCAATTTTGAATAAAAAAATGACTTTGACTTTGACACCTTCTGGAGGTTGTTGGATAAGTTATTTCGATGCGATACTTCACCAAGTCATCATGTCAATCAAAATCAAAAATGTTTTATTTCCATATAAGTTACAAAGCAACGCTTATGGAACTGTCCCTACTTGATTCCTACCACCGGTTCGGGAACTAACCCGTTAATAATAGAGTATAACACTAGAGTATTTACTCGCACATAGACGAACATCAACGTTTTACATTAAATTGATAAATAAGGCTTTTTGCTCATATCGGCATGGTAGCCATGGTGTCTGTACGGCACTTGTCATGAGGTGCTACTTTCTCCGGCCGCATTGCTGACGGCGGTTGCGCAACTTTGAGGCCACGGTTCGCCTCACGCTGCGCCCGCGCCGGTCAAACAATTATGTAATTGTATGCTGTAGAGTGTATACTGTAGACACTTGACAATCTTAACTATTTCCCCCAGGCTAGGCGTGGGAACGTCACGTGTTAGTTTTGTTACACTGGAAGAGTCGTTTTAGTATAATCTTGGATAAGATTGTATCTTAGTGCTTAATAATTGTTCCAATTTAAGTTTGTAATGAGGTGTTGCAACTTGTGAGCATCAAGCGATAGGTCTGCTTGTTTCCTAGTCCATTTAGTAAAAAAGGAATTTTTACTTGTTTTTACCAGCTTTTGCCTGCGGCTCCGCAGCGTAAATACAGAACGCTAACGCCACGCTAACTCTGAATAATTTCGGAAAGAAAATCTGCAATGGAATGCATATCTGCAATGGAATGCATATCTGTTATTCCAGATCTTATACTACTACTATACTAAATTTCATCAAAATCTGTTTAGTAGTTTTTGCATGAAAGAGTTACAAACATCCATCCATCCTCACAAAATTTCACATATTTTGTAATACATACCTAGTAGTAGGCCTGTGACCCGCAGATTTTGGCCCAGTTCGCATAGAATAAGGTTTAATTTATCAGCCCCTATAATTGAATCTGACCTTGTGTTCGTTAGGCAATTTGGTATTGTAGTTGGGTTATCTTAACTTCATATGTTTTAGTTGAATTAGCTAAATTACATGGATATCTTTTGAATTTATTTCATACAAACTTAATATGTATCTCGGTTATTGCCAAAATAACTTAAAATGGAACACTATATTTAATCAGTCATATAATAATAAAACATAACAATCAATTTAAGGGGCCCAGGTGTTCTCCTTCTCACACCTACCCCAGGGGTACAACAGCACCAGGGGGTCTATCGCCTGCGGCAGGGGGGCTGCCGGGAGGTCGGTGGGTGAGCACAAACTGGAGCACCGTCTTCATGGCAGCAGGGTCTTCGCAGTGCAGCTTGTAGCAGTGCTTGTGGCCAGATGGTATCTGATCACTAAAAGAAACATCTGGGTTACAACAGGGTTATCGTATTTTTTTTTTGTTCAATTGGCAGTATAGTTCCAGTGTCAGAGCATGCTATTTCTCTAATTTCTTTTTATAAGAATAAGAATAATCGATCGACTCCGAAGGTCGTGGGTTTGATCCCCGCGTTAGAACGACACAAGATGTTGCAGTGTGTAGCAGTGTGTGTGTCCACTATGTGTCTGTGTCTCAGTGCAGGTGTTTAGAGCCCTAAACCCGGCGTGTGATGCGGGTACCCTAGCAGGAACAAACCAACCTGTGATGCCCCGCCTGTACATCACACAGCAGCCGCCACTTGCAGGCCTCGTTTATGACCGGTAGGTGGTCAGAGACCTCAATCTGGCGAATGATGCGGGTTCCGTAGCAGGAACAAACCCACCTATGATGTACCGCGTGAAGCTCGCACAGCAGCCGCCGCTTGCAGGCTTCGCTGATGACCGGCAGGTGCTTAGAGCCCTCAACCCGGCGAGTGATGCGGTTACCGTAGCTGGAACAATCAATTGAGGACCTTTGTTTCAGTGGGATACGGTACGTGGAAATGACATGCAAGTTGTGGGGGTGTAAATCTGTCAGTCAGTTCACACCCAGATGCGAGGCCACGCCATTCAAAATTGAACTTTATTCACTGCGTACGCGCGATAGTATGTTCCCGATTGTACGAAGTATTGTTTGTGTGTACGAAGGTGAAGTCACGATCAACACGTAGTAGATTATAATTCGAAAAGATCCAACCGTGGAACCGACATAACTAAAACATCCTTTACAAAGTTATGTTGTCTTAAACTAACTAATAGCAGTTTGACTAAGGAGGGTTCTGTAACTAACAACGCGTAATCAGAGATTAATAAATAGTTACTACGTAAGCGGTAGGTTTTCTTTAAATTACTTTAAAAGTTATTGTCCGATTTCGCTCAAAATAATATTCCTACAAAGAGTTTTAGCGTAACATATTTTGTTGGTCTATTTATAGACTTTTGCATCAATATTCAAGCCGCTTTTGCTTTAGATAATGATTTTATTGACCAATTAATATTATTAATTACCTAATTTGGATATGTACTAAGAACTTATGCATTATGCGCATACACAAATATACATTTAAAACACCAAAATCTGTGATTTCACATGCGCACTGCTTTCTATGTGCTTTGTGCCAAATTACGAAGAGTTATGAAAGACGTACGTGTCGGTTACATCACAAGAAAGTGACTCTGGCATTGGCCACTATTAAATATCTGCCAATGAAAACGAGCAGACGGCCAGATCGGTAAAAGTAACGATTATCTGTTGAATCGATGATGGGAGAGCCATTGTTCACAGTCAGATTGAATTAAGTTAGTCGTTTATTGGATTCATTAAAGTATAGAAATTAACATATTACTCGTATAAATTAACACATCTTGTCTCGGCTAAATCGTGGGATTTTATCGAATCATGTTGATAATTTAGTGTTTATTGTTTAATTAACGTTAACAAGAGCTCCGTGGCCTAGTGGGTTGACCGTTTGGTTCGCACTCGAGAGAGTGCAGGTTCAAATCCCAGGTTGTAGCGTGTACCAATGAGACTTTTTCAGATCTCAAGTCAGAACATTATATCGTGAGGAAACCCGCACATAGTTGGCCCCAGACGTATTGACCAGTTCATTCCTCTGGACTAGGCTGACTGTGTTGTGAGAATGCCGTGTGTGCTTGGGCAACCATACGACATTTAAAAAAAACCAACTGTCCCAGGCACTACAGTATTTCAAGAGTGGTTGGTTACTTCGCTCGGAGAATACTGTATAAATCATCTATTAACGGATGTAAAGGCCTAAGTTAGTAGTATTGTTTAATTATTACTCAATCCACAGTAGGTAGGTACTGTCTATAATGGTGATCTAGTGCTGTACTATTAGGTAAGTAACCCACAGTGCTATCAATATTTTCTCACGCTCAGATTGGCGATAAACCTCGGTGTAGTTGTTTGTTCTATTGGGCAACGACTGAACCGAATGAATAGAGCGGGAAACAGAAAGGCTATCAATTGACATATCATCCGCGATAGCCGCGGGCTAAGGAAATTGATTTGGTATTCAGGAAAATGGTTTCTTAGGATTTGTTATATTAATTGATGTTTTATGCATTTGAAGCAGGAAAATTCTGGGTTTTTATATATTATTAGGGTATAGGAAGTAAGTGTATTGATAATTTTACATTTGAATTGTTTAATAGCTATCATTAGTGTTTTGAGCGTAATGTTCAATGTTTAAGAAATCTGACTTTCTGGTGTTCTTTTTGTCCTTACAATTTTGCTGTCTTCCGCTTTCTTGGGAGGGAAACTGGAATAATTCCTACTCCTCCTAGGCTCCTACATGCTTCTGATTAATTATTTTTGTTGCGGGTCCCAAGACAGATTTTGCTAATGAGAGAGAGGCAGGCGGAGAGATCTCATCCCTGAGATCATATCAAAGGATTTTAATAGTTGGTTACCGCTGTAGATCCTGGCTACACAGGAGTTGTAGTGGTGAGTATGTGTGGTGGGCCAATTGCTCGTTAAAAAAGTGTAATAATAAATTCAGCGAGCGCGAGTGTTTAATAAATCTTGTATATTTTCAGGCCTCTTGGTGCCTCATATATCTGTTGCCTGCGAATGATCTGATCCACTACTGCAGCATGCGGGATTTACACGGGTGACTAATGCCGTACGGCAAAAATCTTCCGTCTAAAATATGCCAATTTAGTTACTTGCGTCATCGCCGAATTGCCATTTAGAATTTAGACGACCGACTTTCGGTAGTTTTTCGCAGTCAGGCTTTATATAGTCACCCTTGTAAATCCAGCGTTACCACAGGGTGGCGTATTATAATATTATAGCGCCCGCACACGCTAGGCAAGCGACTTACCAAGCAGGAACTATGGGGGAATTGCCCTGCTTGCTAAGCTTGTACCTATTGCGTATAAATCTAGCAGTATACCTAGCAGGGTGGACTCACTAGGGCGTGTTGTCGGCGGACTGGAGGGTGATGACGCTGGGCGTGAGGGCAGACACGATCAGCCCCACCGGCAGGAGCGCCGACGCCAGCTGCAGGAAACTCTTCCAAGGGCTCAGCCTGAAAACCATCTGTATGTAATATGTATATGAACGTAAAAGCCACATCTAAATTGATAGGAAATAACTCTGTTAATTAAATTTAGGAAATCCTAAAGCGTGCCAAATTGGAGCCTTTTTTGTAGCGCGACAAACACGCAATATATTGATAGACATAAATAATAATAATAAATTATTTATTTGCATAAAACATTGTAGGTACAAAGGTGTCACATACTTATTTTAGTCACAAATGTTTCGTCATATATACTGACATGCAAACGGGGATGTTGTAGAAGGTCCCAAAGTTGTGGCTGATGTATGTAGTTCGCGAATGAGAAGAATTGGACTAGTTCACATGCGTCATGTATTTCATTTATTCATTTAGTTTCGATACAGACATATATTTTCATCCCGCCTGCTCGACAATGTACAATACGGCCGATGTATCTTGGCGAGTCTGAACTTCGTGCAGAAGGTTGCGCATTAGCTGTTTCTAAGTGTTTTCGTATTTATTTTATTTGTATTAATTGGTCAACTGTATTAGGGAAATTTTATTAGTACATAGGTTTATAAAAATAATACAATAACAGTTTTCTTCACGAGTTGTACATGCGCTAAAGTTCGCAGAGCCTATGTTCAGACCCGTCAAGATACAGCGGCCGTAGTGTATCGGATATATATCACGCAATCTCAACGTATAGCATGTCATTGCCTCCCAAGGGAAATAATGTTGTATGAAACTCCCAAGGGATTAAAGTGATTTGAATTTGGAACGTTAAAATTCGTATGAAAATTCCTAATACATACGTACATTACGGCCGATGTATCTTGGCGAGTGTGAACTTCGCGCAGAAGGTTGCGCACTAACTGTTTCTAAGTGTTTTCGTATTTATTTTATTTATACTAATTGGTCAACTGTATTAGGGAAATTTTATTAGTACATAGGTATATAAAAATAATACAATTACAGTTTTCTTCACGAGTTGTACATGCGCTAAAGTTCGCAGAGCCTATGTTCAGACCCGTCAAGATACAGCGGCCGTAGTGTATCTATCATAGAGTTTTTCAATAATAATATGTTATTGCTGAGAGTTTATTCGAAAATCGAACTGGCCACCTATAATTTTATTATTCTCAAGTGTCAAAATCGTCAGTCACAAGTTCCTGAATCTTTAAGTACTGCTCAAATAAACTCCACCATAACTTCCATAAATGTTCCTAATAGAAATATTACTCTGTCCCTCCATAACTGGACAAATGTGTCCAATCTATATCTATATCTATACATCTATACATCTATACAGATAAATAAAATTGAAGTGTCTGTTTGTATCTTCAAATTAGCAGCTTTTCACTTAATGCATATGAAAGTATATTCGATACTAACAATAAAATACCAATTTTTTAAATTTTTGTCTGTCCGTCTGTCTGTCTGTCTGTCTGTCTGTTTGTTCCGGCTAATCTCTGAAACGGCTGGACCGATTTTCGCGGGACTTTCACTGGCAGATAGCTGATGTTATAAGGTCTAACATAGGCTACTTTTATTTTAGGGTTCCGTAGAAAAAATAGGGTTCTGTTTCCGTTAGTTGCGGGCAACTAAGTTTACGCAAACGAAGTTGCGGGCATGATGCTAGTATCAATATAAATTTTTAACAAAATAAATGTTACATTTTTGTAGCCCTGGGTTTTTATTGCCTCGCAGTAGGTATAAAAAGTAGAGTATGCACCTCTGGGATAAAGCCTGTCTTCGTCTTGGGCAGCTTGAACCCCTCGCTTTACTCAGGACTCCACATAACTCCCTCGCTTCACTCGGGAGTTAAGTTTTAACTCCCTCGTTACGCTCGGGAGTTAACTCTAGAGTCCCTCGTTACGCTCAGGGTCCAATATGCTACCCGTGACGTAAGACACTGCTTTATCCCCTTGGTGCATAATCTACTATTAGTTCACATCTATCACTCATTTCCGACAATGCACGAAGCGACATAAGAGCAATCACAGCAACTAACATTTAACACAACTTGCTAAATTATAGAAAAAAAAAAATCAATAAAAAACTTTTCTGAGGAGGTGAATAGTGATGATATAATTTATATGATTTAAGCCATTGTCCATTGGAAAGTGTCCAGTGGACAAAGGATAACTGAACTGCTGAACTTAAAGAGTAATATAGTTCTCCGTGATCAAAATATAGTATTTACATATTATCTTATTGGTGACACATTTTGCGCACCTGTCTTGTACTTTAAGCACAGAATACGTAGTTTTCAAGTAGTAAAGTTATCGAGAATCAGGTACGTTTTATATGATGTAAGCCGTAAGATATTATTATATTATGTACTAGCTTTTGCCCGCGGCTCCGCCCGCGTAAATATATTATTCCGCGGGAACACTACTTTTTCGGGATAAAAAAAATCCTATGTCCTTTCCCGGGACCCAAAGTATGTCTATATACCAAATTTCATAAAAATCGGTTCAGCGGTTAAAGCGTGAAGAGGTAACAGACAGACAGACAGACACTTTCGCATTTATAAAATTAAGTATGGAAGTATAGAAGTATAATATATTAGTATATTGATAGTAGTATATTAGTATGGAAGTATAGATTTGGAATAAAAAGTAGACTACGCGTTAATTGTCCAAAGAATTAACCACTACCATACCAACTTTCATTCAAATCGGTTCAACCTTTTAGCAGTGAAAAACAGTCAAATATACACAGAATAATACATTATCCCTCAGAAACACCGTACTTTTTCGGCATAAAAAGTAATAGGATACTTTTTATGCCGAAAAATTACGGTGTCCTTTCCCAGGACTCAAAGTATGTCTATACCAAATTTCATCAAAATCAGTTCAGCGGTTAAAGCGTGAAGAGGTAACAGACAGATAGACAGACATACTTTCGCATTTATAATATTAGTATAGGTATTGTAAAAACTTTTGCGGTTTGCTGCAGAGTAGGCATCTACAGACACACGAATTTGGTACGGAGCGTACAGCGGACCATATCCGCAGACCGAATCCGGTGTCGCTACACACGCACGGATTTGGTACGATGCAGTGGACCGAAAAGCTCGACACTCGTGTGTTCGATTTTCATTTCTATTGCATTAGCACAGAGTTCTAATTACAGTGCTGTTTTTCGACGACGCGATGATTCCCGAAATTCATTGATAACAGGCAGTGATATCAACTCTCAAAAATATTTCTCCCCAAACTTTACCCCTGATAATTATACCATTGACAGGTCTAAGAGATAATAAGCTAGAAAGAAAGGTTATGTGTTTAACATAAAGACTTACGCGTGAATAACATAAAACTAACTTGTCTTAATCTGATTTCATATTATATTTTCATATCCCTGACTATATACACACATTTAATAATTTTTATTATTACATACAAATTGATTCATAAGGAGTAAACTCTAAACATCCTGGCCCCCAGTAAACCCCCGTAGATATTTTCCCTAATTTTGGGTGGTAAATCCCTAAGTTGGCAACACTGACACCGTTGTACGGCCTGACCGCCGGACTGCTCTACACACGCACGGATTTGGTACGGAGCGGACCAAATCCGATGCGGATAGCTGCAAACTCTTCGCCTTCTTCTTATGTTCGCCCGACTGCCCTACACACGCTCGGATTTGGTACGGAGCGTACCAGATCCGCTGTACGCTCCGTACTAAATTCGTGTGTCTGTAGACACCATTATTCGTAATAAGATACCTACCAAGCTTCAAGTTCAACCTAATATACAATTACTTAGTACCTATAATATGGTAGGATACTCAAAGATATAACATTTAAAGTTTATTTCACTAAAATTAAAGAAGACGAATGTTATAAAAGTTGAAAAAAAAACACAGAATAGAATAGTATTTGAAATTATAAAACAGTTATTCTTCTATTCTGCTCAGTCAATATCAATACGGTAAAAAGACTGTGGCTGTGTTCCGCCGAAAATAGAGCTTGTTAGCGCTTACTAGCGCTAAAAAAAATAGATTATCCGCCAGGGCACATATTTTGCTAACTTCAATAATGCTAACATAATCCGCCATTTTGCTTATTTTATACCAGCGGTTGCCATTTTGCCTACGTTTTATTTTCCGCGGAACACAGCCTATGTATGCGGTTTAATTTTGAATTTCGAACGCAAATATTTCAAGAGCCTGAACGAAATAATCTCAAGGTACATTTTTACCGGTTAAAAAAATAGTAGGTAACTTATTAAAACCACCAAATAAGTTGACCTCTCGCTCAAAGCAAATTCTTAGTTTAAGTAGATCTTGTTCTATTGGTTTTTCCTTCGGTATTTATTATTTGTGTTGAGTAGGATAAAAAATAGATTTATTTTTATAATTTTAATTTAATAGTTTTATTTCAAGAGAAAACATGCGAAAAATGATGATTTATTTCGGTTTGTGAAGCAAGTTCAAAAATACAGTTTTTTCATGATCCCATGGGAACCGTTTTGGTTTCCAAGAAAAAAAAATACTGTTAGTTATTTCATGTTCCAATCTACCTTTGTGCCAAGTTTTATTTAAATACGTCGAGTAGATTGCCTGAAATAACGTCAAACAGGTAGGTACAGTTTTTTGAAGATCCCATGGGAACCCTTTAATTTTGCGGGATAAAGAGTATCCTATTTTACCCTTCAAGTCCTAAGCTACCTACCTGCCAAATTTCATTTTATTCCATCCAGTGGTTTCGGCGTGATGTGATAACAAACACACAGACAGACAGACAGACAGACAGACAGACAGACAGACAGACAGACATTTTTTTCAAAAACGTTATTTTTAGGTTCTGTGGCCTTTATAGACCCCCCATTTTGATTTTCACTTAGATAACTTTAATGTACAGACATGACCCCTCTACAGATTTATTATATGTATAGATTAGCATCAGTAAAACATTACAATTAGTAGCACAATAAAAGTGCAGTTTTTTAGAAACCTAGGATGATCTATCTAGACGTAGACTTGTTACGTAGAACAAAGGACAGTTATTACGCGTGTTACATTTCCACACGTAATTATTGACATCAGGTGAGTGAAAGGCCGTTGTGAGAGCTTGCCCGCGCTTTTTGTTCTTGTTTGCTCATTAGCTTTTTCCGTATATCATGCCATATTTTTTACATAAACTACTGCTTCCAGATTATACTATACTATGGCATTTTGACATTTGTACTGATGACTCACTGAAAACCTAACGCGAATATAGGTACTATAGATAGATAGAACTACTAGCAACTAGACCATACATTACCCATAACACTATTATCTGAAGCAATATCATTAAATTTGGTAATTTAGCTTTGCTTTATGTTACTTTTTGTATGTAGGTACATAACTTTAGCACTAAAATAAAACAATTTAGAACAAGTCTAGAACTCTCATTTACTTTACTTTTCTACTTAAACTTCTAACTTTCTACATAAGTTTGTTAAGTACTCGCTTACTATTTGCTCCTACTACTCTAGTATTTCTATTCAATCTAAATACTAAGTTACTAATTCTGTGCTCTATTCCTTTGTACAAACTTACCCTTTTTTATGTGAATTCCCTTTTGCTTCCTCCCTATAACTGACCCCATACTCCTGACTGGTAATTGGCTGGTCTTTGAACACACCAGGCGACTTGTACAGGCCCCCAGCTGGAGTCTTGACAGGCACTGAGTCTGTTGGCTTGGACTCTAGACCCGTGTGGTGCTTCCAGTACGTGGGATCTGGGAAGGCTGGATAGTTGGTCTCGAACTTGTATGGCTGGTCTATTGGCTTCTTGTAGTTTAGCTTGTAGAAGTCTTGGGGCGATCTGAAAAATACGTTAGGGTCTGGTAAACGTAATGTAAAATGCCTATTTTATGACGTTTGTACTACGACTTAATCGTCGAATTGGATGTAGTTAACGGTATTACTAAATGATTTTTGTTGTTGGTATTTTACTGGTATAGAATGGATCAGTTAGAACTAACCATGTATGGGCTTTGATTGGCATGAAAGTTTAATAATAATAACTCCCTACACCGATCTCGGTGACGGTGGCCGGTTTCATTTAAACCAGGCCAGTTACGCAGGAGTAATTTTTATAGTGCCCAAGTGTGTGCGCAGTACACAAGAGCACTCTCTCTTCCTTTTACTCCCGTAACCCAGTGGGACGGATGACCGACACGACTGGCGAAAGATCAGGCGCAGGACCGACTTTTTACATGCCCATCCGACGCATGAATCATCTTTCTTGTCAGACAATCAGGTGATCAGCCTGCACTGTCCTAACCAAACTTGGAAACAACATTGTTTGTTGTTCCCTTGTGGGAATCGAACCCACGACCTCCGAGTCGAGAGGCAATGCTCGAACCACTAGACCACGGAGGCTGTTGGAGGCTGAAGGAGGCATGACAGTTTATACTGTGTCTATATGGAACTTATTACTTATCCAATCGGTAGCGTCAAGCCAATTGGACGATAGGCAGTATAGTACATCATAACTACCTATTCTATATTTTGTAATGCATTCTCTTTTTGTACTATTATGTCTTAGCCAAGATGTTTACTTAAACAAATTTAAGTTATTTGTATAATAAATAGCACTACCTCATGAAACTTGATGGCTTTGTGAAAGGATTCCAGGGTACAACAGACGTTTCTGTGGTCAAAGCAAACGCGTCCTCATCATAAAAGCTGCCCAAATGTGGACTCGGCCTGAACTCCTTTATTATTTTCTTCGGCTCTTCTTTAAAGTCTTTTTCACTTTCGTTCTCATCTGCCTGTGAATAATTCGTCTCTAATGACCATGTTGTTACTTCATCTTTTATTCCATTTGCTACTGCGTTATTTTTACCGTCTGGTTTTTGATCATCTGTAACATCATCTTTGATTTGACTATCCGTTACAACTATTTCTTCACTTTCGTGGGTCTTATGATTTTGTTTTTCTTCTCTATCTTTATTTTTGAGATTTTCATCAGATATCTTTGGCGTGCCACCATCGTTGAGTGGATTTAAGAAATTGTTGCTACTATTGTTAACTGTAGTTTCCTTCAGATGTTCTATTATTTTATGATGATCGTTGTTGTCTGGCGTGTTCGGTGTACGTTTGTTGTTATAAGCATTGTTACTTTCCTGCTGCTTCAGGTCGAAAGTTCTATTCACTGGATACAGAGTAGTAGTCAACTGCTCTTTACTTTCGCTGGCTAAGCTGCACGATGACACAGTGAACAGGGTGTACATTATAATCTGAAGAAAAATATGTAAATTGAATAACAGGTTACCTATAGATACTATTTGATGTGCCTATATCGCGCACTTATAGCACCACAAAGTGGTCAAGAAAGTATCAAATACTCGAGATCATAATGAATAAAGTGTTATATGCTAGTACCTACTTTTACTTAATAATATGGCTACAGGAGAATTCTAAATAAAAGGCAAAATTCATCAAAATTATGCATATCTTATGAATTTTAATTAATAACGAAAATTCATTCATGTTAGTGTTAATATAGTTACGTGATAAAACATTTTTACTCCTATATTATGCTAATATTTGCACTGTATAAAATGTATACTTTCAATTTCGTCATACAAAACAAGTATCGACCGACGAGGAATCCTAACGAGTTTCTCTTTACTTCCTATACACTAGTCACTAGGGCCTGTGGGTAGCCGATGAGGGTGCCCTGAGAAAGTCGGAGAAAAGGGCAAGGGTCGAGGCTGACTCAGAAGTCAGAACCGACGTAGGTACGGTCGCCCATAGATCCGGTGCCACACTTTTCAACCTTACTACTCAGCAATAAGGTTCAAAATTGCTACACCGTATACCGGATCTGTCGATTGTGGTGTATGTAACATTGTGGTGCGGCAGTTTATCAGTTTTATGTATATCTGATAATGCTGTGAATGTTAACTGTGACCTTTCTGTGCATGCTTCTATACAATAACACGAGGGGTTTTATGTAATTGCATTATGTGTCAGAATGAAGTCGGTTAAAAAGGCAAAACAACATTTTAGCTTTAAGTTACAACTACTCGTATCTACGTCTAATGTTCAACACATTTAGAGATGTTTGCAGCACAGTATATTTGATTGTAACGCTAAAAAGAAAGAGCTGAGAATCTAGAAGCACAATGTGTGAAGCCTTGTACAGTAGCCCCATGCCTAAGGACGCCTTTGGACAATGTGTTGTATCACTTGTATGCCTTGTGATACAACACATTGTAAAAAATGTTCGATACGAAAAGTAATAATCATTGTGAGAACACTAGAAATTAACAACTAGTTATATCAGTGATCCGACTAAGTAAAGTTTGTCAAACTTTTAAAGGTCAATGTAAGGTACGTCTATACAATAGAATCCCAGAAAACGTTTAAAATCTGTCCATTTAAAAAAGTAGTTAAAGAACGTTTGTGTGCTAAAGCTTATTATAGGGTCAATGATTTTATTGACGATCGCAAACCTTGGGAATAGGATGGCCACATGCAAGGCTGCTTCTATGTACTATTGTATTCTTGATATGTAGTTTTAGCCATGTACCTTTATTATTCTAAAAGAACGATTTTATATCTATTTGGTAAAAGATGGCCCCGCGCGAGTTTGTTACGCCGGTTTTTCTCGCCCGCGCCGGGTTAGTTCCCGAACCGGTGGTAGGCATCGTGTATACCGACGTTCAGAAAGTGTATAACAATACCAACTTTGAATAAACTTTTTTGTCATTGACTCCCCCCCCCCCCCCCCCCCTTACCCCTTACCCCTTAGGGTTTACCACCGAACTACATTATATTGTCATATCGAAGTATTTATAGGTTCATATTCTACCAGTTTTGGAGTGTAACAATAATGTTTTCATATTTGCCAATGGTTGCTATACAAGAGGTTTCGTGAGCATTTTATTTAAAATTCGTAACAAAAACTGCCGAATTCATGTCTTTATCACTTCATCAACATACAGTGCATTCCGAGGTCGGTGAAAGCGGTGACCGGTGACATAACACATTATATCGGTGCTGACCGTGCCGAGTGGTGCTGACCTGACGAGAACTAGTTTGTGCACCGCTCGTCCGCTCGTGTTGCAGCGTGGGGCGTGAGGCGAGTAGACTGTGTGACGACGTGGCGGGTCGCGGCCTGCGGGTGGTGCAGTCATGTGCATCTACAACACTCTTCGACTGTTCACTCTCAAGCCCAGGACTAGAGATGTGATAAACGGCTTCAAATCAAAAGTTAACTTATCCGTTATTGAATATTCAAAAGCAACTTATGTTAACTGCTTATCTACTTATTGCCACTTATTATGTTTTTTGCGCTTATTTTACGTTATTCGATCGCTAAAACTGATTTCAATGAACTTTCCTTCGTACTTTGCAGGCTTAGGACTATCTGAAATCTGAATAATATTAATACGAATTATTGTGTAACGTAATATAATGTGTTTTCGTCAACCCGCAAAGCGCAACTAACAAAAAGTGAATAAACATGAAAAAGCATATAAATTATAAGTATAAAAAATAAGCCGTTTATTAAAACTTTAAATAAGTGATGAGCTTAGAGACATTAAAGAATTTTCACTCTTATTGCGCTGTCATATTAACAATTTTTCTTTGGTCATACCACACTTATAGCTTAATGACTATACACGATATAAACGATAAGTATAAGTGTTAAACGCTTACGTTTATAAACGACTTTTCAACTTATTTATAAAAGCACGCTTTTTTAAACGCTTTTCGTTTAAACGGCCATCTCCACCCCTGGGTAGAGATGGCCGTTTAAACGAGTTAAAAAGGGTCCTGACCCTACTGGTGCGCATTTCCATGCTTCGGCCCGTATAACCACGATCGGTTGATAGGCCTATGGGTTGGTGGAGGGATTTGTTCACTCTCTTCAGTAACATAGGAGATACTTATGCGACTAATCATAGAAAAGAGGGTGCAGTCGTTACTAAGAAAGCAATATAAAAAACCAGCGACGAAACGTTTATGTAATTAAGACGAATCATGAAAGGGTTGCGGGGATGCCTATTTTTTTCACCAATTAGGTAGGTACCAAATCTAAGAAAATAAAATTTAATGTAGCTAGGCATTCATGACCTCTTAAACCTTTATTGATTTCTTATGTTTACGCGAATATTGTTCATTATTTTAAACATTTACGGATTGTGTGCGGTGCACTTTTCTTTTTCCCGACGTTTTGGCTACTTTCTAGCAGCCGTGGTCACAGGAGGACTGAGGTGTCAGTTGTCCTATTTGTTGAAGTTGTTCAAACTACCCGAAGATTCTTCAAATTATTGTGTTTCGAACCACGCAAAACATACTAACAGTAAGTTTCAATAAATAATAAATACCGCGGCTTCAAGATATTATTTTTGAAACACCGTGGCTTCAAGATATTGTTTTTGAAACACCGCGGCCTCAAGATACTGTTAGTATGTTTTGCGTGAATAATTAAATTGTATGCTGTGGATTTCCGTAACGCCTGATTCTATTAACAACTTAAAATGATTTTAATTAAGTAGTATTTAAATATAGAACAATCACATAATCAGTGACACACACACATACATAGCTCGTGTACGTTACGTTATTACGTAACGTTGTCAATGTTGGAAAACGTATTTCTGAATACATTTCTCTTCTCATTTCCGTGTAGTAATGAAACCTCTAAAATAAACAGCTATTTTAGCAGTTTCGCAAACAATTTAGGTTAGTGATCATATCAATTAATACAGTAAAGGGAAACATTTGCAAGCAAATTTTAGTTAAAACAGTAATGGGAAATGGAAATTTAAATGTATTTAATGACCATCATATAATATACCTTTACTATTCAATTACCTACTTAAATTACTTACAAAAACCCAAAATAGCTTTTTATTAGTAGGTAGGTATATTGTGTTAATTTTTTTATGAATGTTGTAATTGTTTTTCATACTTGTGAACAGGGGGCGTATTAGAAGCTCTTAATTCCAGCCAGTTTACGCCATAAAACAAACTGGCTTGCATTTTCGTATTATGACCACCTATTGCCAGCCAGTCAGCGGTCACGTGACACTTGACTTGCTTCTGCATTGAAACTTGAATGGTATTTTCGTATTATGACAATATATCTGACATTAGCTGGCTTGTATTTACGTCAAACAAAGCCGTTCAGTTTACGCCACAAAATATTAACTTATACTGACTGGTTTATTTTATAGTGTTTTCTTTTAACATAATTTTGGAGTTTCGTAACGTAAAATATCGCTAAAATAATTGCAAATATTTGTTTATGTTTAAGATATAGGTTTTATTCATATGTTCATAGAAAATAATCATGTGTGACGCTGACGAGCACAGCTGACGAGTTACAAATATGTATTTGAATTTCTAGAAATAATGCCTCACACGAGAAGAACCAAAATCACCAAGCAATTCACCATCCTACTAATATTATAAATGTGAAAGTTTGTGAGGATGGATGTATGGATGGATGGATGTTTGTAACTCTTTCACGCAAAAACTACTGAACGGATTTTGATGAAATTTGGTATGGTAGTAGTTTAGGCTCTGGATTAAAATATAGGCTACTTTTTATCCCGAAAAAAAAAATACAGTGTTCCCGAGGGATACTATATATATACCTATACTAACTATATACTATATAACTATTCTATTTATAGTTAAAATACATTACTTTTAAAATACCGTTCCAAATAATGTCCCATATCGTATTAAATACATCATCTAAATATCGCATTATTGTAAATAATATTATTTTAATAAATAATAATAATTCCGACAGTAGAAGTTTTCCGTTATTTATTAACTCTGTGCCTACTGAGAGCATGCCTTAAAAAAACAGACTGTCAAATTTGATTCGAATTTGACGTTTCCGTACGTCACTTTCACGCTCGTATACCAGCCAGCAGGGATGTCAGACGTACCAACTTCTTGGTATACATACTAGGTTTTGGTTCCACGTACCATGTACCAAGACTACTCAGTCCTTGTACGCAAAAATACCAAGATTGGCCCATGACCGACAAAAATACACTGACCATAAAGAATAACCGGCAAATTTCAAAGATGCATGTAAAAAAAATTCCAATCAGATTTCCCTCATAATATAAAACTTTTTTATAGCAAGCAGTCTCGATAAACACTTACCATTTTCCATGAGTTAGTTTGAAATATGCTTGATGGCGTAATGGTAAGGTGCTCCGCTCTCAATCTAGAGGTCCCGGGTTCAATTCCCTCGAATATTTTTTTTATTTTTTTAAATTTTGTAAAAATTTTATCTATTTTTTTCAATATATTTTACATTTTATACCCGAAATGCAATATAATATCAGAAAGATATGTTTAAAATGATATTTCTTCCGTGCGTTCGACAATTACTGCCCTCTATTAAGAGTATACGAAATTAAAATATTAGTTTTATTCA
The DNA here is from genome assembly GCA_905404095.1 of Glaucopsyche alexis. Classification (NCBI taxonomy): domain Eukaryota; kingdom Metazoa; phylum Arthropoda; class Insecta; order Lepidoptera; family Lycaenidae; genus Glaucopsyche; species Glaucopsyche alexis. Next base: position 21,709,393 of record FR990060.1, on the reverse strand, counting down.
CTGGGATGCGACTTCCGACACAGTTTATCTATCAGTGTTTGCAGCATAGATAATACAGATATATATTAGTATTGCAGCGCCAGAGCGGAGCGCAGGCGTACCAGTTTGCCATCTCCAATACCAGTTTTCAGCCAGCTCGGTACAAGGATTTCCAAGTGGCGGTCTGACATCCCTGCCAGCCAGCGAGAACCAAACTAGGATGAATCCAGTCAGAATAAAATGTCGTTGTAATACGAAAAAAGAACCAGTCACTTTAGGGCCGTATATTGAATTGCCTGGAAACTGCCAGGTTTTTTAAAAGATCATAATACGGCCCCAGGGCTGTAAAATTCTTAAAATAGACGTGCCGTTGTACAACAAGAAACGGAATAAAAATGTCTGTTTCTCACTCATATCCAGAGAAATGGTCTTCTTTATCTATACTAATATAATAAAGAGGAAAAGTTTGTTTGTTTGTTTCTTTGCATTGCATAGGCTCCAAAACTACTAGACCGATTTTGATGAAATTTGGCACAGATGTAGAGTAGACCACGGGGAAGGATATAGGCTACTTTTTATCGCGGGAAATATACGGTTTCTGCGAAATTAACTTTTGCGCGCACGAAGTCGCGGGCAACGTCTAGTTACTATAAAATCAGTTGACTAATGGTAGATTTACTTTGACGTTTTAAGGACCGTATTCGGAGACGCGCCGCGCGAAGTTTAGGTTTTTAGCGCTACTCTCACAACGATCGAGCCTCGCGCCACAGTATAAAGAACAGTAAACCATCTGCATACAAACGTGCCGCGTTTCGGTTTAAATCCGCAATTCCGCACGCATGCACACACCTCGTATAATAATTTTCAAGAACACCAGCCAGCGGGCTTAGCATGGCGATCCGAAGAAATAAATTTAAGGAAGAAATATTTTATCCAAATAGTGAGTTGCAAAATAGTTCTTAATCCTTGGCGACAAGGTTGCCAATAGAAATCAACATTTCTAAACAGACATATTATCTAGTTTTAAAATGGCTGTCGGGAAATCTTCTATGAGAAAAGAAAGAGAAAATTCGGGAAGAAAAGAAAGATTGTTTCCAAACGACAATGCATCGACCTTGCTGCCTTACAATAAGACCTATTTTGCTACAAATGGTATTAATGTTTCTTCAATCTCTCATTTTGTCGACTCTCCGATGTTTCTGCGATGTGCATGCTAAGCCTGCTGCTCCTTAGCAGAACCGGTAAACCTTCAGGTACCATCGACGAAGTGTCCCAACCCAACACCATACATTTTTTGACCAGACCAATAGTCGTCACCAATACCCCAAAGACTTCGAGAGTCAAATTTCAAAATGGCCCCAAAAATCTCAAAAGTGGGGCCATTTAACCGGAGACACTTTTTTCTTCATAGTGTTTTCACCATACGTCAAATTTCAAAATGGCCCTAAAATTCCAAAGTGGGGCCATTTAACTGGAGACACCTCCATAGTATTTTCAATTTCAAAATGGCCCCATTCACCATACGTTAAATTTCAAAATGGCCCTAAAAACCTCAAAACTGGTTCGCGGAAATTGAACGAATGACACATGCTTAGTGCACAACGCCGACCGCATTTTCCTGTCCTGTTCTGTCCTGTTGACCTGTCGCGAGTTTAAGTCGAGTCACTAGTCCAAAACTATCGAAATCCATTCCACAAGTCCAAAAACAATTTTCGAAAGGTTTCGTGAGAAGGCTATTGGAGGGGTCAAAAAAAAAATGTTGAGGGGGGGGGTGTCTTGACGTTTTTGAGGTATTTAGGGAATCTAATCGAGCCAAATTATGGGGCTCGTTCTCCCGATTCCAATGATACCTCACTCGGGGGGTCTAGGGGTCCAGATGACTGAGATATGCCTCGAGGGGATTTTGGGGGGGGGAGGGGGAGGGGAGGGGGAGGGGGAGGGGAGGGGGAGGGGGAAGGTTTCGTGAGAAGGCTATTGGAGGGGTCAAAATTTTTTGAGAGGGGGAGGGGGGTTCTTGAGGTTTTTGAGGTATATCCCGGGTCCCGTTGGGAATTTAGGGGATCTGAGTAAGCTAAATTATAGGGCTCGTTCTCGCGATTCCAATGATACCTGACTCGAGGGGTCTAGGGGTCCAGTTGACTGAGATATGCCTCGAGGGGAATTTTTGGGGGGTGGGGGGATGGGGGGAGGTTTCGTGGGAAGGCTATTGGTAAGGTCAAAAAATTTTAGAGGGGGAGGGGGGTTACATTGTATAGGGGGTGGGGTTTTTGGTGTGGAGGGTTGTTGGGTTTGGTTGATTGATGATGAGAGAGAGAGAGAGAGAGAGACAGAAAAACACACCGCACGGCTTACAACTATGGCAAAAAGTGTCGTTACAACTTTTGGTCTTAATTTTTTCCGTCTCCCTTTTGCAACGCGCCATAAGGAACTTCGTTCCAAAAGAAATATTTACTTGCTCAACAGAACAAATGTACCTACTATTATTAATTATACTGTGGTTCGATCGCGATCTGTGGATGCGGCGTAAAGCGACGTGCTCTCTCCTCGGAGTTGCGTGGCGTACTGACCGCAGCGGGCGCTCGCACATGTATTTGTGGAAACTCGCCAGTTCATAGTAATTTGTATGAAGAATTTGAGCGAAAAAATTGGGCAAGTTTATGATTTCTTAACACAAAATAAGAATATATTTACTAAGAAATAAAGATTTCATCTACTTCTTTATAGTTTTAACTTTATTATTTGATAAAATTAGTTTAATAATTCTTGATAATTACGACTCAGTTATTATAATACGGGAGTGCGATTTACACGTTTTCAGTGATATTCAGATTTTTTTTTACACTTATCCATAAATATTATCTTAAATTCGAATGTTTCAGCGGCTAGTAACATTTATTAACTAGCCGTGTGATTTTTTTCAAGGTTGTGGAGTATCTTTTTCTGTATAATTCTCTTATATTCCCGACCCTCGATTGCCGTATAGGGCCCTTAAATGCGTCTCTTAGATAATATGCACATCTCGGGCAGGTAAGCATTCGAAGAGGGATGGGAATTTAAATACATTGTGCGTTCTCTTGTGTTGCGGGTGTCCACGGTCTGCACTATAATCATGCAATCAATCTGCTCGTTTGCAAGCGGATCCGCGGCCCTAGTAGACTAGTGCTTTTACCTCTGAAAATGGTCAAAAACAAAATAAATTTATAGTAGGATGAAACCCATTGGAAAAGTAAGAGAATGTAACAAAAATAAAAGGAAAAATAATTTACGGGCGATTTGAGGTCGGGAAGTAAGGGGGGTGAGTTTTTAAGGGTAGAAAACGGTTTATCTCGATTTCCGGAAAAACTACAAGTTCTATGGAAAAAAGTCAAATGGCAAAGTTCGATTGAAAATTAGGGTTAATTTTTCGATATTACGACAAAATAAGGTGAAAAAATAAATATTTTAAATCAAAAAAATTACAGTGTATTTAGGACATAAAAAGGTAAGTTTTCACTTTTCACTAAATTTCATGATTTTTTTTTGTTTTTGTACAAGATAAAAATAAAAAACCAAAAACTTGGTTATTTGAATTTTTCACATAAATTTTGAGGTTATGTGAAAAGAGTGTAAATAAAAAAGTTGTAGATCTTTTTTTCTCTACAACTTTGCCATTCGACTTTTTTCGATAGGATTTATAGTTTTGCCAGAAATCGAGATAAACCGTTTTCTACCCTTAAAAACTCACCCCCTTCACTTCCCAAACTCAAATCACCCGTAAATTATTTTTCCTTTTATTTTTGTTATATTCTCTTCCTTTTTCAATGGGTTTCATCCTACTATAAATTTATTTTGTTTTAAAACCTATCGGCACTGGTCTATAGTGCTGTAGGTCAACATTATTAAACAAGACATTGGCATACAGACGCTAGGCGTCCGGTTTGGCGTCGGATTTGAGTAACACTCAAGTCGGAACTGCTGTACTTCCTACAATGTAGCGGAACGAACTATTTACATATTTTGTATTCATTAACCCATATTATGTGTAGTTACTAGCTTACGTAACACAAGGAGTATTATGTACGGCCACGACTCACGAGCACACCTGTAGTCATGTGCCACATTATATACAAATAAAACATAGGTACGTAATACCTACTTAATTAGTAAGTGCGCTAGCTGTATTAGATAGGTTGTGAGGTTGTGAGGTTGTGACTTGTGAGTTGTGACACATTATTCCAATCAAATTTAAATTTTTCAAATAATGTATATTTTTAGGGTCCCGTGCCTAAAGAGTAAATCGTCTCCGTCCGTCCGTCTGCCCGTCTGTACCTATCTTGTAAACTGTGATAACTAGAGAGTTTAAAATTTTCAAAGATAGTGATTTCTGTTGCCGGTATAACAACAAATACTAAAAATAGAATAAAATATGTATTTCCCGTACAACGAACGTGATTTTTTCCGTTTTGTACGGAAAACTTCGTGCGCGACTCGCACTTGGCCGATTTACTTAGTATCGTGTATTATAGATACATTTAGTACAACATACAGTGCGTATCTCCAGTCGTGACTCTTCTATCGCTCTCTAGCCTGCTCTAGTCACAGCTCATTACACTCGTCTTTGTCTGTGGCTGTCGGCGTGTAATGCTCCCCGACCGACGTTAGTCACGGTAGACGCCAGACAGTTACCGCGGAGGCATCCAACTATGGCCGCCCCCGCCGCCGCACCGTCAAAGAATATATATATTACTAACGTAGCACCGTGGTGTACAACCCCATAGCCCGTGTGTCGTGTGTGTTGTGTTTTACTTTAGCTAGAGCCTGCAGTAAACCACACATGACATAATGTGGGTTTGTTATCAGTTTAAACTGAAACTCGACGATAGGACGCGGAAATTAAACTTTATTCCTACTACTTGAGGTACGCACAACGCCACTGGGAATCATTCATGTCTACAAGTACTAAGGGTCAATCCACACAGAAACGAAATGATAAGCGATATACAGATCGATGCATTTTAAAGGTAGCTTTTCAAAATTGAACTTTATTCAGATACACGTTTCGTTGCAGAGCGGTCTAATTTAACATTCGAACTCTTGTGTAGTTTTTTTTAGTGTAGTTAGTAGTGAGAGTGACTCCCTAGTCACTTTCACTACTACACAAGAGTCACACCTCAACAAAATAGGAGTTGGTGATACTACGACTTGCAGATTCTGCGGGGGAAGGATGAAACACCCCTTCACATTCTCCTTGACTGTCCGGTACTTCACCAGAACAGAAACAAGTACCTTGGGCAGCACGAATACTCCATCACAGAGGAAACTCGTAGCACCAACCTCAACCATATCGTTCAGTTTATGAGCAGCATAGGCCTGGGGCAGGTACTATAACGCGAAGGAGTCACAATAGATCCACTTGGGTCGCAATGAGTAGTGACGTCAGGCTCGATTCCGATCTGCCTTCGGAAAAAAGAAAATAAACCTACACAAGAGTTCGAATGTCAAATTAGACCGCTCTGCAACGAAACGTGTATCTGAATAAAGTTCAATTTTGAATAGCTATCTTAAAATGCATCTGTCGCTTATAACATTTCGTTTCTGTACGTGTTGACCCATTATTATGCCATTAGTAGGTAATTAGTTGAGCTTCGTGGCCTAGTGGGTAGACCGTATGCTTCGCACTCGAGAGAGTGCAGGTTCGAATCCCAGGTTGAAGCATGTACCAATGAGACTTTCTCAGATCTAAAGTACATTATACGGATGCTCTAACGGTGAAGGAAAACATCGTGAGGAAACCCGCACATGGTTGGCTCCAGGGCCCAGACGTATTGACCGGTCATTCCTCTGGACTAGGCTGACTGTGTTGTGAGAATGCCGTATATGCCTGGGCAACCATACGACATTTAAAAACCAACTGTCCCAGGCACTACAGTATTTCAAGAGTGGAGTGGTACTTCGCTCGGAGAATACTGTATAAATCATCAATTAACGGATGAAAAGGCCTACGTTTTTAAGTGGGTAACTACTAACTAAGTACTGTCTTCTACAAATATGACTACTTGTGAACCTTATTGCCATAGTTATAAGACCAAAATGTACACCGGGTAATGGTATACAAATATCCTGGGGTTAAACAGCTTGCAAGCGATTTACTACAGTGAACGAGCTCAAGTCGCATGAAATACCAATTTTTAAATGTCCAGGGCTGAACTTTCACATGGAAAGTGAGAACTGTGAAGTGTACACAACTACACAGACAGACAAACATATAAATTGTTTCGACAACGACCTTGCTTTCTACAGATTCCTGAGGTCAATATGAACATTGCAGACAATTTCTTAATTTGATACGTCCGCAATTTACAAAAATTAACAATACTTTATTTAAAATTAAAAAATAAATAGACTAGATTATTAAATACTAACATAACGTGTTCCATAATATAATATCTCTGCAAAGTGAACTTCAAAATAAAATTGAATCATTTAAATTGTACGCTCAGATCAAATAAAAAACTTTTTTTATTTGATCTTTACTTAAAATTCTGTAAATCGGATAATGGTAATGGTAATATAATTATAATATAAAAACAAAAATATTCTTCAAATATAGGGCTTATATAATATATTATATAGGTCATTTAAAACTTATTCTTTTGCAACCCCATTATTAGGAGGAGCATGAAATATTAGTAGGTACCTATGAGTTATAAATATCTAAGTAAGGAAAACTTCAGTACTCACGTTTTTTAATTAACTTTTAGTTAAGTAAGAAATTGATTAGAATGCGGACAATGCGATGAGTGAGTATTACGTAAGCACTGCTCGCCGCGACGCGACGCGACGCAGGTGGAGAAAGCACGGCGCTGATTCATACCTTACGTAATGCTATTCTGGTGGAGGTAGCGATGTTGAAGCGGTAATGTAACGATGTCGCCATGTAGGGTGCAGCAAAAGAGTTGGAATGAATTGGAATATCAAAATGGTGTATCGGCAAAGTTTCTGCTCTAACAGTTTCTAAACATTTTTTCGTATTACGATCCGGAAAAGAAAGAGCGTAGAAAGTTCAGCTGAAAATCGAGTACACAAGAGTTGAGTAAAATGTCAATGTCATATTTGAGAGCTCGACACTCGACACTTCGATTTCAACTATTCAACTCTATTGTATTAGCGTAGAGTTCTATTTGCAGTCCTCTGAATTTTCATAGAGGCCCGCTGGATTCTGGTACTAGTCCCAGTCTAAACTGTCGGTTAACCTAGGCCCAATTAATACAATAAGTAAATTGCAATGAATTAAAGTTGTAAACCAATTACATGCTTTTAATCTCAGAATATAAAACAATAGGTTTTAAATACTATAAAAATTACGCGCTGAATAATACATACATACATACATATAATCACGCCTCTTTCCCGTAGGGATAGGCAGAGACCACTTCTTTCCACTTGCTATGATCCTTACACACTTGTTTCGCTTCGTCCACTTTCATTCTTACCATCCATTCCTCATCTTAGATTCGACGTAGCGAAGCGGCTCTCCATGGGCCACTTTTCGCCTCCGCGAGAACGAGACGTGATGGGTGGCGAATCACATCGCCGCCATTTTGGATAATGAATTATTTTTATGATTATCCATTGCGTTCCCACGGATTGGCGGAGAGGGTAGGAATAGGGAAAGGGAAGGATAGGTGGTTTGGAAAGGAACATTGGTAAGTTAGAGTGAGAAATTGGAAATGTAGGATATTACCGCCCAGGAGGGCAAGGGATAGGACAGTAATAGCTAGGGAAGCCGGGGTCGCGTACCCGTATACTATACCACAACTACCGGACAGGTAAGTTGGGATGAGTATCCCATGACATTGATTATTATTAGTTATTTTTAAATATTTTTACTCAGAATAGGGATGTGAACATAATTGATCGCTATGTGATCTCGTGGTCGTTGATATCGGTGTGATTAGTTGATTACTGTGAGGTTGTGTGGCCGGTGACTCGAACAAACCGATGATTGTGAACGTCGGCGATTGCACTCGATGATGAATGTCATTGCAACCGGAGACTGACCAGTCATCCAATTTATAACAAATAGAAAATGGGGTACAGTGATGTAAGATAACTTTATGTATTATGACCGGTCACCGGTGTAACCATCTAATAAGTAAGTGTCCGATAGTTTAGTTTATTTGAATGTTTTGTTTCTGTCGCTCGAAAGTGAGCAGCGACAAAACTTCCGAATAAGCTATCCGACACTTGTTAGTAGATTGTGGAACAGGGCCTTAGGTAAATAACTTATGTTATTACAACTTAATAATTATTATAAAGGCATTTTATTTTCTATGTAGTACCTACCTACTATTTTGAATTGATTGGGATCGAATCCCGTCAAAATTTTTTCGATAGCGACTTATATTCTGGATCCTCAGACCAAATACAAAAGTAAGGACAAGCTTTGTGAAACAAAATCTGAGGCTGATTCTAAACCGACTACAAAAAGGAGGTTTTCAGTTTGAGTCATAACAGACCACATACCGGGACATCTCGCCTTGGCAGAGTTTCGTCACATGTATGTGTGTAATGACACTGTAATTACACGGCGAGGCGTAATTTAGACCGGCTTAAATTTGAATCTAAACCTGGAATCCTAGAGCCCCAAAACCTATTCCTGGGGTCCATAACCTAGGTATTAAGGGAAAATTACTCACAGCAGTGTAAGTCCTCGCCATGTCGTGTGGTCTACGGAACTGTCGCACGCCGTTCTGGTGGATACCTTATAACAGTTGGAACAGTTGTAACGTCTGCATCGGACACGCTCGCATTGTTCTCAGAGAAACGGCTGGTTTAGATGGGAGTCATGGGACACTATCGATATACAAGGTACGAGCCTAAATTTCAGTTTTTACCTTTGCTTGTATGTGTACTGACTTGTAAATTCTTCATGCCAGCTTAACACAGGAAATCATTTCGCTCAAATCATCAATTGTTAGCAATTGCTTACTACAGGCTGCTATGGGTAAGCCACATTAAACGTGGGAGAACCATGCATACCGCGGCCTCACAGTAAACCGGCCTGAAATTACACTTGCTTTGTGTAGCGCCGTGTGAGTGAGGTTACCGGGAGGTCCAAGGCGCTTTGGATATTTTGAGAACCAGGAACTCACGGTGTTGCTAGCATCCATGGGCTTATTGGGCGTCAGTGATCACTTACTAGAAGGCGACCCGTCTGCTTGTTTATAAAATAAAAAATAATAATAAAGAAAATAAAAAGAAGCGCGTACCATCGGTGGTTTGAGTTGTGCTAATTATATGTGTAAAAAATCTGTTAGTAACGTTTGCATTTTATATATATGTACATAGCTAAAAGGTACAAAGTCTTTCACTCGCAAAACTCACACTTTAATTATCATAAAAAATATACTGACTAAGAAAGAACATTTAGTAGGTATCGACATTTTCCCAACGGCGCATCACTATAAGCGCGCAATTTTCCGGCGCGCGACCAGCGTCACACGCGCACAATTATTCCGCGTAATTAACGTGCGTAACTCTTGGCCAACCAGGAACATGATACAGCCCAATTGCCGCCGGGACTGGGCTAAGGGCTTGAGGGAACTCGTTGCCAACATTTCCAGTGTTAAGTAGATGTAGGATCTCCCTTAATATTTGCGAGGCATGTGAAAGGTAAACTAGACGAAAGCCACTTTATTATGCGCTACAGTCTACAGTGTATAGAATAATAATAAAACAACTCCCCACACCGATCTCGGTGACGGTGACCGGTTTCATTGAAACCAGGGCCTCTAGTCAAGATGCATTCGATAATTTCGACGGCGAACTTCGAAATCAAAAATGTATGGGATTTGACATAAGTCATCGTTATGTGACATGTCGCTTGCGAGTTGCGATGCGTTATGTCAAATCCCATACATTATGTTTTCGAACTTCGCCGTCGTAATTATCGAATGCATCTTGACTAGAGGCCCAGGGCCTCTAGTCAAGATGCATTCGTATAATTTCGACGGCGAAGTTCGATAACAAAATGTGACATGTCGCTTATAGTGCCCAAGTGTGTGCGCAGTACACAAGAGCTCTCTCTTCCTTTACTCTCGTAATCCAGTGGGACGGATAACTGACACGACTGACGAGAGATCAGGCGCAGCAGGGCCGTGCCGACCCTCGGCAGCGCCTGTGTGCGAAACCTATGAAGCGCCTCTTATTTTTACGAATCTTCATGTTTTAGCCGCCCGCGGCGCCCCCATCATCTTGGCGCCTGTGTGCGCCGCACACATCGCACATAGGGGCGGCTCGGCCCTGAGGCGCAGGTCCGACTTTTTACATGCCCATCCGGTGCATGGATCATCTCTCTTGTCAGACAATCAGGTGATCAGCCTGCATTGTTATAACCAATCATGGAAACAACATATTTTGTTGTTCCAATGCGGGAGTCGAACCCACGACCTCCGAGTCGAGAGCTAATGCTCTAACCACTAGACCACGGAGGCTGTTAGTGTATAGTGTACTACATACTTAGGGTCAGTTCCACACCGAAATGCGATGCGACGAATGCGATTCAAATTACATTATTTACTACTAGATGTTGCTCGCGACTTCGTGCGCGCTAAATAGTCCATTGAAATGTTACATTTTTTAGGCCTTACCTTGCGTTTTTTAGAGGACCCAATTTTATTTTTTTGATGTGTAGGGGGGTCAGTGTAAAGCTAAAAACAAGTTTGTGGGGTCGCAACCCTTGTCCCACGGCCACCATCTTGAAAATAGAGGTTGAAATGGTTTTTACGGTATATCTCTTAAACAATTTACTTGATAAAAAAAACTTGTTAACATTTTTTGTTGGAAATTAAATTCTCTACAATTTTGGTCCAGTAACTTTTTGTCGTAGAACTATAAATAAAAAAGTTATGAGCGAAAATCTTCAGAAATTCGAGAAAAAAATTTATATTTTTCGATGTAACTTTTTTTTATCATTTTACGAAAAAATGATATCTGACCATTTTTGTATATCGTTTTTTGAGGAACAACTTTTATTTGCATCATTTTTTCATTAAGTCAATAGCTAAGGTTTTACAGCGCTCCAAAGTGAGTACTATTTTTCAGTACTCTTAACTATACCAATATTATACGTGTGTACTAATAATATGTCATAAGTTATTGTTTTTTTTTAATTTTTTTTTTAATTTTTTTTTACTTTGTAATTATAATTTTTTTAATTACAAATTTTGCAATATTATGAAAAATTAATTATTGGCTCTTTTTCACTCCATAATAGAATTTAGGGAATATGCACGTATTTTTTTTATTTTTTTATATAGATCTATCTTGTTTGGTAAATCGTATGGTAAAATCAGTTTTTTGATATCATTAAAAATAACGAAGATATGAACGTTTAAAGTAGTCTATTAGACAGAGAGATCGGACGCGTATCGTGACGTCACATAACACGACCTTCATAGAAAGTTCATACTAAATTTCGTTTTGCTAGAAAGAGATAGATAACAAACTTTAACCGCTCATATCTTGCTCATTTATCAACAGATATTGACATTTTTTTCGCCATTTCCTTTATTTTTCAGTCTAGTATCATATTATTATATTTTAAGCCATTTTTATATTTTATGCATATTCCCTATTATTGATTTTTAAAATAATTTTAAATCTGATAGCCGTTACCGAGAATACTGTTCAGGTAGAAAATACCCTACTTAATCTCTTGACAGCCTAAGATACAAACAATTCGCCAAGGCAGTGACAAAAAGTACATTTAACTTATCTTCACTTCCTCCAACACAAGACACAGCTCGCTTTCATACTTTCCGAGTCTACCATCAGGTCCAGTCGTGGCTTGGTAATTATAATGATCCTGAAGACTGGGGCTGGATAAAATGTGGAAAATTATTGATGCCAGTGCAGAACTCTAAAACTCCAGCACCCCTGAGCTTCTAAAATTGATCTTCTGCAAATGCAAAGGAAACTGTGGAGCGATGTGTGGATGTCGAAAAGCAGGACTGAAATGTTCTGCAGTGTGCTTCCATTGTTCTGGAGAGACTTGCAGCAACGTAATGGAACTCTCAGAATTAATAAATGAAAATGACTTTGATGATGAACCGCCAACATTAACACCCCTTCCTTCGCCAGTTCTTCCACTGGTATTTAATTCAGAAAGCCGATCAGATGCTGAGCCGCAGCCTGGTCCATCGAAACGACTGAGGACGGAGTAGTTCTAATTTAGAAAATCACCGTGGATTATGCCTATTGGGGATACAACGTAAAAAAAAACGCGCCTCTAGACTCTACCTCGTGGTGGGGAAAAGAGTCAATAATTAATTATTAATAATATTGCAAAATTTGTAATTAAAAAAGTTATAATAACAAAAAAAAAAAACTGATGACTTAAGAGGGCGTATAAAGGTAAATTGTCGATTTTAGATTTGATTTTTACACTTGATATTAAGCTACCAAAATATTTGTTTTTTTAAATATAGATATAGCATTATATTTAAAATAAATTGACCAGAGTGAAAACATGAAATTTTAAAATTTTATCGATAGAAAAAAATTACAAAGTTAGGTCTAATTTTCGACTAAAACCAATTTATGTTCAAAACTATACATATAAACGAATCAATTTTGTAATACATAATGTAAAATTATATTATCTAGTAATGATATTAGCGGTTTAAAAAAATATTGTATATTCTACGAGTTACTAATATAAAACTATTTCGGCGCTTAATACGTTCTTATTCCGTGTAGAACGATCTCTTTCTGTTTCACCTGGCACGCGTGACTGCCATGTTTTGTTTCATCAATCAGTAGTGTTCGCTCCGTTGAGACGAGAGGAGTATGCTTCTGTACCGAGTGCTCCGGCTCTTGAAAATACTTCCATATTATTCGATAAAAATTATGGCTAACCATAAAAATCAAAGGAAACGTTCTAAAATAGTTATATAAGAAATTAAAACTTCAACTTATGACTAATTGTCGAATGTTTGTATCTATAATTTTATTGTTATTGTTGTCACAAGTGTAGTATATGCAAAATTTACCGATACTTTGACATCATTTGATACATTCGCGTCAAAGAATATATATTACTAACGTTCACGTGTTGATGCGAGTATGAATTTCTTTTATGGTATTTAGTAGATACTAACATAATTTGTATCGTATTATCCTAATATATATTATATTTCTTTGAGCGTGTGTATGTCACTGGACTCCTCCTAAACGGATGGACCGATTTTGATGAAACTTTTTTATATGTTCATGTGGATTTAAGAATCAATAATTGTTAAGATGTATAATTGGGCCAGGTAGGTAGCGCTGCTGTTAGTGCGTCAACAAATTTAAATTCTAAGGTGGCATGAAGTTTGCCGGGACAGCTAGTATTTGTACATTATATTATATTACATTTATAATTATTTTGTATTTCAGAGCGGTTTTAGCAAAAAATAAATAAATAAACAAGCTGATGAATGCGAACCGGTTGAAACACTAACACAAAAATTTTTCATCAACTTTGTAAAATAGATTAAAATCTAGTCTTCGAGTTATAATAATCGCACTTTTATAGGTAACTCGTCAAATGCAAAATGTGCCTTAACTAATCTATATAATAATTATAATATAAAGTAACATGAGCTGACTAATTCATCAACGTCGAGGCAAAACTACTCAAGCTAGAAACGTAATATTTGGACTGGAAGAGTCGCCTGTCGTAACTCAGATTTGAAACTTTGTGTAGACAATAAAATAATTAAATCAGACGATGAAGTGGCGTCAGTATTTGAGAAATTCTTTGCAGACATTCCAGTTTCTACTACAAAAAATCTAAAGTCTTCACCCGCAGCTGCTGAATCATTACTTAAATATAATGTAAAAAAATGTGAGGTCAACTTTCATTTTAGACAAATTGAGTCACGTGATATTATTAACACATTTAACTCATTAAATGTAAAAAATACTGCGGACATGTGGGGTATGTCCGTAAGAATGATTAAATCGATAGTTGACATCATTGCACCTCATCTAGCGTTTATCTTTAATAATTGTATAGAGATTGGTGAGTTTCCTGACTTAATGAAGCATAGCAAAGTATTACCTCTTTTTAAAGCTGGAAGCAAATCTGATCCAGCTAATTATAGACCCATTTCAATACTACCGACCTTTAGTAAAATATTTGAAAAAATTATTTTACAACAACTATTGGCTCATTTCAATATTGATAAATTGTTACACAACAAGCAGTTCGGTTTTACTAAAGGTCGATCTACGACTGATGCAGGCATTAGCCTTATTAGTAGTATATATGAAGCCCGGGAGGGATCGCAGGATGCATTAGGTATATTTTGCGATCTTTCTAAGGCTTTTGATTGTGTAGAGCATGCTACGTTGATCAGGAAACTAGACCACTATGGCGTAAGGGGCACATCACTTACAATGTTAACATCTTATTAAAGTAACAGAACACAAAGGGTTGAAGTGAATGGCAAGATGTCATCGGGAGCCAAAATAGATTTAGGAGTGCCGCAAGGGTCCATTTTAGGTCCTTTCCTCTTCCTGATCTACATAAACGATTTGCCTTTTCTTGTTAAAGATATACTAGAGATAGTGTTATTTGCTGACGATACTTCACTTATTTTTAAAGTGAAGCGACAGCAGTCGGACTATGACAGGGTAAATAATGCTCTCTCTGAAATAGTAAATTGGTTTGGTAGTAATAATCTTCTCAATGCATCTAAGACAAAATGTTTAAAGTTTAGTTTACCAAATGTGAGACATGCACAAACCAACGTACTATTGAATGATGTTAAACTTGACCCAGTGGACTCAACTGTATTTCTAGGTATAACATTAGATTCTAAATTACAGTGGGGTCCACATATTGCTAACCTGGCAAATAGTCTCAGTTCTGCAGCATTTGCAGTCAGAAAAATTCGACAAATTTCTGACGAAGTATCGGCACGGTTAGTTTATTTTAGTTATTTCCATAGCAGAATGGCCTATGGTATCCTTTTATACCATAGGCTTTGAAGAAGGTGGCTGGCAGCGAATGGATGAGGGCTGCCCAAGATCGGGAAGGTTGGCGCTCATTGGGGGAGGCCTACGTTCAGCAGTGGACGGCGATAGGCTCATGATGATGATGATCCTTTTATGGGGCAATGCCGCCGACATTAATTCTATCTTTGTGCTGCAGAAGCGAGCTATTAGAGCTATTTATAAGATGTCCCCATACGCCTCCCTAAGAGAAAAATTTAAAGAAATAGGGATACTGGCTGTATACTCACAATACATTTTTGATAATGTTATGTATGTAAAAAAGTATAGTAATGAATTTGATAAAAAATGTGACCAACATAACATCAATACTAGGAATAAGCACAAGCTGGCTGTGCCAGTGACTAGACTCAGTAAAATAAACAATTCTTTTAAAGGTCAGTGTATACGTTTCTATAATAAACTCCCAGAAAATGTGACAAATTTGTCAAGAAATAAATTTAAAAAAGTAGTTAAAAGACATTTGTGTGCCAAAGGTTATTATAAAGTTAAAGATTTCATTGAGGACAGCACACCCTGGGAATAAGATGACCCTATGAGGCAATTTCAGTTTTAACTAGTTATACAATGTACTTTTGTACTGTAATATATATTGTAATTTTTTTTTGTTTACATGTTTTTTGTTATTGTATTGTATACATGTATTTTTTTTTTAAAGAACAATTTTGGCTATCCTTTTTACTAAAAGGTGGCACCCGCGCGAGTTTCTTACGCCGGTTCTTCTCGCCGGGTTAGGTTCCGAACCGGTGGTAATTGTAATTGTTTGACGTTCGGAAAACAAAACCTTGTTTTTTATTCTGAATAAAAAGATTTTAATTTTTTTTTTAATTTTGTTGCTTTCTTTTGTGACATTTAGGTCGGCGGTCTACTAAGAAGCGATTTTGCGAAATTCACCCCCTAAAGGGGTAAAAAGGGTTATCAACGTTTGTATATAACTTTTTTATGCTCAGATCTGTTTGAAATTTCGTGATATTGCTCTTTACCATGATTTACTTAAACTGCAATTCAATATTTACTAAAATTCGATATCTTAAGGGGTAAAATGGGGTACTAAGCTTTGTAAGGGGAAAAAATTTGAAATGAGGATTTCGTCTTGGAACTTTGTAAGTGTAGTCCTAAAAGAAAATGAGTAAACACGTGTTTCATGATTTTTCGATATTTAATCCCTAAAGGGATGAACGAGTCTCTTCAAGTTCTTTATTTTGATATCAAATTCTGCAGTTAAGTAACATAATATATAGACAGCCAAAATCATTATCCTTCCTTTTGGTTTCGCTGTAGTCGGGTAAAAAAGGGTTCCGTTTACATTTACTATTTCGCCGCAAACGAAGTTGCTGGTACCAGCTAGTATGTAATAAATCTCAGAGCAAGTATTATCTGGTATATAAAAATCCAATTTTTGCACTTACTTGTCGAAACATGCCCATTGTCTGCGTTTAAAATGCCTATCAATGAATGCCTATGCCTATTGCCTTTTCGTTTACTGGAGACACTTTTCGTGGGGGGACAATTGAAGGAAGGTCAATGTAGAGCTCAAAGGTAAATGTGATGGGGATCATTGGGGGTTCAAAGGTCAAGGCCAAAGGTCAACGTATCTGGGAAGGTTGGGGTCAAAAGTAAAAAAAAAAAATTCATTCTCGCGTAAACCAAGATAGCAAACAATTACAAGTTGCATCTTACGAATTTTCGATCAGGGTCACGTGTTCTGCTCGAGTTTAAAAGTTTTTATCCATCTCAAGAAAAGTGCACAGCGCCGCTAAAGCAGTTTTCACTTAAAAAAAAAAGAAACTTCTGGGACATAAGCGATAACATATTAGATAACAATATTCTCGGATAAAGGCCAACTACATATTATTATAATCAAAAGAAAAATAATATGTATATTTACAGTATGGTCCGGTGAAAACCAAAAGTTGACCGCCGCACTGAAATAATCTTTAGCTTAGCCCAAACAACATCCTGATAAAACAATATTTTATAGAACTTACGTTCAAGTTGGCTGGTACTGACTTCAAAATTATGAAGACTAAGTAGAGAAATAGTTACAATTTATGCCAAAAAAAGGGAATTATTAAGAAAATAAGTTCATCATTAGGTCACCACTTTGTTTTGGTTTCAAATCGAATTATCACATAGGTTTACAAAAAGCAAAGTAATGTTGAAAGATATCCGTGTCGGTGTAAAATACTATGATAAATCATTATAATGTGATGACGTTTGGTATTATGATGGTAGTGATGGTGATGATTACTGTAATTGACATAGTGGCATATGCTTGCAGTTCTATAAACAGCTGAAATCCCCAAGTATGTATCTATAAGGAGTCAGGAGTTCTGTTCAGTGCTTTTGGATCCAGGGTATACCTTGGTGCAAAATCTTACTTTTTGGTAACATATGCTTGGACTACTTCATGGAAAGTCAAAATCACTATAAGTGTCCAATTGTTCATAATATAACTTTTATTTTTAGTCTATATAAATGATTTTCCATATATGATAGACGAATGTGATGACGTAGTATTGTTTGCAGATGATACCTCGGTAATATTTAAGGTAGATTGGAAGGAAGGTCAGCTGTTGTACGTTAATAATACATTAAAAAAACTTTCTATGTGGTTTAATACAAGAAATCTTGTTCTTAATGCGAAAAAAACAAAATGTATCAGATTTTCCTTACCTAATGTAAAAAGAAATGAGTATTCCGAAGTTTTAATAGACACAGAAAAAATTAATTTAAATGACTCAACTACTTTCTTAGGCAGTCATATAGATTCAAAGCTACAAATGGAATAGTCACATTGAAAATATTTCATCTAAACTAAGTGCTGCTGCCTTTGCTGTAAGGAAAATACGTCGACTGACAGATGTAAAAACTGCTAGGCTAGTTTACTTCGCTTATTTTCACAGTTTAATGACATATGGCCTATCAGCTGACTCAGGTACTATTTTCATTTTACAAAAACAAGCAGTACGTGCTATTTATGAAATTAAATGTTGTAAATCGCTAAGAGAAAAATTTAAAGACATTAAAATTCTCACTTTACCCGCGCTGTATATAATATATAGATACGAAATTATTATATACACTCGAAAGAATATAGGTTTATTTAAACAAAAATGTGACTACCACAATAAAAACACTAAAAATAAAAATAAACTACAAATTCCTATATTTATATTGAGCAAAACAAATAAGTCTTTTATAGGCAACTGTGTAAGATTTTATAATAAAATACCAGAACAAATAGTTTGCTTGCCAGAAACAAAATTTAAAAGACGTATCAATGAAGTGCTAATCGAAAGAGCTTACTACAAAATTGATTATTACATAAATGACAAAGATGTTTGGATCTAAATTTTAAATATATCTGAGTGTAGTTCTGCTCAGGCTCTTCATCCACTGATTGACTTGTTTTAAATTACGAATTGTCTTGTTATGTGTTACTGTAACGGTGTTTATAATAATTAAATAGTTTTATAGAAAAAATATGTTAAGCTTCCTAACCCCACAAAAATATTTTCTTGCCGACTTGAATTGTATTTTAATCTTTATTGACGTCAAACAATGTTTTGTAAATCTATTTGAATCAATTATTTTTGATTTGATTTGAATAAATCGAGAAATTTCCTCGATTTCTCATGGATGCCATCATCAGGTCACAACCCTAAAACATAAAAAAAATAATTTTGAAAATCGATCCTCAGACGGCGGAGTAACCGTTGAACATAAAAAAATATATACAGCCGAATGTATACCCGCCTCCTTTTTTGGAATTCACTTATAGTGTCCGTAAAATCAGTATAATAATAGCTTTACTTATTATGGTGACACACCCAATTGAATTAACTGTACCAAATTATTAGCGACCCGAACATATAATAGAATTATAAGCTTCTCACTAATTAATTTTTGTTTCCACTTATTAGAAACAAAAATGTAATGTTTCTGGAATCTACTGCCGGCGACACCATACTTTAAAGTATAAAGCATTTTTCTCTGTAATAATCAAGGTTAAATTTGGACCATAACTTAAAGTGCTGATAATTTTATTGGTGTTTTCACCCTATATTGTTAATTTTATTTTTTGGTTTATGGTGTATTTCCGGTGTATTTTTTACTTACTATTTATCTCTAGTAAATGTACAGACGCATAATCCGACTCGTACTTAGTCATGTTTTATCTGACTTTTTGCATATACTATGATCGTACAAAGCGTGACGCGGCCCGCAGAGACGTTTTCGATGCGATGGACGAGTGCGGGCGGTGTGAGGTGCGCGGGTGAAATCAGATTTTTTTCTAGCTTTGTACGCCCTCTTAATAAAAGTACACACGTATAATATAGACCGTATAGTTAAGAGTACTAAAAAATAGTACTCACTTCGGAGTGCTGTAAAACCTTAGCTATTGACTTAATGAAAAAATGATGTAAATAAAAGTTGTTCCTCAAAAAACGATCTACAAAAATGGTCAAATATTTCTGAAGATTTTCGCTTATAACTTTTTTATTTATAGTTCTACGACAAAAAGTTACTGGACCAAAATTGTAGAGAATTTAATTTGCAACAAAAAATGTTAACAATTTTTTTTTATCAAATAAATAGTTTAAGAGATATACCGTAAAAACCATTTCAACCCCTATTTTCAAGATGGCGGCCGTGGGACAAGGGTGGCGACCCCACAAACTTGGTTTTAGCTTTACACTGACCCCCCCTACACATCAAAAAAATAAAATTGCGTCCTCTAAAAAACGCAACCCCAAATGTAACTTTTCAATGGACTAAAAGTTAATCGCGTGGAAGCCGTACATTTTTTCGCGATAAAAAGTAGCCTATGTCCTTTCTCGTAGTCTACTCTACATCTCGCATAATATATAAATCATCGCATGTATGAGTGACTCTCCACTAAACGCAAACTCGCCCATATAAAGAAAAAACATTTTTTTCGAGTATGACAATTTATACGTATCTGCTTAAACGTCTTTACATAAATTACATAAGCGGTAGATCATATACCTGAAGTATCCGTAATTGATTTTAATATTAGTATAGATATATTATACACCTTGACATGTACTTACAGTACCTAGCTATGACAGTTAACGGACATGCCTAATTCTTTAGTCCGATAACTGTGTATTATGTGTATGTGTCGATACTCGATATTATGCAGGGGCTTTTGGGAGTTTTCACTTTCACACCCAAAAGCCTTTGCATTTTAAATTTCATTGAAGTTGTTGAAGCTGTGGGTATATGGTGGCAAGCCCCAAAGGGAGATCTCCGACCGAGCGAGGTGCTATGCTCGGTCAGGCCGAAGCCCACTTGTAATTATTTCACCAATGTGGGAATAGTGACAAGTGGGCTTCGGCCTGACCGAGCATAGCACCTCGCTCGGTCGGAGATCTCCCTTTGGGTCCTACTACCATATTCCCACATTGGTGACCCTAGACAGAACACGCCTCCTTCTGGACATCATCACCATCAATCCCCACCCCTCCGCACCACGCCAGCCAGCATTCAGCCTCATCGGGTACCTCGACCACTAGCCTCAACGCACTGCGGCCTGGTCGCACCCTCATCGGCTTCAACTTGCACTCTCACTACAAAGACCGGTCAGCAAGCAGAGCACATCTTTCCTGGTCATCACGTAGCATCGGCCCCGCACGGCAGCACTCCGACTCACTGGAGCCCGTGCAGCAGCATCACAGTTCCGACTCACTGGGACTCTCTCCACTGGTACTGGCGACGCAAGCACAAGACTCATCAAAATGGTTCGACCTCCGGTCT
Organism: Glaucopsyche alexis; assembly: GCA_905404095.1. Taxonomy (NCBI): domain Eukaryota; kingdom Metazoa; phylum Arthropoda; class Insecta; order Lepidoptera; family Lycaenidae; genus Glaucopsyche; species Glaucopsyche alexis. The sequence goes on along the minus strand of FR990060.1, from coordinate 21,688,585 downwards.
TCGGGGGGGAGTGATGTGGCGGACCAATCAGCGCACAGTCCTGAATCGCGCTATCGAAGTTTCTGAGCTCGGAAAGTATATATACGACAGCTGAAATTATTACAAGTGGGCTTCGGCCTGACCGGGCATACCATCTCGCTCGGTCGGAGATCTCCCTTTGGGGCTTACCACCACATATCCCACAAAGCCGTTTCCGAAATACTCTTCCTATTTATTTACTACTTGAAATACTATTAAATAGGTATATTATTTACAAGAATTGCTCGTTTAAAGTATAAGATTAACCACTACCTACTGTGATTACAGAAAAATGAAAACTAAATAATTCCTATTTATGAGCATTTAATTGTTCTTCGTATACATTATAAAAAATATTCATATAAAATATCTTAAATATTCTTCATACAGGCCCCGTCCAATTCTCTTGAGATCCATTTCACCAACATGCTAATTGATACGCCGCGTCGGGTGTCATGTTACAAGTTACACAGCACAGTACGTGCACCGTGGTGGGCTCACGCGTCGCCACGCCCGCTCCACCGTACACCGCGTCATACGGCGTACTTGTACGCGGCGTGGTACCTCCGCATGAGGCGCTCGGCGGACTCCGTGCTGTCCTCGCGGAGCATCTCCTGCCGTCTGCTGCTGACCACCGAGGAGAGGTAATACAGCAGCACTGGAAAAATTGGCGATGATCAGAGATGGTCAGGCTAACCAGAGAGTCAGTAGGGACTGCCAAGTGAGAGAATTTGACTTCGCAGATACATTTATACTCTCCTGCGGTGAAGCCAAAAGGAAGAAAGGGATTTTTGACAGTCTACATATAACTTTGGAGGTAGAATATTGTATAAATTATTAAAAAAAATATATGAAACCCCACTTTTATTAAAAAGGACTTTGACGATACTTCCATGCCCGACAGTAAAATATATTTTATATAGAACAGTAAAATGACCGAGTTCTGGTTGGAACCCCTCCTAAACTACAAACTCACCTCCCTGCAGGAAGTACACGGACACCATGGTGCTGACCTCGGCCTCCCGCTGCACGCCCAGCACCAGCAGCGCCGCCCCCAGCACCGCGAGACCCGCCAGGGCCGCCCCGGATACGAACGCTGTCACTATCCACGGGAGGAGGAAGCTGGGCTTCTTCTGTGAATAGAAAAATCAATGTCGAGTAGGTATTGTTCAAGAAAACTGGCCATTTTGCAAAGACTACTAGCTTAAGGATCTTAGGATAAAGTAATTGAAATGATTTGTTAAATTGCCGATGAGTTAACTTTAACACTTAGGTTCAGCAATCTATGGTCTTGATTTCCGCCTAAAGCCGCGTCAGTTCACACTGAGACGACACGCGACGCGGCGCCGCATTTCAAAGATAGCCATTCAAAATTGAACTTTATTTATATATAAAATATGTTTTATTGCAAGAGCAGCGCCAATTCGAATTTCGAACTCTTCCAATGAAACGTGTATCTTCTTGTGCAGTAAATAAAGTTCAATTTTGAATGGCTATCTTAAAAATTATGGCGTCTTAGTGTGAACTGACGCTTAGCCTCTTAGGGTTCAAGCGGAAAGTAAGACCATAGATAGCAATGAGTGATAGTCTGGTTTGTTATCTTTGGCAATGCTGCATTACATAAGCAACTTGTTGAGCGCTTCTTGGCGCAGCACTAGATATGCGAGCGCCGCCACGCCGCCGCGCCGCCAGTCACCACCTCTCCCTCTCTCCTCTCCTCTTTCTCTGTCTCACCCGGAACACGCCGTAGACGAGCGCGGTACCGACGAGCACGTGCAGCATGGCGGCCGCCGCCAGCGCCGCGAACACCACGCGCCGCGCCTCCGCCACGTGCGGCAGCAGCGCTGCGCTCCCGTACACCAGCACCGTAAGCGACGAGAACACCTGCGAGTGTCACGAGGTTCTCTCATTGACGGACTGACACTACAGAAGCAAGTAAGTGGACTAATACCCATATAATAACTCCCCACACCGATCTCGGTGACGGTGGCCGGTTTCATTGAAACCAAGCCAATTACGCAGGGGTAATTTTATAGTGCCCAAGTGTGTGAGCAGTATACAAGAGCACTCTCTCTTCCTTTACTCTGATAATCCAGTGGGACGGATAACCGACACGACTGACGAGTTCAGGCGCAGGACCGACTTTTTACATGCCCATCCGACGCATGGATCATCTTTCTTGTCAGACAATCAGGTGATCAGCCTGCATTGTCCTAACCAAACTTGGAAACAACATTTTTTTGTTGTTCCAATGCGGGAATCGAACCCACGACCTCCGAGTCGAGAGCCGATGCTTTAACCACTAGGCCACGGATGCTGTTAAATATACATAAACCATACCCGAAGGCATTTTTGCGACAGGCACCTTCGAACCCCACAGTAGGACAGGCCGAAGAAACGTTATGCGGCTGGCGGCTGCCTATAGTCAATGAGCGTTAAGTTTGAAGTGATTCATCAGCGCTAATGTCTAAATTGATCAATGACGCGTCCGTACAGATTGAATGACTTATATTTGGTAAATATGAACACTGGCTTAGCCTAGGCTTAGCCTATTGGTCAATTGGGTGTTTCGTGTCGCCCACTTTGGGAAAGACTGTACTAGACAGAGACTATAGAAGTATAGAGTATTAACTCAACAGAATACAGAACATCCAGAAGCCGTCAACACGCTTGAAAGTGAAGCCGTCACAACCACTCCAAATTGGAATGGTTATCCACACATAATATGTTGCCACAGAATAACGGAATATTTTACCCAACTTTTTTTCAATTAATTTTTATTAAATACCTAATTGTCGTAATATAACAACGCGATTTGTTTTGTAAGTGTAAATAATAAAAATTTAAAGTGCGGGCGGGGCGGTTTTTCGCCATGGTTTTGGACACAGTGCGCTGCATACAAATGTGATCGAACACTCATTCTGCATGTTTTGAATTCTGTGATTAACTCCTATCCCCTTGTTTTTATTAATATAATTATTTAAATATTTATGCAATCCAGCAAGGCAGCAACATTGATTAGCGTATTCCAACGAAATAAATAAATATTTTTATAATAAGAATATTTAAATAGTCTCTTTTTTTTTTTTTTATGAAATAAGGGGGCAAACGAGCAAACGGGTCACCTGATGGAAAGCAACTTCCGTCGCCCATGGACACTCGCAGCATCAGAAGAGCTGCAAGTGCGTTGCCGACCTTTTAAGAGGGAATAGGGTAATAGGGGAGGGTAGGGAAGGGAATAGGGTAGGGGATAGGGCCTCCGGTGAACTCACTCACTCGGCGAAACACAGCGCAAACGCTGTTTCACGCCGGTCTCTATCAGAGATATATAATATTAAAAAGAGGGTCTCTATACTTTATACACTTAACACTATTGACTATAATAATAGAGCCAAACAAGTTTCTTTTATTTAATTAAATAAATAATCTACGAAATGCAATAGACGTTCTTCAGGAGATTCATGACGGTAAAACATGTTTACAATTCTCTACAAACTACGATAAATAGTAAATATTGTAAAATAATTGCACAATCACTTACAAGATTCAAGATAGATATGATTTTGGAGCCAACGTCCAAGCTTATGCAGAAGCAGCAGGTAGCGAGCGGAAGACACATTGGTGCAATGTTGACAACAAAGTACACTGAAGACTGGACACTCGTGTAATACAACAAAGTTAATTGTATTGTGGGCAGTGAGGTAATGACGGTTATCGTGATTTAATCGCAGTTATCGCCGATAAAATACCAACAAAGTGGTTAGAATACGTTCAAAGAACTTTATCTAGTATCTACACTATTCTAGCTAAAGATAGTCTCTCGATTATCTTGTTACTGTTGCATTGTTGTACTTAATATTAGTATTTTGTGTTGTAAATGTAGGTAGGTACTATATTGTAACTATATGTCACCGTAAAATTGTAAAAACCCTCTTTTTAATATTATACATCCGTAAAATTGCAAAAAAAACTGTTACATACATACATATAATCACGCCTTTTTCCCGTAGGGGTAGGCAGGACCGCCTCATTCCCATAGGGGTAGGCAGAGACCACTTCTTTCCACTTGATACGATCCTTAAATACTTCTTTCGCTTCGTCCATTTTCATTCTTACCATTCATTCCTCCTCTTACATTCAACGTAGCCAAGCGTCTCTCCATGGTCCGCTTTTCGCGTAGACAGAGAAAAGCCGTAGATAGTTTTCTCTGTCTACGGCTTTTCGCCTCCGCGAGAAACGAGACGTGATGGGTGGCGAACCACATCGCCGCCATTTTGGATAATTAAATTATTTTTGGTTATCCATTGCGTTTCCACGGATTGGTCGAGAAGGTAGGAATAGGGAAAGGGAAGATAGGTGGTGTGGAAAGGAAGATTGGTAAGTTAGAGTGGGAAATAGGGAATGTAGGATATTACCGCCCAGGAGGGCAAGGGATAGGACAGTAATAGCTAGGGAAGCCGGGGTCGCATACCCGTATACTATACCACAACTACCGGACAGGTAAGTTGGGAAGAGTATCCCATGATGATGTTTAGAGATCATAGATATATAATATTAAAAAGAGGTAGATATGTTATAAACGCGGAAAATTAAGACTCGAATTGGCCTGAGTCGGGCCAATTTTGGTTATTTATATTATTGTGCTCCGCGAGTTAGCGTGTTTTGTGTTACTATGCGACGTTGACACATTGACACGCGTCCCATGTCAATGTGTGTCATGGCACAGAAATATTGTCAGTTTTGTAAGGATATAACGTAGGTATATATGCATAGATATATAATATTAAAAAGAGGTAGATATGTTATAAACGCTTAAAAATGAAGACTCGAATTGGACCGAGTCGGGTCAATTTTGGTCAGTGTGCTCCGCGAGTAAGGCTGGGACTATACGGCACCGGAATCCGTTGCTCCGGGGGAAAATCAATTCCGGTACCAATCCGTCTGTCAAACAATCGTATGAATTTTTCCTGCGTCGACTACATTGCCGCCGGGTCGGGCCGGGACGGAAATTTCCCCGTAAGCAACCGTCGGACGTCCTGGTTCTCGCCGGGCACCCGGTCGGAATTTATTCAGCGAAAGGGGTGGAGCTTATCAACATTGTATGCAGTTGTATGGCGCTGACTACATAGCGACGGAATTACGGCGAATTTGACGTGTGGCGACTGGCGCCGGCGCCATTGTGTGATGTGTCAACAAAACTCAAAATAATGCAGTGCCCAATGGTCGATTCAGAATCAGAAAGAATAATATATTGTTGTGCAGAATTTTGAATGCTTGTGGAACACAAGTCTACAGTATATATCTAAAAGTCTTTGCTGCAATACTCATAACTCATAACAAGAACTTGAAAGATTCCTCTTGACCAGTTTGTGAAGAGCAAAGAGATTGGAACAATTTATGTGAAGATGAAAAAAATCTAAACGCAAGTACTACAATAATTTTATATTACACATTTACAGGTTATATTAAATTACAGGCAACTATCCTTTAGACTTTAGTTCTCTTATTCAGTTATAATACATATAACTTAAGAGACAGGAATACTTCTGGAGACTAGATATTTTTAACCTGAGCTTCAAACTCTAAAAACTTTATTAGCAACTAAGTAGTTATTGATTGTACTGTAGGTAGGTTCTTGATGGAAATTCATGTTTCACTGTAATTACACACACACACTACTTCTATTACAGTGAAACTAAGTAAGTACATACCTACATCAAAATATATTGACAATTAAGTTGACAAAATTGAACCTACTTAAAACCAAATATAAACTTAAGAGACTAGATACTTTAAAATTTAAAAACACAGTTTGTATAGTACCCAGTATGTACTTATTATAATATAAGGTACATAATATAATTATATTTTCAGTAAATGATATCAAAAAGCGGTGGAACGTCATCAGAGACTATTATAATAAAGAAATATATCAACAGAAAAACGTTGGAACGGGCCAGGCTGCAAAAAAGCGAAAAAAATATGTGTTTGCTTATATTCTACAATTTTACGACCTGTACCTATAAAAACACAGAAAGTAAGTGCTTATAATATTTAAAGGTAGATTAAATTAATAAAATGCTGAAACCAAGCTCTTACCTCAATGTTTATGCACACAGTTACCTTCCAGATATTGTTTCTTACTATTATATTTCTTATAGATTGTGACGTTATCGAATGATGTAATACCTACTTAACTTTCCCTATAATTGTTTTAGTACCAGTGGCAACTACGAAAATACTGAACCATAACCTGCAAGCAATACACTTGTTACCGATGTCAGTAAAGTAACATCTTCATCTTCAACATCAAGCACTGCTCCCAACAAAAACAAAAAAAAACTTCAAACAAACTGAATGCGTTCAAACGCTCTAATAAAAAAGCTGTAGAAAATAAAGCAGATGATTTCATCCAACCTGCACCTGATAGAATATAATATACTATTTTAATATATTGTGATTAGATCTCATATTTTACAGCAAGTTTTACAAAAACTGGTTTGTATTTAGAATAAAACATATTTTTATATAATTATAATATAATTTTAAATGTTAATAAAAATCAGTAGGTAGGTTCTTAATTTATAATAAAATAAATCACCCAGTTGTTAAATAAAGACATTTTATTTAAAAGGCTAATACATAAGTAACTATATTCTTTTTTCTGCAGTAAGTTTTACAAAGACTAATTTGTACTTGTTGTCATATTATATTTAGAATAAAACAATTTTTATATGTAATAAAATATATAATTAAATAAAGATTTATGTGATTTGTGCCTTTTTTTTATCCAACCAAGAGTATGTTGGGACATGACAGAGCGAAACTACCTATAAGGGTTCCTTCCTTGTGGTGTATTATGGAATCCTAAAAATAAAAAAAATCCAAGTAATCTAATATCTCTCTGCGAGATTCTGGAGTTGAGACGCCACACAGTGACAAGTCACAACGCAGTAGGGATGGGCGTTGAATGAACGAACTGTTTTATTAAACTGTTTATTTGTCATGAACGGGTAAACTAGTTTAGCGTCTACTGATAAACTAGTCTATGCGTGAACGGTTGCCGGAATATGCCGGAACGGTGCGTGCGACAGAGACCGTTTCTTCGCGACGCGACGACACGATCGACGGACGGGCGCGGGGCACGACGACTCGGCACGAGCAATACGTCTATCTCTGTTCTTTACAACCGACGACGTGCTCTAATCTATGTAATAATTACATTCATTGAGTGGGCGGTGTTTTAATATAAAAACCCCCCGACACAAAAAATAAACTCTTAAAAATTATAAATAATATTTTAAAACTATTATAATTATATTATCACATAATATTATGTAAGTTGAAATAATTTTAGCTTATATACATACTTCCAACATCATTGAAGTAACATGATACCAAATTTCGAATCGATAGGACATGTGGACGATAGTCATCTGACTATCGTCCACATGTCCTATCGATTCTCTCTCGGGGATCTCCCCTCATCAAATAATAAAGAAAAGATGATTTTCAAACGGCTAATCATCAACTAATAAGGAAAAAATTATTTTCAAACGGCTAATCAGGTCAAGGTTACCTTACCATGTTCTTTAAATAACGTTGAAGTAACACGGTACCAAATTTCGAATCGATTGGACATACGAAAGTTAGTAAGATCCCCTCATCAAGTAGAAAAGAGCTGATCATCTTCAAACGGCTGATCAGGTCATGGTTACCTTACCATGTTCTTTGAATATCGTTGATGTAACACGGTACCAAATTTTGAATAGATCGGACATTGGAAAGTTAGTCAGATCCCCTCATCAACTAGAAAAGAGCTGATCATCTTCAAACGGCTATCTTCCCACCACCAGTTTTCTCATCGAATGAAGCTACGAACACTCTCGATTAAGTCATTAATATTCTCTTTCAGTGCGCTTTCATTTGAGACCCCACTCGAGTATATTTGCACATTCGGTTATTCTTCCCCGCTTTCACCCCCAACAACTTTTAAACGGCTCAACCGATTTTCATCAATCATGTCTAAGAATACTCGCATGTAAGTCACCTTTAATACAAAAAAAACTAAATCGAAATCGCGTCATCCGTTCGGGAGCTATGATGCCACAGACAGACAGACAGACACACACACAGACAGACAGACAGACACGTCAAACTTATAACACCCCTCTTTTTGCGTCGGGGGTTAAAAATGAACTTTAAAGTAAGCTAACAATTTCCACCGCTCACAGATTAAACCGTCTCGTCGTTCGTCGTCATCACTAGTCGCGTCGATCAACAAGTTTGTCAAAACAGTTAATGCAAAAAGTCGTTCATTCAACAAAACTACTTTGTTTGTCATAGTTTATTGCTCAGTTCAGTATTCGTCGAACACGTAAACTAGTCGAAAAAAAAAACTGTTTTTTCAACTAGTTTACGATGAACGATAAACGGTCTCGTTTCGTTGATCGAAAAAGCGTCGACGACCCACCACTACAACGCAGTGTTGTGGCTTTACCCTATATATTAATTTATACTACCTACGTAATATTATGGAATTGACCGATATTCGATAATATTCAAAAAATGTATCTTCATGGAATCTTATTTTGGGGTAAACAGGTTTATTGAAAACTTAGACGGTTTTCAATAAATGAATACACTCAGTAAGCTTTCTTGATTTTGCGTTTGTTGTTTACTGCTACTGCATGATACAAAATAGGCACTTTAAAGGTACCGCGACCATATTAAGAAAAATTTTACAAAAAATTAATTGAAACCTACTTATAACTGTTCCATTTATTGCTTTTTCAATTATTTTATACATCACATAAATTATTGTTCAATAAGAAGGATTTCTTTGACTTGTTACAGACCGTTTAAATTTAAAAAAAAAAAGTGAACAAATTTTTCTAGTATCAATCCCAAGGAATTTGTAAGTATTATATACAACAGGAAAGAGTACTTCAAACTTTATTTTCTTTTAATTCAATCAAAAATGATCTTTACTACTCAGACTTAAAGCTTATCACGTGCGCAATAAAAAAACCGGTCCCGGTGAGATAGCTATAAGTTATCCCTGTGTCTCGTTCTAACAAGTAACCTAGTGTAGCCAGTTTATATCTTTCCTTAAATTTTAGGTTTGGTAGATTTTATGTGCGATATAGTGTATAAGAAAGAAATACTAATAAACTCGGTTAAATATTATGTTATTCATAATCTGAGAGAGAAATGTAAAATAAAAATCACTAGTTATTCAGAACCTACCTACTAACCGATAATTAGAAATTTGTTATTTATTTTTTGATTATTTGCATTTTGGTAGAGTAAAATGGAAGAAATGAAAATAGAATAGTTGCAACACAAAACGCCGTGTATTTCCCTTGGAAGATTCTAAATGTTCGGGTGACAATATGATTTAATAGGTAATGTAGGACATTTATATTATTTTACCCACCTTCATGATATTGTGAAGATGGAACCATTGTATGTTTGTATGTTATTGATAATTTCTGAAACCTAACAGATTTGAAAAATTGTTTCACTGGTAGAAAAAAATCTTAATCCCTGAGTGCTTATTATGTGCGCATAGTTACGTGAGAACCTCGCGGGCGGGCGGGCGACATCAGACAGACAGAGTTATAATATTGGTAGGTTTATCTGTATAGGATGACTTATAGTATAATAATAACATTTATGGACACTTCGCACCACATCAATCTTGTTCCGTGGTAAGTTCTCGGAGAACTTGTGTTTAATTTTATAAGCTTTTATTTAGTTTCACCTGCCCCGTTGTCGGTCTGCAATGGATTCTTGCAAGGTAAATTTGTTCCACTTTCCGGTTTCCGATTGAGTTGAAATTTTGCACGAATATGTAAACCGCATGACAATGCAATATTATGATGACGTGGAGCTGATCTGATGATGGAGCTGGAAGGTGGCCACAGGAATTCCAAAATAAAACCACAGTCCCATCGAATTTGGGCTCGTTTAGTTCGTCTTGACAAGTACTTTGATACTATATGGTAACCAGGATCTAATGATGGAACTGGAAGGTGGCCATAGGAACTCCGTAATTAAACGACGCAACCCCATCAAGTTTTGTCTCGTTTAATTCGTCTTGACGAGTACTTTGATACTATATGGTAACCAGGGAGCTAGAATATGGCCATAGGAACTCTGTAATTAAACGACGATGGGGTTCCATCGAGTTTGGGCTCGTATGATTCGTCTTGACGAGTATCTTGGTTGGCGTGAATATGCAATCAAATGAAAGGGCTTGCTGTGAATAACTCGAAAATCCAACATGGCGGAACATCCAAGATAGCCGCCAAGTCATTTTTAATGCACTCCTACAATATGGGTATCAAATGAACGGGCTTGCTGAGAATAACATGAAAATCCAACATGATGGAACATCCAAGATGGCCGGCAAGTTATTTTAATGCACTCCTACAATATGGGTGTCAAATGAACGGGCTTGCTGAGAATAACATGAAAATCCAACATGATGGAACATCCAAGATGGCCGGCAAGTTATTTTAATGCACTCCTACAATATGGGTATCAAATGAACGGGCTTGCTGAGAATAACATGAAAATCCAACATGATGGAACATCCAAGATGGCCGGCAAGTTATTTTAATGCACTCCTACAATATGGGTGTCAAATGAAAGGGATTGCTGAGAAAAACTCGAAAATCCAACATGACGGAACGTCCAAGATGGCCGACAGTCAATTTTAATGTAATCCTACAATATGGGTATCAAATGAAAGGGCTTGCTGAGAATAACTCGAAAATCCAACATGATGGAACATCCCAGATGGCCGACAAGTTATTTTTAATGCACTCCTATAATATGGGTATCAAATGAAAGGGATTGCTGAGAAAAACCCAAAAATCGAACATGATGGAACATCCAAGATGGCCGACAGTCAATTTGAATGCAATCCTACAATATGGGTATCAAATGAAAGGGCTTGCTGAGAATAACATGAAAATCTAACATGATGGAACATCCAAGATGGCCGGCAAGTTATTTTTAATGCACTCCTACAATATGGGTATCAAATGAAAGGGATTGCTGAAAAAAACTCGAAAATCCACATGACGAAACGTCCAAGATGGCCGACAGTCAATTTTAATGTAATCCTACAATATGGGTATCAAATGAACGGGCTTGCTGAGAATAACATGAAAATCCAACATGATGGAACATCCAAGATGGCCGGCAAGTTATTTTAATGCACTCCTACAATATGGGTGTCAAATGAAAGGGATTGCTGAGAAAAACTCGAAAATCCAACATGACGGAACGTCCAAGATGGCCGACAGTCAATTTTAATGTAATCCTACAATATGGGTATCAAATGAAAGGGCTTGCTGAGAATAACTCGAAAATCCAACATGATGGAACATCCCAGATGGCCGACAAGTTATTTTTAATGCACTCCTATAATATGGGTATCAAATGAAAGGGATTGCTGAGAAAAACCCAAAAATCCAACATGATGGAACATCCAAGATGGCCGACAGTCAATTTGAATGCAATCCTACAATATGGGTATCAAATGAAAGGGCTTGCTGAGAATAACTCGAAAATCCAACATGGCGGAACACCCAATATGGCCGACACGTTATTTTTAATGCACTCGTACAATATGGGTATCAAATGAAAGTATGGTGTGTTGGGGTTTTTTGAGGTCCTTACTGAGTAGAGTAAAATCTCTAGGAGGTCTCCTGAAGAGCTTGACTATACTAAATTAACCGGCAAACGACCTTGCAATAATGATGCGTTAAATGAGATCAACAGACTGAGAAACCTATCTAGCGATAACTTAAAAGTAACAAATAAATTAAAAGTAAAAAAAAAAACTTTTTTAAAAAACAATATTTTATTTGAATGCGCTAAAAAGAATAAAATATTTTTTCCTTTAAAACTTTTACTATCAACTTACAACGTAATAACACAATTTATATGATATAAAAGCTGTTTGACAAATTGTTTGATTCTCGACAATCAAACAATTTGTTTGATTCTCGACAAGCTTTTATAACATATAAATTGTGTAATTACGTTATAAGTTGATAGTAAAAGTTTTAAAATAAAAAATGGCGGAATTCGAAATAGCGACCGGCTTGATTGCCAACATGCTCAACCACTAAGCCAATGAGGTCGTCAAACTTTTAATTAGTGCAAAATATACTTTACCACGTGGTAGTGCTCATGATTACAAACTTTCCCAAATGAACTTTTTTATTTAATCCACCTCAACTTAACATTGGGTAGCGAATTAAATAATAATAAAAAACAACGGGTTGCACTTCGGGAGTGCCGGTAGAAGTGAAAAATTTCAAAAGTGGGGCCATTTAACTAGACACTTTTCTCCTTAGTGTTTTCACTATACGTCAAATTTCAAAATGGCCCCAAAATTTTCAAAAGTGGGGCCATTTAACTGGAGACACTTTTTTCTTCATAGTGTTTTCACCATACGTAAAATTTCAAAATGGCCCCAAAAATCTCAAAAGTGGGGCCATTTAACTGGAGATACTTCTGTTCTCCATGGTGTTCACCATACGTAAAAATTCAAAACGGCCCCAAAAATCTCAAAAGTGGGGCCATTTAACTGGAGACACTTCTGCTCTCCATGGTGTTTTCACCATACGTCAAATTTCAAAATGGCCCCAAAAATCTCAAAAGTGGGGCCATTTAACTGGAGACACTTCTGCTCTCCATGGTGTTTTCACCATACGTCAAATTTCAAAATGGCCCCAAAAATCTCAAAAGTGGGGCCATTTAACTGTAGACACTTCTTTTCTCTTAGATACTGATTCCACCGTACGTCAACTTTCAAAATGGCCCCAAAAATCTCAAAAGTCGAGCCATTTAACTGGAGACAATTTTCGTGGGGGGACAATTGGAGGTAAAGGCCAATGTAAGGGTAAATGTGATAGGGATGATTGGCGGTCAAGGTCAAGGCCAAAGGTCAATAGTTAGGGTCACAAGTAAATACGAACTAAAATAGTTTCATGCTCGCGTAAACCAAGACAGCAAACAATTGCAAGTTGCATTTTATGACTTTTCAATCAGATTCACGTGTCCTGCTCGAGTTTAACAGTTTTTACCCATTCCAAGAAAAATGCACAGTGCCGCTAAAGAAATTTTCACTTATAATAAATGCTCTAAAAAGTTTATTTGGGTAAGATGTTTGTTATCATGAGCATTATCACGTGGTAAAGTGTTTTACACTAGTTAAAAGTCACTCTATAATATACGTTTCAGCAACTTGTATTATCATTTATGACGTATTATTATTTTTAAACAAAATATTAAACCGACTTCCAAAGTAAAAATACACAAAAAAGTATGAAATAAAACTTATTTTCTAAATAATTCCCCTTTTAAATTTGGCTATTTCTCTACTTAATCTTCTTAATTTTGAAGTCGATACCAGCCCAAACGATATTCGACAATATTTTATAGAACTCACGTTCATATTTGCCGGTACCGTGGTGGTGGCTTAAAGTTCATATTAAGAAGATTAGGTAGAGAAATACCCAAATTTAAAAGGGAAATTATTTAGAAAATAAGTTTTATTTCATACTTTTTTGTGTATTTTTACTTTGGAAGTCGGTTTAATTTTTTGTTTAAAAATAATAATTTCACCCGTTTTAGTTATATATTTTGTTAAGTTGTTATTAATACGTCTTAAGAACGTCTAAAATAAACGATCGAATGTATAATTGAATACGCGCCAAGCTTCCGTTAGGTATTGTTGTTAAGGTGATGATGATGATTACTGTAAGTTACAAAGTGGCATATGCTTGCAGTTCTTTAAACAATGCTGAAATTTCCAAACGCGTATATTTAAAGACTGAGGAGTTCTGTTCAGTGCTTTTGGATCTAGGGTATACCCTAGATACAAAAATAAGATGTTGAAACCAACCGAGGCATATGCTTGCAGTTATTTAAACAATGCCGAAATTTCCAAATGGATATCTTTAAAGACTGAGGAGTTCTGTTCAGTGCTTTTGGATCCAGGGTATACCTTGGTACAATATCTTATTTTTTTGTAGCATATGCTTGTGTTACTTCAGTAAAAGTCAAAATCACTATATGTGACGATATAAATTTCGAGGAGTTCCCTCGATTCCTCATGGATCGCATTATCCGGTTTCCACCTTAGTGACTAAATGACCAATTTCGAATTAAACCCTTTACAACAACAAATGAATTTTTCAAATAGGTCCATAAACAGCAGAGTAATGTTCAAAGATCTCCGTGTTAGTGTAAAATACTATGAGAAGTACCTTTTATATCATCATAATGTGATGATGTATGGTGTGATAGTGGTGGTGATGATGATGTTTACTCTAATTGACAGGGTGGCATATGCTTGCAGCTTGCAGTTCTTTAAACAACGCCGAAATCCCCAAACATGTATCTATAATGAGTCAGGAGTTCTGTTCTATACTTCTGGATCCAGGGTATACCTTGGAGCAAAATATTACTTTTTGATAGCATGTGCTTGGACTTCTTTATAAAAAGTTGAAATCACCATATGTTTCCAAACTTCAACTAATTTGTCCCCAAATTAAAAATATTGTTGTCACCCTTGTTAAAAAGAGACGGAGCGGTTTGTATTGTATCTCCCTCTCGGCACAGATTTGATGCCGAGAGCTCTTTCCAGTTGTATATAATACTTACAAATTCCTTGATCAATCCTTACGCATTCCGGCGGCCGGAATCCGGCTATGTATAGTCGATGGGGTACCGGGAACTAAATTTTCCCGGAGCAACGGATTCCGGTGCCGTATAGTCCCAGCCTAATAGCGTGTTTTGTGTTACTATGCGACGTTGACACATTGATACGCGTCCCATATCAATGTGTGACGCGGCACAAAAATTTTGTCAGTTTTGGAAGGGTATAACGTATCCTTAGTTATCACTGTATATATGTAATAATTAATCAAAGTTAGAGATATATAGGTAATATGTCGACAGATTGTCAAATAAAAAATTCTTCTTACAATTTTACACTTTATTTTTCGTTATATTGTAGGTAATATTTACCGTGCCGTGATTTGTTTGCTTTTTCATAATAAGTAATTAATAATAATAAAAAAACACTTAATTAAATTATAACTTATTCATGTTGTATCATAGACCATAGATATTATATTATATAGTTATCACTGTGTTGTATATTTAGGAAGTCACTCCTATATATAAGAAATTTTTATTTGACAATCTGTCGACACATTATAATATCTCTAGTAATATTACAATGTAACAGTTTTTTTGCAATTTTACGGTGACATATAGGCAAGTACATATTGTATACTTATAGGTACCTAAAAGAGATTCTGTTGCAGTTATAATATTAGTCACTCCTAAATATACAACACAGTGATAACTATATAATATAATATCTATGGTCTATGATACAACATGAATAAATTATAATTTAATTAAGTGTTATTGCAGTGCAACTATTGCAACTTGCAATAAATAAGCTTGCGTTTACACGATCGTTTTTAGATCACGTTTGAGGTCTTTGACGACTAATTTATTATTTCTATTTTCTGTGAATAAAATTAAAAAGGAAAAGTAAAATCATTGAAACATTTTAAATAATAAGAACTACTTTCAAATAAAAAGACATTTGAAAAAAAATCCTTGATTGGTAGGTGAAAAAACAAAATTAGGAAACAAGAAAACGAATTTCACTAAAATGTATAAACATTGCAGTGGTATATAGGTATATCTTTTAAGTACACAATGAACGATAAAAGTGTACTATAAAAAACAGACTGTTCTCATCGAAACTATATAATTATAATAAGTTATATTCAAACGCCTGTACATTTTTAAAAGCCAAGGAAAATGTAGAGTTGCTGCTAACAATTTAAATCCGCCGCTTGAATTGTCGACTGCCATAATATTTCAAATAGGCTTGACTCCTTAGAGCTACGTAGGGATGTAGCATCGCTCTGCATCCTCTATCGGTTATATTACGAGGAGTGCTCCGAGGAATTGTTCGGAACATCTCTGTCTAACATACCTAAAATACAGTATGAAGTATTTAGCTATCATAGTATTAAGTTACAAATTATATTTGTGTTATATTATTATATTTTTATATAGTTACCTATCATGTAGGTTGGTTTTAAATATCAATTACATTCCATATTATGTCTTGTATCAATGCATGTTTAACTATAAATTTATCGTTATAAAAGTAGAATATAATAGATACCTACTCAATGTCTTAATACCTATAAATATTTTTATTTTGATAATCGATATGCAACAACCTCACCCTGTCTCCCATCAGTCATCGCTCATCGTCATCACCCAAAGTTTCGCCGCACTGGTAGAAAATACCACAGCCCATAAGGCATTAAGTCCGCCTCTGTAGTCTGCACTATCCTGTGTGCGTAAAGTGTAATAAATAAATATATGAAAGTGTGCTGAGTACAAATGTATTAATTCAAGGTTATCTAATATATCATAGCAAGATAACTGATAAGATAAGAAATAACCGAGACTTCAACATTAACGTTCGGTTTAGTAAAATTGAAGTCTGTAGCACTAAGCAGCTTCCATCATTCTAATTTATGAAAATTATGACTAATTATTTACATAGTTTCCATATTATGTACTTTTTTACTTAATAGAAAATGATAACGATCAGTTATCATTTTATGTATTTTTTAAGGAATATAAAAATATTATGGTGGTTTATTTAACGATATATAAGATATCGGTTCACATATTTTATTGTGTAAATTATGATTCTTATACAATACCTGTTATATTGTCAACATAAATAGTTTATACACTATGATATCATCGACGGTATTTTCTTCGCAAATCGACCGTCATATCAGTGATAGCATAGACTTGATTACAGGAGGACGTTAATGTTATAATATATTCTGAGACTATGTAAATTGTTAACCACCAAACCAGGAACCATGGGTGTACCGATGGTGAATAGGTGTTGCTTCTGCGCCACGCTACAGACGGGGACCTTGATCATTGGTTACTTATATACGGTATATATGTATGTATATAGCTTTGTATGTGTATTGTGTGTGTGTGTGGGTTCCTCTCGCTATTTGTTTTGTTTGGATTTATGTTTGATGTTTTAGTTAAAAGGATCATATGACTTTCTGAATGTTATTTGCGTGTGGAGAGTGAGACGTGACCCATATGGGACACTTGGTACACTCAATTTACAGATACTGTATGGGCAATATCTAGTTTTACAGTGGCCATTTCCAAGTGAGCAAAACCGCCTTATCTGACACTTATTTTAAAAATGGTGGACAATTAATTTTAATCTTATTCTAATTCAATGTAACTTTAGGTATAAACGTCATTTTTGAAAACAAAGAGTACCTTATCTTTTACAAAGTGAAATGATCGGATACCAATTAGAATTTATAACATCATATAAAACCGAATTAGCGAATAATTCGGCAGTTTTATTCTGTGGCCTAAATACAACTCGTGTGTACACTTGAATTGTTAAATATGTCAAGGTCACGGGGCGCGGGCGTGCAGACCGAGATGGCTCATAAATAGCGCGCTGTATTTTTTTACGGTGACGTCACGCGCGTTGATGTCACTACTCACATTTCGCGAACGCCAGCGATTAAAATGAAAATGAAAATGAAAATTTTTATTTCCGATTAAACCTAAAAAGCTATTTTCGGAAAGTCAACAAAAAAGGCTACCACCGGTTCAACCCTAACCCGCCGAGAAGAACCGGCGTAAAAAACTCGCACGGGCCCATCTTTTAGCAAAAATCTTCTCTTTTAGAAAATTGTTCTTTTAAAAGAAATATAGGTATATTTTACATTGTAAACTTAAATCTATGTTAAATATAACAAAAGTCAGTACACAAGTACATAGAGACAGCCTTGCAGGGTTGCATCTTATTCCCAAGGTGTGCAATCGTTAACAAAATCATTTACTTTATAATAAGCTTTAGCACACAAACGTTCTTTGACTACTTTTTTAAATTTATTAATAGAAAGGTTTTGAACGTTTTCTGGGATCCTATTGTATAGGCGTATACATTGGCCCTTAAAAGATTTACTTATTTTACTAAGTCTTATCACTGGTACATCTAGCTTATTCTTATTTCTAGTGTTTATACAATGACTATCACTTTTCTTCTTGAAATTGCTTAAGTTTTTTCTAACGTATAACAAATTATCCAAAATATACTGAGAGGCGACTGTCAGTATGCCTATTTCTTTAAACTTTTCTCTCAGAGATTCAATATTTACATTTTATAAATAGCACGAATAGCTCGCTTCTGCAGCACAAATATTGAATTTATGTCGGCAGCATTTCCCCATAAAAGTATGCCATAAGACATTCTACTATGAAAATAGCTGAAATAGACCAGGCGCGCCGTTTCTTCATCTGACATTTCTCTAATTTTTCTGACTGCATATGCTGCAGAACTGAGTCTATTCGCTAAGTTAGCAATATGAGGACCCCACTGTAATTTACAATCTAGTGTAATACCTAGGAATACAGTGGAGTCTACCATGTTCATTCTCTCATCATTGTGTAGTAAATTGGTTTGTACTTGCCTAACATTTGGCAAGCTAAATTTTAAACATTTTGTTTTATTTGCATTTAAAAGTAAATTATTAACACTAAACCAGTTAACTATACTTGAGAGAGCACTGTTTACCTCGTCGTAATTTAATTGTTGTCGCTTCACTTTAAATATAAGTGAAGTATCATCAGCAAAAAGTACTATCTCATGCCTATCTTGAACTAGATAAGGCAAGTCATTTATGTAGATGAGAAAAAGAAATGGACCTAAAATAGATCCCTGTGGGACACCTAATTCTATTTTAGTCCCAGTAGACCTTTTACTATTAATCTCTATCCTTTGAGTCCTATTGTAAAGATAAGAACTCAAAAGATTAAGAGCTGAGTACCTTATGCCATAGTGGTGTAGTTTTCTGACTAGTGTAGCATGGTCTACACAATCAAATGCTTTGGAAAGGTCGCAAAAAAATTCTAATGCATCCTGCGCCTCCTCCCAAGCCTCGAATATACTACAGAGAAGCTTGATGCCTGCATCTGTAGTAGACCGACCTTTAGTAAAACCGAATTGTGTAGTATGCAATAAATTATTTGTATTAAAGTGTACTGTTAATTGAACTAGAATATTTTTTTCAAATATTTTACTAAATGTCGGTAGTATCGATATCGGTCTATAATTTGCTGGGTCAGACTTATTTCCAGCCTTGAAAAGAGGCATAACCTTACTGTGCTTCATTAAGTCAGGAAAAACACCACTTTTTATACAATTGTTAAATATTATGGCTAGGTAAGTAGCTACAATGTCAATTATTGATTTGATAATTCTGGTAGACATACCCCAGAGATCGGTAGTATTTTTGATATTTAACAATTTAAATGTATTAATAATATCTTTGGAATCAATTTCTCTAAATTTAAAATTGACATTACATTCCTTGACGTTATCTCTAAGTATCTTTTCAGCAGCTGCAGGTGAAGAATTTAGGCATTTTGTAGTTGAGACCGGAATGTCAGCAAAATACTTTTCAAAGACTGTCGCAACTTCAAAGTCTGAAGTAATCTTCTTATTATTAACACAAATTTCGAAGTCAGAGCTACGACAGGCGACTTTTCCAGTCTCACTAGCAATTATTTTCCAAGTGGTTTTTATTCTGTTGTTATAATTTCTGATTCTATCTTTAATATTAAGAGCTTTTGCTACTTTACATACATTTCTAAAAATTTTAGAATATTTTTTTATATATGTTTTAAATCTCTGTGTTATTTATCGATTTTTCGTTATATAATTCATATTTGCCTACTTTTTTTAATTCCCGCAGTTGCCCAGTCATTAAAATTTCTTTTATTACTGTGATAATTATGATAAGAACTAATGTTGCTACAATTCTATCTAATGTTGCTACAATACGGCACTCGGAGATAAACGACACATATTCGGAGTTCGGTTCGGACTCTTGTGTTATAAAAATCAGCTTACTCTAATTCAAGCTATAAATCGGTGAACCGTTGAACCGGTGGAGCTGTTTCTGTTGACTTTTCGAAATAAAAATTTACATTTTTCTTTTCCATCTAGAAGTCTCTACTCTCTACCACCTATGGGTACATGCCTAGCTGTATCCTTGTAATTGTGATTAAGCAGTTTTAGTACTTGTACTATTATTTATTTTGTGGGTTTAGGTAGTGGGGTCCGTAGACTTATAATTTCTTCAAATTTGACTGGCGCCGCGCTGGTCGTACCTACTAAAAAATTATGGGGGAAGCTCTGCGTTAAATAAATTATGGGGTAGGCCTATACGTTGAGCCTTTGGTTGAATAAATAACCTATTTCAGATATGGGCGCTCCTGGAGCTGACGTGCTACTGCCTGCTGGTGACGCTGGCGCCCCTGGGCCGCGGCGGCGCCGTCTCCGGGCACAAGTACGCGCTGTACGTCACGGCGGCCGCCGTCAGCGGCACCCACCTGCTGTGCTCGGTGTTGCTCGTCGTGGCCGCCCACAGAGTACGTCACGTGTGGAGACTGCAGGGGAACTACACACTACATAGCCGACTGTAGCTCGTTTGGGTCAAATCATAACAGGGTTGAGACAAATTATCATTACATAAGATATATCTACACTAATATTATAAAGAGGAAAACTTTGTTTGTATGTTTGTTTGTTTGTTTGTTTGTTTGTAATGAATAAGCTCAAAAAGTACTGGACCGATTTCAAAAATTCTTTCACCATTCGAAAGCTACATTATCCACGAGTAACATAGGCTAAATTTTATTTTGGAAAAAAATAGGGTTCCGTAAGATATTTGGGTTTTTCGGACACAGGGTGTAAAAAATCAACCAGAAAAGTTACTTATTTTGCGTACGCTGCCTAAACTATAAAAAGATAGAACCATATAATGTTCTAATTAATTGTAGATCTTATAAATATCTACAAAAAAGTCCGCGACACACTATACCTATCTATGTCGAGTAAGGCTCAACAACCATTTTTTTATTTAGAAATCTTGAATTTTTTTGGTACTACATTTAAACGCGTTTATTTTACTCATGCTATTAATCCTTATCAAAATAAATTATTTCATCACTAAGTACAGTTTATGTAGATAATATTTGGTCTTTGAATGATTAAAATTGGACGTTTGGTTTTGAAGTTATGGCGAAATTAAAATATTACGATTTCTGCTGCACGGCCCGTTGCGAAGTGCGCGACATTCTGTAGTATTAGTATCAGTATTGTACCCGTGCGAAGCCGGGGCGGGTCGCTAGTAATATTATAAATGTGAAACTTTGTGAGGATGGATGGTTGTTTGTTACTCTTTCATGCAAAAACTACAGACCGGATTTTGATGAAATTTAGCATGGTAGTAATTTAGAGCTTAGCCTCTGGATTTAAGCTCTGTTTATCCTGAAAAGTGTACCTTTTATAAAAGTGTACATTTTCAGTTTTCAGCAATAAATAGAGTGATTCAAGAGGAAGGTTAATATTATGTTTAACGTATTACACCCACGCGAAGCCGGGGCGGGTCGCCAGTTGTACTATAATATGTAGGTAGGTAGATACGTTTAGTAGATAGGTACAAAAAAGTATTTCTAGGTAATTGAAAGACATAGGTAAGCCCGAGGTGTTCGCTACACCTCTACCATGGAATGGTCTCTAGTCTCTACTGAGTTACCGACCATCTAATAAAGAGCTAGTCGTTTAAAACCATGTTTTTATCAACGTTAGAATTTTTTTCAGGTGACAATTTACCATCAATGTACTTAGGCACAGTATGACGATTATCTCAATTGCTTACGGGAACCAACGTTTTTCATACATATAGCCGAGCGCCAGTAGCAAAATGGTTTTACTTGACATTTCTCATATTATTTTGGTGAGGTATACCCAAATTATAACCGACCTTTGAAAATATGAAATAAATAACGAATATGTAACTGAAGATGAAGAAACTGACTTAGGACGCGGACGTAGGTAGTAGGTACAGTAGCGAATATAAGTTCTCATAATAATTAAAGTTAAATGTGACGAATGAACTCTGCGACAACTTCATTTGAATAAACTGCAATAAAATTAGTAGAGCAAGTTGGTGATAATTTGTATTAAAATGTGTTTAAGTACAGTTCACATTTACATGAACTGTTTTTTTTAACGCACTTAAGTACCTACGTAGGTAGCTAATAATAATTGTAGATCACTATAGCAAGGAAAATAAATTTGAACAGTGCAATAAATTGTGCGCTGCCGTTCATTTTACATTCACCTCAGATGACCTTTCTTGTCACGAGGCATGATGCAAAATTCGGCCATCGAGTTTGTACGTGCAAGTTTTCGACAATGAGCCTACATAATATCCACGTTATTCGAATTCATATGTATCTACTTACCAATGTACTATATTTTCAGAAACTTGCGTCGCTGACCCTACCCTGGACAATTGTAACTGGGATCCTGACGGCAATATTCTTCGTCATGTGCCTCACTGGGATCAGCCTGATCCTACAGGACTCTGGAGAAATGCTGGAAATAGAGTCCATAGTCATTTGTGTACATCTAGTTAGAGCTTGTAAGTTGTGCAGCGTTTAACAGTAACATTGTGTAATGTGTAGCATTAACTAAGTACAAATTCCTTATATACCACAGGAGTCATGCATTTTCATGCATAAAATGGAATCTGTCGTACCTAATCCATACTACATAATATAATATTATCTTAAATCGTTTAGACTTTAGCATATCTCTTTTTATAGCATATCTCATATCTCTTTATGAAAGAGAGTATGATCGACATACTGATCGTTCCAGGTGTGTCAGTATACTGTATCCTGGTGGTGCACAGCCGCCACAAGCAGATGATGAACGAGGAGGACGAGCGGCGGTTCCAGCGCTCCGGCAGACTCTACCAGCCCGTCAGGACTAGCGATTATAAACTATAAGAATAAATGTGTAACTTGTGTGTGTATTATATGGACGTTAGAAGATAAGTGATAAGGCTAAGCAGCCGGCTTAGTGTGGCCCTGGCAACATATTGTAGCAATAAAAATAAAATAAGAAATAAGTTACTACTGACTACGGAACCCGTGGTCTGGCCGAGTATTAAGTGTTCTGTGGGTCTGACACGCACATGGCCGGTTTTATACGAGTTACGACATACGACTCATGCTCAATTTACAAATATTTTTAAATAGATAGGTACAAATTTTGTCTAGTAGATACCTACCGACTACCGACTACCGAGGCGGTGTGGACTCTCGACTCGCCGGTCTCGCCAAACAATGAGAATCGAGAAACACAATAAAAAGCTTGTAAAACGATCTAAAACTCTACCATAAATATTCTGTGTTCCTAGAAATGTTGACTTTTATTGACGATGGGATCTACGACCTTAGACTAAGAATTATTTTCCTACGAACTTATATTTCTCTATTCTTCCGAAATATATAAGTACTATACTATCTACATACTTACTTATTTATACGGTGCAGACTGCAGTCATACTTACTAAGCCGCGTGGCGCCGCGCCGATGTAAAAAATATTAAGTTATTTAAAATATACCTTCTGTTAATTTACTTCCTTTGTATTAAGAATATTTTTATATTGTTTAAATAAATAAATAAAATAAATAAGAATTTATTTCGGATAATTATAAAATCCATAGTGTTAGTAAATACATAATGCACTTAAAAATCTATATTAGTAATGTTACCTTGTACTATTATCTATTCTGTGGTAATGTTTAGTTAATGATGCTAGTGTATCGAACTGTCTCATTATTACGTGAAGAAAACTCGCTTAGACTGAATGAGCTAGATGAGTGTAATTATTTTATAATGTATAAAAATCAAAAATAAAATCTAAAAAATATTAGTGAAAGAATTTTTTCGATATCTCAAAAACTGAATTTTTTATTAATTTTTAAAGTTGGATGTTTTTAAAATCAGCGCGAGCTTGACCGCTCAACGCGTGACGTCATTTCGCCGGCTCTGACCGCCGCGGTAAGGAACTCGTGCAGTAATTTTGAAGTTTTATTGAAATTTTTGGAATTATGGTGATAAAATAACATATAGATATAATTGTATAACACCTTTATGTATAATACAACGGTTAGCACTCCAGAAAAATACTTTTTTCATGTGCCCAACGACAAAATCTGAGAAAATTAGTTGTGTAAAGTGTTGAAAAAAGTGTTATAGCTACAAAAATCAGTAGACATTTATTGCGAAGAATATTTTAATGTGAGTACTGAGTAGGTACCTAAATAAATACGAAACATCTACCTACATTTTTTTTTGCATTACTAAATGTTTAGTTTATAGAATATGCTCAGAATGAATTCAGTATTTTAGTGACAATGTATTTTAAACAATGGGTTTTACATAGAGAAATAAAACACGAGTCACGCAGATATGTTAGGTACCTACTTAAAAAATATATTTAATCTATTGAATGAAACTTAAAAGATGAAATAAGACAATACAAATAAACTCCCTACCTACTTTTTCCCTCGCTTATAATTACTATGTTTATGGTGTAGTCACTTGTTTGAGATCTCGACAAAAAACTTTATGAACAAAATGTCATAGATTGACTATTATATTTTAGTATTTTTTAACCGACATCCAAAAAAAGGAGGCGGATATACGTTAGGGCTATATATGTATATAGCCCTAACGTATATATATATATATATATATATATATATATATATATATATATATATATATATATATATATATATATATATATATATTTATTTCTCACCTTTTGAACTTTCCCTGAACTGATACAATTATTTTAAGATCAAAATCAGCCAAATCGGTCTAGCCGTTCTCGAGTTTTAGGGGTCATCCATAAATTACGTAAGAAGAATTTAATGATTTTTGACCCCCTACCCCGTCCTTGTCACATTTGTGAGACCCCCTCCCTCCCTAGCGTGACGTCACATTTTACAATTTTACATCTAGAAATAATTATTCAATTAAAACAGCAGTTCCGAAATTTGTTTAATTTGAATTGGTGGGACGGATGACCGACACGACTGTCGAGAGATTAGGCACAGGTCCAACTTTTATATGCCCATCTAACGCATGGATCGTCTTTCTTGCCAGACTCTTATGCCCAGGCTCACGCGATCCCGTGGCCCGCCAAGGGTGGTATGGAGTGGAGTACCGCCGAGTTTTTATTGAGTAGGGGCTGCGCCCATTCACCATCTTTTCGGGTGCAGCAGAGTCTCACATACTCACGGGTAGGACCGCTATCCCCTAGTGGGATGCTGAAATGCATTTTCTCGGCGAAAAAAAAATAGCTTATGTAATAAAAAACAACATTATGATCTCTTAAACATCACTGGGGCTGGGGGGTCTCGACACTGGGGCAATAGCTATCATAATATCATATAGCTATTACTTATGATTACTATATTAACACTTAGATTAAAATAGATTTTGAAATGTGACGTCACGAAAATTAGGACCCCTCCTACCCCCTTGTCACACAATGTCACACTTCGTTGACCCCCTCCCTCCCCCCTAACGTGTGACGTTATTTATGGATGGCCCCTAATTTGAAATTGGCCCTTTTAGACTTTAGTCACTAAAGTGGAAACCTGATGATGGAATCCATGAGGAATCGAGGGAACTCCATCTTTAAGAATTTGGCCAATGTGAAGTAAATTAAGCATATCATACCAAAAAGTAAAATTTTGTGCCAAGGGTATACCCTAGATCCAAAAGCATTGAACAGAACTCAGTCTTTAAAGACACACGTTTGGAAATCGCGTAATAGGTTTTTCAAGTTACTTCAAAAGTTACTATCCGATTTCGCTTAAAATAATTTTCCTAAAGAGTTTTTAGCATGATCTATTAGCATAGAAGCTTACAAGTTTCTATCTTTTATAATTTAGAAATTCTAAGGGAGGGGGGAACAACTTACAAACTACTGGAGGCTGATTACTCGAAAATAGTCGACTTTGTAAAAAAGTAATGTTAAAAGAAACCTTACCTAAATTCTAAAAGACCTATTCAACGATACCCCCACAAACGGGGTAGAATGAAAAAATATTTCATCCCCCCTTCAGAGCTACCACTAAAATATAAAATTATTATTATTTTATTATGCCAAACCTAAGATCTACACACAATCTATAACTGTACCAAATTTCATCCATCAATATTCATAATTACGGAAGTATAACAGACGGACGGACGGAGCGAGCGAAACTATAAGCGTTCCTTGTGTGCCCTAAGTGGAGCCCTAAAAATGGAAAACATTATAATTTTGAAACAAAAAATGAAAACAGACTTCCAAAGTAAAAACGCACAAAAAAGTATGAAAAAAATCTTATTTTCTAAATAATTCCCTTTTTAAATTCGGCAAAATTTTTAATTATTTCTCTCATAGACGTATACTATCTCCAGTTAAATGGTCCCATTTTTGAGATTTTTGGGGCCATTTTGACATTTGAAGTACGGTGAAAACAAGATGGCTAACATTTGAAGTATTGTGAAAACCAAGATGGCGTAACTTTTACTTGATAAAGATTTGTTCTATCAAAATAATGTACTTCATAGCCCATTTTGAGTTTGAAATTTTTGATTTCTCTACTCGATTTTCATAATTTTGAAGTTGGTTGCCAACTTAAATGTGAGTTCTATAAAATATTGTTTTATCAGGATATTGTTTGGGCTGGCACAGACTTCAAAATTAAGAAGATTGAGTAGGGAAATAGTTAAAATTTTAGCCAAATTTAAAAGGAGAATTATTTTTAGAAAATAAAATTTATTTCATACTCTTTTGTGCGTTTTTACATTGAAAGTTGGTATTAATTTTTTGTTTAAATTTAACAATTTTCCCTATTAAGTCATATTTATTATAATAATATATAAAAATGAATCGAAATGAACGAAGGTAAGTTTACAGAGCGCGTGTCAAAAACATACTGTATGCACATTGCATAGTTAGCTAGCTACGCACGGCGATGTGACGTCACAGCCATTACTCGACGGGCGCAATCAGTTTTCGCGCGTTCCCATATTGATTTGCTTATAAAAAAATCAATTTTTGTGATATCAACACAATTTTTTCACAGTTAGTCTTATTATTGCTTCAATTTTTTGTTAGGGCTGAAAAAGGGGAATAAATTTTGATTTACATCTTCCTCTAGGTACATACCTATGTGGTTTTAAAAATAAGTTATTTATTTTTGAGGTATTTTTAAAATTTATTTGATTAATTCTTGTATTTTGTGAGATTGATAAAAATATTTGAAATACTGAGACCTAGTCGCTTAGTAAATAAAATTTGCTTAGTATAATAATACAAGTATTTTGTTTGAGGATAATATTAAAATAATAAAATTGTTCCAAAAATTCCCAGAAATTGAATCATAATCGAAGAACTCATTAGATGCAATTGGAAAGCGTTCGTGTAAACGAAGACGGGTTTATTCATACGTCAGAGACACGAAGTATAGATACCTACCCAGAGATATGCGTATAACGTACGTCAAATTGAGCTCATAGTGCTATCTCGTTTTGTTTCTTTCAAATTGATAGTTTGTCTCGTTCTGACCTTATTGACAATTTCGCTTTTCAGTGCGCGGCCGTGTTATGCTTGTGTAGTGTACTACAGTAATAAAATAATTTAGGCTTTAGCTCTTCATGTCCAAAACAATCTCCAATACTATTTGAAAGTGTTCTAAATATTGCTCTTTATGTTTTAATATATAAATAATCGCCAAAATTCAGAAGGCTGTTGTCGTTTTGGAAGACGAAATCTGTGCTGTTTTGTGGAATACAAAGTAGTTTTTGAGTGAATAACAAATAAATAACCTAAATTGGTAAGTTATTTTAGTTTTAAGCATGTTTATGGCACAACTTTATTCATTCCGTAGGTAGGTACAGATATTATGAGATTTTTAAGGAACTTTTGTACATTTTTTTTCCTATCTGGTACCATTCTGGTACGTACTTACTACTTTAATTAATAAATCAAATAAATTTAGTAGTCATGTAAT
The DNA here is from genome assembly GCA_905404095.1 of Glaucopsyche alexis. NCBI lineage: Eukaryota > Metazoa > Arthropoda > Insecta > Lepidoptera > Lycaenidae > Glaucopsyche > Glaucopsyche alexis. The sequence continues at coordinate 21,660,496 of FR990060.1, read as the reverse complement.
ACGTTATAAACATTTTAGAAGCAGCGAAATTATTATTCACATTTATCCTTCTGAATCTAAATATCTTCTGAAAATCATGATAATAATAGTTTACTTGTGGGCTCACTTTAGGTTCCTCCTTGCCTATTGAGGTCTTGAATAGAGAGGAGATCGAGCTTCGTACCCGTAACCGAAACTGATACTATTGGTTATCCAAAAACAATGAGTGTCAATTTAACTATTGTTCCAGTATTTGGCCATTAGTTATGTATTTTACTTTTGAAATTCTTTAAAAATCAATTACCCTTGGCCGAAATTAGCCACTAATCTGAAATGATAACACAAAGGTACATAACTGTATATTATTTATAACTGGTTTATTATGAATCTCATATAGGTACGTATTCAGATCTGAAATTCTGGAAACTCTGAAATTCTATAGATGTCTATAACACCCCTAGTCATAAATAATAGATAATTTCTAATTATAATATTTCTGTGTGAAAGGTTAATATGCCTACCTACTCTCAATTAGAAGCAGAGAAATTGGTTAAACAAACATAATATGTTACTGCAACATAATATATATAAATATTCTTTTCCATGAATTATCTTTTGCTTGAGTTTTGTTATTGTTCAAATTAAAGTACTAAATACTTAAGTAATAGGTAAAATAAAATGTGTGGTAAATTGTAACTATACAATTTATATAAAAGTATTTTATTTTGACCCCATACCTACTAAGGTATGGGGTCAAAATAAAATACTTTTATCTGCTGTTAATTAAATATTGAAATATTTATTTTATGTTCGTTCAGTTGGAAGCAACACATCCGTCTTACAAGATCCCGTGACACAGTGTGTGTCGAGTCAAATATACAATTAATTGAACAGGTAGAACAAAGGAATGTTGTTAGTAATATTAATTTTTGCACTATATAACCCAACAAATTGTTCCTAATTTCTAATATATTATTTACATTGTATAATTTTATTTTTTTTAAATATACTAATAAAATAAAACCAATGAATTTGTTTTTACTTTCCAATCACATCAACCAATCAATCACAATGAAGTAATGAAGCCAGATTTGTCTCAACCACACATACTGCGATTTACATTAAATTTTTATCATAACAGTGTATAAAACTATTCAGAATCATTAAAAATATTTTTATTGATTTAAGTAAATATTTTTTTTAAATCTCAAGTTACCATTAATCTCATTAATTTACATCTAATTGTTTTAGAATATTTATATATTTATTTTGAATTGGCACTGATAATTACAAAAAACTGGTCCGTCTTGTAAGGACATCAGTAACAAGTTATTATCTCTTTACCTAGCTATTATTAACCACAGTTTTAACTACAACAAAACGTTATGGCAGGTACTGTTTATCATTAACATGGTTGATGTGAGTGAGGACTATAATAGGTGTCTTGTGCAGTATTTTATAACCTGATCCATCAACCATCATATATTACAGGTTTATGTACAGGGTGATTTGATCTGAAACACACTTTTTTAATTCTTTATAGTAGCTTTAGGGTCAGCTGATGCCGAGATGCGAAGCGGCGCACAGTGGTTCCAATTCCAAAATTCATGGACATAGACCCCGAAGTCGGAATTTCGACTTGATTTTTTTTTCTGTGATAGAAAACAACATTTCAAATAATTTTTACTTTTGTACAATTCTTCGAAAAACTTATATTTTTCAAGATATAAAATAAATAAAAAAAAAATGTATGGAGAAAAACACATTTTATTTTTTTTCTTCAACTGCCGTAGTTTCCGGGGTGTTTTGAGGCATAGGCGTATTAGATAAGGTGACAAGGAATATAAAAATAATTTTATTTGGTCTCGCAGAGTGCGGCCGAGCAAGAAAATTAAGTTTTTTTTTTTTTTTTTATGAAAAGGCTTTTTTTACAAAGAATGAAATGTTTTTCGTAATGTTTATTCTTTTTTGTATTTTTACTTTTAATTATATAATCTAAGAGTGAAATATCCCATAAAATACTATAAAAAATGGTTTTTGTTGAACATTTTAATTTTATTTTAATTCATTTTTTTACAAAGTTGACTTTTTTTAGGAATGATTTGTTACTTAGAGGATTTGTTGCTGATATTTGCAAACATTATTCAGTTTTACCCATAGGTAAGCCAATATTACTTAATTTTTATTTAATATAATATGGTCATTTGTTATTCTTTGGCTTACTCTAATGAAATTAAATTCCTTTTCTAGGTATATTATCAGAAGAAGCATCAGAAGCTCGCAATAAGGATTTCAGAAAAGTAAGAGAGGGACATACACGGAAAATAGGAAGGATCCAGACGAACTAAGATATTATTCACGGTCTTTTGATTAGCTCCGATCCACACATTTCCAATATTAGACCTAAATTCTTCAAATGCTTCAGGGTGTAAATTATGATGGGCTACCATCATAATTTACACCCTGAAGCAGTTCAATTACTTCACAACGATGATGTTGATGATGTTATAGAAGAAGAAGTAATGTTTATAGAGTCTCAAAACATTTAAGACCCTCTTGTCATGATATAGCATTTTCTTTAACTAAACAGACGTTATTCGTGCTAACAAGTCCTCCAAGTAACAAATCATTCCTAAAAAAGGTGTTAACTTTGTAAAAATAATGAATAAAATAAAATTAAAATTTTCCACAAAAATCATTTTTTATAGTATTTTATAGGATATTTCACTCTTACATGATATAATTAAAAGTAAAAATAGAAAAAAGAAGTAAAACATTACGAAAAACATTTAATTTTTTGTAAAAAAACCGTTTTCATAACAAAAAATATAAACTTAATTTTCTTGCGCGGCCGCAATCTGCGAGACCAAACAAAATTATTTTTATATTCCTTGTCACCTTATCTAATACGCCTATGCCTCAAAACACCCCGCAAACTACGGCAGTTGAAGAAAAAAAATAAAATGTGTTTTTCTCCATACAATTTTTTTTTAATTTACTTTATATCTTGAAAAATATAAGTTTTTCGAAGAATTGTGCAAAAGTAAAAGTTGTTTGAAATGTTGTTTTCTATCACAGAAAAAAAATCAAGTCGACATTCCGACTTCGGGGTCTATGTCCACGAATTTTGGAATTGGAACCACTGTGCGGCGTGGCATTATTAAAGTAGCGATTCAAAATTGGGACTTTATTCATTAGGTACAACATAAGGTACAGGTTAGGTACAACACAGGTAAGTATCTTGTGTTGTGAATAAAGTTCAAATTTGAATAGCAATTCAAATTTGAACTTTATTAAACAAAATATTTTTTTAAATAACTTTAAAAACAATTTTTTTTTAAATAACCTCCGAAATATCAAGCAGTGTTCGAGCTGATGATGATGAATTATAGCTAAGAATACTCTCTATCTCCATCCTTCCTTTTTTGAAGTCGGTTAAAATCAGCTTATCCAGAATCCAGAGACAGACATGTCTAACTTTTAACACACTCTGTCTTCGTCGGGGACACAAATGCCGCGCCGCGCCGCGTCGCGTCTCGGTGTGAACTGACGCTAACACGTTCCTAATACAATACAATGATACAACTTGATTTTATTCTTAAAAATTAAAATTATGATTTTTAATGTAAATTAAGATTTTGATCATTTTATCAAAAGCTTTTTTAATAGATAATATTATATTATAATGATAGTGAAATTAATAATGTTTATTTTTAAAAATAAAAATACTAAAGCTTTTGATAAAAATTATCAAAACTTTAATTTAGGTAAGTACATTAAAAATCATGATTTCAAGAACAAAATAAATGTACTACAATATTTGCAATTTTACAATAGTAGAGAGCAGAGACTCGTATGTTAGGAACAAAAGAGGTGGAGAATTGTAAATAGAACTTTAGGAGCAACCTGTACAAACCGAGCTGGCAGGTCTGATTGCAATTTACAGACAACCTTGATCCTTGTTCATTGTTGTAACTTGTAGCGGTACTTGATAAATATCAGTGGGCCAAGAGGCAATGTTTAGCGTTGTTAATTGTTATACAAAATACTCATAGTTTAATTATTATTTTTATTAATTCAGTAATAGGTACATTGTCTACACTAATATTATAAAGAGGAAAACTTTGTATGTTTGTTTGTTTGTTTGTTTGTTTGTTTGTAATGAATAGGCTCAAAAAGTACTGGACCGATTTCAAAAATTCTTTCACCATTCGAAAGCTACATTATCCACGAGTAACATAGGCTAAATTTTATTTTGAAAAAAAATAGGGTTCCGTAAGATATTTGGCTTTTTCGGACACAAGGTGTAAAAAATCAACCAGAAAAGTAACTTATTTTGCGTACGCTGCCTAAACTATAAAAGATAGAACCATAAAATGTTCTAATTAATTGTAGATCTTATAAGTATCTACAAAAAAGTCCGCGACACACTATACCTATCTATGTCGAGTGAGGCACAACAACCATTTTTTTATTTAGAAATCTTGAATTTTTTTGGACTACATTTAAACGCGTTTATTTTACTCATGCTATAAATCCTTATCAAAATAAATTATTCCATCACTAAGTACAGTTTATGTAGATACTATTTGGTCTTTGAATGATTAAAATTGGACGTTTGGTTTTGAAGTTATAGTGAAATTAAAATATTACGATTTCTGCTGCACGGCCCGTTGCGAAGTGGGCGTCCGCGTCACCAAAGCTGGGGTGCGCGTGCGGAGGGAGTCTAGATCTATAACTTCTATGAGTAAAGTTTTTGTTTTGTGTTCGTTGTAACTATGATAGATAAATACTTGAATACCTATTTATTTAGTGTTTGTTGTATTGTTAGTCTTGAAGAGTATATACGATAATAATAATATAATAATAAACGATAAAAGTATACCCACCTACTTATTCATTGAGTTTTAGTAGGTACCTATATTAAATTGTTTCTGTTTGTTTTGACAAAATTTCGCCCGTTTTGTTAGAGGTTTAAAGACATTCTGTAGTATTAGTATCAATATTGTACCCGTGCGAAGCCGGGTCGGGTCGCTAGTTATCTTATAAAATAGCGTCCTGACAAAGTCGCCGAATCAAATTGTTGTATGGAGACAATTTAAAAAGTGTAATGATTTATTGGATGCTGTCAGACATATATAATATATTTATCTCTGCCTCGGGGGTGACTCTTAGGCCGCTGCCTCGAATTTAGCGGGCAGCCGCGTGGCGGCGTTTGCGGCGCGGGCGATCTGCCCGCTTGCTTTCGAGAACGGCAGGTCTAAAAAGGCCGTTTTGGCAATTCATTTTCAATTCTTGTTATGAATACTGTCGCTATGTCAACGTACTTACAAACTCTTTCTCGATAGTAATTTTGTCGTTTCATACCTGTCTTTGCAGCTGATTATTATTCTTTTCATTTTAGAAGTTCTGGGTTTATATTGTTTGTGTGCCAGCTTTGTCGTCTTCACTATCAGTACCAGCGGTAGTAGTATTATTATTTAGCTGTAGAGAATCTCCTATCACAATACTCTTATCAGAAAGGAACATAATCCTTGTTCAAACTAGAAACTCACTGGAGTACGGCTATGCTGTTCTCTGCAAGTCGAAAATCAGCTTATATCCATTATTATAGCTTACCTTTGTCTGCATTTCTATACTAATATTATAGTAAAGAAGAAAGATTTTTGTATGTTTATATTTTGTTTGTTTGCATTGAAAAGGCTCCGAAATGGACCGTTTTAATGAAATTTTGTACAGATATAGGGTAGACCACGGGGAAGGACATAGGCTATTTTTATGATGGCAAAATGTACCGTTCCCGCGGGAATTCCATTTTCGCGTACGGGCAATATTAAAACGGGTACGCTATTACGTTCCAGGAGTAAGAAGATGGGTCTGCCGCACATCACCAGCTTCTGCTGCTGCCTGGGTCTGGAGCAGGGCTCCCGGCTGATCGGCTACCTGCACCTGGTGAGTGAACGAGCAGAGGGATCGCCTGATGATAAGCGGTTACTGTCGCCCGGCCATGGAGTATGAACACCATACAAGTTACAAATGCGTTTAGTTTTCGTGACTAGGCGAAACGTGTGAGGCATCACGGGCATCACCATCTCTCAGGTCAAGCCTGTCTGTTCATGCTGAAGCTAACTCTCCTATGGTAAAGTACTGGTTATTGACATTTGAGTGTAGTTGGTATCTGTATTCTGTAATCTGGTTCTACTACAAATCAAAAATGTTTTATTTCCATATACTTAGGTTACAAAGCAACGCTTAAGGAATTGTCCCTACTTGATGCCTACCACCGCGGTACCGGTTCGGGAACTAACCCGGCGAGAAGAACCGGCGTAAGAAACTCGCAACGAGCGACTACACAGTACACATACGGGTTACAAAAAAACAACGCGGCTAATTAATTGCAGCGGTCGATTAAAACTCTGAGTCACGACTGTCTCAAGTCTCAACTACGTTGTGTGTCTTTGATTGGTTGTGTATATGGTAAATACTTACTATATATGGTAAATACTTGTAAATAGAGTACACCAATGTGTACTCTATTTACAAGTATTTTTTTACTTATATAAGTACTTAATTTGTATTAAAAAAATTGAGTTTTAAACTAACAAGTTTTATTTTCTGAGAGGCCTTTAATCCGTAATACTCCTTTCTCACATCAACGAATGAACCATATGTTTGAAACATGGAGACTAGATTAAACCATCACTCTCTCTAAGTCAGAAAAGCTAAAAAGTGTCCGACAAAAGTAATTTATATAATATTATGTAGTTTCAAAACTGGCTATAATGGCGCTAGAGTCAGAAGGGTGTGTAATATGAAGTTACCAATAAGAGATGAAGTGAAGTTAGGAGGGAAGTGAGTTGAGTTAGAGTTTAAATTACTTAATTAATTCAGAAAATCATTAAAATATTAATTACTCGCATAGTCTAATAAATTTTAAATATAATCGAAGAAGATGCTAAGATTTAATTGTTCATTTAAAATTTGGCGCTTTACACCCTTGCGACAGTAGCGCCACCCCCTATTTAACGCTTTTTTACGGGCACTTTCATGTACCTATAGATAACGTGCTCCTTTTCTCGTATCCATGGTTTGAAAGTTAATTAGTATTAAGTATTTGCCAACATTTTTGCCCGACTACGGCGAAGCCAAAAGGAATTGACGAGGCAGCGACGAGGACAATGGTTTTGGCAGACTATGTATGTATGTAGGTATGTATGTTTGTTCCACCGTAGTGCCTAAACTACTGGTCCGATTTTAATGAACGAGGTGTCAAGTTAATAGATTCGTAATAATAGTCCGGGTAACATAGGCTATATAATAAACGTAGTCAGGTTTGTAGTTTCTATTCTCTATTTTGACGTAACCCCCCGGTGTTCCCAGCTCATCTCGCTCGGTCTGATGGGCACGGCGTCCTGGTTCGCGGCCAACCTGCGGCCGTTCGTGGGCACGGTGGAGGACGAGCCGGACCACACGTACGCGGCGTGGTACCGGATCGCGGTCACGGTGGCCGTGCTGACCGTGCTGCACGTGGCCCTCGCCGCCACGCTGCTATACGGCGTTTACACGGTGAGCCAGGAGCCTTGTGAGGTAGTAGACTGGAATGATTGAAATTATGTACACTGTACAGCTTTTGACTGTATTTTGGTTTTTTGTGAAATTAAATATGTATGGCAGATATGAAATGGAGCACAGTAAAGCTATCTAGGTATATACTATTTACATACGTCATGCGAAAGACGTAACGTGTGACTGTTGTATGATGAATGTAACATGTGGTGACGTGTGGTGACTCATGGTGATGTGTAGCGATGTGTTGGGACGTATGATGTCACGTGGTAACATGGGGTAACGTGTGGTAACGCTTGGTATCGTTTAGTATCGTGTTAGGATGTGTGGGGACGTGTGGTAACGCGTAGTAACAAATGGTAACGTGTGGTGACGATGGTGACTCTTTGTGATCCTTAGTGATATGTTAGGACGTGTGGTGACGCGTGGTAACATATGATAACGCGTGCAGCGCAACACGGGCGCACTGCGCGTGTGGGTGTGGGCGGTGCTGGCGCTGGCGGTCGCGGCGCTGCTGTACGTGGCGGTGACGGCGGCGCGCGGCCTCAACTACACCGGCTCCGATATCTTCTTGCAGTTCCTGTATGGGGTGATCTTCTTCGGTCAGTATCTACTATCTACTGCTCTAAATCTCAGTTTCTTTTTTCTTGTGAGGTAAGATGTTGTAACAGCAGCGTGATATCTTAGTAATGGTGGGTTCCAATTACTAGCATCTAATGCCAACAAGGCAAAGGGACTAGGTCCAGATTCCATCCCGCCCATATTTCTCCAGCATTGCTCGGAGCAGCTTGCCGAGCCATTCTCTCGTATCTTCAACAAATCAAACTGGGCCGGAATTTTTCCTTCAAAATGGAAGCTTGCTCTCATCACACCAATTCACAAAAAGGGGGACCAGTGCGATGTAACTGATTATAGACCTGTTGCAATTCTTTCGGGTCATTGACAGATTGGTCCAGGTCAGGATTTATTTTCATTTAAAGTCCTTGTTTTATACGAACCAGCATGGGTTCTTGGCAGGAAGGTCAACCACCTCAAACCTTTTAGATTACGTTACAACGATTCACGAAGCAATGAAAGACAACTCAGAAGTACACGCCATATCTATACCGACTTTTTAAAGGCCTTCGACGTGGTTGATCACGGAATTCTCTTACAAAAGCTAGCTCATGCTGGAATCTGTGGTAACTTATTCAGATGATGTGAGTCTTACCTCATGAATAAGTCGCGACTGGTAAAAATCAGACGCTAAGTCGGATACCAAAATGGCGCCAAGCGGAGTTCCCCAGGGCTCGCACGTAGGGCCCCTTTTCTTCTTGATTTATGTAAATAACTTGTGTTCCGCTATTACATCCGGATACCAAATATTCGCAGACGATTTAAAATTGTACCGTAAAATTAATGACTACTGTGATATTAGTCTTCTTCAAAATGATGTAAACACAATAATTCATTGGTGTTCTTTTGTCACGGTACCGCTCGATTCAGTGATTGTCATTTCAACGAGATTGGCGGCTTGTATAGGAAAAAATTTGGCAATTGGTGCAAATACCTAACAGACCTTACCTTTCTTGAAATAATAATAATAAAACACAAATAACTACATACGTCATTTTTAAATTTGTTTTTATTTCAATCATTAAGTAGACTCATTCAAGTTGTATTTATTCCAAATATTATTAACATATCATGTATACTAACACAATACTCGGGACGTTCCAGGCTCGCTCGCGTACTGCATCCTCTGCGTGCACAGCTTCTACCTCATGCTGCGGAGCTGTGAAGATATGGAGGGGCCCTGCACGACTGAATACTAGACTGTTTGTCTGTCTGTATATTTTTTATTTCGATCAGCAAAATGATAGACAAAAAATCAACAAACTCTCAAAAGAAGAAATAGAGATGTCGAGTGTGACGTCAACTGACTGCGGCAATACATTAAGCTGGAACTGCATTGTCCGGATACCGTAAGGCCGGGGGAAATACAGGGGATTGAAAATAGAACACGGGACTAGTACAATAGAGTTGAAAATTGAACACACAAGTGTCGGGTCCAATGTCAATGTCGACCCTCGACGCTTTGATTTTGAACTCTATAATTTTCCTGACCCCGCCATATTTCGGACCATACAGTCCAAAAGCCTTACAGTCTTATTAATAAAATTATTTACACCACGGATTAGCTAATCCAACATGGCTGTCTCTGTCAGATACTTTGGAACAGTCACTTGATAGACAAAGAGAGCGATTTGGATTTGCTTATCCATGGTGTAAATATTTTTATTAATAAGGGTGTTAGAGAGTACGAGAAGAGTGCGGGCAATGTTCGCACACGACGCGACGTCGGATCACTTGGCTGACCATTTCGTGATCCAATCGATGCTTTATTAATTGTCTATTGATCCAATGTCGTATGATTTTGTTTTTTTATTTTCATACGATAAATCATTTTCCGTTTATGCGAGCAAAATTGGGATTTGCACCTTCCGCACCAGTTTGTCAACGCAAAAGCGGCATCTAGTGTTGTTCTTGGATGTTGAAATACATCAACATTAACTTTATGTAAAATAGATGGCGCTAGTGACTGAATGTTAACATCATGAAGCATAGATACCAGTACCCCAAGCAGGAACATTTTGCGGTATGGTTACGTGTACGTAAGCGAGAAATATTGTATGAAAACCACGAAAGCGCCTCTAGCGGACGTAAAAGTAACTAAAATTTTCATACAATATTTCTCATATTTCTCGTTTACGTACACGTAACGATACCGCAAAATGTTCCGGCTTAGGGTACAGGAGTCCGAACGTAATGTTAAAATAATGGTCTCAATTACGGGGATATATTTATGCCGGTAGAGCGCGCGACGGTCCGTCAAGCACTCGTTCGAAATTACGCGGGAAGTTTAAATGTTGCTATTGACAGCACTGGAACAAAATATTAAGAGAAACGTGGATTTAAATCTAATTAAATAAAAGTTTTAGGAAATTCTTAGAAACTGTTCTCGAAAAATAGATACCGTAGAACACGGTAATTGCCTAACAGTAATTTAAAAATAATTGTAATAAATAATAGTATTAGCAACACTCGGTACTCGTCGGTCTCGCACAGCTAGCGGCAGAAAAGAGAACTAAGATCTGGTCCTATTATTGTGTACATAATTACTATGGAAAAGCCTATACTGTTCGGACTCCTGGTATCTATACTTCGTGGTTAACATTTTGAACTAATGGGGGGTTTTTAATTCCGTGACATCTGACAGCTTTTCGACACGACAAGAAGAGCCTGGTGACAGAAAAGAAGCGAAAATTCTTATTGACCGTTTTTGATACCACTTACGCCGCCAGATGACGCTGTGTGCGTTAGGTCTGCCCCCTAGCGGCAGTAAAAATATGAAACACCTTTTTTTATAAATTTTGGTGCTTTATTATACATTTGTTTAGTAAGAAATAAGTTTAATGATAGTTTTTATAAGTTTGCAAAGTGTTTTAGAAATGGTTAGTCGTACCTCAGATGTTTTTTAATGATTTATTTTTCTATGCATTTATTGTATTTTGATATTACGGATAACCCGAACGTGCCACTGTTTTATATAGTTTATATATTAGGCTAGGCATTGCCAAATAATTATGTGCTTTTAATGTTCTTATTACAATTTAATGAAGCGAAGATTTTTAGAGGTTTTAAACTATGAATGTATTGACGTGTTGCTAACAGCATAGCTGGCTTGTGCGTGTACTGGTTTTGTTGTAATGTTCAATAGAATTAAGATACTTTATATACTGTCGAAAATTAGGCGCGAATCTTTGATAGTGCTCGAGGCAAATAAATAAAATACGTTTATTGCAGACCAATAGTCCATAGTTCAAATGACATCTTTTTTAAATCTTGCGTACAAGAATTTAATTTACAAGAATATGTATAAGAAACTACATTTTAATAATAAAATAAAAACATTCGCACAAAAATAACACTGTCAGTAAAATAATAAATACGTAGTGTAGCGTGTAAGAGCCAAAACCCACCGAAATGGCCAGCAGAATTACTGTCGTATAATTTTAAACTTTTTCTTCTTAACTATAAAATACATTTTCGCTTGAGACAACCGCCGCTGCTCACGGCCGCTGACGGTCGCTGGCCGCCGCGGGACGATTTCATTTTCTAAAGCGATACTATCATCCGTTGTGTTTTGGCGCTATGTTAGGAATGTTAAGTGTTTTGTGCTCGTGCAGCTTACGGACTTACGTACTTAGTACGCCACACACGCGCCGCCGCTGCACTAGGATTTGTTTAGATTCGACATAGCGCCGGCGGGGAAACATCTATACAAAATCCGGCGGCGGCGCGTGTGTTGAGGCACTTATGTGCTGTGTGTTTAATGTCAGGTGCTTAAAAGTATATTATATACATATTTATGATATTGTTTCAATCGCCAAGCGATGAAATGTCGAAAAAAAGCAGCGTTAATTAGATCTAAGATGAAGTTAATAATTATCCAAGTCAGAGAAATACGACATGGTCGAGCTTAGAACTATATACTTATGACTACGACATACTCGTACTATACAGCGTGTCCCGACACCTATATCGGAGCCTGCCTAATTTGAAAAAGACGACTGGCTGCCCCCTGCCTGAGATGATACCAACAAATTGTTATAACTTCTAAACTATTGCACTGAGAGTAAAGGGGTTTGTATTTTATTTTAGCAAACGTCCTCTTCTATCGTTTTAGAACAAAAAACAAGCAGTTTAATGGCCTAGATTTTCCACAAGAAGCAAATAATTTGAAAAATTCACCAAAGAAAAAACTATATTTTTTAAATTACCTTTTTTTTGTTTTTCTGTTCAAAGAAAATTAAAACATTTTAACTGTGAATTATTGTCCACATATTTAGCTATCAAATGAGACCTTTTTTATGTTCCTAGGGCATTTACATGAGTAGTGGTGGTCGAATTAGTACGAGAGCCCGGGTCTTGGATACCAAAAAATAAAATGGCTGCCATTTCACAAACGTGAGAGAAAAATAAAATTTGAGGGGCAATTTGTCGATAAAAAAACCATATTTTTTACCACTAAAGGCTCCGATATAGCTGTCGGGACACGCTGTATAATATAAACCCGGTCATATGGAGCGTAATCGCATTTAATTCGAGTCCATTAATTTTTTTTGATGTTGCCAAAAAATGCAAGATTTTGGCCGTTTAACCAAAACAAGCAAGATAATAAAATTGTCTCAATTTCGATAAATATACGTGTCGATATTTATTAATACCCCCTTACTAATAAACGCCGTATAAGCTTTGAATAGTTATACAGTGTTTTGTTCACGTCACAAGTGACATGTTTAATTCGATAGAAGGAGACAAAACACTGGGTAACTATTCAAAGCTTATACAGCGTTTATTAGTAAGGGGGTTAGAATATAAACGTTAGAGTGTAAGTGCTATTGACGTACAAAACAATTGTTCCGAGTATACTAAATTACTATTTACTGTTTAAAGACGCCATTTTATTATAACTTTAAACACATTGTTTTGAATTATAGCATTTAAACATTCGATCAATATCTTGAAGGCAAAGTTTCCAAAACATATTATTTTTTGTTTTGTAACAATCGAAACCTAACTAATCATGTGTTTATCATGCATACAACATAGCATCAACTCGGTTTTACAATTGTTTTTAATCTATGTTTGAACATTGTGGAGTAGGCTAGATGACTTGAATTTTTTATTGCAAAAAAAAGTAGTATTATTTAATCTTTTTAATATGTGTAACTGTGTCAGAAGAAACAAAAAATCAGCTTAAAATAAACAGTAAATGGCGCTAGTAGTTGCGAATGACTATAATAACATTTATTGGATATGCCGTACCATAAAAATTGAAATAACCGCCAATAACTAAAAAAGGGAAGAATCTCCATAAATTCAATAATTACAAATGTTCAACGACAAGTCGGTGTACCACTTGTGAACCTTATCACCATAGGAATAAGGTCGACAAGAGATACGCCGGCTTGTCGCCGACCGTACCTACATTGCAGATGTAATATTTCTGACCCACACATTTTATTTCTTTGTACTGAAATTGATCGATATTTAATACATAACGTATATAATAAATTTAAAATAGGTGATAATGTGTTGTCAAGTGTCTTAAACTAAGTGCTTTGATATAATATGCCTTAAAGTATGTACTGTAATTTTATATTCACACAGTAAATAAATGTGATCTTCTTCATGATAATCATGATAATAATAGTATACTGTATACATTTTATTTTTACAAACTTTGAAAAATAATCTATACTTACTTAAGTATTTCTTTTTTACAAAGTAAATATTTTCTTTTCTATTGTTATTATATTGAATGTTTAAAATAATGTAGAGTAAGTTGCTTCGAAGTGGCTTAATATTTACGTATTAACTTAATTTTTACGAAAGTTAATTTTGTGGTAAATAAATATCGAGTTGGAAATGTCATTCGTCCCTCGATCCACAAGTTAAAGACGAACGGCTGTTTTTCCCCATGTGATGAATATATTATATGGATATTGGCATGTTTTTTACTTACCGGCCGCGGCCCGGTAACGACCCTGTCGCCGGCGATGACTCCCACCTGACGTATGTCACCGCCGGTAAGTAGAAAAACAGCCAATCATTAAGCTTCCTAGTATAAGAGCTTGTAATCGGCCAATGGGTTGATCGCCATTAACAGCACGCTATTTTATTTACGGAAATTAATAGTAGGAAGAGTTTTGCTGGTCTATTTAGCATGAAAATGTTTCATGCGTCCTACATAAATAAAAAATAAATGTACTTTAAGTATTTGAAGAAATCCTAGTAGGCATATTTTATATGAAAGTCCAAAGGACAGCAATTTTTTCCAGCAATACTGTTTCAACTTTTCGGATTTTTTGTTAAATTGGAGTAATATTTTATATAAAATGTTTTGTATGCTAAAAGTTGTTACAAGCAAAGCAGTATTGTTGTAAGTTTTACTATATTATTATACTTATGTGATACCTGCTATATAAAAACAATATGTTTTATTCCACCTCCTAAACCTATTATTCTTATGTAGGCGGAATACTTAGTCCTATAATAATGTATTTATATAATATATTATAATGTATTTAACAGCCTGCGCGGTTTAGTGGTAAGAGCTTTGCTCTCAACTCGATCGTGGGTTCGATTCCCGCATTGGAATAACAAGAAATGTTGTTTCCAAGTTTGGTTAGGACAATGCAGGCAGCAGGCTGATCACCTGATTGTCTGACAAGAGAGATGATCCATGCGTCGGATGGGCATGTAAAAAGTTGGACCTGCGCCTGATCTTTCGCCAGTCGTGTTGGTTATCCTTCCTACTGGGTAATATGAGAGTCTTAAAGAGAGAGTGCTCTTGTGTACTGCGCACACACTTGGGCACTGTAAAAATTACTCCTCCGCAATTGGCCTGGTTTCGGTGTGGGAGTTATAGGTACTGCCTACTGGCCACAGTACCAATCAGCTGGACCAATAAGCGCACAGTCCTGAATCGCGCTATCGAAGTATCTATAGTTCGGCGCTCGGTCGGAGATCCTTTGGGGCTCCCCCTATTCCCGCAGTACCATCGGTTCGGGAAATAGCCCCGCGAGAGGAACTGGCTTAAGAAACTCGTGTGAAACCATTTAGCACAAAGATGGGAAAAATTTTGATCTTAAAAAAAATATACCTAACTACTATTAGTATAAAGCTTGTAACAATGTTACAACTTTAACAGAAGAGTAAAATTGTATATTAAATACACCCTACTGATTCAATGTACTTATATCATTGTAAAACAGACTACACAGGGCATGGAGGTTAGAGAAAAGGAGAACGTACGCGGTACGCTGTAGAAAATGAAATAGATTCTACCAATTTTCAGGGACAGTTGGACAATGATTTAGCACGTAGCGATCGGTCTCCTCTAGAGGCCCTGTTCTCTAACCTCCATGACATAGGTGTTGAAATTGTTTACACAAAGTTGACGTCACACAGTAGATGTCATCGAACCGCGCGTTGTAGAACATTAAAAATAAATTCGACTTTAATTGGTTTAATGGAGAAAAAAGAGATTAATTAATTTATTTTTCTGTTAAATTGTTCGTCCCAATCTTAAAATATAAGTAGTTTTCATTAGTTTAGAAAATACCCTATTGTATATCCAATCAAAATACTTACAAATCTTATAATATTCTAAATCATCCAAAAATATCCACTGTCCAAAAGCCTACCAGGAAAACATGAGCTTTGGAGAGGTGAATTAATAGGAAAATCTCCCTACTCGACAACACATGGCGTTGTTTTTGGAATAATTATTATGAATTTTATATCGTCGTTTTGTCGGGTAGTTGGAGAATTTTTGTAGGTAAGCAAAACTGCTGCGCTAGTCGGTTTTTTCTCCATACAAACGCTGTTGGTGATTTACTCTAAAGTCAAACATTATAGACCTGGGTCGATCAACTTTTATTGGTCCGACGGTACACGCATCATGTCCCTGAACGATAATTAATAAATATTAAATCATAAAGAGTTAAATTGGTTTTAATTATATTCCTTTTAATATTTTCTAGCATTATTGTGAACAATATTTTACTTGTTTTATTAATTTGTGCGTAGTTTCATGGTTGTCCAAGAGACTAAATGCAATTTTCCAGTACTATCACATTTGTCCCCAAGCCACAATGCGTTAAGAAACTTCGCATCACGAAAAACATACTGTCATGACCATAAATACCAAATACACTTCTTGTTTCAGTTCATAATTATTGACATCAAAACATACAAACAATTTTTTTTTATTGGATATAATACGATTTTCAGGCATTTTACTTTTGTCCCCATAAATCACCTACATGGCGCAGGTCTCACGGACAACCGTAATTTAGTTATGTAACCAAAACACAGTGGCGCGGTAGACTCCTAAACAACAAGCCAAACACAATAGTTAACTGTCGGGCTCAAACGCCATTTTGATTTGTATAAAATCACGGCGACAGTCGTCCCGAGCGACGTTGGTGAGTGTGGGTGGCTTTTTTGTCAGTCCGTCGGACAACTGTGGTTAAAACGTAAGTACTTGATGCATTGTTATCAATTATACTACACGAGATGCGCTTTCGTCTATATTTTAGTGTGAGCTGAGATTAATATATAAAATAACAATAGTATTTGCTTGGCGGCTCAAAATTTTAAAAATGTCCCGCGGACAACCAGTCACTTGGACAACCAAAGTGGTTGTCCCATGGACAATTTGGTTGTCCCTAGGACAATAATTATTTAAAACTTACTTTAACAGTTAAATAGTTCATGTTTTGTTTATTACTCGGCTGTTTCGGGAATACATTTTTATTACACGATTTTATGTCTAGTTTAATTGTAATTTTTACATTTTTAGATAAGACTAGCTTTTGCCCGCGGCTCCGCCCGCGTAAATATATTATTCCGCTGGAACACTACTTTTTCGGGGTAAAAAAAATCCTATGTCCTTTCCCGTGACCCAAAGTATGTCTATACCAAATTTTATAAAAATCGGTTCAGCGGTTAAAGCGTGAAGAGGTAACAGACAGACAGACACACTTTCGCATTTATAATATTGGTATAGGTATTGTAAAAACTTTTGCGGTTTGCTGCAGAGTAGGCATCTACAGACACACGAATTTGGTACGGAGCGTACAGCGGACCATATCCGCAGACCGAATCCGGTGTCGCTACACACGCACGGATTTGGTACGATGCAGTAGACCGAAAAGCTCGACACTCGTGTGTTCGATTTTCAGTTCTATTGCATTAGCACAGAGTTCTATTTACAGTGCTGTTTTTCGACGACGCGATGATTACCGAAATTCATTGATAACAGGCAGTGATATCAACTCTCAAAAATATTTCTCCCCAAACTTTACCCCTGATAATTATACCATTGACAGGTCTAAGAGATAATAAGCTAGAAAGAAAGGTTATGTGTTTAACATAAAGACTTACGCGTGAATAACATAAAACTAACTTGTCTTAATCTGATTTCACTCCCAATATTATATTTTTATTTCCCTGACTCACACACTGAATTACACACATTTAAATAATTTTTATTATTACATACAAATTGATTCATAAGGAGTAAACTCTAAACATCCTGGCCCCTAGTAAACCCCCGTAGATATTTTCCCTAATTTTGGGTGGTAAATCCCTAAGTTGGCAACACTGACACAGTTGTACGGCTTAACCGCCGGACTGCTCTAGACACGCACGGATTTGGTACGGAGCGGACCAAATCCGATGCGGATAGCTGCGAACTCTTCACCTTCTTCTTATGTTCGCCGGACACACGCTCGGATTTGGTACGGAGTGTACCAGATCCGCTGTACGCTCCGTACCAAATTCGTGTGTCTGTAGACACCATTATTCGTAATAAGATACCTACCAAGCTTCAAGTTCAACCTAATATACAATTACTTAGTACCTATAATATGGTAGGATACTCAAAGATATAACATCAATTTAAAGTTTATTTCACTAAAATTAAAGAAGACGAATGTTATAAAAGTTGAAAATATTTTTTCACAGAATAGAATAGTAAGTATTTGAAATTATTAAACAGTTATTCTTCTATTCTGCTCAGTCAATATCAATACGGTAAAAAGACTATGGCTGTGTTCCGACGAAAATAGAGCTTGTTAGCGCTTGCTAGCGCTAAAAAAAACAGATTATCCGCCAGGGCACATATTTTGCTAACTTCAATAATGCTAACATAATCCGCCTACGTTTTATTTTCCGCGGAACACAGCCTATGTATGCGGTTTAATTTTGAATTTCGAACGCAAATATTTCAAGAGCCTGAACGAAATAATATCAAGGTACATTTTTACCGGCTAAAAAAATAGTAGGTAACTTATTAAAGACCACCAAATAGGTTGACCTCTCGCTCAAAGCAAATTCTTAGTTTAAGTAGATCTTGTACTATTGGTTTACTCCTTCGCTATTTATTATTTGTGTTGAGTAGGATAAAAAATATATTTATTTTTATAATTTTAATTTAATAGTTTTATTTCAAGAGAAAACATGCGAAAAATGATGATTTATTTCGGTTTGTGAAGCAAGTTCAAAAATACAGTTTTTTCATGATCCCGTGGGAACCGTTTTGGTTTCCAAGAAAAAAAAAATACTGTTAGTTATTTCATGTTCTGATCTACCTTTGTGCCAAGTTTTATTTAAATACGTCGAGTAGATTGCCTGAAATAACGTCAAACAGGTAGGTACAGTTTTTTGAAGATCCCATGGGAACCCTTTAATTTTGCGGGATAAAGAGTATCCTATTTTACCCTTCAGGTCCTAAGCTACCTACCTGCCAAATTTCATTTTATTCCATCCAGTGGTTTCGGCGTGATGTGATAACAAACACACAGACAGACAGACAGACAGACAGACAGACAGACAGACAGACAGACAGACATTTTTTTCAAAAACGTTATTTTTAGGTTCTGTGGCCTTTATAGACCCCCCATTTTGATTTTCACTTAGATAACTTTAATGTACAGACATGACCCCTCTACAGATTTATTATATGTATAGACAATGGGATTGTCGGAGAAAAAAAAGTCAAGACGCTATCTAGAAAGGCTTAAAGCAGACCCAGATAAATTGGCTGAACGGAAAAGAAAAAAAAAAAAAGAGAAAGTTATCACAAAAATAAAAGATGGTGCTCATTATCGTTTGGACAAACAAATAATGTCCCATGGACAACCAAATATGTCTTCTGGACAACTAAGATGTCCCCATATGAAAATCACATTATACTTCATTTATTCAGTTTTATCGAGAATCAGTTCATTTTAATTTAGTAAAATCAATAATACAATACGTAACAACCTCGCCTTAATAGTTTTTTGTAAAAAAAATATCACTATTTCCGCTTTACTTAATTTTTTTTATATATGAAACATAATTTGGTTGTCCAAAAGACATCATTCGTTTCAATTTTAATAAAAATATTTCGTATTTTGGGTGTACATAGAACAAATATCAAAATATTATTTATTATTTAATATTAGAAGAATTTGTTTTAATTCTTAAGGGCATTTAACATTTAAAAAAGTACTACTGTGTAAGTTGTCCAAAGGACATTATTTCCCGTGAAAAGATCGGTTAGTGAAGTTAAATCCACAAATGTATTTAATCAACATCACTGCTGCTTATATAATCTTAATCTACGAATAATCCTCTTCTAAATGAAATAGTAAAATACTGAAAATGAAGCAAAAAAAATAAATAGGAGAAAATTATGCTCGGGACCTTTAAAAATTGATTGACCCACCTACATTTTAGCGTAATATCGATTTTTATGACACTTATCTAGGTCGGTATTTGCCTGTATTTGCTTATATTTCTGAAATTCAAATAAGTGTAGAAGATAATAGCCTCCAAACATCGCATATTTTGCGGAACTTTGAACATTAATAAAAATTAAACGAAGAATGATAATAAAAAAGCAAGCACATACCGACACAGTTCGATTATTCAGCAATTGAGATAATTTTACTTCAGACAAAAATATTATATAGATTTTTCATAAAACACCAACAGCTGAGTGTCGATTTGCGTAATTTGAAGACGCCTTTTCTAAAATACTTTATACAGCTGCATAAATGTGTGCAGTACCTATAGCTTCTCTTATAAGTATAGATTTCTATTTTATGGGTATATCCTTTTTTCTCCAATATTAGGTGAAATAACAAGCATTTTCCCCGCGCGCAGTACTGAGTTCGAGCCGTTGACTAGCGCAACCTTTCGATTTATCTTTCGAAAAAAATTTTATAATTGTTCAAACAAATACTACAACGCCATCTATGGTCAAGTAGGGAGATTTTTTTATTTAAATTCGCCTCTCCACAACCTATGTTCGCCTGGTATTGTTGTCCTGAAAATGTATGGTAATTATTATGCGTTAAATTTATATTATTTAATCGCTTTGTAGGCGAAACTTAAAGATGTCTACTTTTTTATTGGAGTTTACTCCATAAGAAACGATTTGAGTTATAGGGCCCGGTACGGAAATTTTATTAGGAGTAAAATCATGTGTAACACTAAAAGTTGAGGCGTTACATAGAAAGAGACAAACATATATATCTGTAGGATTGAACGTACAAAAGAATGAGATGAAATACATTACACAGCGTATTACGACCCATTTCTATTTTTAAATTTAGATATGTTCGAAATTCGGAATTTGTTTATTCACAGTCCTGGGCCTCTAGTCAAGATGCATTCGATAATTACGACGGCGAAGTTCGATAACAAAATGTATGGGATTTGACATAACGCATCGCAAGCGACTTGTCACTTTGACGTTGACTTATGTCAAATCCCATACATTTTTCATTTCGATGTTCGCCGTCGAAATTATTGAACGCATCTTGACTAGAGGCACTGAAACCAGTTCGTTATTTCTTTTTAATTTATAGACCATTAATAAATTTATAAGGTTTTTCTATAGTCTTTCAGGGCATTCATTCGTTAAATAAATCACTGAAGTGGGGATTTAACGGTTAAGCATATTGGTTTAGATTTACATTCTATTGAAACTGCACATGAAATTACCTACTTTAAGGTAGGCGATATTATTACCGTCAGCTTTATTAGTATTATACTTTATGTAATACGCTTTTATTGAAGTAATATGAATAATCCGAATAATTACAGAGATATGTTTGTTTCTCATATCATTTTAGAAGATGCGTTCATTTACCCTCTTTTTCTTTTCGATATATTAAATCATAATTATCGTTCGTAAGGAGGAAACTCCAGTCGTGCGTCGAAGCTGACACACACACTTTTTTATTTTTAAGCCCATCTTTCTCGCATTCTCCTGTCTTGCGAACAAAAAAATCCTAGGTGTCATCGAATGATAAACACGTCCATAGTGATTTCAACATAAAAAATCATCACGTTCTGCACTCCTGCAAATCCTTTATCCTTTGTAATCTAGGTAGGTAGGTAAGTACTTATGTGCAACTTAATGTTATCTTTAGCCGCCGTGGGTAAGCGTTCTTCGTCTTTTCTCAAATTTTTTGACTGCATAATAAGCTGCAGAACTGAACTTACTTCAATTGGTGAATATGTGCACGACCTAAGCGTCATTGGACATTTGCGATGATGACTCACTTCAAAACTAAGGCGAATTGACCATATTGTGTTACTAGTTACTACCATTGACCATACTACCAAGCAGTGGCGAAGGCTGCTTCTCCTTGATAGGGAAGCCGGAGCCTGTATAATGGGTAGGGATTTCTATGAAGGTTCGCAAAAGGTAAGTGACAAGGGAAGCCGATAGGAATGGAGTTATAGGAACCCTTCGCCACTGCTACCAAGGAATACAGTTGAGCCCACCAAATTAGTTTTTCAATTAAATATATAGGTAAATACAAACAAATGTACCTAATTTGTTTGTATTTACCTTATATTTGACAAGCTTAAAGTTAAACATTGTTTTATTTTAATTAAAATGTAACTCCTCTCGTGTTTCGTGCGTCCATGGCATTCGCTTACCATAAGGCGATCCGCTGCACGTTTCCCGGTCTACTGTGGGGGTTAGGTATTAGGTAATAAAACAAAACGTATGTTTTACACATTGTTTTAATTCGTCTGAACCGTGTAAGATGTTCGCTTCTCGCCTTACCTCAATAAATATATTACACTTCTATGTTAAGTACAACGGGGCGCGTCTGTCTGCGCACGACCGGGGAAAATGAGTGTTGAGCTGCCTCATCGCTTGCATAACTCGGTAGTATTGTGTCTGATCAGCCGCCTACAATCGAGCCGTACTCGTAACACGACTAATTTAGAAGCCTGCTCAACATTTATTTTCCCCGAGCTTACATACTGCTCGACAGTCGCGTATTCACAAGTTTCATCCAAATCGTTAGTCGATAGCAAAGTTGCCAGCTTTAAAAATATACATTTATATTCGATTTCAAAATTAAACTAGTGTTATGTTATTTGCGAGAGGACACCGAGCGACAAATCAATTTCGTTGACTAAAGTTTTCAATTTCCTTACAAATATCCTAATTTATAATAAACTTATATAATTTTAATGATAATAATTAATGGTTTATCACAAACAATATGTCCTCCAACAAATATTTTCGATATTTACAAAGTGGAATGTGCTCGGACCGAACAACTGCTAAGGCGGCGAAGGGTTTTCGTTGATAATTTTCGTTTTTACACATTTCTCCCTAATTCCGAATTCACTTAAATATTTATACATCACTATATTATTATATCAAATAAAGTAGCTACAAATATGATCAGGCAATGTTCTTTTAAACAATTTACAAAATTACAGAGGGTGGAGACCGCTGGGGTTGCCAGATCAACGATATCAAAACTGATTGAAATTCGCCGTTTGTTAATTTATAATTAACTACTGTGGGGCCTCTGGATTCTTAGCTTAAGTATGAACACAAGAGAGGCGACTGTTCCGAGGGGAACCTTGCTGAGAGCGCGCTAGTTTAAGTACAGGTTAAGTATCCAGAGTCCAGGTTACTGCTAAGTAGGTAAGTACTAGGTAAGTGGAAAACTGAAGATTTAAGTGTAGACATAAGTACAAGTAAAAACGGTCACCAAAAATATGCACTAAGTAAATGCTATTTCACAGGCGTCCAACAATCACAACATAGTACTAAGCCATTTTAATGAAGAGGACCGGGACAAGAGATTACTCCGTACAATAGTTGCCTAATTTGCCCCAGTCCCTGTCTTTACTATAATGAGTCATGCTGTACCACCTATGTGAAGTCTTCTCTTATTAACCTGAAGGGATGGTCGAACGAGTGGCTTTTTACAACTAACAGTGCTAAGGATAAATACTTAACTAAGGGTATTGCACGAAAACCTGGGATTGAAACTAGCTCTATAATGTACATAATTACACTTAGCGGCGACACCTGTGACCGGCCGTGACACCCGCGACAACTGCGACACCCGTAGCCGCCCATGACACCCGCGAAACACTGGTATTGCAGCTCTGCCATACATTCTTATAAAGTTTTCGTTTGAGTAGTTATAGTTTTTAATAATACATTGTGCGTTCGTTCAAAATAATTGTGGTTCACATAATTAAGGAATCGTTAACAGAAAACACTAAACATTTAGTCGCATTTTATAAGTATCTCCATTGTAAATAATAAATTATCACGTTAACGTATGTCTGTAATTTAGTTCACGTCGTAGTCGCGCGGCGCTGGTGTAGCTGCGGCCGGCAGCGCCACCTGCTGGGCCGTTAGCCGAGATGACGAAATTAGAAATCAAAAACGTATGGCGCGTTATGTCTCTTATGTTATGTCGATACCACATATTTTTGTTTTTGAATTTCGTCATTGTAATAACATAAGGCATCTCGGCTAAGGGATCTATAGTGCGGCGCTAGTGGTAGCGTAGTGAACTCCACTGCCAGGCTAGATGGCGCCACTACAATACGGCACTGCTTGTTCCATCGCCACGCTAGATGGCGCCACTTGTATGTCCCACTGCAGGTTCACTGGCGCCACTTCAGCTGGCCACTGTCGCCGGTGCGGGGCGTCGGGGTGCGGCGCTCAGTAGAGGCGCGGGTCGAGCGGCGGGGGCTCGGTGCCGACGTCGATGTCGGCCGGGCCCTCGTCCTCCGCGCCCGCGCCCGCGCCCGCGCTCGCCCGCTGCAGCCCGCGGACCTGGAGCGATACACAGTACACGTTAGTGGCTGGTGCTGATGACACATTGGTCACTCATACTATACACAAGGAAGCTATATGCTAGGCTGTATAATAGGTAGGGATTTGAATGAGGGTCTTCAAAAATAAGTGGCAAGTGACCTAGAAGCCGATAAGAATGGACTTCATAACTCCAGGCCACTGTTACGTGGCCTACGCTTACCTATTAGGTATAGCGCGTGACGACGACACGACATTTTTTAGACTTATTACTGGTAACTCTGGGAATAATCGTTCCGTACGTTGCGGAGTCTAGCCTTCTGGAACTCGTGGTTACCTGTTAAGCCGTTTACTAGGTTACGTGATTACCGGGTGTAGCAGTAGGCTCCCACTGTATCGCTGCAGCGGCAGGTGTACCTGTAGGACCAGGTTATCGGGGTGGGCAGTACCTGGAGCAGCAGGTTGTTGGACAGCAAGCGCGCCTGGTGCTTCTGGCCTCGGCCCGCACACAGGCGATGTGGGACAGTACCTGGAGCAGCAGGTTGTTGGATAGCAAGCGCGCCTGGTGCTCCTGCACCTTGACCCGCAGACAGGCGATGTGGGGCAGTACCTTGAGCAGCAGGTTGTTGGACAGCAAGCGCGCCTGGTGCTCTTGCGCCTCAACCCGCAGACAGGCGATGTGGGTCAGTACCTGGAGCAACAGGTTGTTGGACGACAGGCGCGCCTGGTGCTCTTGCGCCTCGGCCCGCGGACAGGCGATGTGGGGCAGTACCTGGAGCAGCAGGTTGTTGGACAGCAAGCGCGCCTGGTGCTCCTGCACCTTGACCCGCAGACAGGCGATGTGGGGCAGTACCTGGAGCAGCAGGTTGTTGAACAACAGGCGCGCCTGGTGCTCCTGCGCCTCGGCCCGCAGACAGGCGATGTGAGGCAGTACCTGGAGCAGCAGGTTGTTGGACAGCAAGCGCGCCTGGTGCTCTTGCGCCTCAACCCGCAGACAGGCGATGTGGGTCAGTACCTGGAGCAGCAGGTTGTTGGACGACAGGCGCGCCTGGTGCTCCTGCGTGTCGGCCCGCGGACAGGCGATGTGGGGCAGTACCTGGAGCAGCAAGTTGTTGGACAGCAAGCGCGCCTGGTGCTCCTGCACCTCGACCCGCAGACAGGCGATGTGGGGCAGTACCTGGAGCAACAGGTTGTTGGACAACAGGCGCGCCTGGTGCTCCTGCGCCTCGGCCCGCAGACAGGCGATGTGGGGCAGTACCTGGAGCAGCAGGTTGTTGGACAACAGGCGCGCCTGGTGCTCTTGCGCCTTGGCCCGCAGACAGGCGATGCTGTTGTTGCGCAGCGCCTCGGGGTCATCGTAGTGGTCGGGGGAGGCGCGGCCCTTCGCCGAGGAGGACGCAGTGGTGCTGCTGCCGGGCGAGCTCTGCGCCTGCATACACAACCGTCAAGTTAGGGAATAAAGGCGAGCAGGTACTACCGTGCCCCTGACAAGACGAGCTAAGCGAAGCGCAAAGGCACTACCAGACCACCTTTTCTCGAAGCGTTTCGTCGATTTTTTGAACCCTCACATCTCTGGTTTGGATTATACCAGTTAAATGAATTTTTTAGGATATGTTCCCAGCGAACTTATTAAACATATCGTAAAGTTTTAATTGCACAGGTCTTATAATTTAGATTTTATTGAAATCTAAAAACCTCTGATTTCGTCACCGACTCACTGATGATCAATAAAATTATAAGATACTTCCGGATGTCCTAGAAAGCTGAAATTTAGTATGTTAAAGTATTAGCACATTAACAATATAAAAATTGTCAAACTTAGAACTTTTATCCTCCAACCCCTTAAACTAAGGGATCAAAATTTGTAAGAGACTTTACCTACTCAAATTTTATACTCTGGAGGTCTGAAAATCGTTGTGGGGATTCGTGCTATAAATAGTATCAATAAAATAAAAATAACTTTAAAAGAGAATTGAAATCCCACCAAAAACATTTTACATTATAAAGTAATGCCAAGACATATCATATGAATCACTGTCAAAAAGCAATCAGAACTCATATAAAACCAAGCTTCTGATTCAACTAGGTAACTTTTAAATCTACACGCCTTAACTGTACAAGCCTAACTTGACAAAATCTATACCTATCTGTAAAAGAATAACGGTCAGAAAAACGGTCGGTAATTATTTTACCTTACGCCTTAGCGAATGCAGTGAAATGGCCAGGTGTAGTTAGGCTTGTAGAGTTAAGGCGTGTAGAGTTAGAAGTTAGTTGAATCAGAAGCTTGGTTTTATATATATAGGATATAGATCTTATGATCTGATTGCTTATTCACAGTGTGAGTCATGAGACATGTAGGTATGTATGTTAAGACGATACCACATACAAACAGGGGCCTTACTCCCGAAACTGATACGATTTCGATTTACGAGTCTGATCCGATTTCGATTTTGATCTAGATTCGATCCTGATGCGTACTCCCGAACAAAATCGTATCGAAATCAATATCGCGTTGAGATCGTGTCTTATCAGCGCCGTTAGCTGTATCCGGTTGCTGACGTCACGTCCACAAAGTAAACAAGTTACAGCTGAGTGCCGTAGTCTATGGTGAAGATTATTAAAAATATGTAAAAATTATATATTTTTCACATTAATTAATATTATTTTATATTTGTTTATTTAAATGGATCAGCCTCAATCTCATGCAATGGTAGGTTTATAAAGGTTATTTTAAAAAAAAAACTGTGACCATAAACAATAGTTTTGTTAATCTTGTTTTTAATTATTTGACGTTCTGTCAAATGTCAAAGTCATAATAATTATGTTGATCTAATTTGTCAGAAACATAGAAAGTCAAGGGTTGTGACGTACTTTGTATATTCAAAGACAGATTGAGACAAATGAAGTCTTCATATTATTATGATACGTTAATATAGATCATATTATGTAGACTTCGTTTGTCTCGGTCCCTGTCTTAAGTGAAAATATATTGTAAACATGATTGTGTAAACCAGTGTTTTTCAACCTTTTTCATAATGCGACCCCCTTTGCAGGAAAAAATATTTCGCGACCCCCCGACGCTTTTTTATCATGTAAGTATGTATTTTTTATTGTGTATGTTACAGTGTTACAAATATTCATTCCATACGACGTTTTTATGCGTCTCCATAATTAGGATTCGGATATAAGTACATAATATAGTACGTCAAACACATTATTTTACAATTACATCCATCGATGATATTGATGATCAATTTATGAGTATATCCTTTTGTTAAAATTCTCTTACTTAATACCTAAATCAATCTTTTTAATCCTTAATGTTTTTTTATTAAAGTTCTCTCGACCTCCGGCGACCCCCCTACAGAAGCTTCGCGACCCCCCAGGGGGTCGCGACCCACAGGTTGAAAAACACTGGCTTAAAATATTCGATTAAATTGTTTTTTAAGTTAAAGTTTTTCTTCAAACATGACCTTCTTACTATGTAAAAAAAAATACACGTGATCTTAGGTGGGGGAGGGGGGGTAGTATAAAACTTCACCACGTATCACCAGGGGGAGGGGAGGGGTCTAAAAAGTTGTTAAAAACATCACGTGATTAATGGACGGTCCCTTATATGAAAATCGTTTCTTATGGAGTACCTAAACTCAAAAGACGTTTTTTTCGCGGCGGATACTTAAGCCCAGTGATAACCTCTATTTAATATAATAGGTACATACGCATCTATGCTTAAGCCTAAATAAAATGTCTAGAGCAGTGTTTTTCAACCTTTTTCATGATGCGACCCCCCTTGTATGCAAAAAATATTTCGCGAATCGCGACCCCCCGACCCTTTGCTTTTTTATCATGTACTAGCGACCCGCCCCGGCTTCACACGGATACATTACTGATACTAATACTACAGAATGTCTTTAAACCTCTACCAAACGGGCGAAGTTTAGTCAAAAGTTCAAAACAAACAGAAACAAATTAATATAGGTACCTACTAAAACTCAATGAAATAAGTAGGTGGGTATACTTTTATCGTATGAAATACCTATACTCTTCAGGTCTAACAATACAACAAACACTAAATAAATAGGTATTCAAGTAACTATCCATCATAGTTACAATGAACACAAAACAAAAAAATTACCCAATAATCTAAACTCCGCACGCGCACCCGCCTTGGTGACACCCACTTCGCAACGGGCCGTGCAGTAGAAATCGTAATATTTTAATTTCACCATAACTTCAAAACCAAACATCCAATTTTAATCATTCAAAGACCAAATATTATCTACATAAACTGTACTTAGTGATGAAATAATTTATTTTGATAAGGATTAATAGCATGAGTAAAATAAACACGTTTAAATATAGTCCAAAAAAAATTCAAGATTTCTAAATAAAAAAATGGTTGTTGTGCCTCACTCGACATAGATAGGTATAGTGTGTCGCGGACTTTTTTGTAGATATTTATAAGATCTACAATTAATTAGAACATTTTATGGTTCTATCTTTTATAGTTTAGGCAGCGTACGCAAAATAAGTAACTTTTCTGGTTGATTTTTTAAACCTTGTGTCCGAAAAACCCAAATATCTTACGGAATCCTATTTTTTTCCAAAATAAAATTTAGCCTATGTTACTCGTGGATAATGTAGCTTTCGAATGGTGAAAGAATTTTTGAAATCGGTCCAGTACTTTTTGAGCCTATTCATTACAAACAAACAAACAAACATACAAACAAAGTTTTCCTCTTTATAATATTAGTGTAGATGTACCTATGTGTATGTTACAGTGTTACAAATATTCATTCCATACGACGTTTTTATGCGTCTCAATAATTAGGATTCGGATATAAGTACATAAGAGTACGTCAAACACATTATTTTACAATTACATACCTACATCGATGATATCGATGATCGATTTATGAGTATATCCTTCTGTTAAAATTCTCTTAATAGATCAATCTTTTTAATCTTCATTAGTTTTTTATTAAAGTTCTCTCTACCTCCGGCGACCCCCCTAGAGAAGCTTCGCGACCCCCCAGGGGGTCGCGACCCACAGGTTGAAAAACACTGGTGTAAACGAATGCGTAAAGGTTTTAAGTAACTTTACATATTATAACGGTGAGTTGGTTTCTTCATAAGAGGAGTTAAATCTGCGACTAATAAAACGAATAAATAATTTTTAAGGCGATAATTTCATCGAAATTCCTTACAATCCATGTCCATTGCTAATGTGTTGAAGCGGGTAATTATTCGTAAGTTTTACATTTCCTATTCTATTAGGTCCTTTAATAACATTAAATAATGCTTATAGACGACCCATGTTGTAATAAAAATCTCATAATTTAGTTCAAATACATTAAAACAAGCAAACTCGATACTTTAAATGAGACCTCTTTAGCTATCGTGTAATTTGACGTTTGTTTACGATCCGGCCATTCGATTCTCAATCGATTAATTTCGTCGGGAGTACCAAAAGTTACGATCTAACGAACTTCTCGATCCAGGCTAGTTACAAATTGAGCCACCGCGCGATCGTGCGCTAGTGTAGGTGTCGGGAGTATCAAAAGCTATTGAGATCGAACTGATTCGATTCTCGATTGTGTCGGGAGTAAGGGGGCAGGTGTGTATGTGGTCTTAACATTACTTTACATGAAATGTTTTTGGTGGGATATTATTTATCTGCCGTTACCTATATTTTTTGTATCATGCCTTAAAATATTGTTGGTAAACATCAAATAATGACAAAGGCATCTAACCGAAATTGTAATTATTTTATGACTGTTAATTAATACTAGGACCTAGTATTAGTAATTTAACTTACTTACTAGGTACACCATTAAATGATTTAAGTGTGTTTTAATTATAATTGTTTTCGATTTTGTAATAGCGTCTTAGCTAGTCACACCTGCGAGTCGTTTCGTTATGATATATTTTCCACAGTGATAATATATTTGCTGTACGTTTTCGGGACTACCACCAGTGGCCGTAGCTGTACCCAGTACTTCTATGTATAAGTCCAGGTGTGTGAGTATATCTGTGTGCGTGTCCTATCACTTTATGTACACGTGTGTGTGTCTGGAGCGACATGTTACCTGGTGATCGTGGTCGGGGCGGTGCGGGGAGGGCGGAGCGTGGTCGGGCTCGGCCTCGGAGCCTTCGCGCTCCGACCCGGACTCCTTGAGGTGCTGCGCCGCCTCCAGCGACTTGCGGTGCATGCCTGGAATACAAGTTGCTTGTTAGTCGGTAAGCGAACAGGGAAACACGTTAAGAGTTAAGACTACATAAATACACTTCGTTTAATTATAACAACTACAGTTGTGTGGTTGTTGGTCGATCTTTTAGAATTAAACTTGTTAATTACTTTATAAAATAAACATTTATAAGAAAAGTTTTTTTTTTAATAGAATAGATTTAAAATTATTCCAATGCGAGTATGACGACTACAAATGAAATCTTAAAAGAACAAGTTATAAATATTAATTTACGTTTAAAAAAATAATGGTTTAAGTATGATAGCAATGGTTTTAGTCACATTTCCCTAAATCTTAAGTCTATTAAAACCAATATGTCTCAAATAAAAGGAGATAACAACAGCGAGCGTGAGCACGAACAATTGACAATTCGTAAAGTTACGAATACGTACATGTCAATTGTTTGTGCTAGCCCCACAGGGATAACAAAAAAAACTCTATATCAGCCTAGAATACATTTTTTGCAAGACGAAGAAATCATTTTATGCAGAAAGAACATGTACATTTTTAATGGATCTCCGAAAACAGCTATCTATAGTTGTCTACCTACACGGGAAAAGGACTCAAAGATACAGAAGACGCTGAAATGAAACTTGACAATTTAATCTATCGACAAGATAACGAAAGATACATAAACAAATCAAAGCAGGAGGTATTTGGGTGTATTACATAATAACTACTGCTGAAAAATTAAATTAGCAAGTTTCGCAATTTTAATAAATAACCTTTCGTAGAGAACTCTGATTTTCCAATATTATGAAGCAAGTGACTATTTAAGCTTTTTTAGAAGTTAAAATATTATATTCGCTCCTAAATCAACTAATAGATACAGTTCAGACTTCAGTGAGAATCTTGAGCGGACTGTTAACGCACAAGTCGTCAAGGGGAAGCCCCGACCTCATAAACCCGGCACGCTTTAGTACCTAATACCTATGCGGAAAACCGACCTCCAAATCATCTTCTAGTTTTTGTAATATCGACATACACTTTCAGAATGTAGTTTTCACTGAAGATTGGACGGATAAGGATGATAAGTCTTCTAAAGATATACGGGAAAAGTAACTACGACAAAAGTTAATGGAATTTTATATAAAAGTGACTAAAAAGTCCAGGAAGGCACAGAGGGTACGGCGACAGCATACAATTTATAGCAATTGATTGCACCTAAGAGTGTTATAGGAAGTTAAGTTGAGGCACCGCGTCAAGCCACGTGGAGTTTGCTAATAGTTGTCCACTTGAGGCAAGTAATCAGCAGGAACCTCATAGTCTTTTGTTAAGGGAATGAGGTTTTAGGTAATATTGGTAAGTATGTGTGGTGTACGCACCGTTCTGGTCGGCGGGCTGCGGCGCGCCCTGCTGCCTACGCTCACACTCCTCGCGGCTCGACTGTAAACCTACCGACAACATCATCATCATCACACGCTCAATACACCACCCGTCCCCGTACCCGTACAGGGACAGACGGGTATTTATGATAAATTAAAAACTTTACAGGAAAATTTAAATTACAAAGTTTTAGAGTTTGTTTTTCAAAATAATTGTAACGAACGTGGAATTCGTGTGACAAAATTGACTATAAAATTAAACATAATATAAATGTGATAAACTAGTTATCTTTTATCAGCACATATTTTTAAAATAATTCAGCCTTCGAGGTTATGTGAGCGTATGCACGGCCTATTTTCTCCGTCCAGCGCACGCGCATATTATGATACTCAACAGCCAATCAGGAGGCACAACGCTCGTATTGGTCGACACATTCTTAATAAAAAGAAACAACAACAACGCTAATGAACATTGAAATATATTTTGTGTAACATAAAACTTTTTAAACACACAAATAATGCGGTCTTAGATATACAAGCAGAAGAAGCCATTAGGGCCAGTCACACCGAATCGAAACGATACACAGTAATTGTGATCGTAACTAAGTACTTATATAATATATTGTACACAGTTTTAAGCAAGAAATAGTTCTTTGTCGTTGTGACCATTAGTGACAGATGAACTAAGTTAAGGAAGCAAATATACCTAACTAAATCAATAAATCTGTTCTCCGAAATATTGCAATATAAAGAGATGGCCTCAAAGATTTAGATATGTATTAGGTTTCAAAGGCTATTTATAATAAATAAATAATTCATCGATGATACTATGGCAGAGAACTATCTAAAACCCAATTCCTTTATATTATCTTATAATTGATCTAAATATAACGAAGACATCAACAATTTAAACTTGCAATACGAAAGAGAGCGCAATCGTTTTAAGATAAAGAGAGGGACAATATATTTTGTTTGCTTATAATTTGCTAGCTTTTGCTCGCGGTTTCGCCCGCGTTAATACAGTATCCCACGGGAACACTGTAATTTTTCGGAAGAAAATGTAGCCTATGTATTTAATCCCGAGCGTTAGTTACTACCATACCGAGTTTCATAAAAACCCGTTCAGTAGTTTTTGCGTAAAAAAAATCACAAACATCCATCCATCTATCGTGTGAACCGAAATTACTTTCCTTTTGGATTATAACTTTATTTTAACTTTGTCTATTCATCAACGATTAAATTAAATTTATTAAAATGTGACATTTGATACTAGTAAACTGTCCTATTATTTTAATTATAATCATATATGTGTTATATTAAAAAGAGGATTATAATTATAAAAAAAAAAAACAGGAATCGGGAACGATTGATAGATAAAATGAAATTAGCAGTAAGAACCTCAGACAAAGGAAATATATTACTGACGTAAATAACCGTCACTCCACCGATTTACACGAATGACAGCCTTGGCTATGTGTGCGTGGCTCGGCGAATGCGGGGGCGGGTGGGGAGGAACTTTTCCCGGGTTGGACTATGGTTCACGCGATTTGTCTGACGCGACCAAGACGTTTATAAATATTTCGGTTTCAACCTTAGGTTTACGTCAAGATGGCTAACATTCGCTGGTGCTCAAACTGTCATTTGTAGAGAGTGTCGCCCCTGGTCGCCCCTGTGCCTCAGTAGAGAACACTCTACAACCGTTAGCGCATTTATTTCTAGCATCTTCGCTTATAAGACGCGTATTGAATTATTAACACGCGGGGAGTAGCAATAAACCGCGATCGGGTGCGGCCGTAAAACGCTCGTAAACACGAGGTTTTATTAAATCCACCCGGCGCGGGACGACGACTTGGCTGCTTTTTACATTTCATTAATATTATAAATAGATGCTACGCACTCGACTATCCCTAATATTGAGTTAACTCGTCTCTGTCGCGCTCTATGACGTAGCCAGACGTAGCTAGGAGCTACGGCTAGCTGACCCGACACACGTTGTAGTCAGAACGTGTGAACTCCAGTTCATAATATATCTGAATAAATAACCTGAGTGATTCGTAAATTATCGGTTTTATTCTGCTATTTCTGTAGTCATCGGCATCGGCATGCTCTGCCCCTCTCTTGATCCCGAAAACGCCATTGTAAGAAATTTTAAATGTTGTTCTAATTATTTACATCATTTTTTCTAATATTTTCCACCGTTTAAACTTTCCACAATTTTCATAATTAGCTAAATCGGTCCAGCCGTTCCCGAGTTTAAGCGAGACAAAGGAAATGCAAAATAATTTTTTTTATATGTATTACAAAGACAAGAGTTTTGAAAGTGGAAATGGTATCTAATGACTAATGAGCAATCTTAGAAAAACTTATGAAATGGCGGTACCTCTGGCATATACACTACATTATCTGGCAATAAATGAAACATCGAAATTAGTTTGTAGACAAAACGAGCAATGTTATATTTTGTTAGCTACATTACGATGTCGGTTCATCATCGCGCGAGTTAGATGTAACTTTGAAAAACGTTCCCCATTTAAGTTGGATGTAAGATTGTTATGTGTTTAACGACTACACACTTACATAGTACACAGTACGGCGGGCGATTTATGTGCGCTCGCTAATGGCCGAAGTTCGTGTTAGTGACCGCGACCCGTGGCGATTAGGACTCGGGATAATGTACCTATAGAGTATAGTTATACCCGCAAATGAACTGATCGGACCCGGGTTCGAATACGTTAATTTATTACGACGTTCACTCGTGGCGAGAAGACACTGCGCGAGAGCAGAAGGCGAAAACCGACTTAGTTTTTCGATATTTTTCGATGAGTCTAGATACATCATACATACATCATCAGCCAATCGCCGTCCACTGCTGAACGTAGGCTCCCCCAATGAGCACCAACTGTCCCGATCTTGGGCAGCCTTTATCTATCCGCTTGTTTTAGGTAGTAACCTTCTTCAAATCGTCGGTCCATCGTGCCGCAGGACGTCGTACACTACGTTTGTCTAAGCGTGGTCTCCACTCCAGCACTTGTCTGCTCCATCGACCGTATGTCCGTCTGCAGACATGACCGTCCCACTTCCACTTCAGCTTACTAATTCGTTGAGCAACGTCCGTGACTTTAGTTCACTGGCGAATGACATCGATACGAATTTTATCCACCAGCAGGCTTAGCATGGCGATCCATAGAAATACATTTAATGAAGAAATATTCTATCCAAAACAGTTCGTTGCAAAATAGTTCTTAATTCATGATAACAAGGTCGTCAATAGAAGTCAACATTTCTAAACCGCCATATTTTTAAAATGGTTGCCGGGAAATCTTCTGTCAAAAACTAACAATAATTCAAGTAAATGACGCAACGTAAAGAAACTTTTTGCCTAGGACCGCCATGATGTGGAGTGGTTGACATTACTGTGGGACTTTTTGACATTAAATTAAGAAAACGTTTCTACTTTAGCTGTCAAAAGAGGCCATTTTGTGAGCTCATGCTCGGGAAGAATCTGTTATTTCTCATAACGACGATACATCGACCTTGCTACCTTATAATAAGACTTATTTTGCTCCGAACGGTATTAATGTTTCTTTAATCTGTCATATTTTCTTTTCTTCGGTGTTTCTTCTATGCGCATGCTAAGCTTGCTGAGGTAGACTTTCCATCGCATATCGCATCACATGAGTCTACAAACCTTGCTAATTACAACCGCTAATATTTAAGCTACTGTGATAGCGCAAGCTCGTGATAAGCCAGAGCAGTGCTCCCGAATTCTGCGATAGTGTTTCTCATCCCGTGCTTTAGTCATTTAATGAAAACAATGGTCTATAAATGTGAAAGTTTGCGACTTTTTCATGCAAAAAGTATTCAGTGGAATATAATGAAACTTGGTAGTTTAGGCTCTCTATTTACACATTGGCTATTTTTTAAATCTAAAAAGCATGCAGTACAGTGTTCACTTGGGATACTGTATTCGTGGGCGGAGCCGCGGGAAAAAGCTAGTTTCTAATAAGATGATACTCAATGGTCACAGCACCATTTTATTCAGCGCATTAAGTCAGTAGTCGCGGGTTCGAATACGTATAGCGGTTCTATCTCTAAACAACAATGTATGAATTCACTAATCTATTAGTAACGAGTTCCCTAAAAGGCAGCCGTGAAGTGCGTTTCTCCGGCGGCGTCGCTTTGTGAGGTAACGCAGGCAGAAGCTGTCATGTATTGCAGATAATTCGTAATTAGACGGAGATCAAAGCGAGGGCCGCAGTTAGACACTTTGTGGTAATGCAACACATTTGCGACTCTACCGCGATGCGGATTGTTTGCGTCAAGGAGGGCTCTTGGTGATATTTTTCATTTGTGGTAATGGCGGCTTAGGCCGCGTCTACACGCGCGCAAAAGGTGAAACTGCGAAATGATTGGAAGGAAAAAATTGCAATAAAGTTAATTATTTTAATAAATCATTTGGAATCAATATTATTGTAAATATATAGTAAAAGGAAGATCTGATTATGCTAAGATCTTCCTTAGCATAATCAGATCTTCCTTAATATAATATGAACATCAAACTCTCTTGAGTCTGATGTTCATATTATACTAAGATAAACGGGGACTCTTTACTAATGTGTGAGTCAACTTTTTTGTATTTTTTTAGAGTAGTATCATATTGGAGTATTGAGAAAACAATCAGGACTGTCACCATAACGGCGAGTATACCGGCGCTCGCGGCTAGCTCGCCTCGCTCCCCTGGCGCCGCGCTCGCTCGTGTGACATCAGTTTAACTTTTAGCGAGATAAAGGAGTGATGTACAAAGCGAGTGTATAATAGGCAGACAATTCCGCGGTGCTCCGCCCGCATTACGGTCCATTTGGCGGCGCTTTGACGTCTGCCACCCCCCTCCGCCCCCTCCTACGCCCCGGTCGGCCCCCCGCACCCCCCAGCAGACCAATTACTAACCCATTTAGACGACACACATATCGACCCTTATCATACCCGGCTACTCCAGTTGAAAGGTCGGAAACGTCAAGATGCCCAGAGTTAAGATGGTAATTGAGTAATCTAGACAATGTTGGGTCCTCGTCAGCTGCAGTTTTGGGGTTGGATGCACCCTACATTCAAAATTCCAGGAACTGCTCCAACTACATAGTGTCACAAGTGAGACCACTTGATGAGATAAAGTGAATATGAGATCAAAGTTCATTTCACTAAAAGTGGGTCTTACGTAGTGACGTGATAATAAACTATTATAATTTTAAAGCCATGCTAAACGTAACACCATTAATTTATGAAATTTTCCTATATTATAAGCAAGGAATCTAATTCATAAGCAGTGTTAGATTAAATAGTGTTCTCATTATTTCTTTTTATTATAATGACGGCAGGCAGTCACAATGACCGGTCAGTTTGATATAATATGATTAACAAAAAATTAATAAATTATGACAACGGTCAACTGTTTATAAATTAGATTCCCTGATAGTACATAATTACAACAACTTATTCTTCTTAATTACACATTTCAGAAGGTAAGCCGTGATATAGAACATATTTGATGAATTATTATAAAAGTTAGACAAAACTATTTAATGCAATTAAACAAAAATATACCGTGTAATATCTGAGAAAAGGATATACCTATTAAAAGACTGACAATATATTATTATTATTTAATTTAGAAGTCGCGACCTACAACACTGTCCGAACCAAACTGGTTCATCATTATATACCAAATCTGGCGCGGTGTGGTAACTATCACTGGTTATTCATGATAGCAAAAAATAAACAACAATGAGGAACAAAATAGAAGTATTGAAATAAAAACATTTAGAATGTATTTAACTTATTATGATAAAAAATTAAAATTTCTCAACTCAAAGTAGTAATAGGAAACAGACGTAGGTACTATGGTTTATTAGAGTTAAGTTTGCAGTGAGTCGTTAGTGAAAATTAAATATAGCTCACTGATTTAGCGTCATTGGTGAATTTGAAAATATGTACGCATTATTCACTGCATTTTTAACGTGAACAGACCGTTAGTAATATCGGTTGAACGATATAATTTTTTTCTACACATAAATCTATTTGTAGTATATACGAAATTATTTAAAGTTGCTTGTGTAATTTCTAATTTAAATGACAAACGAATTCATTAGGCAACATTATTTTTTATTGTTAAATTCTATATATATATAAATGTATAAATAAAATAAAATTGCACAAAATTTATCAGTTGACGTCTGCACTAGTAGAAACTTTCTGAAATTAAATGTCAAAGGAGCCAAGTAAATTTGTTTTACAACGTTATGCGTTAGAAGTAGGGAAACCTCACGACAAACTTATAAGTACAGCTTGGCAAAAAAGAGTAGACGCGATGATATCAGGAACTAAAACATTTTCGAGTGTATTATCTTTTAACCTCAATAGATTGGGATGGCATATTTAATTTAAACAGCATAATATAGCAAATAAAGATAACCATTATCATTCCACTCTAATAAAAGATGATACAATCGAAAACATCTTTAGTTGCTGCTGTCATCGCCTCATTTTACCAAGCTGTATGTGTAATCCCACACATATCATTATCTGAATTAAAATTTTAGTAAATAAAATCACAGTTGCATATAACTTGCCTCTAACAACTAACGAACTAAACAAAAATAAAGAAGTTACTAAAGAAATATTTAGTTTTCTTTATTATTCAGATTCAGAAATATTAAGGTATTGAGTACTTGTTACAAGTTAATGAAATATAGCATTTTATATTAAAATTACAAAAAAGTTTAGTTTTTGCTAAAATTTGTTAAAAGCACCTACATTTTTTCTTACATCATATACAAAACTATTCATTATGGTAAGTATGAGCTTAAACGAACAAATATCGAACATTAGTAATTATGTTATACACTTTCGTACAAGTAGCAACAGAGTGACGTTATGGTTGCGGTGACTTTTCAAATCAAATCATGTCATACCCCCACATTCTTGCAATAAATGATTTGATTTTGTATGAAGCGTTTCACGAGACTTGCTAAATTCTGTAAATAACATTATTTTCAAACAGTATGTACAGCATTTGAAAATATTATTTATTAATATACTGTTTCTTCTGAAAACTTACACATATTTTAGATTATTATATTATTAATGCAATTTAAATTGGCATTTGACCGACTAAGATTATAAATCACAGTGTAATATAATTAAGTTCTGTAATAATACAGGGCAACAAACGATTGAAGCAAAGCAGTGGCATATTAATAGTTCGTCCGCGTAGACAGTGTGTGTAGCGGCGTAGCGCCGCGTAGCACCTCTACGGCGTAGCAGGGCTCAGTCGTATACGAGTAATAGCTCATACATTACACAAAGTGACTCTAATACATACTCGTAGTCGAATAATTGAATTTATACTAAGGTTTATACGATAAATTAATAACTGCTATTTAATTAATAATTATTATAAAGATCTCAGAACTCCTTTGTCGTATATCGTTTTTATTTAATTTAATTTATACAATATAATATTTTCAACTACATGTCACCCTGTGGTCAACATTCACCCATAAAAATTCATATTATTATTATCATTAATTTTATGTATTTCTAAGCAACATTTTAAAAAATATTAGCTTTCTACACACCTTGCTTCGCATAAACTTTAACTGTGCCAAATATCGTACTCCACCGTTCGCACAATTCTCGTAAAACTGTACTTACTTAAAGTTATTAAACTTCACGTATTAGTTTACATGATAATAATGCCTATTGTTGTGTCCAATATTGCTCTCTTCTTATCGCTTCAGTTTTTATTTCATTAATTAATATTGATAAATGCATAAAATTAATTTCATAACATTATTGTGTTTAACAGTATTGTGTAAGAGGAAGACGAAGTCAGTAGTAGCGAACTAGCGACTTGTTACATAATTTTTCCTTTATACTGTTTAGCTGTAATCGTGGTTACTTATCTTTGAAACTACTACATTCTTTACTAAATTTGTAATTGGATTATTTTTAAATCTCTGATCCTTTAATTTTTCAAATTTAATATAATATGTAATTGATTGTACTGTCGGTTCTTGGTGGAAATTCATGTTGAACACTAATAAAACACAATTTTTCGTGCACTTTTTCCACTATATTAAGATATAATTATAAATTTTAATAAATAACACGACCGGTTTCGGAATAAAAAAATCTGATGATGATTTATTTCGAAACCGGTCGAATCGTTTTATTAGTGTTTCAAATTGAATACAAAAGTTTACTCATAAAATAATAGTATAATAAAAAGTTATAAACTGTAACCCGACGTAATAGCCGGTAATTTACGGGTCATTACTAGGATCCATTGACACGTCATTGTAATAAATATGATTTTAATAATAATGCACCGTAGAGCCTAAATTACTGATCTGATTGTAATCAATCAGATCAGTAATTTAGGCTCTACGGTGCAGTGGAACATACATACATACACTGCCAAACACATTACCCTTCTTTTTGGCTGTGCCGTAGTCGAATAAAAACTATATTTTCGTTTGCTGAACAAATAGATAATAGATATTAAAATGAAACTAATCTCTCCAATAGTATGAAATATACAGAATTATTTTACTCGTATTGTTATTGAAATTTTAGTAAAAGCGCGAATTTTCAAAAGACGGTAAAAAACGCATGGGGCGTTTTCGCGACCAAAAACCAAAATACAAATTTTACAATGTTCATCCAAATTTTACTTTCGGTATCATATATTTAAATTCTGGTCTATGCGGGAATGGGAACATTTAATAAATTATAACTCACATTTATGTTTTCTGTATATAAAATATTACATTATTTTATGTTTATGCTACACTGAAATGACTTCAAATATGTAAAATATCATAAATTTTTTGCTCTTACCATAACAAACTATATATTAACGAACTCTCTACTACAACTACAGTTGACAGTTCATCATCATCCATCAACAGGTGTAATTGACTGTGATGAAGTTGATGCTGATGATGAAAATTATGACAGTCTGTAGCCTGGTGGGCGGTGGCATATGCTGAAGTTTTGTTTTGGATTCAGTGAATACTTTACACAGAATCTTACTTTTTGGGAATATGATATGATTGCATTAGTTGCAAAAAAGTAAAATAACTATAGGTGTCTTTATAAAATTCGAAGATTCGCTTGATTTATTATAGATCCTATCATCAGATCCTGACTTCATGATCTAGTTACCAATTTGGAATTACACTCTTTCGAACAAAAAAATATATTTTTAAATCGGTTCAGACGTTATCGAGTAATTGCAATAAATACCTATTATGCGCGTATTACCTAGTAGGAAATCATTTTCTTTTATTATCCGACTACCAAGAAGGGTATCGCTGTCAGTTTCTCGCTAACCCCACGTCCTGCAGATATGCATGTGACATAATACAGTTATAGTCCAGATGTAATTATGCTTACATCAACCCTCATTTTAACCCAATGCAAAACCCCATGCAAAAAGAGGGGTTTAATAAGTTTGATGTGTCTGTCTGTCTGTGCATTTATCCGTGACATCGTAGCTCCTAAACGAAAGGTCCGATTACATGCGGTTTTTTTTGTTTTAAAGCTGACATGATCGAGAGTGTCCTAGCTATATTTAATCAATTACTTATTTCTTTCATCGCAGTGAAGAATTTGTTCATAGCGAAAATCCCAATGTCCTTTAAATAATACTAACAATATTATAATATAAAATCTTGAAATGACGACGCCAAAACGCGTTTGTAACAACAATGTGCACGAAAACCTAACAAAGCCATAGGTTGTAAGCCTTATTGTTGTTAAGTTATTCACGTTACAATACGTAATAACCTCCTCGTGGTGTACACTGTACATACTACATAGGGCCACGCGGTACATAATTACGGTGTAATGGCGGCGGCCATGTTGCCCCGCCCCGCCCCCCGCGCGCCGCCCGCCCCGCCGCGCCGCGCAGCCTCCCGCCCGCCGTCTTGTGCTCGCGGAAGGGTTGCAGGGGTTTGTGGTCGGAATATTTGATTTACGTGCATTATGACTCGTTAATTAGCAGTTTATGTATATAGGCCTTTACCCGAAGCTAAAAGAAAGGGTAATGATTTTAGAAGTATATGTATATATGTTTCTTTGTTTTTCGTATCGCTTAAACTACTGATCCGATTTTAATGAATGGCCCAGGCTAGGCCTTAAAATTTCGTAGTCCGGTTATAGTTTTTAATTTTTCATTATATTTATCTTCGATATTTGGTACTAAATTATATGTTAACGTTTCGTTGAAGTATGTAATTCTTACAGGAGGTTCGTTTTCATTTTATAAATAAGATGCACAATTTATACAATTTCAGTATCACCAATTAAAGGAAGAAAAATAAAACTTTATTTCTTCATTGAGTTAAATTTATAAAATAAAATATGGGTGATAACTGATACTACACAGTATTGTTCTTTTTTAATTTTGTGATGAAATTATGAGCCAAGTTCCTGAGAAACATTTCAAGCATTATGTATTGTACGTAATTCATACCAGATGTTGTCACACTAATTACGTCGTTACAAAGACCTCGTTTTTACCATTCCTTTAAATGGATAATATAGTTTATAAATAGTTTAGTAAATTACAAGTAAGTACAAGGTAGGAAATACTGTTTTAGAAAAATTATTTTGATCGAAATTGGACACGAACTTTAAAATTGTAATTTAAAAAAAAACCTATTGCGCGTTGATAATAACGAAACCCTCCTTAGATATGTCCTGGCATACTCTTGGTTAGATAATTAATTTAATGTGTGTGTAGTACCTAATTTAAATAGTTTAAGGTAAACTTTAAATTTCAAAGAAATGAAAACGAAAAAGTAATCCATGATACGCTACATTGAAATATACAAATTACATTACTGAAAATGTTGTTGTGAAAATGTAACAAGTTACAAAAAATAACAAGCCTGACAAGCCCCACTACAAACTAGACAAAGTATCACGCAGAAAAGACGAGCACAAGGGCACAATACGTGCAAGTCGTGCAACATACACAAAGCCGCACCGAGCCGCCCGAACAAACAAATGTGTAATTTTTAATCTCGACTCGTAGAGATGTTCTTTTCTTATGACACGCCAAACTCCACCCTATGCGGCCGGGATAAGGGTGAGGTATGTCGACGCCGAGTGGAATCTCTCGACAGCTTATGAGAAGCTTTTTATTTGTTCCAGTGGCACGTGAGGGCGAGACGAATGGCCTTACAGCTGACAGATATACATGCCAACATACACACGCACACAGCTGACAGATAGATATTATGCTAACAATACACACATACACACACATTCACACGTCACATAGGGACGAACACACATGTACACACAGGGTCCTACGTCAGTAATTTATTACATGTCGTTATTATGTCGACAAAATAAACATGTATCTAAGTTCGGCGTAGACATCTTGAGTTCGATGAAATATTACTCGGATTTGTTTACTGATCATTTATGATTTTGATTTAAGACACTGTTTCTTAAGTAACATACAAGTATATTTCGTTCCTTTCGCATAAAAATGTTGACTAGCAAAGTTCAATTACTGTCCTAATAAAGCGTAGCGTCTCTTGCTAGTAACAAAAATAAATAGCTAGTTGCCAGAGTGACATGGAGACGGACCGGTCGAGCTCCAGATTCCAACTCCAGCTTATTTATAAAATATACAATTTATCTAAATTCCTGACCGGTTAAATGACAAAACAGCCAAAAATTCAAGACGCAAACCTTGAAAGAGCAATTTTCAGAAACTTATTACGGAGAATTATAGCACAAAAATTACAGAAACAATAAATTTCAACACAGTAACAATAAATATAATCTGTGTTAGCCAATAATTGGGAGATACATTGGTTTTATGTGGTCGAGTCTGTGTCGACCGATAAAAGAGCGGTTTGACAATGGGTTATTCTGTAAACAACTTGGATAAGTCGGTAAAAGACCTAGTCACTGGACTGATTAGCCAAAAAGCTGGCAAAATGATAAGTCGGTCTAGACTAGAAAGCAGCATCGGTTCTGTACAGCTCGGGCATGCTGATCCCCTGTACTATACTGTACTGGCGGAATACCGGGGGTATACCGGGGCTGGTGGAGCGGTGTGGTGTGTGGCACTCACCGGCCGCGACGGAGGGCTACGGGCGCGCGGCACCGCTCCACTCTTGAACAAAATCATACCGTCAGACCAC
Source organism: Glaucopsyche alexis (assembly GCA_905404095.1). Taxonomy (NCBI): domain Eukaryota; kingdom Metazoa; phylum Arthropoda; class Insecta; order Lepidoptera; family Lycaenidae; genus Glaucopsyche; species Glaucopsyche alexis. Next base: position 21,616,452 of record FR990060.1, on the reverse strand, counting down.
ACGCCCCAACTGAACTAGGGACCTTACGAGTAACGAAACGGGCTGGCATGCCTTGTATGGCAATATCCTCTTAAATAAAAATAAAGAAATACGAAAACCTCGATTTTTTTGCCTAAATATGAAACAAAAGCTCCTAAATTCAGTTTCAAGCAAATCTTTTACAAAACCGCCTACAGGAATATAAAATATTGCCTAAACTTCTAAGTGTAATAAGCACCTATCGAAATTTATATATTCAGCGTTTTTGCCTCCTTAAACAACTGATAGACACAAAGTTCTGGATATATTCAACTAGCGGTAAAAAAATCGGGCGGATAAAAAGTCTATGAATTTATAATTTGTAACAAATCATAGACTTTTTATCCGGTCGGTGTTGAATTCGCGATCGCAGAATATAATCCGTGCGAATAAACAGGTTCTACAGACCTTTCGCAGTTATTGTACCTCTGACAGCATTCTTACGCTGATGACATAAGGATTCTCATGAAACTCCGAGGTAGAATAGCTTCGAAGGGTCTGTACCGGTGTGGGCGGCGGGAACTCACCGAGCAGCCAGGGTGCGACGTTGTCGTTGTCCTTGGCGCTCTTGAGGATTGTCTCCGGCAGCGGTAGGCTATGGCGCACCATGGCGCCGTACAGCCCGTACTCCGCCATGATGGTGCTGCGCCCCCAGCACTTCTCCGTCTTGCGCCACTTCGCGCGACGGTTCTGGAACCACACCTGCAGGGAAACGGAACGAATTAGTCACTGGAACATACATATGAATACAAGAGAATACAATGTTCCATTAAATCTAAATTCTAACCTTCCGATTTAATCTAATCTAAATGTAAACAATTTTACAATAAAATAATAATAACTATCTACTTAAAATTATTTACAAAGAAAGAAATAAAAAAAACTAAAAAAGATAAAACTAAAGTACAAGATATGCTATAAAAATAAGAAAACCTCTAGGTCGTCCCCATCAGGCAGAGTGCCTATCAGGCTCAAAGAATTCCCTCGCTGGATGGCTATGCTAAATCTTTGAGCCAGATAGGTGCCGGCTTTGGGGTCTCGGGTGGCCTCTACGAGTTTTTTCGAAATTTCTCCGAATAGTTTGTGTGCCCCCGGACCCCATGTACCTAGGGTTTCAACCCCAAACGGTTCAAATATGAGATCCCTACTAAGGTTCTCATACTTTCGCCGCTTGAGGTTTTCTGCCTGATTTGCGGCCGCACCTGCAGTACTTGAGGTGCCCTGGATATGGGACGGAGCGAGTGTATCGACGCAAGTAGCGTCCCATACAAGAGCCCGTCCCAGTCTCCAAGGGACCAGGGTCATTCCGTCTGGTCTCTTGCCATCGTCGCGCGACAGTCCAGAGGGTTCCAGCACAGCTGGTACTCCGGCAGTGACAAGCGCCCGACGAATGAGGTCGTTGAGGGAGTGATGACGGGAGATGCGACCGGCGCTTCGTGGACAGGACAGACCGTGGTGTCCGAGGCTGTCTACATTTGTACCACAAACGCAACGATGGGGGACGACGTGGGGGACGCCAAGACGCAGGGAAGTGGCTAATGTAAACAGATAAAAGGAAATTCGACGAAATTAACGTGTTAATGTATTTTGTATTGCGCGGCGAATTAGTGCCATTTAAATTGCAAGCATTATAGCCACCCATATTGAGATATGATTATTTTAAGTTTACATTGAATCGGAATTCGGAACGGTGTATAATTAAAATATAATATAAGAAGAATAAACATGGCGGGTGCACTGAAGTCGAAGCTGTATCTCACTAGACATCAATAAGAGTGAAAGTTAAAGCAAATCCATGTCTTTGCACTTTTTTCGAAGCTGGTCCCGAATTGGTTTTCCTTTTTTACGACGTTGGAATATTTAATGGCACTCACAAAAAGTGTTAGACGATATATTACTTAATATACTATAAGATGATATAATAGGTCTTCTTCTCTTGCCGTATATCTATGCTATTTATACTTAGTTATTAATCTGAGATATTATATATTTCGATGAATAAGTAAAAATAAGCAACATGAATTTGTTCGGCGTCACTTCTAACTCTACCCAAATAAACTAGAAAACTAATCAAACTCGACCAGAATTGAATTGTCAAATTGTTCGATGTGGCAATACAGCGCTGTCCCGTGTTGCAGACAGTTGAAGCGGAACGTCGCACTGGTGCCAATCTCACGTATGTTCCCAATTCCTGTGGAGTATGCGAGTTATATAGAGATATAGAGCAAAGCTTCACGGGAATTCCCAGCGAACTCCACAATTCCCAGTTATATCCACAGTTCCCAGTTCGCCCCCCAATTCCCAGTTATCTCCGCACAACATTCGGGCCACAGTGGCTGTCGGCCAGTAACTAAGCGGGTAAAACAAACCAATTAGTGGGAACAAACGCGACTAGATTCAATTTTCAAATTTCCACAGCGCTCCGAGCTGAGCTGTAGTAGGGCTGTACAAACACTACAGTTTAAAGTTATATTAGAACTAAACTGATTTTGCTGCCCCGAAATCCTGCGGGAGTGCCATAATATAGTAGCCTATGCTCTTTCTCGTAGACGTGATCTACATCTGTGTCTAATTTCATCAAAATCGGTCCAGTAGTTTCGGAGCCTATACAATGTAAGAAAAAAATTTAAAAACTCCGTAACAGAATCTATTTTAAGAAAGTCACAATTACTTGTAATGTCTTTGAACGTTATGTGGGATGTACCTACTTATTTAATATTCAGTCGCTTTAATAAAACCTAAAAATATTTTTTTAGTTCAAAACAATGTTATGTTCTTACTTCCGATTAACTCTTATTTTGATTAATTCACCTAAAATAATATTTGTTATTCATTTCGTTTATTAATATTATAATATTATGTTTAACACGAGTTTGGTTACCTTTATACGTCAAATTAAACATTATGTTTAATAACCGACTTACTTTTTACTACTATTTCCCACTCTACGGATAAAACACTAACCTAATATTACCAAAATTATGTAAGAAATTATAAAATCCTTTCCACATTTCCCAAAGTTAGGTACTAGTGTTAAAATTGTACAGTTTTATACTTAATATTGCACATAACATATTTATTTTACTAGTTCTAAACAAACGTTTATACATGTATTATTAAATGCTAGTTTAAAACTAGCTTACTAAATTGTTATTATTTTAATAAACATTTTGATTTGGTAATTAATTTATTTCTCTCGCATGGCAACCCTAGCCGACGCGGGCGCGCGCGGGTGCGGGGCGCGGGGCGGACTCTGCGAAACAGTTAATTTCTAATTAAATTTGTTAATTAAACTCGATCCTCGCTCTCCGCGCAAATTAATACTTCGCCGGTGTTGTGCGAGCTACATACACACATACATACACACATACACACCGATACACATGGTACACGTAGGTCGTGAATATTACTTTAGCTGTTTCAAAGATTTCAGCAGTTCTATTTAACTAACTACCACGTAAGAGTAAGTTAACGCAACCTCGACATTTGTGACTTGAAAGTAATTTACTGAAAATGTTTAGTTTTAGTCTACACCGAAGATATTGATAATAATAAATAATTAATTCGTGGGAAAAGCTGTAACGAAATTGTGTGGTAATAGCTTTATATTGCTCTAATGTACTCATAGAACTTGCTTGTACATTCAAAATGTGTGATCGTATTTTATTACAATGTCGTGAAGTTACATACTTTCTCCCTTTTCATCTCCATTGTACTCAATCTATCTGCAGTGTTCGTTCTATCTCCAGTAGACCTATTTTTATTAACCTTCCTAGTAATGTCTGACATTGAATAGTTGTCTAGACTAAAGGTAGCTATACAATTTACTATATCCACGCCCACACACGGTCAGTTCAAACTGATCCAATTGACAGCGTCGACAGATTGGACGATACGAAGTATGGCTACCCAAATATCGTAAACAGAAAATATTTTTGCTTTGCTCCGATAAATACTGAACCGATTCTGATAAAATTTGACACAGGTGTAGAGTAGACCTCAGGGAAGGAGATACACTAGTGGCGTGGGGTTCCTATAACTCCATTCCTATCGGCTTCCCTTACCGCTTACCTTTTGACGACCCTCATCCAAATCCCTCTACCTATAATACAGTCTAGGGCTTCCCTATGAAGGAGAACCAGCCTTCGCCACTGAAATATACTACTTTTTATCGCGACATAATGTACGGTGGCAGCGGGATATCCTATTGCGTGCACGACGGGCAACATCGAGTTAAAAAAATTCTTGTTATTTACTTGATAACAAATATTCTATTTGTCACAATGAGACTCCATAATACCTATTATAATCTTCTAGTAGACCGAGTTGACTTGCGACCTCATACCGGTCCACCGTCTCCCAGTTTCCCGCTCTATTCTGTCCGTTCCATCTCATTAGAGCCGCACATTCGTCGGTTTGTTTGGTGCTAATCGATCACATTGCTGGGGTCGGATATTGAACTCAATCAATTGTGTAGTCTAATTCAATTGTTATTAATTAATTCAAAGTGTATTCTAACGTACTAAATAAAACTATGAAAGGGATGATAATTTTCGTATAAAAAGTACTCAAGTACAGATTACAATAACAGTGTTGTTAGTTATATATTTTTTTATATAAATAATGATGTACAGTAAAACTATAATGGCCCTCGGCAATTCTACGTTTTTATAATAATATAGCACTGACAAATGATGTATAAATGACAATTGACGAAATACATTGTAGTGGTCGTATGTTCTCACAGTAAGTAGCAGAAAGAATAATTTTGGACATAAATTCTTCTTAGGAGCTGATTCACAGACGCTAATTTCTCGGGCAGAAATGTAAGACCAATTTATGACCGTCACGTCGCTGCTAGAGGATTTTGAATGGCGATTAAGTAATAAGTAAGGTAAAGCGATTAGGTACTGAACTACTGAGATTAGAGCTTTACGTGTGTGCCAAAGCCTGGCCCGGGGCGGCGGCCATATTGATGAGTCCACGAGGCGCGGTGACAGTAATTGTGTCCCGGATTATTCCGGTGGTCGGCGGGACGGTGGGACAGCGGGACGGTAATTGTTTGTCCCGCATTACCGCCCGGAGCCACTGAACAGAAAATTCAATTAGCAAATTCCGACAAGAAATGTTCTCATATTTTTACTTTAACAAACGCCGAATGGAGTACTCGAGCGTCTCGGGACTCTCGGGCGACGACTTGAAGGTTAGATTATCCATTTTCGTTACACGCAGTTAATTATCCTTTTACAGCTCAAATTCTGTAGATCTATTTATGGCACGAAATTAACGAATAAACGAACGTACTTTTTGGAAAGGGAATAATATGCAATGTACTATCGAACAAACTGCCGCTCGACCAGGCATAAGATATAATACTTATTATATGTTATGCCTTATAATAAGTATTATGAAATCTTAAAGTATAATATATATTAAAATAAATTTCATTTATGTAAACACGTGTGATGACTATAAAGGTTGTCTGGCAGAAATCACTTGTAGCGATAAGACCGCCTTTTGTGCTTATTTATTTTTTAGTTTCTCTATGTACTGTGTATCCCATTTGTTTTTGGTGCAATAAAGAGTTTTTCATTCATTCATTCAAGATGAAAATACATATAATCACGCCTTTTTCCCGTAGGGGTAGGCAGAGACCACTTCTTTCCACTTGCTACTATCCTAACACACTTGTTTCGCTTCGTCCACTTTAATTCTTACCATCCATTCCTCCTCTAACATTCAACGTAGCGAAGCGGCTCTCTATGGGCCACTTTTCGCCTCCGCGAGAAACGAGACGTGATGGGTGGCGAACCACATCGCCGCCTTTTTGTATAATTATTATTTTTATGTTTATCCATTGCGTTCCCACGGATTGGTAAAGATGGTAGGAATAGGGAAAGGGAAGGATAGGTGTGTGGAAAGGAAGATTGGTAAGTTAGAGTGGGAAATAGGAACTGTAGGATATTACCGCATAGGAAAATGTTTAGAAACTAGAGCAGGAACTTCGATGATATTCTACTTTTACAACTCTACATCAAGTGCGTCGTTGGTAATGTTTGAGCATAATTACGTCTCGATTCTTGGTACTATTGTAAACCATTCGACGCACAAGAAGCCCCAGTCACACCATAACACTGTTGTAAGTTGTAATGTTCATTACCCGAGGAGATGTGTAAATCCGCAGCTAAGGGGGGCGCGGGTGTGCGCGGGGAGGGGACGGGGAAGCTCCGAATTTCCTAATTAACATACAGATACGGAGGTTCGTGTAATTGTTAATTTGGCAGCACATTCCCGTCGGTTAATGACGCGCCGTGCGAGGAAACACAATTTATAGTCTGTGTGTGACACCCGCCAGGGTAGCGTGAGCTCTCGTCGAGTGACGTACCAGGCGACGCGGGGTCCGCCCACCTCTGGACACATTACTTCTAGGGAAGTATTCGTAATGTCGGCGAAACAATTTGCCTTTCGGACCGGAGCTCGGCGGGCAATTCCCAAACAAGCTGCGCAAATATTTTAAACTCGGCAGACTCGACCTTTGACCCCGTTCGCAACCGCAAGCGTTGGATGAGGCCCTCTGTCAGTGTTCGAGTTTCTTATTAGCAAAATGAGCCGAGCGATCACTTGTTAAATTCTAATTGGAATATTGTGCAACAATCTTAAAGACTCACCAAAATAATTATTATGCCTCCTTATTTGGCCTTACTCATAATATACTACTACTATTATAAATGTGAAAGTTTGTGAGGACGGATGGATGGATTGATGGATGGAGCTTTGTTACTTTTGAATCAATTTTGATGAAATTTGGTATAGTAGTAGTTTAAGCTCGGGATTAACATAAGACCTATTTTTTATTCCGAAACAGTACAGCTTTCCCGAAGGATACTGTATTTACACGGGCGAAGCTACAGACAAAATCTTGTACTAAAATATATATACTTCTTAAAAATAACTTACCGCTTTTTACCTCTTTACCCGACTGGGCTATGTTTTTCGCGCGGAATTTATTGTACAAACATACAATGGTTGTAAATTCCTTTATTCCCACGTATCTTCCAAACGGCTGGATAAATTTCGACAAATAAGGTACATTAGTTTTGTCTCAACTCTCAAAAACCCAAGTGTCCTTAGATAGCTACTTTAAAGAAAAAAATAGTTTTAAAGAAAAAATAATTATTTTTATTGAAAAGAGAAATACAACAAAACACTAGGAAAATATACACTTTAAAAATGCAAGCCAAGTTTATTGCAAGGAACACTTCGAGTTGAGTTTAGGAGTATCGAGATAAGCAACAGAACAATATCAACAATATCTAATCCGACGGACGACCGGGAGCGAAGAGTCCCGCGGGAGTACCCCAGGGCGTCACTCTCAGCCCTCTGATGTATAAACGCCTCAATACCACTCCTGTGATTGTTGCAAATGCATTAGATTAGAAATGTTTATGATAATAGGGATGTTTTGTAGATCATTTGTTCTATACAGTAATTTGGATAGTCGGAAAGTTTGTGGCAGAGCTTCAAAATGTAAGGAGTATTTTACTCGTTTTCCTTACATACGATCGAGTCTTTTATGTCTTAACATGTCAAACGACTAAGCTATTCTAGTACATATTATTATAATAAAGAGGAAAAGTTTGTTTGTTTGCTTGCATTGAATAGGCTCCGAAACTACTGGACCGATTTTGATGAAATTTGGCACAGATGTAGAGTAGACCACGGGATGGACATAGGCTACTTTTTATCGCGGAAAAATGTACGGTATTTGCGAAATTATCTTTGGCGCGCACGATGTCGCGGGCAACATCTAGTTATCTTATAAAAATAAACACCTAGCGACTCCCAAGGTTCAAGAGAATTCTTCTAATATTACGTAAGGCTATTATGGCATGTTAAACTAAGTTAACCCTACATTATCGTCTAATTGATGGACGCAATCAATAGATTAACTCGTTAGGAATGTGCCCGGGGGGTCGGTGTAATCTGCAGGGGGCGGGATGGGGGGGAGAAGGTATGACTCGGCGGATCGGACAGTCAGCAATTTCATTACGCGGCCGCGCCGCAGCCGGTGACAGCTTAAATAAGGCGAGCGCTCACAAAGGCGGTCCTATTTACGGAGTGCATAATTTCATTTCTTTGAATGGCGGGGCGCGGGGCGGGGGCGGGGGCCGACCAATCGCGAGTGAGTCTGCTGTCAATCTGCGGCACAATGACGTCACGGCCGTAACAGGTTATTATTCACTTTGGGGTGCATCGGACACGTTTTGATTAGTCGCTGGGTTAATTCGCGGTTAGGCTGACGAGGTGACGAGGCGGCTTTGTCACGTGATTAGGAGGTGTGGCGACTCGTTACTTGGTACGCCGTGGGATCCGCAAGATCTGCAGATGTTGATGAGATCGGTGCGTCGATGTTGTTCTTAAAGTTATTGCGTAGATCGGATCAGATGAGATCGTACTAGGATATATTTTGAAATTTTATTTTATTATAAGTTAGTAAAGATTGCAATTTAATGTATGCACAACTTCAAATTGCCTTATTTAATTTTTACAGTACAAAAAGTTTAGAAAATTTTGAAAAACCAAGGGGAAACATGTTTTACACAGATTTACCAGCAAGAATGAAATTTATGTGTTCCAAATGCACTTTTAATAATATTTACATGGAGTTGATATATGTTTTTATAATACCTCCATGAATATTTATGTAAATAGCAGCTAAGCTTTGCACATCGCCTATTGTCCTTATTATTATTTCCAATGCCATCCAAAAGGTTGCCTGGAAGAAATTGCAAATTGTAATAAGGCCGCCTTTGTGTGCATGTTTGATTTTTTTTTTATGTATTGTCTCTAAGTTTTCTGTTATTTGTTTTGTGCACAATAAAGTATATTTGAATTTGAATTTGAATTAAGCGATTAGGTAATTTTCATGCTGAAAGGAGACAGCACAACGCAACCCGCGACGGACATAACCCAATAAGAAAAAGCTCGAAATCACAAGACATATTTACGCATTGTTATCGTGTAACTGTAACGGGACACCCCCCGCACCCCCCGCACTCCCCGCACGCCGCGGCACCCCCTCGCTCGCCCACGTGCGCGGAGGGGGGAGGGGTAACGCACGGGCGCGCGGTGCAAAATCAATACGGGGAAGATTTCATACTTCATAACCGTCCCCCCCTAGCCCCCACCGTGCGTCTCACCCCCGCCGTCGCCCGTGGACGGGGCGCACTAGGTTTGGATAAACAATACGCATTTAATTGGTCTCAAGGAGATAATGAAAGTTACAGGAAAGTCAGCCTACGTAGGGCGCTAGTAGCTATCGGGTATCGGGTAGATCTATTGGGTATTCAGGTACTATAAAAGTTTACTTACACATAAAACGACGAAAATGTGAAACAGTGTAGCATTTATTCTGCTTCTAATATATAAATTCTAATAAGATTGAAGAAATTGTTCCAAAAATTATCCAGTTTCGACTTTCTGCTAATTTTCTGTTACTATTTGCCTAAGCAGTATGGTAATTGGTAACTGGATGGTAACTGTGGCCATGGTTTTGATAAATAATAATATTTTTTATTCTTTACCACAATCAATTGGTTCAAATAGTGGGGTTAAAGGGCCCGCCACTACGGAGCTCGGAGTATAGAGCCCGCGGAACTGACTGTTACAATGTTGTATGGCCGGCACCCGCGCCCGCTCGCCCGCTCACAGTCACAAGTGGGCTCACAACCACAAAACATACCAATACATGATCCAATCTACGGATAATATCACTAGAAATTAAAAAATGTAAGAATGGTCAAGCGATGAGCGAGCTAATGATGAATTAGCTCGCTACTACTTATAGCTGTTGCCCGCGGCTCCGCCCGCGTAAATATAGTATCCTTCGAGATCTCTGGACCTTTTTGGGATAAAAAGTAGCCTATGTTTTAATCCAGGGCCCAAACTACTAGCATACCAAATTTCATAAAAATCTGTTTAGTAGTTTTTGCGTGAAAGAGGAACAAACATCCATCCATCCTCACACTTTCAAATTTATAATATTAGTAGGATGTTCTTAAAACACTTTCGATCATGTAACACACACACAAAGACAGACAGATCAAACTAAAACACTCCTCTGTTTTTGTCAGGGATTAAAATGCTGTTGATTACCACGCTGGACGTTCCTAGTATATGAGTAGAATAAGGACCTGTTTCACAACCTTCAAATAGGTGTCGACAGTTTTGTGACTGCTAACTTTATATCGAGCGACAGAGACAAAACATGCTAATAAACAACATGCTAAGAAACAGGCCAATGATTATTTTACTTATTGATTATATGATCGCGATTCTGTGGCCTTTTATTATAATTAACAACAACTGCAGTAAACAGCAATATTACTTCTAAGTTCTGAGTAGATACCTATCTGATTTGAAATTCTTGTAGTCAAGTTCGCTTTTGTAGCTATGAGAGTGATATATATAGTTTATTACAAATTGATGAACGGGGTTCTGTAGTTAAACGCGATTATCGCTTGAACTTCTGACTAGGATTACATAATTCCTACAGCGTGTTGTAACTTGGGGGCTGCAGCGCCTGTAACCTATTTATTGAAAAAAACTCATAAATTTTCATAAATAATCACTGTCATTATATGTTTAATTCTAAAAGAGATGTTTGATTTTGGGCCAGTTCTATGTACACTACATAGATAAATAGGAAAAAAATATGTGAATATCATAAAAATACGAAAAAAATACTTTGAAGAAGGGTACATGCGTACAAAAATGATTATTTTAAGAGTTTTTTATTGCGAGAACACTATTTTTAGGGCGGCCATGACAGTTGTTTTGACTTGACTTTTGACGTAGTAGACAGTTTTACGAAGAGACGTCGTCTTGAATGTCATACGTCTTTCTTTGTCAAAAGTCATGTCATTGACAAAATTACATTCTTTAGATAATTCTGATCTGATCCGCCATATTTTATTTTACTTTGTGTTGCTCTCCTTGACGAAGTTAATTTAAATGTACATGGAAACGAAGTTAAATTAAACAAAATAAATAATAGGAAACGGTTACTATATTATGTAGCTATATTTACATATACTGTAGGTACGTCGGGCTGGCCCAGGCCTCATACATTTCTTCAACATCTCTTTTGTACATTCAAGTAACATTCAAGTGCAGCTGGTGTCCTGTCTTAATAAATGTAATTCATTTAAATAAACCAACTTGACTGTAACTGATATTTTTTAAGAAAACTCCTTGGTCTTTAATATTTTACTGACATAAAAAAGGAAAAATCATAATCCTTTTTTATATATATATAAACACTAACACTATCTAAAATAGTAAAATATACAAACTAGTTATAAAGCTTTCAATTTTATATTTTTGGCATTTTTTAATAACCATAATTATTATGAATTAACCCCCAGTAGTCAGTATCCTAATATGTTTACGAGAATACCGATTGACAGATTTAGCATATCGGGACTTGATTGTAATTGTATTAGTGCAGGTTTTATTTAGCTAAATTGACTCTCAGTTATCAGCAAGTAGCACAAGTAGATAGGAGTATGAAAATTGAATAATAAAATAACTTTATAACTTTAATACGAATTTATGAATAAAACAATAATAATACGTAATTATTGTCAAACAAACAAGCGTTGGCCGGCTGTCTCGGGTGGCCGGGCGGGCGGCGGCCGGACCAGCTGGCAACTAGCGGCCGTGAGTAAGCGATTTCGTCCGATCGGCCGGAGTCGCAGTAATAATTCGGACGGAATTGTGCCTATTATAATACCGCAACTCACTCAATTGGAGATCGTTTAGGCCTATGTTGATAACCGTAACGAGCCTCTAACAAGCTTGTATTACAAAAAAGTTAATATGTGCTACAAATTGGAGCGATTTTGTAACGTTTTTGTGTGTATATTTTTGTTAATTAGAAGTTCACTGTATCAGTTTTCCTCGTAGCGCGATATCGTAGCAACTTGAGGATGAAACATAAGTCATAACCTGTTATATGTTTGTGATTTGTTGAGGCTGGAGGTATTCCGCATATCGAAATTCATATTGTATACTTATTTTTAAGTTCAGTAATTAATCAGAGCGATCGATTTGAATATTAAACATCACCTACAATGCATAGATATAAAATATTAATAACTACTACAATGCTACAAAGTCTCATTACATACCAATTACCATACATAATGTTATAAAAACGGGACCTAACTATTTTACAAGTTATTTAAAAAATCTATATATCTATATTGTTCATTGTTTAACATCTGTTGCCCGTGACTTCACACGCGTAAAATGAAATCCCACGAAAATGATTTTCCACCAAGAACCAACAGTACGTACACTCAATCAGTTATAAAAGTAGCGTACGTTGTCTACTCTATGTCTGTGCCAAATTTAATCCAAATTGGTAGATTCGGAGTGCAATTTATTTTTCAATGCAAACAAATATACGAACAAACAATTTCTTCCTCTTTGTTATATAAGTATAGAAATATAGGCTAGATATAATATATAGCTGGTTGTAAATTTTTCAGAAGTGTTGAATGTTGATGAATTAGGTTAAAAATTAAAGGTCTTTTTGTAATGTTTAAAGATAAAATACGTACGCATCTATTACACTAAAACATTAATTTAATCTTTTAACTAAATTTCTTTCAGAATAATTATTATTAAACTAACATAATAATGTTATCATACAATACATTATGAAACATTCTCAGTAACAGATTGCTATAATTTCTCGCCAAGGCTTATCGGTTACTAATATCCTCTTGAAGTTCAAATCTAAACAAGTCGTTCGAGGGGAGGTTTTTAATCATTTTCAAGTGGATAAGCCGACCACGGATCATATTCGAGGATTTGCGACTTCAATGGTGGCCAGCTCACCTCGCACACCCGGGTATTACTGGTACAGGGTACAACCCGCAAACCCGGGTATGCCGGGTACCGGGGTATTAATACAGATTACCGGACGGGCAAATTGGAAACGGTTTTAAATATTGCAACTCTCATATCGATAAGGCTTATACCTGTACATGAAAGTTAATTAATTGGACGCATTGGTTAAATGTAAGCTTCATTATCGTGTATTTGTTTTTTAAATTAATTTAACTTTCACAATGTTGCATGAAAATTTAATTCGTAAAGGTCTATTGGGGCAAACGCTCTTCATGTTGACCGGTACCCCGTGCTATACAAGAATGGGATGTTTCTCTTGAACCACAAAGATAAAGAGGTCCGTTAATGAAGTAGGTCCTCTTGCTGGGGCAAGGCTGGGGCCTACCTTTTCTACATTTATTTGAAACTATACGTTGCTCAAAAGGAAAGCCATGCGGGACCCATTCGCAAATTATAAATCGTACAAAAATATATGGGCCCCGCCTGCTAACAAACATAACATCAATTATTTCACTTAGGCTTTCAGCTCATAGTGTAGTCTGTTTTCTCAATCTTGTTTCTTGTTGCTTAGGTAAGTATCTGTCTTTTTTGCAGTCGGGTTTTTTAATTTTATTTATTATTTATTTTATTTTAGATTTTTTAGTTTAACCAACACACGTTTGGTCAATTTAAAGCAAAAATACGATGATACGAACACTAACATATAGGCTTAATGTGAGAATGGTTGTTATGCAACTTTAAATCGATATAGATCCTAAACGGTCAGTCGAATCGAAAAATGTTGAGAGAAAACTAAAAATGATTTTTAAATACCTATTCAACGATACCCCACTTGACATGGTTTGTTGACTTTCATTTTTTTCATTTTCACAATATGGCGTCCAGTAGTCGCCATATTGAATTTTCACTAACGTCATGTCTTTAGTGACACTTGCCGGACCACGAGGAATCGATTGACATGCGAATCATAAAAATCGGCCCAGGAGTTTGGTCTGTATAGTGCTTCAAAAGAACATACATACATACATACATACATCCATACCGACGCTGATAAACACATTACCACTCCTTTGCGTTGCGCAGTCGGGTAACAAATGAAACTTTAAATAACAAAAGAAGTGTAGTAAGTAGATTTTAAAATAAAACCATATTTTTTTAATTATGAACCTTTTTTTGTGTTCCGCTAAATATGCCGGTGTGTTTATTAAAATATATTTTATAATATCTTATTATTAATTAATTTAATAGATTATCTCTTCTTCTTAATATTTTTAATATTTACCCAATAGGCAAGCGGACTGATTTCACAGGTCAACATGATTTTTGAGTCTCAGTTCTGTACCCCTAATTCTGTTTACTTATGCCTAACTTAACACAGAAAAAACATTTATACCGAATAAAGTTTGCTTTTATAGCTACCAGAACGAAATTTGAAATTGTATGGAGAAAACTTTACTTCTAATCTTATTTATATGTAAAAAAAAACAACGCGAAATTTTTTATTTTTTTTTCAACTTTAATTATAAAAGTCGACATAAATAAATCCAAAAAATACAAATATTAATAGAGAAAACCTTAAAATTAAAAAGTTGTGAAATTGCTTTTGTAAGAGCAAGAACTTTCTCGCATGGGTCCCCAAATGCAGTCAGTTGCCCATCATCTTCTTGTGTATTGTCCCTAATATTTTTGTTTAGAGTTCAGTAGATCTTGGTTAAAGAGTTTCTCTTGCGTTTCTTAATATTAACCCAGCTTGTCTTTAGATTTCTCTAGGTAAGCCAAAAGTAAGTATTTAGCATATGTACTATAATGCACATTTTTTAACCTTTCAGTCTTGGAGTGCAGAACGCTGTTATGCAAAAAAGGCACAGATGTTTATGTTGCATATGCTTCACAGTGTTCATATCTGGTAATAAACCATAAAAAAATATGTGACTTTAATAATAATTCTGCTGAAAATAGATCTAAAAGTACTTTACGTAATTTTCACATTTTCACACTTTATCTTCTATACAAGCTACATCAAATGCGTTAATTTTTTGAAATGATACAGATCTCACTCACAATCTCCCCTAACAGCTCACTCCACTATTGCATCTTGAGTACACCTCAACAAAAAATGTACCGAAAAAAGTATATTTTCATTTTTTATTATATAAGGTAGAAAAGCAAACTTAACTAATCACAAATGAACTTTCTGCCTTCTTTTCGATGCGTAAAATCAGAAAATATTCATTAAATAACAAACCCAAAGAATTTTTTTTTGTTGACTTGTGTTTTTTTTATTGCATAAATGAATATGAGTAACTTCTCAGAAGAAACGTATATCAAAAGTCAATATTTTCAAAGGTACAGCGATTTGTATACAAAGAACAATGGCAGAGTTCCATACAACGAAATACCTGAAATATTTTTTGGGCGTCTAAGGTTGTAAAAATGTCTAAAAGATAGCAATTGCATTACGTAATCATATTCATAAAGAATTTTGTCTTATCGAGGCCACGAAAAATAGTTATTCATATTTTTGTGTTTTGAGGTTATGTCCATTAATAATTTTAAATATAAGGCTTCCCGCCTTCTTTACGCTTAAATCATTTTAATGCGTTTTTTCGCCTTCCTACATTGCAATCTCTAGCGAAGCCTTAAGTGATAGACTATAGACAATACATAACATGAAGGTGATTTCTGTATTAAGTGGATATAGATCAAAATAAATTACTTTCTACGGAATTAAATGTTTATAATTATTTTATAAGATTCACAAAACAGTATGGTGTGTTACATGATTACCTCATAAGGAGTTTAAATCCTTTATACATCTCATAGTACAAAGCAATTAATGCAAATAATTCGAAGCTATTTTAACATTACAGACTACAGTGCAGTAGCACTGTCATAATGTTTATGTAAGAAATACCTATCTTACTTAAAACAGAAAAATATGACAATCGTAAGGCAATCGTTGTCCGTTAGAAAAATACAAGTCGCCGTAGAAGGCAGATACTAAATCCAGGTTGCCCCTGGACTTGCCAAAGGTTAGAAAATAAAGATAATCCAAATAATCCAAAAATATCGCAATAATATCAACACGTTAATTCGGCAAAATGCTAAAGTGTCATGTCAAATCACAAATGTCAATATCGATCATCGATGTCAGAAGTATAGATAACAAGGAGTCCGAACGTAATGTTAAAATAATGGTCTCAATTACGGGGACAGATTTTTGCCGGTAGAGCGCGCGACGGTCCGACATGCACTCGTTTGAAATTACGCGGGAAGTTTAAAGTTGCTATTGACAGCTCTGGAAAGATTGAAATCTTATTATTTAAAAGTTTTAGGAAATTCTTAGAAACTATTCTCGAAAAATAGATACCGTAGAACACGGTAATTGCCTAACGGTAATTTAAAAATAATTGTAATAAATAATAGTATTGGCAACACTCGGTATAATAGTATTGGCAACACTCGGTACTCGTCGGTCTCGCACGCCTAGCGGCAGAAAAGAGAACTAAGATCTGGTCCTATTATTGTGTACATAATTATTATTAAAAAGCCTATACCGTTCGGACTCCTGGTATCTATGCTTCATGATCGATGTAATTTTTTATTATTTTAGTTTTAAGAATGCTTAAGAGATGGCGACACATTTTACGAGCTACCGACCACCGTCACATGCATATTTATTTATCCCTTTTTGCTTTTTTAGGATGTTTTACAAAGTACATTATCAATTATAATATATTTTAATTTAGATATTAGTATTACGGTACTTATGATGTTGCTCACTATCGCTATCTAGCGAAAACGAACAGAACTTTATCATGACATTTGGTTTTATTTTTTTAATTCACTGACATGAGGCCATTTTATTCAAATGTATCCAAATAAGATATTTTTATTTTATAAAAATAATTCCGGCTCTTACATGAAAAAACAATTATGTGATAAAAACCTGAAAAATAAATGATTAGTTTTTGTATATGTGACATTTTTAGACGCTTCCAAAAACATCAGGTAAAACCTTGCCATTGTTCTTTCGCGAGTCTCGTAACGCTCCATACTAAACTTAACCTACAAGTGACGTCACTTGTAGGTTAAGTTGTATGAAGTATACGGCCGCAGGAATATATTTGTAAATATCTCCGATATTTGTGCGTTTAAGTTCACACTTACTATAATGAATGTTTTTGTATATGATGTAAGTAAACTAATGATTAATCGTTTTTGTTTACCAATTTCGCAAAAAAAACTTTTTAAATGTATTTAATTAGGAAACTACACATAAAATAATATATTTTTTACATTTACCAAGTAGTAATGCCTCAATATTTCTGAATATATTAATGAAACTAAATATTTCAGATGTAGTCCGATCCCCTATTATAGAGTTAGACCTGTACCTACTATGATTCTTCGAGTGGCAATTAGTGTTGGATTTGATTAACACATTCAATACAAAAGAAAATTAATGTTTGGAATACAATAATTACTGTGTGGAATGTGGTGTTGTGTGGTGAGAGCGGTGAGAGAGGGGTAACCCAGTAACACTACCAATTCACACTGACAGAGCCCAGCGCCAGCGGTACCGCAGTTGAGTAAACAGAGTCGTGTTAATAGACCAATTCACACTTTATTTGTATTGTAATCGTTTGCTTGTAACGCTTGTTATGGGATTAGGGAGCATTAAAAAATAAAACCGGCCAAGTGCGAGTTGGACCCGCACACGGAGGGGTCCGTACGAAACGGCAAAAAATCATCTCAGTTAGGTATATGGGAGCCCAATTTTAATATAAATTATATTCTGTTTCTAGTATTTGTTCATATTTTGTGAAAATTTTAATTGCTAAAAAATTTTTAAGCTATTATGGTTCATGAGTTGTATACAGCATGGTGACAGACAGACCGACAGACGGACGGACAGCGGAGTCTTAGTAATAGGATCCCGGTTGTACCCTTTGGGTACGGAACCATAAAAATATAAATTTAGAATTTGAACCTTACCAAATTTCATCTGAATCCGTTCAGTAGTTTTTGCATTAAAGAGTAATAAACATCTATCCATCCATCCATCCTCACAACCTTTCATATTTATTATATTAGTACGATAACTAAGCTACGAACAATACAATTAGTTCGGTCGAAATCGTTAGTTATAGTCTAACACTCTAACCAGCCGTTTGCACCTAGCCCGTGTGACTGTAGCATGCCCCAGACCTCGACGAAGCCTGCATTAACCTGTCAGGGATGTTGTTTTAGCGTTATTTAACGATTTCCGGCCGCTATTGATGCAGTTATTGTAGCTGTATCCGGCCGTACAACTGTCGGCCGAGTCACCGCCATTAGTGCGCACGCGCGTGACGTCACGGCGGCCATCTTGCGGGAGCCGCCATTTGCTTGTCACTCCATTGTTTGAAACAAATTTTGCACTGTAACGGTTTCCGTGGGAGAGATAACTAGTGACGAAGTCACAAGCCAAAGCTACGCAAATGTAATTATTTTTAAACTTCACGTTTGACGTATACAATACATTAATATATCATAAAATTTTAAATAATTAATGTAATAGCCAGAATACTATACCTATAATATATACTGTAAGAGAAACAGTTGAGGCATTGCCGGCCACAACAAAATAGTTCACTTATCTTAGGATTCATGTAGATATTTTGACTTAATTCAGGTAACTTGTTTTATAATATTATAGTTTATTTAATTTAGAATGGTCGTCATCACTCATCACAGCTGTCATAAAACATATTTATATAGGACCATTGTTAACTTCCACATCGACATAATTACCACTCGCGTTGTTTTCTTACGTGATTATGTTCGTCGTAGGTGTTCAAATAAGCGTCATCCTCGTATTTGCCCATTAGAGGCTCGATCGGCCCCTAATAAACCCCACTCGAGGCCTTCCTCGAACCTCCTCGTAACACTAATAATTACGCACTTATTTTCTCTACAAACCCTACTTGACAGTCGAAGATTCATCTCGCGTCAATCCTTTGTGTGCTCGGCAAGTTTAAACTGCCAGTGCTCAAACTGGTTTAGTCTCTCTGACGAGGGGCTAGGGTGTAGTTTCGCGTAGCACATCGGTTTATAGTGGAGGAGCCTACACGCTCATTAGTGTCATATCTACACTGGCGGCGAGTGTTGTAACAATATTAAAATAATAACGCGATAATGCGCCTCGTGGCTGTGTTTACAATGGAGCGATTTGTTAGCGCGGGAAAACTGCATGCTAGCGAACGAATAATTATAATAAATACTACTTTGTACCATTTATGATTGTACAAGAGTAAAATGAAATTAAATAACTTTAACACACAACAAACAGTCCATATGCCACGAATAAAACAAAATATGTTTCTAATACCAGAGTAGGTATAACGATTCGAATCAAAAAAGGAATATTACGATATAAACCAATCACATAAGGAAAACAACATCTTCAAACTTAACCATATAACCGGGGGCTATAAATAATAACTTGATCAGAACTTGGCGCCGCGCAGTTTTCTCAAAGTTTCTCCTCTGTCCGCCGTTATTGCTTAAACAACGTAAGAGACAAATCTCTCGGTGGGGGATTGTGTGATAACGCGATTACCGGCTACGGTTGGTTATTTACCGGTTTGATCCGTTTATTTACCGGTTCGCTGCAGCATTTACCGGTTTTCGCCGGCCCGAACCGGTTCGCGGCGTTTATTAACCGGCTCGCGGCGGTATTTACCGGTGTCGGCGCTGTGCCCGGTCTGTTTGCGCGATATTATCCGACGCCGTCGATTGCCGGTCTCGTGACGAGTGCTGAACGCTCCACAAATACCTGAGTTATTTTTTAACAAAACGTGCCAAGAATGTTTTCAAATATTGGTGAGTACCAGGACGTTATCGCTTACAAAGAGTTTTTATTTGACGTTTACTTAGCTGTTTGTCATCTATAAGAGCACATCATCTTACGACTTTGCCTTCGTACGATGAAGTTTTTAGGGTTCCGTACCTGTATTTTAGGCTGTATCTTATGAACCGTGATAGACAGTTGAAATTTCCACAAATGGTGTATTTCTGTGCTATAACAAACACGTAAACAAGTACAACCACTAGTAGAGCTCCATAGCCTAGTGGGTAGACCGTTTGGTTTGCACTTGAGGGAATGCAGGTTCAAATCCCAGGTTGTGGCGTGTACCAATGAGACTTTTACAGATCTCAAGTACATTATACGGACGCTCTAACGGTGAAGGCCAACCATGTGCGGGTTACATGGTTGGCCCCAGATATATTGACCAGTCATTCCTCTGGACTATGCCGACTGTATTATGAGAATACCGTATGTGCTTGGGCAACCATACGACATATAAAACCCGACTGTCCCAGGCTCTAAAGTATTTCAAGAGTGGTTACTTCGCTCGGAGAGCCTAAGTTTTTTTTATAACAACCAATACTAAAAAACAGAATAAAATAAATATATGTATTTTAAGGGGGCTCCCCCATACAACAAACGTGACTTTTTTGGCGTTCGGTACGGGACCCTCTTGCCAGTCCGGCTTGTACTTGGCCGGTTTTTAAACTTCGCAATGGATTTTGATGTGATTTTCATCAATAAACACAGTATCTACAGATAGAGATTTAAGTATGCATATTTTATTTCGCAGGCCGAGCAGAAGGCATCATCTAGTAAACAGTTATATTTGATATCTTAGCAGAACACTTAGACATAGCTCCGTAGTTTCTCACATACCCATGAAATGTTTCTTCAGTTGGTGTCTCCCAAGTCCTAATCAACCGGAGACTCTACAGTACAATAACTAAGGCACCTGTGTACACAACAGGGAACAGACACAGATGAACAGATAGACCATCGTAATTAATAACTAACGAGCTGTGTCTTGACATTGTCTACCAGTGTCCTATATAATTATGTATAACTAGGAACAAATATACTGTATGTTTGTGTTTAGTTTTCAATTGTGCGTTTAATTGAGTTGATAACAGTGAACATAGATATTAAAGAATGTGCTCTTGAATAAGAAATAATTAATAAAAGTGCTAAAAAACTTATGTAGAGCTTAGGTATAAATGATATCACATAACTTTTTTATACACTTTTCTAATTTATTTAGATTTTTACAATAATTATATATAAACATGACCGGTTTCGATTAACTCATCATCAGGTGTAAATTGAAGGATCTACCTTTGTATCTCACAAACTGTCAAGTGACGTTTCCAACGTATCAGACAGCAATAATGTATAAGCTATCCGCTGTGTAAACATTTTATTAGTAAGGGAGTAAGGTTAATATAATATTTCTACACAGTACACAAAGACTTTGCATAACCCTTACAAATTTTCTTTGTGATTTTTATATCTATTTTTTGAGCAATAAGTTAATGTAGTTGTTTATACAAACATTCGGGCCATTAGCGTCTCACGAGCAATTGCATCACAATAGGGCTTCGCCCCTGGCCCCCGGCCGGGCCGGAGCCCGAGCCGGATTGATCCGTCACGCCAGTCCCGAGCGCCGGCACAATCGATACACACGTATCTTATCACTTATTGTTATTAGCTCGTCAAAAATACGAAACTAAATGCTGTTAAAATCAGCTAAAATATAACGTTTTTTTTTTACAAAAATGTTATTAAAAGCAAATATTAATCTATAATTATAACATTGATGCTGTGGCTTATCAATTAAAAAGCCATAGAATCCCTATTCTATTTACTACTGCTTAACTACCCTTAGTTTGTCATGAAAAATATTTAGTTTTATTTAAATATTAAATCAGAAATATTGAGGTATTATTACTTGATAAATAAAAAAATATATAAAATGTTGTATCTAGTTTTGTAATTACGTGCATTTAGCAGTAACAAAGAAATTGGAATACTTTTTACACTATTAGTGAAAAAAACCGACTTTATTAGTTTACTTAAATCAAATACAAAAACATTAATTTTAGTAAGTATTGCGAATTTAGGAACGCATGACGTCATAGGTTCGGCGACTTTGGTATGTAGCATTTTCACGAGAATTGCGAATTTCTGTTTTACAAATCTCTGTACATTTGAAAATATTGACTCTTTATATTGGAAAAATAAAACTTGTAATTAATATTTTGTTATTAATTATTTCTAAAACTTATTTATAAAATTAATTAACTTCGTTTCTATCCGGTGGGACACCACACGGCTTTTTAATTCTGATTCTTCTGAGAACTTATATTTCATTTATGCAATAAAATATTTATTTTTAGATAAAATATATAGGTCCCACCAAAATTCTACTTCTAATTTTAGGCATTACTTCAGATTTAAGTCTTATCTACTTTCAAAAAACTTTCTTCAAGTTTCAGTTCGTAGTTTGCTCAAGAGGATTAGTATCCACTTACTCGGCGTTTTGCGGTGAGTAGTGTCCAACTTATTAGAATTTCGAGATGGAGGTAAAATTACATTTTCAAGGAGGAAATAAGTAGATGATGTTGAATTTTAATGGCGGAATTATCGAGTCAAGCACGCTTGTTGAGCGCTAACAGCTAGGCCCCACTTGATTCTATTCAAAAGTTTAATATGGAACATTTTGTAAAAACTAATTTTTGTAGAAATTTTCTGTCATAAATTAATCTGTCATATTAACTTTACGATATTTGTAAATATTTTAACTACACAATTTGTAATATTTTAAGAAAATATTGACCCTACGGGTGAGCGTATGAAAAGAGTGTCCTTACTGATAACTGAGGTCAATTCGACCCATATATTACAACCATCACAAAATAATTAATTACACAACCGAGCTGTCCAGCATGCGGCTGAACACACTGACAAATTAATTGCTAATACTACATGTTATCACGAGATTAATTTAGATCTACAGGTTCTTCAGGTAGATCTACATGATTAAAGATCACTCAATATTATGTATGTATAGGTCGGTTAATAAGTTGTAGGCACCAAGGGATTCACCTTTAAAGGGCGACACATACGGCGAAGTTAGATAAGAATACTAATATACTAAAATAAGGCAGCTTACGATAAAACTTAAGCTGCCTGGATATATTTCGTACGTCCTAATATGAAAATATATAGTATCTTAGCAGTCTGCGATAGTACATACAAACTGAAAACTAAAATATTATTAAAGTATTTAAAATGTTAATAAAGGTATCGTTGGCTGAAGTATTTAAAATTGGATTCGTCTCCCACATATTTTTATAAACGCGCATTTGTGTGCCTATCATAAAACTGAAATAATATTAATACTTAATATTCTTTGCTCGTAACTAATGTAACATACTTATTGTGTGATAGATATAAGATATACACAGGTAATGGCACGAACATTACACGAGTAAAAGGGTTGTCGTGTCCGGCGAAGCGCTATGCATTAGTATATCTATTCGATTCTCTCGATCATTTGTCTGGGTGGGGTAGGGCAGGCCCGGGGGTGGGCGCCGGGGGGGTTATGCGCGCCATTTGCCAGCTGCTTTACATAAATGATTCAATAAGCTGACGCGACGCTAAGAAGGCCTCGAGGGCCGAGATGACTTCATTTGCGGAGAGTCTTGTCTCGAGACGCGGTGCCGTCTTAGAATTATCTCTTTAAGGAGATTTATGCTCGCGTCCTGTCGGTTGTGATAAGAGAACAAGGATACTAATTTACCATAATCTCGTTTTCTATGCAGAGCTATATTTATTTTAAAACAGTTACTTAAAGTGAGATATAACCTTATCTGAAAATTATTAACTTATCAATGGAGACGTTTTACATCTGTAGTTTTTTATAATAACAAACTAATCCTAAATAATATTTAAAAAATTAAATACTTAAAACTTCTTAATAATAAATCTCTGACACGGCAGGATGGATTTTCAAAGGACTTTCATAGGCAGATAGCTGATGTCATAAGGTTCGTTTCCGTTAGTTCTAAGCAAACAAAGTTGCGAGCACCAGTTATTGTAGTTCCATAATAGGTAGAGCCATAATTTATTCTCCATCTAAATTATCTAAATTCAGCATGATTTAATTATTGTTAGAAAGTTACATAATGGTTATCAAAAATTGTAATAAACGTATAATATGTAGAATTAGAAGTTAGTTATATATATTTCACGCCTGAGGCGTCGTAACTAAAAGCCAGTTAAAAGTTAAAACTTAACACCCAGTTATCAGTACGTAACAAGTTACTCTAGATAGAGCAAAACAGTTTAAATACGACGGAAAATGCTCCACGAAACTTTTTAATTTGAATGAAAACCTCATAACTTCCATGAAGTTCACTACGATTTACGAAGGACCAGCAGAATAGCTTGTTGCTAGTCTCCTCAGTACACACATAGTAGACGCATCGGTCGATTTGCATTGCACACTTTTTTAGAGATTTTAGTTTTACTTTTTAGAGTTAGAGTACATGATTTTACTTTTTAGAGTAAACTCCAGACGTGCGTCGGAGGCCGGAGCTGACACACACTTTTTTTTTATTCTTATCTTTTTAGGGTGCCGTAATACTTAAGGAACCCTTATAGTTTCGCTCTGTCCGTCTGTCTGTCTGTCTGTCTGTCTGTCCGCGCCTCTAGCTCCTGTAATTATGAATATAAATTGATGAAATTTGGTGCAGTTGTGTGCATTGTGTATAGATCACGGTTTCGGGATCTTAAAAAAATAATCATTTTATATTTTAGGGGTGGCTCTCCATACATGTGAAGTGGGGATGAAAAATATTTTTTACTCTACCCCATTGTGTGGGGTATCGTAGAATAGGTCTTTTAAAATAAAGGCAAGGTTTCATACGTTACTTTTTTATAAAGTTGACCATTTTTGAGTAATCGGCCTCCAAAATAGTTTGTAAGTTGGTCCCCCCCCTAGCATTTTTAAACTATAGGAGATAGAAACTTGCAAATTTCCATGCTGATAGATCATGCTAAAAACTCTTTAGGAAAATTATTGCGAACCAAATCGGACAGTAACTTTTGGAGTAATTAAAAAAAAAGCATATTACGCGGTTATAGTTACGGAACCCTCCTTAGACATGTCCTGACATGATCTTGGTTAGGTTATTTATACCTAACATCAACGATTTCAAAACTAAGAATGCGCTATGACGTACATTTGACAGAAAAAATCTTAATGCGAGAATAAGTTACGCCACCTTGATTTCACCTTACCTGAAATGAAAAAAAAAAACCGGCCAAGTGCGAGTTGGAATCGCGCACCGAGGGTTCCGTACAAACCCGTAGGTATATAGAAGTTTGATTTTGTTACAGCTTAAAGGTATTATAGACCTGAGTATTTGATATGAATTTGCATTTAATACTTCTACGCGTTCTTGAGGAAAGGGGTAGTAATTTTAAAATTATTTCAAATACTATAAATGTAGTTAAAAAATTTACAGTTTTCGCAATTTTTCCTTTATCTGTGCTTTGATACGTTGCTTCGTATCAAATTTCATGATTCTGAGTTCACGGGAAGTACCCTGTAGATTTTGATTTTTTTGTAGATTTGCGGAAATTTGCGGCTTAAACGGCTGTATCTTTTAATTGAGTTGGCTATGAAGTTTTTTTCACAGCTCCAAGGGGCAGTAGACCTGAGTATTTAATATAAATTCCAGCTTGATACCTCCACGCGTTCCTGAGAAAAAGGGTCTTGACAGACGGACGGACAACAGAGTGAATAGTGATCCTATAAGGGTTCCGTTATTTCCCTTGAAGGTACGGAAACCTAAAAATGGCCTTAAACAACCCCAAAAGCGGCAAAAGTATGCCTAATACACTTAAGAATGCTAAGTAGATTAATAGATTTAATTACGTTTCAATGTAAAGACCCCCCTCAAACACATTTAAAATCTATTGTGGAATTGAATCGATCATTAATTAATGGACAAACATCGTAATTCAGCAATTAAGGACTCTATAAATCGGGGGCGCGACTCGAACCCGCGACACGACTCAAGATTTATCTTGATAATTTAGTAACTGGTAAATGAGGTTTGCGCGATGTAAGTAATGCATGCGGATTATTTAGGCACGCAAGGCATTAGAAATAATCCCAAAGAATAGGTAATGGTAAACGTTATTTCAAAATACTAGAAAAATTAAACCAATTAGTCCATATTTAGCGTAGAGGCTTATTTTACTGTTAGACTTAACTTCTCATAGAGTGTAGTGTATAAATAAAATTTTCGTAAAAGTTATATTACCTCGATCTACTTGTTTAGTCTGGAGTGTTATGATTAAAAAAATCTTTCTACATTAGCAAATTTTTTGGCTACGTCCTCCAGTAGACGCTGTATTGTGACCTAAATGACAATATCAAACTTGCCTTCCTACAACAAAGACTCTTAAGTCTTAACTCAGTCTAAATACGTGTCAAATAATAAGGCTTTATATCCTCAATACCGTGGTCCGTCTCCGTGGTCTAGTAGTTAGAACATTGGCTCTCGATTCGGAGGTTGTGTGTTCGATTTCCGCATTGGAACAACAAAAAAATTTGTTTCCAAGTTTGGTTAGGACAATGCAGGCTGATCCTGACCTGTTTGTTTGACAAGAGAGATGATCCATGCGTCGAATAGACATGCAAAAAGACGGACCTGCACTAAATCTCTCGCCAGTCGTATCGGTTATCCGTCTCACTGTGTTATGAGAGTAAAAGAAGAGAGAGTGCTCTTGTGTAGTACGCACGCACTTGGGCACTATAAAATTACTCCTGCGTATCTGGCCTGGTTTCAATGAAATCGGCCACCATCACCGACTTTTTGCGTGAGAGTAACAAATATCCATCCATCCTCATAAACTTTCATATTTATAATAGTAGTAACTGTTCGAAAAACCCTAAAATACTCGTGTTTATTGTAATACACCCCGCTTGAACCGTGTGTCTCCATTACAAATCAATTCATTTGGGGAGTGACCCCGGCTCGGACCCACTACCCGCGGAAAATAGAATTTGTCGAATTGTCCAGTGCAATATTAATCTCTTAAGGCCTTCTTTAACAATGATATTGTAATAATAGTGTATACTTGTGGCTCGCGACATAAGGCGCTCGGTCGCACAGAACACTATTACTCGCTCGGTCGTACCTAATGACCCCGATACGTATTAGTGATAATATAATGTTACAGCCAAATAGTATATCAGTAATAGTAATAATTTGTGGTACTGGTGACAACAACGAGTACAACAAAAACACATTATATAATTTATTATTTAATCTATAATTTTATAAAATATGTGAGCGATTTTTAAAAAATTCTGGCACTGGTGATAGTGTAATGAATTTATTTTTAATGAATATATATTTTTTATTTCTTTAAATAGGTTTTAAATAATAGGTAAATTTAAATAAAACTAAACGCATGTAAAGTAATAAACATAATTTTGATCATGTGAAGTTCCTTGACTAGCAATCCAAGTTGTGCAGTTTACATCGTCAATCTAAATCCACGCTAAAAGTAATTGTGTATTCATTCTTTGTTACACTAACACGAGATAAATACAGATTTATTAGAGTTTTTGTGGTAGATAATGAGGATGGGACGGCGCGCGCGCAGCGGGGGTCCCGGGGAGTGCGGGGGTGCGGGGTGCTGGGGGTGCTGGGGGTGCGTGTAGTTACAGTAACGAGGCGCGTGCCGGCCGTCGCCTCACGCCGCTCGGCACGTATCGGCCCGCGGCGGTGGAGGGTTAAGTTTTTTACTGCTAATGAATTTCTCATTATCATTTATTTATAACGCACAATAATAAGCCTGTTTCTATCTTGACTGAAATCTATATATGATAAGAAATATTGTTTTTATTTATAAGGTAGACAAAATTTGTGACTGAATTAAGACCACTTAGGCCCACTTGCGCCAAACCGGGTTAAAGTTAACCCTGGGTTAAAAATCATGTCATCTCTCTCGTTCTTCGTATTTGTAAAAGAGAAAGCATTATATTTTAACCCAAGGTTAACTTTAACCCGGATTGGCGCAAGTGGGCCTTAATGGGTTAAATAATGGCTTAAATATATTTTATAGGTTAAAGCAACAAGTTTAGGATTCAAAACTTCCTATGTAATATGCAGTTGATCCGGTATCGGTGGAAAATGTCGAAGCTATATAGAACCATGGCTTACATTACATATAAAATGATTATTGATTAGTATTATTTATCGAGGTCTTCTGCTGGGAGATGGGCACTGCTGGGTCGTTACTCGTTAAGCAACAAACATAGCTCCAGTTCCCATACAATTACAGCGTGCGTGCGCGTCGTCAGCGGCGGATTAGCGGCGAGCGGCGAACGGCGAGCGGCGAGCAGCGGGGCGCCATTACCGGCTAATGATATAGTTTGTATATGAACACACAGTGATGTTATACCTACGTTATTGTTACAGGAGAGTTGTATCCATGGGTAACCTAATAAAGAATGGTCTATTGCAGTGTTTTTCAATCTTTTTCATGACACGACCCCTTTAGTATGAAGAATTATTTCGCGACCTCCGCGATGAAAAAAAAGCAACAAGGGGGTGGCGATTTTCAAAAATCTGGAAGTTTTACCCCGTTTTGCAAAAATCGAATTCTCATCAGATCTCGAAGCTTCCCTGACTATCCCACGAGTCACTATGTATGTGTGTCTGTGTGTAAGTATGTAAACCTCTTATAACTTTTGAACGGTTTGACCGATTTTATTGTGGCTGACGCCATTCGAAAGGGCTTGGCCAAACTTAGATTTTGAATACAATTTGGACCGATTCGGACTCCAGACTGAATCAGCTCTTAACTATAAAAATCCATGTCAATCGCCGCTTATCCGATTAAAATTGGTTGATTCGTTCAAGAGACATTTTTACATTTTGACAATTTTTAGATGAGAATTTCGGAGAAGGAAAGAAAACCGAAAAAAACACTTTTTCGGTTTTCTTTCCTTCTCCGAAATTCTCATCTAAAAATTTTTGTTGTCGAATTTTTCATAGGACATGAAAAACTGCATCGCTTGCCGCCAATCGCGTGAAAATCAGTTGATTCATTGAAAAGTTCTGACAGTTTGAAATTTCAAAAAATTGTGTTTTATTTAACTTTCATCTGACTTTTGAGCTCCGAAATAAAAATAATCAATGAAAATTTTTAGAACTCTATTGTAATAATTATATATATGTTATGGACGACTCACACCATGTCAGTATCACCCCGTGCTAAGTATCCGAAGAACTTGTGTTACAGGGCCAGACAACGGAAAGTATATTTAAGAAATTTATTAGAAAGTATAAGCATTTTAGTATACATATTATACACAATTTGTACGTGGTAGAGCCATGCTTCGGCACGAATTGGGCCGGCTCGACCGGAGAAATACCACGGGCTCACAGAAAACCGGCGTGAAACAGCGTTTGCGCTGTGTTTCGCCGAGTGAGTGAGTTTACCGGAGGCCCAATCCCCTACCCTATTCCCTTCCCTACCCTCCCCCATTACCCTATTCCCTCTTAAAAGGCCGGCAACGCACTTGCAGCTTTTCTGATGCTGCGAGTGTCCATGGGCGACGGAAGTTGCTTTCCATCAGGTGACCCGTTTGCTCGTTTGCCCCCTTATTTCATAAAAAAAAAAACAATATATTTAATAAATATCCATGAGCACAGAAAACTTGTAGTTCCTTCGGCGAGATTTAATCCCGCGACCTCCATATCCATATATATGTTACAGTTAAAACCCGTTTTTCGTTATAACTCGTTTTCCCTATTTAAAACTAGGTTTTACTAAATGCCTATGTTAAAACTAGAAGTACCTAGTGAAAACTAGAATTTGATTTTCAGATAAAACTAGTTGTAGCTATGACTTTTAGTTAAAACGAGCACTAGGGTAACTAATTTGGAATTTAAAGCAAGATATAGTTTTAAAAATATTTAATATAAGATTTAAGACATAGTCATATACTTACATAGTAAAATTAATAATCTTACACAAAAGAAACCGTTTAGGGCACATCAACTAGTAGTTGCTAAGGTGACAGTCCACACTAATATTTATTATAAATGGGAAAGTTTGTTTCTGTTTGTCCGTCTTTATCGCTAAAACTACTGAACCGATTTAAATGAAATTTTTGAGAAAGGACAAAGGCTACTTTTTATGGCTGGGAAATTTACGGTTCCCGTGGGATACTTTATTTACAATTTTACGTAAAAACTACTAAACCGATTATCATACAATTTGGCACAGATATAAAGTAGACCTCGGAAAATGACAGGCTACTTTTTATCGCGGGACATATACAGTTCCCGTGGGTTACTTACACGGGCAGAGCCGCGGGCATCAGCTAGTATTTATAAAAAGTAATTAAACAATCAAATAAGTCAACAGAAGACAATTGGGTATCAAACAATAAAAAATAATCAAACAACCTAAAAAATAAAAAATAATGGGTATCTACTTGTTACTGCGCACAGCGCGCGGACGCCGCGATGGCCGCTTTGTCGAAAGGCCTTTAGTCAAGATGCATTCGATAATTTCCATGGCGAAGTTTGAAAACAAAATGTATGGGATTTGACATGAGGCATCGCAAGCGACGTGTCATTTATCGATGACTTGTGTCAAATTCTATACATTTTTGATTTCGAAGTTCGCCGTCGAAATTATCGATTGCATCTTGACTACAGAACCTTGTGACGTCTCGGAACCAATCAGAGAAAGGTAGGATCATCCGATGAACTTTGACTTCGGTTGGAACAGTTTTAACTGTGAGTCTTTGGAAAAACGTGTTTTGACTAGTAAGAACTAGTTTTAACTGATATTAAATTTTGAGCATTAGTTAATTCTAGTTTTAACAAAGGTGTTTAGTAAATACAAGTTCTAACTAGGGAAAACGCGTTCTATCTAAAAACTAGTTTTAACTGTAACATATACATGGATGGCGCTCATAATCTGCAAGATGGAATATGAAACTGCCTTTTTGTATTAATTGACTTTTGTAAAAGTTAATTGAAATTAAACAGATTTTTTTTAGGTGCAAAGTTTACCATCTCATTTCGTTTAGTAATATTATGTAGTGATTTTTATAGTGTCGTTTGCTTCTAATTTTCTTTTGCTTTTATTCAGTAAATACTAATTTTTAGTGTTGCATGTATTTACCTGCAACACTAAAAATATAGAAGTAATGAGATATTCATTAGTAGAAAAAACTTAACCCTCCGCCACCGGTGACGGCCGGCTAGTTGGAATTAAGGGATAAGCGATATATCACTCATTAATTCCAACTAGCCGGTGCCCGCAACTTCGTTTGAACCCTTACAAACAGTGACCTAAGTTACGAGTGACTTATAAGGATAAGTCACTCGTTATAACGTCAGCTACCTGCCAGTGAGAGTCCAGTCAAAATCGATTCGTCCATTCCAGAGATTAACTGGAACAAGCAGTCAGACCGACAGACAGATAGACGGACACACAGACAGACGAATAGACAGACAACAATTTTACAAAAAATATTTTTAGTAAGTACTATTAAAGTATAAAATTATGCATTTAGTGCAAAGCTGTTAATTTGACAAACTGTCATTTCAATTTATTTGCAGTTTTTATTTACATTTGTAACATTACTTTTAGCAATAACAAGAAGTTGACATCAATGAATAACCATGAGTCATGACACAACATAATCAATGAGACCAGTTGAACAGTTGTCCTGTCCGCGCCGCGTCCCCCTGCGAGTGTCCTGCGCGAGTGTTACACTACTTACACAATGGACAACGTCACGTGTAACAGCCGTGACAGCGTTAGCACCGGCTGTTAACATGCCGTGACAGTTTACGTCATCATTTAAAATGACGTCTTAATTTTATTTTTAAAGAAATATTCATTTATTTGAAAAAAAAAATTGAAACAACTTGTGATATTATATATAATCTTTTTTCCCAAACATACTTTTGTAATTATCGTTCCGATTAATGTTAAAACTATTATGATTTAAAAAAAAGGACTCTTGGCTGTAACCTCGTTTAGAGTACCCTGCAGTTCCTACATAATATTAATTAATAATGTAGGTAAAATTTAAAGAACTTGAGATATATAAATAATCTTTATTCCCAAAGATACTTTTGTAATTATCGTTCCGATTAATTTTAATGACATGTCGAAAAAATGGCTTTAAAAAAAGGACTCATACTGTAACCTCGTTTAGAGTACCCAGTTCCTACTTCCTACAAAGCATTAAACAATATAGATAATAAGTCCATACGTGTTATATTATTTAAAAATCTCTACTAAAACATCCCCTTAACACAAAATTTGCATCATTGTATAATACAATTAAATCAAAAGTCATGTTTCATAATCATCCACATAATGCAACTTTTAAACTGACAACTTAAAAACATAACTCGATTTGTAGTTTAAACTAAATCGCTTAGAATCAAATTTGTAACATTACGATGATTTACATCAAATAATTTTTTAGCACGAACTACTTTATCCGATTAAAGTATCTGCTACTTTTGAAATAAGACACATTATAGAGTGGAGATGTTTGTAGCGAGTTGAAGTGTGTGCGGGGGGTTGTACGATAATAAATATTAATAGTGATTTTAACAAGTGCCGAGGGTAGCTACACCAGCTATACTATCCCGGGGTCCTCTAGACACTAATTTGTTTAGGGGTTGATTTATTTTTATACGAAATAGTAAATTAAGTGTCTTTTACATCGTGTGCGGTATGATTTGGTATGAGCGCCCGCTTGTGACGTAATTGTCATCATTCATAATTCTCATTCGATTACGTTCATGTTTTGTTGAGAACAAAACGTTAATTATAAATACATCTTAACAGTTATAAAATAAAAAATGAGAAAACTTCACTATAAACATAATAATTATTATTAGTTCAGATCATCACGAAACTATAATGAATGGGTAAATCCTACTATCCTACTATTATAAATGTGAAAGTTTATGGGGATGGATAGATGGATTGTTGGATGGATGGATGTATGTTACTCTTTCACGCAAAAACTACTGAACTGATTACAATTTTATTTTTAATTGCAAAAACTACTGAACAAAAATTTACAAAATATGGTATGGTAGTACTTTAAGCTCTGATTAACACATAGGCTTTTTATCCTGAAAAATAATATATAAAAATATTCTCGTGGGATACTTCATACTATATCTAAGCGGAGCTGCGGGCAAAACCTAGTATAATACATATAATTATTAAAATGTTAAGTAATATTAAGGACGCCAACTTCGAATCACAAAAAGTCTTTAAATATTTTCATATAGTTTAGATACGTTATTAATTAATTAGATTGACACTTTAGCGAACTTGATGAAGACAATTTTTTGTCAAACGAAATGTAACTTTATTGGTTGTTTTCAATAAGCAAACAAATTAGGGCGCCGCCGTTCGCACTTACATGATGACAGAGTGTCTCGGACGGGCACTGTCATTATAGCGGAAGGGGTCCGCGCGGCCCCGCGGGCCACGCGGCCCACGCGCCAGCGAGCAGGTTATTATTGTAATAAGTGAATTGTTTAGTAAAGTAGGCAATTGTAACGAAATAAAACTAAATATATACTTTTGTGCGATTTGTAAGACTAGCTCTTAATTTCGTGATTAACTTTATATTTATTATTTATCATCATAACCATAATCTTTATTTGCTAGAATTGGTCTTAGCTTAATTTAATAAATTTTTAGAACACAACATATTAGATGAACATATTCTGCTTAAGGCATGCAAATTTTAGTAGTTTAAGATTTTAATACAATTTTATAATATCAAATTTAGCTTAGGCATACTTCACTGGTTACATTAATTATATTGAAAAGTTAAAGTTGAGAGGTGTCTACAGTAGGTACCTACTCCACATTTAAAATTTTATTATGTACTTATTATCAATTCTATTATTCATAGATAAAGTTAGATTGTTTATAAGTTTTCATATGAAATCCAATAGTAATAAAACATCTTAACTTATTGTAATAAAATGAGATACAAATAAACGAGATTTTATCTAAATGAATGTGCAAAAGATTCAGAATAAACAAACTAAATTGGATTAAGACCATAAACGTTCCGACAATAGCATTACGCCACCGATCTATCGGCGAGCGACCGGCGACCGGCGACGTGTAATGAGGACGAATGTGTCCCAACCCTCAAGCGGCGCGGCCGGACCGCCGCCCGCCGCACGCGCCGCGGGTCCGACGGACCGGGACGAGTGGGGAACGTAATCGGATTACGATCGCTTGCGGCCGACGCACTGCCGTAATGCGGGGATCGTGGTTTATTAAAATTTTTATTGACTTTGACGCACGTCTTCGCGGCGCAATATGAAAATATATTATCGCCCTTGAGTTATTACAAATGAGATAAATTATTGTCCATGTGTCTGTAAACTTTACGATTTATTATTATTTTATGTCAAAAATATTAAAGCGTTTTAAAATAACAAAACCACTTAGTACGCTGTACGACGTAGTACGTAGGGAGTGTGCTGAACAAATATAACAAGAACTATGTGGTGAGGTGTGCTCTACCCCAATACGAATTTGGCTATAAAACTTGTTCCTTAACAAAAACCACTATTTTTACTAAAACAAGTAATGACTATAATGTATCCAAAGTTTAATATTTTCAATATTTTTCCAATATTTATTAACAAAACAAAAAAAAAGGTAAAAAAAGTACCATGAGTTTATGTACAAAAAATTTACCCTCTTTGAAAAAAATGTAAAGGAACTAAGTATGTCCTGTAAAAACATACTTTTATGGTACGATTAAACATAAAATAGGCAGTTCTATATTAACTAGAACAACAGAAAATTATTAATTGGGAACAGACATTAAAATCAGTGCAATTTTTGCTAATCAAAAGTACTCCATATGGATAGCTTTTCCACGAATAGCGCATGCATATTTTAAGTTTTTATTATTCTTGTATGAACATTCAATTTCTAAAATGATTTA
Source organism: Glaucopsyche alexis (assembly GCA_905404095.1). Taxonomy (NCBI): domain Eukaryota; kingdom Metazoa; phylum Arthropoda; class Insecta; order Lepidoptera; family Lycaenidae; genus Glaucopsyche; species Glaucopsyche alexis. The sequence continues at coordinate 21,581,599 of FR990060.1, read as the reverse complement.
AAATATTTTGAATTTAATCTATATATTACTGCGGGTTTGCGTGAACCCAAAGCCTTTGCTAAATTTTGGGTGAAATTCGTTTGTTTTGAATTTTACCCTAAGCTACTTGTAAATTGTGTTATTATTAAAACAAATATATTTATAATCTTACTATAAATAATTAAAACAAAAAAAAAATGCATATAAAATTATGTCATTTTTGTCACGAAAATTGTTACATCATCTATGTGGTGGGGTTCAATCCATCCCAGCTCAGTTTGCAAACGTATGACTCAATCACAGGCTGGTGAAACTTTGCGATCACGTCACTATTTTGTCCAGCAGCTCTTTTATTCCAGCTGCTCAAAAAAATTATAGTTTTCTAGGTCACAACCAGAAAATACACGAAAATGAGCCAGGTCTGGTGTGTGATATACCCCACCACACTCTCCGCAGCGGGTTAAAACAGATTTGCTTTTAAGTAGAACTCAGAAGTATAGTCAACTCGAATAAATTTTAATAAAACATGCTTAATATAATTAATACACTATACTAACTTTCAATAAACCATATTAATATTTTCTCACTTAATTAGTTGCTGTTAACGGGTTATAAAGCATACAAAAAGCATGAATTAAACAAATAATTATTATGTTTTTGAAATTCAAATAATCAACATTTAGCAACACTTCGCCCTGTTTGTACTTTGTAATCCACTGCGCACCCCTCCCGGCCAGTCAATATTAGACACAATGAATTAACCCCCGGATAATCAATTTGAAGTCGACGGGCTTAAATGACCGTATGTTGGCGGCGGGTTGACTGGTGTACAAACGTTATCCCTTGGCGGATAGAGCCACTTCACAATGTCTTGTAATTGAATATTTCTTTACGTCTAGCAATTATTTGAATTTTAAATTACCAGCACTCAGTTTATGAATCCCAATTTTTTATTGAGGCCAGAATTAAATAATAGGCAAGCGGACTGTTTTTTTTTATTGCATAAATGAATAGTACTCTTAAATATGAGTAACTTCTCAGAAGAAACCGTATATCAAAAGTCAATATTTCCAAAGGTACAGCGATTTGTATAAAAACTTTAGCGAGTCTCGTAAAAACGCTCCTGGATACTAAACTTCAAGTGACGTCACTTGGACGTTAAGGTGTATGAAGTATACGGCCGCAGGAATATATTTGTAAATATCTCCGATATTTGTGCGTTTAAGTTCATACTTACAATAGTGAATATTTTTGTATATTATGTAAGTAAACTTATGATTTTTGCGAAATTGGTAAACAAATGTATTTTAAATGTATTTAATTAGTAAACTACACATTTTTTAACATTTACCAAGTACTAATGCCTCAATATTTCTGAATATATTAATGAAACTATATATTTCAGATGCTGTCCGATCCCCTATTACTCGCACTAAAAAAATCTATGTAGAGTTTTATGTGAAAAAATATGACGATTTTTTACAAAAGGTGCTAGGAGCTTATTATTATAATTTAGGCATACCTAAAGTGAAGCTATTAACGACGAACTCCTATTGGAGTATTCCAACTATATTCCAAATTCCAATAAATTACTATGTAGTAAGTTTTATTATGTTACCTACCAAATTACCAATATATTTAATTTTAATTTGCAGTTTGCACTACGTATATGAGTGTAATCACTAATGCTGTATCAAATCGTTAGCGGTAATGGTGTATCCGTGTAAGTGATACGAGGCGGTTATCGGCGGTACGGAGCGGCTAGAACCGGTTTTGATCCGGTTCGCGGCGCTGCGAGCCGGTACGAGCCGGTGTGGGCGAGTAATTGGCGGGAAATGTGATCACATCCGGCGGACGGCTGAGAGGCTCCAGTAACAACGTTACCTGTGTTACCTCATACCTGTACACAGTTCAGGTAATAGGTTTAATGTAGAGTCAGATAGATAATTATATTCCAGCTCCGTTTTAAATTATTTGAAAGTTAAACGAATAACCGAATATTATAATATTATGAATAGATGTTTAAGGCAAATTCCTTTTTAGGATTCCGTCCCCAAAGGGTTAAAACCAGACCATGTTACTGAGACTTCGCTGTTCGTCTGTCTGTCTGTCTGTCACCAATATATATCTCATGAACCGTGATAGCTAGACAGTTGAAATTTCTATACGTGGTAGAGCCATGCTTCGGCACGAATGGGCCGGCTCGACCGGAGAAATACCACGGGCTCACAGAAAACCGGCGTGAAACAGCGTTTGCGCTGTGTTTCGCCGAGTGAGTGAGTTTACCGGAGGCCCAATCCCCTACCCTATTACCTTTCCTACCCTCCCCTATTACCCTATTCCTTCTTAAAAGGCCGGCAACGCACTTGCAGCTCTTCTGATGCTGCGAGTGTCCATGGGCGACGGAAGTTGCTTTCCATCAGGTGACCCGTTTGCTCGTTTGCCCCCTTATTTCATAAAAAAAAAAAATCATAGATGATGTATTTAATCTGTTGCTGGCTGCCGCCATACCTAATAGCAAATTCTAAACACATAAAATAAATATTTATATGAGCTGCTCCAATACATTTGGCGTGATAGTTATTGCCGTTTAGTTCGGAACTTTTCCGACTTGCACTTGGCCAGTTTTATTTTCAAACGACTTGAAAAGAAATAAGTCCAAATTTCAATTTTCACCAACGCCTAGCAGTAATAATTGTTTGTCTGAATATCATAACTTCTCTTTCTTTAACACTAATAACGGAGAGATACCTAACACTATATTTAATCAACGATAAAATCTATACTGATAATATAAAGAGGAATTATTTGTTTGCTTGTTTTTTGTTTGCATTGAATAGGCTCCGAAACTACTAGAATAGACTTTTTATCGTGGAAATATGTACGGTTCTCACGGTATTTCCTTTTGTACGCACGAAGTCGTGGGCAACATCTAGTATAAATAATAAATAGAGCCGACGCTACTAAACCGTAGGCAGTAAGCCACTGGTTAAGTTCAATGACCGTTTGTAGAAAATTATCTACAACAAATAACACCACAACAATGAATAGAGAACATCCAATTACTTATATTGTACAATCAAAATATACGACTATTACGTGTGACGACTGACGTCCCTAATAGGCCCGGACTCGTGATGACTATTTATTCCTTTATTGACAGCGCTAAATCATCGTACCCATATCAACACGCTTGTTAACTTGCGAACGAAACGCCAATGCGTGCCTTATTAAAATATAAATTGTATAAAAGTGCTTGTTCACGAATTAATTCAGGCTGTGTTAAACATCAATAAATATGTCGGCGCCGAGAGTGGTGAAAAGGCGAATCAAACGGCCGAGCCCGCGACCGCCATGCCGGGAGGAGGGCGGGGCTAATCGTCCCGAGCCGGGGAAGCAAAACAAACAAATCGACGTTTGCAGCAAACTAAATACAACCCTGTTCGCACTACTCAAGATATAGTTCGCGACGACGACGAGTGGTTCTTACAACGTTCTAGAATAAGCTCAAGTAAAAAAAGTGGCCAATCAAGGCGCGGTTTCCATGGCTACGTGTTGCCGCGCTCGCCGCATAGATGGCGCTAGCAGTGTGTTTATTTTACTCGCTAGAATGAAAATATTTCTTCAGTTTGGCTCGACACAATATTATGTTGTTTTTTTTATCGCAAAGCCAAAGCTAATAAATAATATTAATTGTAATAATACTTGTCAATATGCCAAAAGAAGGACAACGACTGTAGATTTTAATTAAAAATGACAATTATTGAATTTATAAGTACTTATATAAAGAATCACTCGTGTTTTTCTAGCACCTGAAATCTAGGCAAATTATTCATCAAATGAATCACCTACAAGGCTACAACCATCATCTTAATATAAGTAAATCTATGCCTACAATATAATATTACTATAGGAGGATAATAAATTGATTTCAAGTTATTCATTATTCACCTAATATTATAAGGACGATATTTTGTAACTTAAATTACATTTATTAAGATCCCAAAGGATACTTTCATCAAATATTAGAGTAGAAACATACACTCCCTAATCTCTCAAGCCTCAGTGTGGTATCAAAAGAAAACACAAACAGTAAAATACTTTGAAATGAATACGCAAATTCTTTAAAATCCGCTCAAATTGATGTGACATCTTAATACAAGTAGATTGTAAAATAATCCGTTTACGGTAACGTCTCAAGCCCGGAGCCCAGGGCTCTGCCCCCGCCGGTATTGGGGAAACGAAATCTCCAGAAGGCCATTATACTGGAAATCCACTTAAAGCCGCGCCAAAACACAACGCACTTTAAACCGACCGCGGTAGATTTCATTTTGCAATGTTAACAAATCATTTTCCTCGACTACCCACTTACGGGGTAATCCGCTCTATTCGTGTCATATTAGGGTGTATTTTGGATTGTTCCTGTTTGGAAATTAAATTTTCATAAACGTGGGGTGGGCGCGAGTGGGGCACGACCCCCCGCCGCCCGCGCGGGGGTTCGTGCCGGGGGACGGAGGGGGGGCTGGTTGTGTTTCCCCGCAGTTTCCGAGGGAAGGCGACACTTGAGCCGTTGTATGTACGCGGCAAACGGAAAAATTATTAATAATAATTACGCCTCTAGTAGTGAGTAATTATTACGTATGTACCGAGCGACCCCACGCCACCCTCGGCGGGTTCCGTAAATAACTCCACAGGCGCTGCTGCACCGGGAGTCGGTGAGTCTGTGAGCCGGTGACTGTTACTGAGAGCGAGGTTCTTGCACAAATTAAAATTCATATCCTGTGCGTTACATAAGGCAAGGTGTATGTGAAGTACATACGTTCCACCTTTTAGCTACGTGTGTAACCCAGAGGGGCAATTCTGCTAAATAAAACCTGCATTTATACAATTACAATCAAGTCCCGATATGCTAAAACTCTCAAAGGGTGTTTTTTATGAACGTTAAACTAACGTGAAACGCGCTCTGATTGGTCGAAACGTCATAAAATCCGATCATGGTAATATGTCGCTTCACTTTTAATCCAATCAAAGTAAAATAAAAGTCTACTTTAAATATGAGAATTGAGGTTCTGAGCTCAGGAGATACACGCCGTCCATGCAACCCAATAGACCAGTGGTCCCCAACCTTTTTTTTACGCGGGCCACAAACCCGTTATACTCTTGGTGTCGCGGGCCGCAACCAAAATTTTTAGGGGCAAAAAAATACGTTGTTTAAATTTAACGATTTAATAATAGACAAACACAAGGTAGTTAAAAGAGTGAAACTAAACATTTAAGATGAGATTACGACACACATACAATTTAAGCAAATAGACGATCGATATTGATTCGGGGCTCGGGCCGAACCACGACCTAGGTGCGCTCTGAACCAAGTTTGATCGTCTGTTTGTAATCGGGCACGACGGACGTTCTCTTATCATATCTATGAAGTTTAACGTACCCAAAGGACAAAAATGGGGCCGCATTACTAAGACTTCGCTGTCTATCTGCCCGCGCCACCAGGCTGTATTTCAAAAACCACTTTAGCTAGAAAGCTGATATTTTCATAAGTCACTTAATTCTGATTCCGCTTTAACAACATAATATCATATCCAAAAAACAAAACAAAACAAATAATATTAGGAGAAGCCCTTTTTATGAGCACAAAACGCAATTTTTGTTCTTTCCTTGGTCGATGTTAATAATAGAAATACTTTCAATATTCACAAGATACTAAATTGATTTCTACTCCAATATATAATTCAAAATAAAAATTAATATAAAAGGGGTTTTCATAAAAAATACAATTTTTGTCTATTTTCTTCCTAAAATGGTACGGAACCATTCGTGCGCAAGTCCACTCGTACTTGACAGATTTTTAAGTTACAGATTTCACGCGGGCCGCAGATAAGGGCCCGGCGGGCCGCATGCGGCCCGCGGGCCGCGGGTTGGGGATAGCGGCAATAGACGATTGCTACGAATACCATGACGGCAAAATTACGATTTATTATGAACTTCCAGTTGCATTATTCTGAAGGGGTAGTCTTCATATGAAACATAAGTAATGGTTACTAACGTAACGTGTTGGTTTTAGAATTAGGTATTAGCCATTATAATTTATGAACGAAATTACTCAATTAGTAGAAAAACTTTTTAAAACGTTAAAGACAACTGATACCAAACAATTATTTTTGTCGTATGATTACTAGATAGTGAACTATTTAAACTTATTCAAATTATTTATGAAATATAAATTATACAGTAAAAATAACTGTTAGCGAGTTAGTTATTTTTATAAGTTTGTGCTGTGTTTATTTTTTTAATACTTTTTAAGAACCTAAAATTTTACGAAACGGAATATAATGTGCATAATGTCACTATAATGTCACTAAAAGCTTGGGCAGTTAGGCAGTCTCGAGTAATTAAGGTGGTCTTAAACCAATAACCAATTACTTACTTTCAAATAGGTAATTTTAAAGTGTATGTTTCTAGAAGTTATGTAATTTTCTTATGACTTTAACTACAAAACGTAAAGGACATTTGCACGCCCTATAAAAGCAAAAAAAGCATGTTCCTGCTGACATTGTAAGTTTTAACATTTTATGACCTTCTCATAACAAGCAAACTTTCTCTTACTCTAAATTATACAAAGGATATAAATTGTGATCTCTACGACACATCACACAATGTTATGTAGGATGATGCTGATGCTAAATTTGCAGTGTTTAGTCATGTAATGTAATTCAAAGTTAATCTATTTTCTAATTAAAATTTTATTAAACTACAATTGTTATTAATTACCCGAATTCTAACATTTTAAAATAATCGAATAAACTCGATCCGAATTGAATTTATTGTTCGTACCTCATTGTGAATTATTTTGGCGGAACAAAACGAACGTTTTGGCTTCTCAATCGTATTGTGTTCACAATTTCTCGTCGATCGAACCTTCATCAATCACTTCAATTCACCGATGAAAAAATCCGCATTTATCCCGCAGCCGTCTACTTCCGTGAATAGCAAAATATCGAGTTGCCGGTGTCGAGTTAAGGTGAGGAATAAACACGAGATCCCAGGGTCCCGGGAACGCGGGGTTTCCCGGGTTGCCGGGATAAGCGATATTTATTTATTGGTCGACGTCTTACGACACTTTGAGGCTTTGGCTCGTAGCTGCCCGGTTGCCTCTTACCTAAACCAATATTGTAGTTGAACGCTTCGTTCGCGATATCGCATTGATACCCTAGTCAGTTTTATTACTTATTTATACCTATGACGGGTTTCTTGCTTTTCTGAAAATAAAGCTTTGCGATTGCGATTTAAATTAAATTATTTGGCACATCGTTACTCGTCCGGTTTAAATTATTAAGTTGGAAACATACCAACTTGTAAGACAAAACTTTACGAAATAATTTGCTGGCTCAAGCCCCGTATTAAATGTCTTGTTGTACAACAAAAACACGCGTCATCCGATAGCACTAGTGTTGCACAACTTATTATTTCATTAGACACACAATGGCGGGTGTCGCGTTACGCCGTCAATCGGCAATTGACGTGATAATGGGCGTTGTGTTAGCCCCCACCCTCCCCCGGGATTCCCGGACCCCGGACCCCGGGATTGTGTAACGCTTTTTTCTTGAGACGCTACACGCTCAATTTGTCCCGTGCCATTTAATAAATTGGACATTATCGAGCGGCGGTGTTAGCGAAGCGTTTATTTTTAACCATCTTTATTTCAAGCCTCGTGTTCTGTGCAATACAACTGATATTATCAAATATTTACTTCATAATTGTACAATTATTGAGTAGGTAATCTTAGTTATTTAAGTACGCGAGACATCTTACGACATCCCATGTCAACTAGGTGACCGTTTTTGTTACAATTTAAAATCTAGTTAACTTACAGTAAGTAACTGAACAAGAGTCTCCACGATCCACAACATCTAGGAACAACTTTTTTTTTATGAAATTAACCAGGATACGAGCAGACGGATCGCCTGATGGTAAGCGATTACCGCCGCCTATGGACTTGCGTTCCTAGTCCTTAAAATCCCCAACCCCCCCTAGTCCTAATTTTCTTTACTAAGTCAAAATAATAGATTTCTAGTTGAACTATATTAAAGAGTTGATTCCGTCGTTGTTCGGTGTTCAGATCCAATTCAATCCAAACTTAATTAAATTCAAATTAAAACAACAAAAAACTAGAAAGTCGCGCACAATAATTTAAATGTCACTTGTCGCGCTAAAACAAATAGTAATGACACTTAGATATTCAAACTTTGAAATTCGACTTATATATTATATATATTAGTAAATTAATGTTCATTAATTTTTGTTTACGATTACATTAAATTGGACCTGGGCCTCTAGTCAAGATGCATTCGATAATTACGACGGCGAAGTTCGAAAACAAAGTATGGGATTTGACATAAGGCATCGCAAGCGACATGTCACATAACGATCACTTATGTCAAATCACATACATTTTTGATTTCGAAGTTGACCGTCGAAATTATTGAATGCATCTTGACTAGAAGCCCTGGACAGAATATGAAGTTGCGTTTGCAAGGTACAGAAGATCATGTGACTCACCTGTATCCTGTCCTCGGGCAGGTCGGTCTTGAGGGAGAGCATCTCGCGGGCGTACACGTCGGGGTAGTGCGCGTCCTTGAACGCCTTCTCCAGCTCGTCCAGCTGGTACGACGTGAAGATCGTCCGGCTGCAACACAACGGTGATGGGTACACTTGGATAACAACGGGTACACTTGGATAACAACGGGGAGATATGGATAGCAACAAAGGAGTGGGTAAACTTGCTGGTCCAACTAAGAATGACTAAGTTTAAGCTGCAATACAGATCGTAAATGGGTTTACTTTGAAAACAATGGGTAGACATGGATAGCAATTAGTAGACTTGGATAGTAGTAGGTAGACTTGGTAGCAATTGGTAACTTGGATCCCAACAGTGGAATGATCCAAGGTAGATAAATAATGAAGACTAGACTTGGATAATAGATAAAGATGAATGGCAACTGCCATTCATCTCACGATAGCGAACTCGCTTTAACGAGAATTGGAATACAAAATGTCACATTACGTTCTATAACACTACGAGTGAAACGTAAGGCGCGTTTACAAAATGTGTTGTTTGACAGTAGATTAGTATGGACTGTCATTTCTTTAGAAATGTTTTGTGCAATAAATCCAGACAGTGACCAAAAAAAATAAGCCTTATTGCCAAGCATTAAGATTCTTTCATAATAGCATGAAACGTGAAATGTTTGAGGAGACTTTTTAACTTTTTCGCACTTTCGATAAAGGAGTGCTTTATTTGTTACAATTGTTAGGTACCTAATTGTTAGTCTTGTATTCTACAAATTGGTTTCATATGGTTACAAAATCGACCGAAATAAATCAGCCAATTTATGTAAAATTTATAAACGCGCCTTTAAGTGAAGTAAATTCTTGAACAAGTGAAAAATTAGCCAATTGTCATAGTTTTGAGTCACATAACATTGCTATCCAAGTACTACTATCCAAGACTTGGATAGCATTGGGCAGACTTGGATAGCAATGGGTAGACTTGGATAACAACAGCGGAATGATCCAAGGTCCTATTCGGTATGGGAAATATGGTAAGTGTGTGCTCTTACCTATGTCTACGTTTCTTCTTCTTTTTCTTGCCGTTGTACCCCGTGAGTCCGTCTACTGTGAAGTCTTTCGCTGCCTCTAGTGACGATACACCTGGTACAGAAACATGTACAATTCATTACACAAAAGTAATTCAGGGAAGTGGCTGATGATCATTTTATATGAGAACGTCTCCCGCAATTTAATGATCTCGAAGCTTGAACTAAATTTCTAATTGAAACGTTTTTGCTACAAATTTAGATTGGCATAAGTAATAAAAATTTCGCAATTCCATTATTATAATATAGTAATAATAATAATAACTTCTCACACCAATTTCGGTGACGGTGGCCGGTTTCATTGAAACCAGGCCAGCGACGCATGAGTTATTTTATAGTGTCCCAGTGTGTGCGCAGTGCACAAGAGCACTCTCTCTTCGTTTACTCTCGAACCTCAGTGGGACGGATGACCGACACGATTGACGAAAGATCAGGCAGGGCCGATTTTTTACATGCCCATCCGACGCATTATCCTAACTTAAAACTTGGAAACAACCTTTTTTGTTGTTCCAACGCGGGAATCGAACCCACGACTTCCGAGTCGAGAGCCAAGGTCAAAACCACTGGACCACGGAGGTTGTTTATAACCCGTTAATATAATAAATGTGTGCACAAAACTCCTATAATATTAGTTTAGTAGCTTTTGATATATCCACACAAACTTGCAGTCAAACAAACAAGTTAGTTTCTATTAAAATTTATTAATTACTAGCTGATGCCCGCAACTTCGTTTGCGCAGAACTAACGGAAGCGGAACCCTATTTTTAAACGGAACCCTAAAATAAAAGTAGCCTATATTAGACCTTATAACATCAGCTATCTGCTAGTGAAAGTCCCGTGAAAATCGGTCCAGCCGTTTCAGAGATTAGCCGGAACAAACAGACAGACAGACCGACAGACAGACAGACGGACAGACAAAAATTTTAAAAATTGGTATTTTATTGTAAGTACCGAATATACTTTCAGATGTATTAAGTGAAAAGCTGTTAGTTTGAAGTTACAAACAGACACTTCAATTTCATTTATCTGTATAGATATGTATAGATATAGATGTATAGACTAGCTGTAACCTAAACAAAATAAATTGGTAACTACATACTGCATACACCTTCTAACTACACTACAACCTACACCTATACCTACAAACTACACCGACTACCTACATTTACAACCTTCCCCTACAAACTAAGGATTTAAGATATTTCTTAGCGTTACTAATATTACTAATATAATTAAACGATATGGATTAACCTATTATATGGTAATAGAGGGGTGAAAATGGCCAGGCCACATTTCAAAATTGACTAAGGAGTAGAGTTTGTGAAGTTAGGCTTGTAGAGTTACGGCGTGAGTTAGAAGTTTGGTAGAGTCAGAAGCTTGGTTTTACATGAGATCTGATAGCTCTTAAAGTGCGTGTCATATGGTATCGTCTTGACATCACATTACACGAAAATATTTTTGGTGGAATTTTATATACAATATTATATAGATGGTTCCAAAAAATACTTTTTCTTTCAACTGTACCGATACGATATAGGTTAACTGAATTTTTGTCCGTCTTTTGTATTTAACGAGTAAACTCACCAACTAGGAACTACATATTTAGATAAATAGGTATCTAATATCTATCTACTATAATTAACGTAATTAATATAGTATAAATTAGTCCAGTTAGCACATTGACAACATCAGGAGATTAGCGGGACATCTCGCGATTACCGGGGGGAGGGGGAGGTCCCGGACGCTCCCGGGGGAGGGCACCCCACGTCACCTCCAAATTGAATACACGATGAATATAATCAATTATTGAAGTTAGAACGATTTGCAAGAGGCGATGTACATTGCGCGTTTAGTATGAATAACATAGAAGCATAAACCGAAGAAAGTAGAAGTCTTACGATAGTTTTTAAGACCTTCAACCGCGTCAGGTTGGGACTGTATGATCCGGAAAGCCGGGGAAAATTCAGAGCATTGGAAATAGAATTCTGCTGTACTACAATAGAGCTGAAAATCGAACACACAAATGTTAGTCAAATGTCAATGTCATATATGACAGCTAGACACTCGACGCTTCCATTTTCAACTCTATTGTACTAGATAGCGCAGAGTTCTATTTTCAGTGCTCTGAATTTTTCCGGTCCACTATTTCATACAGTTCCACTATTTCAGCCTCAGTGACGCCGCGAGAGTGCTACAGATCAATGTACAATACAAACAGTACTGAATTGTATGGGACGGCTTTCGAGCACTGCAGCGACAGTGGCAGTGTCGCGTGCGATTTTTTTCACTACTCCATGTATGGCATCGAATTAGTTACCATTGTTCGCCGCTAGGGGCGCTGTTTCGATCCATACAAATTGTAGTTAACCTCTTCACAGCGAGTAGTGACAAAAACTCGCATTCAGCACACAGTACTACCACAATAAATATATTTTGTTTCTGTTATTGTGGTAATTACTACATTAATCTGTCATCTATACTATAATATTATAAATGTGAAAGTGTGTCTGTCTGTCTTTCTATCTGTTACCTCTTCACGCTTTAACTGCTAAACCGATTTTTATGAAATTTGTTATTGACATACTTTGGGTCCCGGGAAAGGACATACGATATTTTTTATCGCTATAAACACTCGCTTCGAAAGTCTACCTTTAGGCAGCCTCGTGTGCGTTACAATGACCAAAGGATTTCAAATATTTCTACAATAGACGGCTATGATCAATGCTGCTGCGCAGACAGGCCGCAATTGGGACGTCCAAAACGTATTTTTTGTTCTAGGTCAGTGTTTGATATCCAGCCAGCAATGTATATTGTATTGTTGTGATGTAGGGATGTTTATTTGTTCTCGGCGCGTGACGAATCGCGAGTTATTCGCGCGGGGTAGCGTGAGAGGGACGTGCGGCGTGTTGTCGGGTCAGCGACGTGTTAGCGCGTCGGATCGTCGGGGGACTCGGTCCGCTGAGATACATTTAATCAAATTAAGTGTTTAATAATGCAACACACAATTAATTTTACAATACATTACAATTATCAGTGTGTTAATCTATTACAATATCCACCAGCACGCTCAGTATAACTTATGAACTCCCCACACCGATTTCGGTGACGGTGGCCAGTTTCATTGAAACCAGGCCAGTTACGCAGGAGTAATTTTATAGTACCCAAGTGTGTGCGCTGCACTCTTTCTCCCTTTATTCTCATAATCCAGTAGGACGGATAACCGAGACAACTCAAACTCAAAATTTTTATTTCCATATAGGTTATGAAATAAGTATAACCACCGTAGATATGGTTTCTTTCTACGAAAGTAGACATTGACGGATAGACAAAGGAAAGCTGTCATTTCCTACTATCTGTCAGTATGTCTCTTCTTTTGTGGACAAGGCGCAACGAAAACGTGCACTGTGATTTTTTAAAACATGTTTTTTTTCACTAGTCTGGTGACGCGTCTCTTCATTACTTAAAACCGAAAGTCATAATATGGTCTGCCACTTATAGCATTACAAGTCAACAAATAACGGACGAATACTTTAAGATCAATGTGCTGTGTGCGAGATTTTGTCTACTCGCTGTGAACAAGTTAACTTCAATTTGTATGACATCGAATTAGTTACCATTGTTTGCCGCTAGGGGCGCTGTTTCGATGCCATACAAATTGTAGTTAACTTCTGCACGGCGAGTAGAGACAAAAACTCGGGCACAGCACAAAGATTGAAATGAGATCAATGGAACGTAAAAAGTAATGGCTAAACATAATTTTAAGCAACCCTCAAATTATGAAGTAAGCGAGTAGTAGAAGGAAGAAACAAAGTATGTAACTAGTACACTAAACAGTGAACACGGAATAACTGAATACCTTCCTTATACCTACTAAGTATCTTCTATTGAGGCAATAAATGATTTGTGCGAGGGACAAACATCGAGGCGGCGCGGCCAATCGTTACGGGCCGGCCAATCGATTGGCCGCACACACACACTCACACACACGTACACAGTACACACACAGACGGACTAAAGTAGGTAAGTGTCTAATGAGTCTCAAGCGTATGCATATCGATCTGATTTGAAACATGTGTGAATACGTTGATTTATATTACAAGGCTTACTAGCTTTTTGGAGGCTTCAATTACGTTAAAATGGAGAATCGTTCACTAATTTTGAATGTAAACTTTCTGTATTCTCCGTGGCAAATAAAAACTCGAACTCGAACTCCAGGCTGTATGGCCGAGCATAGTATGTACCGTGACGTCACCCTACTTTTAGTAGGATTCGAAAAGAATGTCCATATTGTAACCGTAGACCGCATTCCTATATCGTAAATCATATGTATTATTATGAATCGAACTATCAAATTTTCTATATATAACTAGGAATATAGTTTCTAACGACGCGATCCTCAAACCAATCAATATCCTAATCTTCCTAAATCCAAACAGACCGATGTAAATCATGTTATTTATTTCATACAAATTACAAAGCCTATCGCTCACTACGCTCACGTATAATAATATAGTTAGCCGTATGTTCCTTCTTCAAATTTTTCGTCAAGCTATTGTATTTAACTTATTGCAATTCAATAGGCAATAGCTTATTGAAGAAAAATTAACGTTTTTCTATTTTGCCCAGCAGTAGCATATAAAAGGCTAACACATCTCAACTATTTTACAGATAGGCATAACTTGATAACCTCTGACCTTACTGTAGGTAATGTTAACAATAACAACTTGTCGGATACTGACACAAATGACGCCGATTACATATTTTTATTAGTATAGCATAATATGTAGTTGTTATATTTTGTCTCAGTCCCTGTCTTTATTTGAAAGAGTTTTTACATGAAAAATAAAACAAAATTTATAAGCCGATCAAGCTCGTTATCTCGACCAGGGTACTAGGCGCGCAGCGGTGCCGAGAAGGCAATCTCTTACGTCAGCACCGCCCCCCGGCCCCCTCACGTCTCCGGGGACAGGGGAGGGGGGAGGCAATCACTTCATTAGATTGTCTCAGGTCTCAATAGGTATTTGTGTATTGGGAATTGAGGACACGGGATAGGTCTACTGTCTTGGAACTTTGATTAGACTAGACCAGAAGAATTTTCGATATCGAATCTATTTATAGATCTGCTACGCCCTTGCTCGTATTCTGGAGACGATAATTATTTGATATTTGACAATATATTGTAAGAAATTGTTTTTTAGGGTTCCGTACCTCGAAAGGAAAAACGGAACCCTTATAGGATTTTTTTTTCACTTGGTTGTCCGTCCATCGGTCCGTCTGTTTGTCTGTCAAGACCATTTTTTTCAGGAACACGTGGAGTTATCAAGCTAGAATTTATATCAAATACTGGTCTACAGCTGTCCCTTGGAGTTGTGAAAAAATCAAATTTCTAAGCCAACGCAATCAAAAGATACAGCCGTTTATGCCGCAAATTTCCGCAAATTTTCGATACTCGCAAGGGAATCAAAACCTACAGAGTACTTCCCGTGAACTTGAAAAATCTTGAAATTTGAAACGAAACAACGTCTTATAAGTTATCAGTACAGATAAAGGTAAAATTGCGAAAACCGTCAATTTTGTTACATCATATAATAAAAATATTTTATATGTGTAATTGATTGTAGGTACTGTCGGTTCTTGGTGAAAATTCAAAAATATTTTACATAATTTTAAACTTACTAATGTTATGGATTTAATTTTGCAATGCTTAAAAAGAACGACAATAAAATGATGATTAGGGTAATTTTTAAGCAAACATAATCTCCACCAAAATTTATTATTATAAAAAACTATTTATTCATTAACAGCCAAATACATAAAATGCTGATATAAGCACGAGATCGTCTAACAGTAAGTGATTCCGCGCGAGTATTGTTGTATGTAGACTCCACAAAAGTATGGCGTCTTGGCGAGCTTAATGTATGCGGAGGCACGGCTTCTCCTGCCGACGAATGCAGACTCTATCACTGGGGGATAAGGTACGGAGTTGCGTGTCAAGGGCGGGGGAACCCTCTGCTCGGAAAAGCTACTCGTGACAATTCAGTGGCATTTCGTTTAAATTGTTAGTTTATAGCGCCCTCGGCCTGTTGTGTTGTGACTTGTGGTGGATTGTCGACATCATCATCAGCTAAACATTTGTCAACACATTATAGTGAAAACGCCAATCAATAAATAGACTAAAAACTTACGTTAGGCTTTAATTAAGCCTACCTAACAGTCGAAAGATAGCATAGTAATTATTTTGTCAGGGAGGCAATGATCGTGTGTGAATTGGATGAAGCATTAAATAAAATTATTATGAGTATTTCTGTTTAAACGTATAGTTTGATATTAGATTAAACTATTCGAATGTGTGTGACCGGTGACGAGAATCACAATCCTAAAGGCGAGTTACTCTGCGTTACGACGACGCATCGCCAAAAACGACGTGGCAGCCTAAGGGGTAGGCCAAACGAACGTCATTTTGTAAACCGTGAGTCGCAGAAATTCTGCTGTATTCGATTAAAGAAATTGAATTATAAATAGTCCATAGTCATATTTGACGAGTCGACGTAAAACGAGTTATACATTAGTAGGCATGGAAAATAACTTACGCGATAGAAAATACGCAACTCACAACTCACAAACGCTCGTTTGGCCTCACTGGTGAAGGTAAGAAGCTCGACAGTAAGTAACGAACCTATTCGCGGTGTAGTAGTCGCTCCAGGTAATCGGGGGTCCATTGTACCCCTGGTCCCCGCACGAGGGGTAAAACGTAATTGGACCGGTAACCGGGGCACGCCCGTTACCGCGCCAAACGTAAATATTGGCAAATGTTTGACGCAAGAAACGGAACTGAATTATTATCTGCTGGTTAAGAAGTCAAAAGAATTGAATACCGGCAGAATATAAAATAATTCTTAAATAGCTTAGACTCGGGCTAACCCACGAGCCCACGACCATACAATTTTTTATTTAAGTCGGTTCAGCTTTTTGGACGTGAAAGGCAGTCAAACCTACAAAATAATTAATATCAATACAGCATCCCACGGGAACATAATTTTATAAGATAGAAGTAGCCTATATATCCGTATTAACCCAGACTCTACATTACTACTTTACAAAATTTCATTAAAATCCTTCAGTAATTTTTGCACGAAAGAAACATCGGTGAGGAATGAGGATGGATGAATAAATGGATATTTGTCACTATTTCCTGTAACAACTACTAAACGGAACTTGATGAAATATGGTAGAAGTTTAAGCTCTGGATTTAAACATTTTATCCCGAAAAAGTGCAAAAAAGTGCAGCGTTCCCGTGGGATACTGTATTCATGTGAAGGCCAAAAGTTAGTAACATAAAACTTGTCAAATAAATACTAGGTATTCAATATTGTGCCGAAATCGCAAAACTCAAATTAAATTTCGGTGTATGGAAGTTGGAACATAAGTAGCCCTATTTGGAACGTTTTATCGCGTCACAAAAGTCACAAATATAATAAATATATCGCTCTATTGGTCTCTACATCGCACAGTGGTTCCAATAGGGAATATGCACGTATTTTTTTTATTTATTTATATAGATCTATCTTGTTTGGTCAACCGTATGGTAAAATCTGTTTTTTGATATCATTAAAAATAACGAAGATATAAACGTTTAAAGTGGTCTATTAGACAGAGAGATCCGACGTGTATCGTGACGTCACATAACACGACTTTCATAGAAAGTTCATACTAAATTTCGTTTTGCTAGAAAGAGATAGATTACAAACTTTGACCGCTCATATCTTGCTCATTTATCAACAGATATTGAAAATTTTCTCGCCATTTTCTTTATTTTTCTGTCTAGTATCATATTATTATATTTTAAGCTATTTTTATATTTTATGCATATTCCCTATTCCAAAATTCGTGGACATAGACCCCGAAGTCGGAATTTCGACTTGATTTTTTTTTCTGTGATAGAAAACAACATTTCAAACAACTTTTACTTTTGTACAATTCTTCGAAAAACTTATTTTTTTCAAGATATAAAATAAATTAAAAAAAAATGTATGGAGAAAAACACATTTTATTTTTTTTCTTCAACTGCCGTAGTTTGCGGGGTGTTTTGAGGCATAGGCGTATTAGATAAGGTGACAAGGAATATAAAAATAATTTTATTTGGTCTCGCAGAGTGCGGCCGCGCAAGAAAATTAAGTTTAACTTTTTTTTATGAAAACGCTTTTTTTACAAAGAATGAAATGTTTTTCGTAATGTTTTACTTCTTTTTTGTATTTTTACTTTTAATTCTATCATCTAAGAGTGAAATATCCCATAAAATACTATAAAAAATGGTTTTTGTTGAACATTTTAATTTTATTTTAATTCATTTTTTTTACAAAGTTAAGACTTTATTTAGGAATGATTTGTTACTTAGAGGATTTGTTGGCGGGATTAAACGTCTTGAGGGTCCAAGCAGGGTCTTTGGGGGCTCAAATGGAGTTGAGGTTGGTCATTGGTCAATAATATAGTCATTTGTTATTCTTTGGCTTAATCTAATGAAATTAAATTCCTTTTCTAGGTATATTATTAGAAGAAGCATCAGAAGCTCGCAATAAGGATTTCAGAAAAGTAAGAGAGGGACATACACGGAAAATAGGAAGGATCCAGACGAACTAAGATATTATTCACGGTCTTTTGATTAGCTCCGATCCACACATTTCCAATATTAGACTTAAATTCTTCAAATTAGCCCATCATAATTTACACCCTGAAGCAGTTCAATTACTTCACAACGATGATATTGATGATGTTATAGAAGAAGAAGTAATGTTTATAGAGTCTCAAAACATTTCAGACCCTCTTGTTATGACATAGCATTTTCTTTAACTAAACAGACGTTTAATCATGCTAACAAGTCCTCCAAGTAACAAATCATTCCTAAAAAAGGTCTTAACTTTGTAAAAATAATGAATAAAATTAAATTAAAATTTTCAACAAAAACCATTTTTATAGTATTTTATAGGATATTTCACTCTTACATGATATAATTAAAAGTAAAAATACAAAAAAGAAGTAAAACATTACGAAAAACATTTCATTTTTTGTAAAAAAAGCGTTTTCATAAAAAAAAAAAATAAACTTAATTTTCTTGCGCGGCCGCACTCTGCGAGACCAAATAAAATTATTTTTATATTCCTTGTCACCTTATCTAATACGCCTATGCCTCAAAACACCCCGCAAACTACGACAGTTGAAGAAAAAAAATAAAATGTGTTTTTCTCCATACAATTTTTTTTTATTTATTTTATATCTTGAAAAATATAAGTTTTTCGAAGAATTGTGCAAAAGTAAAAGTTGTTTGAAATGATGTTTTCTATCACAGAAAAAAAAATCAAGTTGAAATTCCGACTTCGGGGTCTATGTCCACGAATTTTGGAATTGGAACCACTGTGCATCGTGGCGACGCGTGTTGTAGCGTGTTGCTCGCAGGTGCGGGCTTGAGCGTGTTGTGGTGTCGCATCGCGTGTTGACGAGAGGCAATTCGGCGAATTGGCAATTTGTCGCGATCGCGGATTGGATTTGCCGGAGCCCGCGGCGGGAAATGATGTGCTTACCGACCGCGCCGTGCAGCTCGCGAGTAGCTACACAGCCAATAACGACAGGCTGTGTGTGTGTGTACACATCGATGGCAATGATTTTCCTTCAAATTCAAAAATTCTCATTTATGTGGAGGCTCAGACTAATAAAAAAGTGAAGACAGAGATTTGTCGATCAAAAATTGAGGCCGACATAATAATCACACGCCGTGACAGCTCGCCTTACAATGTAAAGCGTAGTTTCGTCACATGTGTGAGTATGACTGTAATAACTTATTTAGATTTTAGATTTAGATACCGGTGGTAAGTGTAATTTTTTTTCTTGTTTGACGTTCGGAAAACAAATCCTTGTTTTTTTATTCTGAATAAAAATATTTTTTTTTATTTTTTACACGGCCAGAGCCACTGGTAAATGTTAGTAAAACATAATCCTCAAGTCGTACACTGATTTCAGTGATGGTGGCCGGTTTTACTGAAACTAGGCCAGTTCCTAACCAAAGTTGGAAACAACATTTTTTGTTATTCCAACGCGGGAATCGAATCCACCTGCTCCGAGACGAGAGCCAAGCTCTAACCACTAAACCACGGAGGCCGTTGAACATGACTGTAAATACACGGCGAGGCGTAGTTTAGACCGATCACTGTATAGTTCGCAGAATTCTGTCTTCTCTTTTTATTTGGCCGCCACAGGAGCACATCGAAGTGCAAAAAGTGAGCTGATGGGGCAGCAGCACTCTATCGCTACAATAGGCAAGCGGACAATTTTTTCAATTGCATAAATGAATAGTACTCTTAAATATGAGTAACTTCTCACAAGAAACTGTATATCAAAAGTCAATATTTTCAAAGGTACAGCGAATTGTATAAAAAAATTCGCGAGTGTTCTAAAAACGCTCCATACTAAAGTCGACCTACAAATGACGTCACTTGTAGGTTAAGGTGTATGAAGTATATGGCCGCCGGAATATATTTGTAAATATCTCCGTTTTTTTGTGCGTTTAAGTTCATACTTACCATAATGAATGTTTTTGTATATGATGTGATTAAACTAATGATGTAGGTTTTGTTTACCAATTTCGCAAAAAAACAATTTTTTTTGGTACTTTTTAAATGTATTTATTTAGTAAACTACACATAAAATAATATATTTTTTTACATTTACCAAATAGTAATGCCTCAATATTTCTGAATATATTAATGAAACTAAATATTTCAGATGTTGTCTGATCCCCTATCGAAAGGCTACGGGTTACGGCGTAGCTGTCCGCTGATGGTCAGTTTATAATCTAAAGACTAGAGAGTCCATAATGAAATCGTAATAATAATTTGCAAAGTTGTCCTAACAATCCTGAGCATATGTCTATTCCCCGTGGTCTACTCTACATCTGTGCCAAATTTCATCAAAATCGTTCCAGTTTCGGATCCCATTCAATGCATACGAAAAAAAAATGTTTCGTCTTTATATTATTAGTATAGAAGTATAGATAATGTTTATGTAATGGTAGGTGTAGTTTAGATAATATTATTGTTATAACGTGTTGTAGGTAACTAGTAGACGTGTTAGTTTAAAGATAAAACTTAAGATTACTTCTGCAATGGATGATTATGTCTAGAAGAAACCATTTCATGTGGTTAGACCACCGTTTTTTTTTTATTCCTGATATACCGAACCGAAAAGTACAACAACTTGTAATTGTACAAATAAAGAATTTATTATTACCTAATTATAAAATCGATCCAAAAATGTAAAGCCACCCGCAAAAAAATCTTTCTTCCATCATTACACCTCGGCTTAAGTCAAACGACTGTTATCGCCCGAGGTGCCCGAGGTAAGCATTCCGTAATATCAATCCTCTTGCTTGCGGTCGGGTAAGGGTGCGGAGTGCGGGGCGCGGGGGGAGACAATTAGCGAGGAGAAGAAATTCATATCCACCGCCGACGAGCCAATTCGGCAGGCTCATTCGATTTGCGTGCCGTGGTGCTAGTGGGGGGGCAATGGGTATCGATATGTTCGATACACGTGCTAGTGATGTGAAATTGTCGATACGATAAAACAAGTTCAAACAGACTACTAATCTCAATATTAACTTACATTTACGTCCATTCAAAAGTCACATTGCCTTTTGTTTAAGGAAGTACAATAACCTACTATCTACTTACAAAATTAGTCTTTACTTACTTCTACGGTAGGTAAAATTAAAAAAGTACCTAGGTAGTTAACTAGGAGTTACTTAAAATCTTTTAAAAATGTTGGGTTTAGAATTTAAGTTATTATTATGTTATTTACTAACGTCGGTGTAAAAGAAACTAACTTTGGAGTCAGAATTTATTATTTTAAAACCTAGACTGGCACAAGTAGATCTTAAGCAATAATGCTGTGGGACAATTACATAGTATGAATCTAGAATAAATTAGTGTAAAAAGTTTTGAATGGAAATCTAGTTAGTTACTAACTTACTAAGTTTGTAGGTGGAGGCAACAGGACGGTAACCACTTACCAACGGGTGTGAAGTTGATCGTTTATTTACCTGAATATAACTGTCGAACCGCTACAATTACATGAAACAAAAAATAACACAAATAAGTTAAACTAAAATTATTAAAATCTATAATTATTTTAGAACAAGGTCGGATGTTCTAAATATCCCACGTGACACGTCCCTTGCGTGTTTGTTAAGGAAAACCTTACAAGTAATTTATTTAATTGAATGACAATAAATTAAATGAGACGGTAGTGATTGATCGAATTCGATCGAACAATTTTTCCATCTTTATGCTAAAAGGTACCCCGTGCGAGTTTCTTACGCCAGTTCTTCTCGCCAGGCTAGTTTCATACAGACAGTTCTTTAAGTATATATGAAAATAAAAAAAGGAGTTTTGAGTTTAAATCTCAAAAAAAATAGTAAGCTGAGAAAATCATATTACCGGTAAGATAAATGGCAATGTTTTGCAAAAAACGAAATTCATTTAACATATTAAAATGAATGCATGAATATGTTTTTAAAATCATCAAATAGCCTGTTTTATATGACTTAGGGCCTGATTTACAACATTCTTATAAGTTTGTCGCTGCTTACTTTATATCAAGTAGAGACCACACATACATGAAATCTGACAATTATCAGAAGCCATATTTTCGATACAATATCTGTTCTCATTCGTGTACACGTGATATCGTGTATTCGTGTCGCGAGCGATAGCCAGAAAGTCCAGCCGAGATTTAACTCATTTTCTTTTGCCTACATAAAACTGTGGAGGCTACCGCTTCACTCGTCACGTGATCTCTGGAGCTAAGACAAAGTAGAGTTTTGTCTCTTTTGTCTGAACCGTTCGTATCATCATCGACAAAGGTCCGGCCGGACCGGTGTAGGTGTGAGGTGTGTACAAAACACGCGGGGTGTCGGGTTACGTTCACACGAAAACTGCACAAAACGCCATTGTGCGACGATTGTGCCATCCGCCGTATTATGACACCGGCTTTGTGCGAGGCCTTGGGCCTGTTCCGGGTCAAATGTGGACCACTAACGACTTGGAGGTTTTAAGATTTTTTTGTATGCCATACGATAGTTGGTGTACTCCGTTCTGTCTACAGGTGGCCAGTGGTAATAAGAATAAGATCTGGAATACGCTACGGATAACGTAGATAACGGTTTATAAACGGTCAGAACGGTTTATAACGTCGATAACGTAGCGTGTACAGAATATTTTTTTTCCGTCAAACTACAATATTCAGTACAATATGGTAATGTACCACCGACAAAGTTACCGCTCGACCAGTCTCTAAACATTTACATTTGCACTAGGACGCCTCATAATATTTAAACGCAAAGGAAGTAACCGCAACGACTGCAGACGAGGTTGAACTACATTATTTACACGTGAGTATGTTTGCGAGCCTACTATTCAACGGCTGTTGAGCGATTTTCATCTTATGCCTGGTCGAGCGGGAACTTGTTCGGTAGTACTTATTCGAGATTATTTTACTACTATCTACATACGAGTAGGTACTATACTTGGTAGGCAATATTATGGAAAAAGCATTTCATTCTATCCCATACATTTTAATTTTTATTAGAACTTCAATTTAACAATAATAGATAATACTCATTCGTAGAAATATTAATTAATCTTCGCATCGACATCACAATTAAAACACTAATAAAGCGTAACACAGTATTCATAACAGGCTGTGTAAACAACATGGCTATGTATTGTATACTCATCATATAATAATTCTTTAATTATGACAATAAGGCTTAATTAGTGCGCCTGCGCAGGCGGTACACTTTATACAGACACTTTAATTAATTGTAATTGTTCTCGATAATTTATTTATTGCTTATTTCGAAATCATATTTTGTAATTATTATTTAAAATGATGCCGTTTTTAATTAATCATGTTATGTTTAATCAATTGATTGTAGTCTGTTAATTATAATGTAATTAATTTTACCGATATTAAACTGTTGAGTGATCGTATTTTTTTAAATGCTCATTTTTTTTTTAGATTAAAATATATTATGATGTTACAAAAATATTGGATAATATGAAAATTTATTTATATAAACTTATGTTATTTATAAATATTAAATATTATTGCGGTTTAATGCAGTTTTTCGTGGAAGTCTGTAAGACTGCTATTATACATGTTTCAGGTTATGTCGAACAGGTTGCCGCTCGACCAGGCATTAGATGAAAATAGCCTAACGGCGCCGTTGAATAATGTAAATACTTAGTTCAACCCCGTTCGCAGTCGTTGCGGTTTAAATCTTTTGAGGCGTCCTAGTGCAAAAGAAAATGTTTCGAAACTGGTCGAGCTCCTAACTTCTTTTCTGCTTATTAAATTGAAATACTGTCGAGATTTTTCGACGTTTGAATTCAGCATTTACAATTGTCAAGTAGTATTTGTATCGGAGGGTCTGAAGGCGGTAATAGCGGCGGTAATAAGTTGTTGGCCGCGCGGATCAGCTAAGCGCGACGATTTGCCCGCAAATTGGATGATTGCGGGGGCGACGGTGAGTTAGCGAGTCCGTGAGCTCGTGAGTCGACGCGGCGGTGAGCTCGTGAGTTGAGTCGGGGCGTCGTTAGGGCGCGAGGGTCGAGGAAAATGATATTGTTGAGCGGTTAATGATGTAAAGATGCGAAAACACGTTTTTAATACGAGTATATTTATAATTCGGTGCTGTGTGTCGGGAACTTTATACTAATTGGTATTTAGTTATTAATTCTGATAAGGCTCTGTGCACACCAGTGTCATATTGACCGGGAACTTTATACTAATTGGTATTTAGTTATTAATTCAGATAAGGCTCTGCGCACACCAGTGTCGTGTTTATGGCGCATATGAAATTCCTCAAGCTACAATTGAATGCATCTGACAACATATTTACTTAGAAGTAGAATTTGAATTTATGATGCTACAAGTACCTACCTAACGTAAAAAGAACAAAAAATAAAGTGTATATATACTTCTAATAACCTGAACCTGAAAGTAGACTTTCATTTTACTTTGACTGTATTATAAGTGAAACGACTTGTTATCATAAACTGATTTTGTGAAATTTTGAATAATCAGATCACGTTTTAAGCTAGTTTATTGTTTACGAGAATACCGGTTTTGCAGTTTTAGCGTATTGGCAAGTATTGGTACTTCATTGTGATTGTATTATTCCAGGTTTTATTTAGCAGAACTGGCCCTCAGATACAATGCTGCATGCTTTACCTAGCTACTAGGAGGTGCCTTTTAACCAACAGATTTTTGAGTGGTTCTTATTATTTAATTAATTTACGGCCAAGTACTGGAACGCTAGTTAAATTTAAGAGCTCTCCTATTCACATGTCGCTTGCTCTGTCACAAGGACAACGTGATTAGAGCATCACTTAATTTATCTATCGTTTCCATATTCGGCCTATAGTATATTAAACTGAAATACCTAGTAATAAAGTCTTTAAAAATATTTGAAGTCCAATCCAGTGAAGTAGGCAGCTATTTTAATTGTAATTTGTAATATAAGGGAAGGCTCAGGGCACGGCGGCGAGGCGGCGGCGAAGTGTCGCTAATAGGCCGAAACAACGACCGCCGCGGGCGAGTGCGGGGTAAGCTGCTGCGAATGTATTCTCTACGGTATCTTTTGAAGGTCGGCTCGAAATGAATATATTTAGTTAACTGTGAGTTGTTGTGATTAGTAGGAAGTTAACTCAAGTATAAATGAGGCCTGAGCTTGCAAAATAGTATTTTAAAGTCGACTAAAATATAGTGAAAGCCTATATTATTACTGTTAAAGTATTTTAGGTTCGGTAAAATCAATTACGGATATTTTGGGAATAATATGATCTATTGCATAAGTAAAGACGTTTAAACAGAAAAATAATTATCATACTAGAAAAAAAAACTTTATGTTTGCGTTTGCGTTTTGCGGAGAGTCTACCATACATGAGATGATTTTTTACTTTGATTATTACAATTATTTTTTTACCTAAACGTCTTTACATAAGAAGTGGATCATGTGCCCGAAGTATCCGTTATTGATTTTCGGAGACATTTTAATATAATAACACTAATAAGTATGTGGCTGTAATTATGAAATCTGGTATTAGAATTATTGTAATGCTATCGTAATTATATTTTTATACGTATTAAACTTGAAGCGAAAACTTCTGACTTCTTTATATGAAATAGGAGGAGTATGAAATTTGGCACATTTAAAGTTTTAAATGTGAAGAAAGCTAATATTTTTTACGATCTTTAGAAATACATAAAATTTAAAAAAACACATTAACTCTACTCACAATACCATGCGGTTGTATAATAACAGTACCTAGGTAGGTATATACCTACTCTAAGACCTAGGTGTTGGTTTGACACTGTTCAGAGTTGATCCTTACCCCACATTATATCGCATAAAAAAATAAATGTCAAGATATGACAGCTGTCAGCCAGTTTCTCTCCCGCGCCCTCTTTCGTTAGCTTCCCTCCAACACACAAACATACGCTAAAAATTGTAAACTGAAGAATAATATTATAATTCTACAAAATAACTGGGTTTTTTCATTCAAAACGCCCCATCTCACCATCTAAAGGCTGAGACATTGGTGGCCCATGAGGGGAATCGAAATTAAACATTTCGTCATGTCGAGTTTCGGCGGGTTGCTGCACCTCGTGTCGACGGCGCCATTTGCTGCCAGCACCAAAGAAAAATTGTGAAGATTGAAGAGGGATTATGTGGCTGAGCTGATAAAACCATGAACATTGCCTCCTAGGTGTTTTCCGGTATGAGTGAGCAATAAACGTGAGCCTTTTTTTTTAGTTAAATTCCATTGTCCATTTAATTTTTTTTCAACTTTTTGTTGTTTGGCAAAATGGCTACACAGGGTACAATAGCTCCAAACAAGCTGAAAGAGCTTATTGTTAAAAGAAGCTCCATTAAAGGGCAGATTACTAAATTCAAAAACTATGTAGGTCAATTGCATAAAACACAAATATCAAACATTGAGTTGGTTGAATTAAATTTAAAGTTGAATAAAATTGAGGCATTATCCATTAAATATGATAGCTTACAAAGTGAAATTGAGGTTTTAAACTGTGAAAGCATTGACATTGAGATTGAAGAGCGTGATTTTATTGAAAATGAAATCATCAGTAGCATGGCGGTTGCCAAATTAATAATACAAGAGTGCAACTTAGAGAATAAGGAGCAATCTCAATGCTTTCATGAGCACAATGATTTGGGGGTTAGGCTGCCACAGATTCAAATTGAGAAATTTAATGGGCAATATTTTCACTGGTTGCAGTTCCATGACACATTTGAAAATTTAATACATAACAATGAGCATATTACACCTATTCAGAAATTCCACTATTTAACTTCTTATTTGGAAGGTGATGCAGCAAGGATTATTTCAAATTTAGAGGTATCCTCTGCCAATTATACTAAAGCATGGGATCTCATTTGTGAGCGTTATAACAATAAAAGATCACTAATTAACTTACACTTGAAATCGCTTTTTTCTTTACAAACTATTCAAAAGGAATCAGACAGGTCGCTTCGTTTCCTCGTAGATCAGGTAAATAAGGACTTGCGTGCACTGTCAAGTCTAGGCCAGCCTACTGAAAAGTGGGATATATTATTAATTTACATTTTATTATCAAAATTGGATACTCAAACATTAATAAAATGGGAAGAATATAGAAACAGCTTAGATGATATTCCGACATTAAATATTTTCTTTAAATTTTTAAACAACCGCGCTGATGTTTTAGAGGCGTTGTATAGGAATAAAAGTGATAATTTGTTTAATAAAGGCAGTGCATCCGGTTCTCTGGTACAAAATAGCAACAACAATAAAGATTTTTTAAATAGGTCTAAAAACAATTTTCATAAGTTTGGGAATAATTATACAAAGTCACATGCGGAATTACCAACCAAAGGTATACCCATTATATGTATATTATTTGTGATGGCGAACATAAAATTTATGATTGTGAATTATTCAAATCTAAAAACATTCAAGATAGAATAAGTGAAGTTAATAAATACAAATTGTGCATTAATTGCTTAAGGCAAGGGCACCTAGTAAAGGATTGTAAAATGGGACCTTGCCGTCAGTGTAACAAAAAGCATAACAGCTTGCTTCACAATCCGGAGCTACCAGAAAATAATGTTAACTGTAACACAGCCATGAGTGATCCTAAAGTCACTATGTGTTATTACAATAAGTATATGAGTGAAACATTACTGCCAACAGCTCTTATTAATGTGTCTAATCCAAATAATTCTAATAAAACAATAAAAGTTAGGGCTCTTTTGGATTGTGGAAGCCAATCATCATTTATAACTCGTTCATTAAGTGAAAAATTATGCCTAAAATCCAGCCCATCAGATATTAGGGTGGTAGGTATAGGTGATAATGCATTGAATAACATGTTGGAAGTTTCTAAAGTCAAACTAAGTTCTACAAATAGTTCTTACGAGTTGATTTCAACATGCATGATTTTAGATACATTGACAAGTGATATACCTAGAAGTCACTTAGATGTAGAAAAACTTAAGTTACCTAAAAACTTAAAATTGGCAGATCCTGAATTCTATAGGCCAGGATCAATTGATTTATTAATAGGGTCAGATATATTCTGGGATATTATAGGAAACAAAACTAAAAATATTACAAATAATAAAATTAAGTTAAGAGATTCAAGTTTTGGATGGATAGTTTGTGGTTCATTACTTTTGAACAATTCTCATAGTAAAATAATTCTTCAGTGCAATCATATTTTAGGTCAAATGTCAGAAAATTATATTGATAATTATATTTTACCAAAATTTTGGGAAACCGAGGATCTCCCTAAACGGTCTTTTCTTAGCCAAAGCGAAGAGGCCTGCGAAAAACATTTTTTAGAAACAACATATAGATTAGAATCTGGTAGGTTTTGTGTTAAGTTGCCATTAGTTGATACTCCTGACTGTTTAGGCGATACTTACAAAACTGCAAGGCTTAGGTTTTTAAGATTAGAGAAGCGCTTTAAAAATAATTCTGATTTGAAATTAGAATATACTAAATTTATCAATGAGTATGCTACATTAGGCCATCTTTCTAAATCCAAAATTGCTAAACCTCATAATTCATATTTTTTATGTCATCACCCTGTATGGAAACAAAATAGTGAGTCAACTCGTCTCCGTGTAGTTTTTGATGGTTCGGCTGCTTCATCATCTGGATATTCTCTAAATGATATATTAATGACAGGTCCTAATGTACAAGATAATCTTTTTTCTATTTTAATTAGAAGCCGCCAGTACAAATACCTACTCTGTGGCGATGTAGAGAAAATGTACAGGCAGGTGCTCTTACATGAGAGTGATCGTGATTTACAATTAATACTATGGAGGGAGCATGAAAATGGCCCAATTCGCACATTAAGGCTAAAT
Source organism: Glaucopsyche alexis (assembly GCA_905404095.1). NCBI lineage: Eukaryota > Metazoa > Arthropoda > Insecta > Lepidoptera > Lycaenidae > Glaucopsyche > Glaucopsyche alexis. The sequence continues at coordinate 21,552,472 of FR990060.1, read as the reverse complement.
ACACTTACCTATGGTACTGCCAGTGCTAGTTTCCTTAGTACTAGGTGTCTCTGGCAGTTAGGCGAGGAACAAGAGGATAAATTTATTACAGAAATAATTCAAAAGGATTTCTATATCGATGACGTAATAACTGGTAGTAATAATGAGCAAGAATTGCGCTATATTAAAGGCTCTATAACTAATGCTTTAAGTAGGGGTTGTTTTAATCTTAGAAAATTTAAGTGTAATTTACCTAGTATACTTGAAAATGATCTCAAAGAGTCACAAGATAGTCTTATAATAAGTGAATCTACCAGTACTTTAGGATTAGGGTGGAATCCATCTAGTGATACCTTGCATTTTCCATTTGAAACTATCAAAATAAGCGATGTTTATACAATAAATAAGAGATCAATTTTATCTAATTCATTTAAAATATTTGACCCACTCGGGCTCTTAAGTCCATGCATCATTCAACCAAAATTATTAATACAGAGATTGTGGAAAGATAAAATAGGCTGGGACGAACCGGCCCCTAATGATATTCAGAAGGAATGGCTAAAGTTTGTTACAAATTTAAAATATTTAAAGGAATTTAATTTACAAAGGCAGGTTATTATTGATGATCCTATAATGATTGAATTACATTCATTTAGTGATGCATCTAAAGTTGCTTATGGAGCATGCATTTATATGAGATCAATTAATATGACTGGGCAAATAGATGTGCATTTATTGTGTTCAAAGTCAAAGGTAGCTCCGCTTAAACCCATGACTGAAATGAAATTGTGTGCGGCACTGCTAGCTGCTCGTTTATGTGACACTGTTTTGAAGTCATTGCGTTGCAAACCATCTTCAATATATCATTGGTGTGATTCAAGTGTGGTTCTCGCTTGGATAAATAGTGACATTAGCAAACTCAAAACTTATGTAGCTAACCGTGTATGCGAGATCTGTGAATTAACTATTTCAAAGTCATGGCGTTATGTAAACACTAAATTTAATCCTGCTGATTTAATTTCACGGGGCATTGATGCTGGCAATTTATTAGAGTCCAAGTTATGGTGGTCCGGCCCAGATTTTTTAAATAAAGATGAAAGTGAATGGCCGATGTTAAATTTAAAAAAAATTAACTTATCTGACTTACCTGAAATTAAAGCTAATCCTGTTACTTTTACTACTTTTGACATTGAATTTAAGAGATTTTCCAAATTAAATAAAATTACTAGATCCTTTGCATATGTTCTAAGATTCATAAATAACTTAAAATTTACAAGGAATAAAAACACAAATGAAACATTATCTTTAGAAGAGTTAGACAAATCATTTAAATTTCTTTGTGCTATGGCACAGCAACAATCATTCCCTTTGGAATATGATTTATTATCTAAAAGAAAAGAGCTATCTTCTAAATCAAAAATATTAGCCCTTTCCCCTTTTTTAGACAGTGATAAACTAATAAGAGTAGGTGGTCGTTTAATCAATTCTGATTATTCGTTTGACAAAAGACATCCAATTTTAATGCATTCGTCGCATCATTTCACAAAATTATATTTTGAAAAGGAACATCTAAAAAATATGCATGCCGGTCCACAGTTGTTGTTGTCTTGTGTTAGAGAAGTGGTGTGGGCTATAGGCGGTAGACATTTAGCAAGGAGTACTGTTAATAAATGTGTTGTGTGTAGGCGAGCTCGTGGTAATACTCTACAGCCTAAAATGGGCTTGTTACCTGCACAAAGATTAAATCCTGATTATCCATTTTTGTCGGTTGGCATAGACTTTGCTCGTCCATTTTATATTATTAATAGAAAGGGTCGTGGTAGCAGATTGATTAAATGCTACATGTGTCTTTTTGTTTGCTTAAGGTACAAATGCATACATCTAGAGGCTGTAAGCGACTTGTCTAAAGATGCCTTTCTCATGACATTAAAAAGATTTATAAGTCGTCGTGGTAAGCCAATGGAAATTTTCTGTGATAATGGGAGAAATTTTGTAGCTGCTGCTAAAGAAATAGCAAATTTTTTAAAACATAGTGAAGTACCTGTTAGTCATTTTGCCAACCAAGAAAATATTAAATTTCATTTCACGCCCACGTATGCTCCTCATTTTGGAGGCATTTGGGAGGCCGGTGTAAAATCATCAAAATTTCACTTGAAGCGTGTGATTGGAAATAGCCACTTAACGTTTGAGGAAATCTCAACTTTATTCACTCAGGTGGAGGCAATTTTGAACAGTCGTCCACTTTATCCTCTGTCCTCTTCACCTGATGATTTTCATTCACTGACACCGGGACATTTTTTAATTGGGAGAGCATTGAACTCATTACCATCAAGATCTTTACAAGATATAAAGGAGACTTATTTAAGGAGATATGAAAGGCTGGAGAAAATAAGAGAACATTTTTGGAACCGATGGCAGAAAGAATATATTTGCGAGCTGCAACAAAGAACTAAATGGAAAACTAATTTTGCCAAATTGAAAATTGGAGATTTAGTGCTGCTTCAAGAAGAAAATGTCCCTCCCTTGAACTGGCGACTTGGACGCGTCAAGCAATTATTTCCAGGACCAGATAATATCTCCAGAGTGGCTGACGTCAACACCGCAAGAGGCTGCGTGCGTCGTCCCCTGGTTCGTCTCTGCCCACTTCCAACTGATGATGAACTCTCTGGTTGAAAGTTACCTTTCAACGAGGCGGGAGGATGTTCAGAGTTGATCCTTACCCCACATTATATCGCATAAAAAAGTAAATGTCAAGATATGACAGCTGTCAGCCAGTTTCTCTCCCGCGCCCTCTTTCGTTAGCTTCCCTCCAACACACAAACATACGCTAAAATTGTAAACTGAAGAATAATATTATAATTCTACAAAATAACTGGGTTTTTTCATTCAAAACGCCCCATCTCACCATCTAAAGGCTGAGACAGACACAATTGTCAATTTTTTTTTCACATTCTATAGACAAAATTTACTTTTTTATTTTTAGTGGCAAAAGAACCCTAAAATAGTATAAACTTTAAAAATATGAATTACGGTCGAATGTCGACCACAAGACGACCTCGCACCTCGAATGGCGTTGTAACTTGTAGTATAATACGAGTACCCGGAGTATTTGAGATCAAGAGGCAGTACTGTTTCCAGTATTCCGGATATAATTTGTTGTAGAACGGTATTTCAATTTTGTGTAATCTAAATTTCGGATTCGCGCACAAGGGTTTCGTACAAATCGGCAAAAAATCACGTTAGTTGAATGGGAGCGCCCCTTAAATTTCTGTTATTCCGTTTTTAGTTTTTGTTGTTTTAGGTGTAACTAAAATACACCATTTGTGAGAATTTCATCCATCTAGGTAACTACCAAAATAGTTTTTCTACAATTGACATTATTTTGCATAATTTGGGGGCTTAGTCAAAGTGACTTCCTTAATTATTACAATAAGAAGTTCGAACATAAAAAACCAGTGTGCTTTGGACCACACGACTGAAGTAAAACTCGCAAACGAACGACTGGCTGAGATATAAAATATTATCAGATTTAATTTAAAATTCACCTCAATAATTTAAAGGTCTTCAATTATATCCTTTTTAATTATGCAGATTGGACTTACTTTTGATTGTATAAATTTAATTTGTAACAACAGGTGCTGTCAGTCAGTAGCAAGTGCTTATCAGTGCACTCCCACATCATAACCAACAACAAGTTTCTAGGCGGACATTCTAGCAGGACAGGTTGACAGGTTCCCCACTCCCGATTCATAGAGGGCGGTGTGGCCGCTTTCAGGACAGTCATTTTGTAACGGTCTAAGAGAGAGGACCTTAACAGTGAATTGTATTAATTTTAGAGCGATAATTGTGAAGTGTTAATTTTACTACATATTTCATAATTGCACTTAGTCTAAGGTCCCTGAACTATCAACGTCACTATTTAGCTCTACGACTTTGCTCCACATTCACACACAATTTACATACAATCGACAATGGAACTTTCCAAACTGTATTAAAAAACAAACACAGTAATGCGGGGGAAATCCTCGCGGACCGCGACGTCGGCGTTGTTGGTGGGCAGCGGGCCGGAAAAATATAATGGTCGGATAATAACATTATAGCTTTCTCCAGGGGAGGGGGTGGTAGGACGGTGGGGAAGGGGCGGGACCGTACACACACACACACTAGAGTTAGGGTCAGACTCACCGAGACGAGCTATTTTTACGGTTCCGTACTTACCCAAAGAGTAAAACGGGACCCTATTACTCTGCTGTCCGTCTGTCCGTCTGTCCGCTGTATCTCATGAGTCATGAACCGTGATAGCTGGAGATTTGAAATTGTAACGGCTGATGTATTTCTGTTGCAGATATAAAAATATAAACCTACCTACTAAAACACTCGTGTGTGAGTGCAGCGGGTCTAAAAAGGCCACTTGCGCAATATCATCGCAATATTGCTATTTGACACTAAAGCAATTCTGCTTGTAAATCTGTCAAATGAATGCATTTCAGCCAATTTCTGCATATGAATTGCAATTCAAGTGGCCATTTTACGATCGCTGTCATCTTTCATACAGTAATTCATAACAAGAATTGAAAATGAATTGTCAAAACGGCCTTTTTAGACCTGCTGCTCGAAAGTCGAACCCTTTCAATGAAACGTGTATCTTATGTTATGTAATAATAAAGCTCAATTTAAAGTGCTATATAAAAATGGCTAACCGCGTCATGTCGCGTTGTGAGGTGACCCTTAGATCTGTGGCTCATAGTTACAGTTAAGTGAAGAAGTTTTGTTTTGTGTTCAATATAATTATATTACGTAGCATTAGGGCGAGCGAAACGTAGCTGTCTTAAAGCTGTGGGTGATTTACCAGTAAAACTATATTATATACTATCGAGGCGTACATACAAGCCGGCCTCCCTTATGTATCTTATATGCTTTTTTTAAATACGGTACTAAACCTTTTTTCCTTTTGAGAGCTTCAACGGTTAAAGTTTCGCTAAAATTATGTATGACAGAATTGTTTCCCTTTAAAAGTTCTAAAAAAAAATCCGCGACTGTATGTCTCTATCATTCAAGGTTGGCTCACAATAACCTTTTTATGCTAACCAAATTTGTTCGCAAATTAAGCATTATTTGTGAGGGTGTTTTCATAAAGATGATATTAATCTTTATCCAAGTAATACGTTATTCATTACAAGAATTTTATTTGGACGAAATTTGCCGTTTACATCATTTGATTTCGATGAGTATTTTATAAGATATCGCAGTAATGTAAAATAATCAAGCGCGCAATAATAATGTACGGCGCGTGGCGGGCAGTCGTGTCGTGAAGGGGACTTCTACGTAAATGAAGTCGCAGGTAAATTTTAGCGATATCCTGATCAAAAGTTACTGTTCTATGCGAACGAAGTCGCGGGCAAAAGCTAGATTATAATATTATTAGGAAGGATATAGTCACTGGCGTCAGCTCGGCTCGAATACCGCGTCGTTGTGAGCTGATGGCGCATGGCGTGAGAATCCCGCAAATGAGCTGGTACTTACACAATTATAATTGCTAATGCCGATCCAAAGCCTCCCAAACATATCCTGCTGCCTCCTCCGCCCTTATTACAGGCGAGTAAGGTTTGGTTTCCAATAACATGGCTATGGTGGCGCTGGAATCGCGATTCATTATTCGATCAGCGTAGGGGGAGGGGGCGGGGGGGCTCCTTATCGTATTTGGCGCTAAGTGAATAACAATTGTAGAGATGTAGACGGTCTCTACATTTTTTTACAATACATTTATAAGTTGCCCGTTTGAATGCATGTAGATGTTGTTACATATTTTTTATATTCTATCTTTTCAAATGATACATTGCATAATTCCATTTCAAAAATTTCAAAATTCAACTAGAACTCGTAGCCTGGATTTATATGGAAGCAAGTACTTTGATCCTAGAAAAATGTACGGTTCGGATAAAACGTCTTAAAAAGTAATAAAATGTTCTGTCTGTTCCACAATCTTCTACTAAGGGCCTGTCACAATCGCCTAATAAGTGACGAGTAGCTTATTCGGATATTTTGTCTCCGTCGCTCAGTACAAACTAAGCAGCGACACCACTTCCATATAAGCTATTCGTCACTTAATAAATGATTGTGAAACAGGGCCCAAGTGTCGTATAGCTTATTCGGAAGTTTTGTCGCTAATTACTTGATATAGAGCGACAGAGACAAAACATACTAGTAACTAACGAGATATCTGAAACTTATCAGTAGATAATAATAACTCCCCCACACCGATCTCGGTGACGGTGGCCGGTTTCATTGAAACCAAACGGCCGGGGAAACGCAGGAGTAATTTTATAGTGACTCAGTGTGTGCGCAGAACACAAGAGCACTCTCTCTTCCTTTACTCTTGTAACCCAGTGGGACGGATAACCGACACGACTGACGAGAGATCAGGTGCAGATCCGACTTTTTACGTGCCCATCCGACGCATGGATCATCTTTCTTGTCAGACAATCAGGTGATCAGCCTGCATTGTCCTAACCAAACTTGGAAACAACATTTTTTGTTGTTCCAATGCGGGAATCGAACCCACGACCTCCGATTCGAGAGCCGAGCTCTAACCACTAGACCACGAAGCCTGTCATTAGATAGTGCAACAGTGAACCGCAGGTCACAAATGGCCACACTAACGACCGAAATTAATAATAATCAATCCTAATCTCATTTTAGCTATCTGAGATCAACATTTCGATACATTTCGACGGTCACAGGGTTAACTTTACGTCAATTTACGACAATATATTTTGTTTGATAATCTAATATTGAAGTCAATTTAATAATTTAGACACGTTATTAATTTCGGCCCATGGAGAGCCGCCTCGCTACGTTGAATGTAAGAGGAGGAATGGATGGTAAGAATGAAAGTGGACGAAGCGAAACAAGTATGTAAGGATCGTAGCAAGTGGAAAGAAGTGGTCTCTGCCTACCCCTACGGGAAAGAGGCGTGATTATATGTATGTATGTATGTATTAATTTCGGGCGTTAGTAATCGTATTACGAAATATTAACTATTGAAATTCGACTTATATAGATAAATAATTCAACGACGTCTGTGGCTCAGTGGTTGAGCGTGTTGGTGCTCAAGCCAACCAGGTCGCGAGTTCGAATGCCGCCGAAGAAACAAAAAAAAATTCTGTGTTCCTGGGTCATGGATGTGTATTAAAACTTATTTAATATATTAAAAATCTTAAATATGTGTATAATATTATAATAGTATATATTTCCGTTGTCTGGTACCCGTAACACAAGTTTTTCGAGAACTTACCACAGGACCAGATTGACGTCCATAGATGTTATTATTAAAAATATGGCCATTTAGACCTGCATCTACAGGCCTAAGTTATCTGTTATCATGTAGATCGTTTAGTTACCAGAAGCGGCGATATGACAACACAGCCGCGACCGGTCCGCATTAACAAGGCACTTTGTAAGCGCTCCTTAACTACTTTACTAACGACTTCACTTGTAAAATCTCGTTTTAATTTGTTATTTTTAATTGCCGTTGTCAAGATGCTCATTTTTCAGTTGCGATTTCATATTTTTTCTCTTTGATGTCTATTAGTAAGCTGTGTACAATCTATAGTATAAAAATGAATCGCTGAATGTGTTGCTAAGCGCAAATCTCGAGAACAGCTGAACCGATTTTGCTAATTCTTCTTTGAGAATATTTCTTGAAGTACGAGGATGGTTCTTACGGAGGGAAATATTAAAAAAAAAGCTTTAAAAAGTTTAAAAACACTTTTCTATACTCGCATACAAATGATTCGTAATCATACTTAAAAGTCAATTTAAACTTTAATACCATATCATTAAGTTTAAGTGTTAGTGGAGAGGTTCCGTGAAGGTACAACAATTGAGTGACTTAGTATCGTATATTGACTACCTATTTAAAAAAAAAAGCAAAAAAAATAAGATTCGACTGTTCGGCGGTACAAAGTTCGCGGGGTCAGATAGTTATTAATAAAGATTTACATTATTATTTACGTTCGCGTATATGAAATATGAAGTTACTATGACTTTGAGTGTCAATCCCAACTGTAGAGCGTGCTACGTAAGTGTAGAGAGAGATATTGTTATAAAAGAATATGAAAAATCACACAAAGCAAAATATTATTACGCTGAAGAACAAGGTAAAGTTGTAATGGCGTGGCTCAAATATAGGAAATCTCGTTAAGTGTCCACTAAGACTATGGACTATAACGCTGCTGTGGCCGGGAGTAAGGGTCAGCGTACACCGAACGTTTCGGTGTACGCTTTAAAATAGCGATTCAAAATGTAACTTTATTTACTACTCAAGAAGACACACGTTTCATTACAAGAGTTTGAATTTCGAAATCGATAAAAAATCGAGATGGACCGAGCTGCAGGGAGCTGCTGTTGCAATGAAACCTGTATCTTGTGGAGTAGTAAATAAGGTTCAATTTTGAATCGCTATCTTAAAAATGAAGCGCCGCGTCACGTCTGTGTGAAGTGACACTAAACGCTGATTATTATTCCTAACTAGATGCTTCCAGCGACTTCGTGCACATAAAAGTTAATTTCGCAGAAACCGTACATTTTCCGCGATACAAAGTAGTATGTCCTTCTCCGTACTCTATATCTGTACCAAATTTCATCAAAATCGGTTCAGTAGTTTCGGAGTTTATATTATAAGTATAGATGATAGCAGATTTTTTGATCTCTACCTTGACTAACAACCGACGTAATTGCAACAATCGACGGTGATTTCCGTTAGTACAGTTCCAACATACTATTGAGTCATACTGGGGGTGGGTAGTGGGTAGTGGGTAGTATCGGTGAAGTAGACATGTGCGTCGGGCCGGCGACACGTAACCGAACCGCCATCGCCACTAATTGCGTAACGCGAGCTGTTTGCCGGCCACTCCGCGTTAATTACCGCGCTGTGCCGCCGCGCGTGTTCCCAGACACTACACACTACACACTATACTGTAGACACTGCAGCCCAAATAGAACTAACACGTGTAGTGTTACACTTACACCGGCTCGTTAATTTGTGCGAATGTTACAACTGTGGGCCTAGCAGGAACATTAACGCTATCGAATGAGAATTGTATAGAAATATGTCAATATGATGACAGCACTAATACAATTCGATAACGTTCCGTTTACGCCGTTGTAAAATGTTCCTGCTAGGCTCCCTGATCTTACTAGACATCTGTTGCCGTAGCGTCATATATTTAATTCTTTGAGAACTTCGTGATCATTCCGGTGTTGCGCTTTGTTTGAGGCCCGTGTTGATCGATTCTGCTAATTATTATTAAAATTAAATCTTACAATTATACAGTTTTAACGCAGTCTCAATAATGATAAAACAGCAAAATGGTATTCTCATAATCTTCATACCAACGTCAAACGCGTTTCGATTGGTCCAAACTCCAAAAATTCAGTCTATGATATATCGAGGTGGTTCATATATTATTCATTGAAAGTCTAACGTTTGTAAGTTACAATATGAGAATTGGGGTTTTGGTGACTAGTGGGTCGCAACGTTATAGTGTCTATAGACACGAATTTGGTACGGAGCGTACAGCGGATCTGGTACGCTCCGTACCAGATCCGAGCGTGTGTAGGGCAGTCCGTCGAACATAAGAAGAAGGCGAAGAGTTCGCCGTTGTCCGCATCGGATCTGGTCCGCTCCGTACCAAATTCGTACGTGTGTAGAGCAGTCCGGCGCTTAGGCCGTACAACGGTATCAGTGTTGCCAACTTAGGGATGTACCCCCCAAAATTAGGGAAAATATCTACGGGGGTTTACTAGGCGACAGGATGTTTAGAGTTTACTCCTTATGAATCAATTTGTATGTAATCATAAAAATTATTTTAATGTGTGTATATAGCCAGGAATATGAAAATGTATTGGGAGTGAAATCAGATTAAGACAAGTTAGTTTTATGTTATTCACGCGTAAGCCTTTATGTGTTTAACATAACCTTTCTTTCTAGCTTATTATCTCTTAGACCTGTCAATGGTATAAGTAATCAGGGGTAAAATTTGGGGAGAAATATTTTTTAAAGTTTGGTATCACTACCCGTTATCAATGAATTGCGGGAATCATCGTCGTCGTTTAAAAACAGCACTGTAAATAGAACTCTGTGCTAATGTAATCGAGCATAAAATCGAACACACGAGTGTCGAGCTTTACGGTCCACTGCACCGTACCAAATCCGTGCGTGTGTAGCGACACCGGATTTGGTCTCCGGATATGGTCCGCTGTACGCTCCGTACCAAATTCGTGTGTCTGTAGATAGCATTAATGTTCTGTCAGGGACTTTGATCCTTTAGCAGGTTGAAATGTAATAGATAATTGTGTTTTGAAAGTTGTCGTTTACGACAAAAATATGAGAGCGATCTACTTACTAAAGGACCGATTTACCTGATAGTACAACTATTTATCTGTTTTCGATATATTTTATCCGATTAAATTAAAATATCTGCAGGTTTCACATCTGGCAAGCGTAGCTTTTACTCTGTGCTGGCTTCTCAGTCTCAAATTCCATTTGTTAACAATTAAAGTATCGAATAAATTAAAATTAACAATTGATAGATATAAATAACTTACTGTAAATAAAATACATAACATTCCTGATAAAGTTTGTAGCATGTAGATATGTTTCGTAGTTCACATAACAATGACACGTGTCCTTTGTTTACATAACAACTAACCCCCTACGCGGTAGTCGCTGAGGGTTGTCGACGGGCTGATCATGATGATACATTACAATGTAGTGTACCTCGGAGCTTACACCCCACAATCTACACACATCACTCAACACAAAGATACGAGCGCAAGATTTAGGGCCACGCTTTTCATGAAGATTACCACATATTTTAGTGTAGGACTTAGTTGTTGTTTGCTCTTTTTAAAGTTCAAATGTTAAAAAGAAAATTACTTTTGTATAATTATTGAAAAACATACAAAATTATTAAGAAAACAGCCTCAAACAAGATAGGGAAATCTAATGGCCGGTCGTGGACCAATAACAGTGCGCGTAAGCTCCACGTTCTATCTATCTGGCGACAAAAACCTGTCTCGTCTATGGAATTTCTTGTCTGTGTATCTGTTTGTCTGTCTGTCGGGGGTCCGCCTGTAGTGTTTGCTCGGTTTTGGCCGGCGTCAGCGTCGAGCTACTCCGCTGACTCTCGATCGGTTATTAGCGTGTACTCAAATATGATCTCCCCCGTGTGTCAATACTCAGCTCACACTTGGCTGCGTCTCGCCGCCAGCCGCGGTAGTGATCCGGCCAATTTTGCAATTTTCGATCGTTTGATGCGTCCTCGACGACGCAATCAACTTCCCACTCGTCGATGTTTGGTAATCATTTCGATTTGCATTATCGATTACTCCCGAGTCTCGTAATGAGCACTGAATCAGGAATGTTTTGGAATATTCTAGAGAACTTTAGTATTGCTACGCGCCGCCGAGTTACGTAGCACAAGGCGCGAACATCGGGCTCGATTTTCGAAGTTGATGTGTTTTAACGAGTTGAAATTGATTTCTAAAATAGCTTCTTTTTATATAATTCATATTATAGAAATTACTTAATAAAACTAAAACAAATAATTTAACAAAATCAGCATGTGTGCTTAAAAAAAATCGAAAATTATCTCTTTAAAAATAGATATTCTCATCTACTGCAATATCAGTTATCAGTAATTTACTAACAAATTTATTTTTTTACACCTTTATACGGATAGATGTTATGATTACGGATAGATAGATGTTATGACAATCTATCCAAAATCCGAATATTAGTACCAGCAACATTAAAAACATAATACAATCCGCACCATCCACGTAAAACTACTCCCAAACGAGCGTTCAGCTTAAACGAAAGCCATTTTAAACGAAAAGTCTAATAATAATTAAAGCGAAGTAAAAGTGAAGAGATACGAAATAAAATGTGATACTCGACGCCACTTAACTGTGTTAAGTGGCGTCCCGACCCACCCACCCGACGCCACAGGACAGTGGCCTCTAGTACGTCGGAATAAGGCGGGTAGTCACACGGCACGCGACACAGCCGGGGCGCGTCACGGTGACAGTGTTTCCCGACAGTAGCGAGTCAATCTGACACCCGATAACAGCGGCAGCGTCAGACGTATCGGCTTTCGGAACACATGCACTGCGTTACTCAGGTCTAACACTCTATTAACTCGTTAATAAACACGAATGAGATGAATTAGTTGAAAAAAAATGTTAAAAGCTATTGAATACTTTATATTTTGTTTAGTATCTTGCATTGGATAAAATTATTTATGACCCACACACATCAAGAAGGTATCATTTTATTCCATATATATTTTTTACATTATTGAATAATTTATTTTACTTATTTCTCAGAAAAAAAAACATTTTAATAAAAAATACATATGATGACCTCTGTGGCTCAATAGTTGAGCGTGTTGGAGCTCAAGCCGGAGTTCGAATCCCGCCAAAGGAACAAAAAGTTTTCTATGTTCCTGGGTCATGGATGTGTATTAAATATGTGTTTAATATACTAAAAATCTTAAATATTTGTATAATATAAAAGTATTAGATATATTTCCGTTATCTGGTACCCGTTACACAAGTTCTTTGTGAACTTACCACGGGACCAGATTGACGTGGTGTGAAGCGTCCATAGATATTAATATAAATGAAAAAACATATTGAATCTAAAAGATAATAAATATTTTCTTATTTCTTTTCTCATTATTTAAATATTTTTGGAACGAAAGTTCCTTATGGCGTGTTGCGGAGGGGTACCCTAGTCGGCAAAAAACGTCCAGAACGTTAAAAAAAACCGTAAGATTTTTATGTATTGTATTCCTATACTTTAAACAGCTGATTGTCAGTAGACGAACTTTTTCCTAAGAAAATTCAACGTTATTTATTTATTTAGTGACGAGTATCATTATTTTGTTTATTAAAGCTTCTTTTAAGGGTTACATCCTCTTTTGAGGTACGTGCCCCTACCTAAACATGCCTCAAAGTTCACATTTTATGCTAATTAATTTCGAATGCGTCGCAATTACGCTTAATATTATTGAGTAATTTATGTATACTAACTAGAGGTCGAAATTAGACCATAATTCATATACTTTTTAAGATTGAACTTTTTTACGTAATATAAATATGTAAATGTTGTCTATATGTAATATGTGAAAGAAAGATAAAAAGTTTTTCTGTTGATATTTGATTTTTTTTTTATTTTCAACACCCATAACTGTTATTATAAAAACGTATGATAGTGTGAGCGAGGTAGGGCGTTGTTGTTATTTTTAATAATGTTATAACAATAACTATAAACATTGATTCAATAACCACACTCGTATTACACTACATAATTACACAGTATCGACATTAAAGATAATAATCAATAAGATTACAACTAACAGAAATAAAACGGACCTTTGCCTGACCAAAACTATTACAAACAACAAATAATAGTTTGTATTTCTAAGCAATATTTAAAAAGAATATAAGCTTTCTACACACCTTTCTAAACACAACATTTAACAATGCCAAAGTTTATTCTCCTGCGTTGGCACAATTCTCGTAATTATCTTTGATCGATAAGCTTTTCGACACTTATTAGAAGGTTGTGAAATAGGCCCTTGACCATTCGTCAAGATGTATTCGATAATTTTGACGACGAAGTTCTAAATCAAAAATGTATGAGATTTGATATAGGGCGCTAAGTGACATGTCGCTTGCGACGCCCTCTGTCAAATCCCATACATTTTGTTTACGAATTTCACCGTCAAAATTCGAAATGTCAAAACCCTCTGTCAAATCGAATGCATCTTGAGTACTGTTGCTACGACGCGGCGTAGAGCTCTCGTAGACAGTCTACGCGGTAGTAAATATTATGCATAATAATACTTTTTTTTACTACCAATCTATTCTTGCGGCTCCGCCCGCATAGATTCAGTATGCCAAAGGAATACTCCACTTTTTGGGGACAAAAAGTAGCCTATGTTCTAATCCAGAGCCTAAACTACTACCACACTAAATTTCATCGAAATCCTTTTAGTAGATTTTGTGTGAAAGAGTAACAAACATCAATCCAAACTTTAATATTTATAATATTAGTAGGATTTTAATATTAGTAGGACTAGCTGATGCCCGCAATTTCGTTTTCGTAAAATTAACGGAAACGGAACACTTTTATTTGAGTCCTAAGATCGGCCATCTGCCAGTGAAAGTCCCGTGAAAATCAGTCTAGCCGTTTCAAAGATTAGCCGAAACAAACAGACAGATAAACAGATGTATAAACAAAAATATATTTTTATTGTAATTAACACATTTACTTTCATATTCATTTAGTAGAAAGCTTTTTTTATATTACAAACAGACACTTAAATGTTATTTATTTGTATATAGGTCATAACATATACGTGAAGCAAAAACTTTCAGTACAGTTTTACGAGAATTGTGCTAATGTAGAGTGTGAAATTTGGCACAGTTAAAGTTTATGTAGTGAAAGGTGTGCATAAAGCTAATCTTTTTTTAAGTAATGCTTAGAAATACACAATATTAATAAACATTACAACAACACACACTAACTCAGATTATCAACACACACTTCCGTGCGTTTGACAGATACACAATTTTGTTACACTTTGACGTTTGTCAATCTGTCACAACATTATTTTTAGAGTTCCGTACCTCGAAAGAAAAAAACGAAACCCTTACAATCGGATGAACAACAAAGTGATCTTATCACTTTGTTGTTCGTCCGAATGTCTGTCAAGACCCTCATTCTCAGGAACGCGTGGAGGTATCAAACTGGAATTTATATCAAATACTAAGGTCTCCAGTCCCTTGGAGCTGTGAAAAAATCAAACTTCTAAGCCAACGCAATCAAAAGATACGGCCGTTAATGCCGCAAATTTTCGACACTCGCAAACTCAAAACCTACAGAATACTTCCCGTGAACTCAGAATCTTGACATTTGGCACGAAAAAAACGTCTTATAGCACAGATAAAGGAAAAATTACGAAAACTGTAAAATTTTTGTTACATTATATAATAAAAATAATAATAAACTTACTACCCTATTCCTCATGAACGCGTAGAAGTATTAAATTGAAATTCATATGAAATACTCAGGTCTATAATACTTTTAAGCTGTAACATAATCACAACAGGTTTATACGGAACCCTCGGTGCGCGAGTCCGACTCTCACTTGGCCGGTTTTTGTATTTATGAGGCAAAACAAGCCTCATAAAGTTCAAACTTAAAAATTATGTGACTTATCATGAATGGATTCCGAACACCAGTTATCCTCTAGTTATTATAAGTAACAACAGTGTTTTAAGAAATTATGTGCGAAACGAAATTTAGTTAGGTAAGTATTATAATATTGTGTTGAAGCATTGAGGCAAAATAAAGTTACTTCATCCGATTTGAGATACGCCCTCATTATCATGTTGGAACTAAAAATACTGTTACGGATTTTATCGAGCTCTACTTTTATGTATTTGAAAATTAGTTTAATAATTATTATTTTACCAGTATGATAGCGACAAAATGAAGAAGCTAAGATTGATTTAAAATTTAAATACAGTAAATGGTTTTTGAATGATGTTTTATTGCCACTGACAAATATGTTGGTTCTAAAATTTATTATTAAATAAGTAACACAACGTATATCTATCTTATATGGTATTTTTTTACCCGACTACTAGTAATGGTTTTTGCATTTTTTTAGTAGCCGGCTAAGGGCTACTGATAAAACTCATGAACTGAATTAACGTTATTTTTATTGACAACTTGTATCCCTTGCGAAAACCATCTTATGAGGTTTATATATTTTTTAATACTTTAAATTTGCGTTTTCGTTCTATGTATGAAAAAAATTAAAAATAGAAACACACCAATCTTCATTGATGTGTTCCTATTTGTGAACACAAGATTTTTCGCTAAAACTTTTTGCTGAAATCCGCAGCAATATTATGTTGAATTTGGGGCATTCGAAATAATTGTAATATTTACATAAATATGTACTCGTATGTGCTCGAGAATCCAAGATGGCGGCCGCAAATCTTTGTTTACGTACACCAATTACGGCGGCGCTCGACTCCGCCGCTCCGCATTGTTCGAATCCCTAATTTTCGCATTAAAAATGGCGCCTAAACAACGGCTGCGAGCGACCAGCGCCTTTGTTTCAGCGGCCGCGGCCATCGCGCCCGCGACCAGAAATGGCGCGGGCAAGTTTACAAATGGCCGCCGGCAGGTGGGCCGGAGGGCCACGCACCCACGGGCCAAAAGTGCACGTCGACCGTGGCGCGATTTGCCTTTAACGCGATATTTCTAACCTCGTGTGACGTGTCCCACCTAAGCAAATTCTGCCGTGCGTTTCAAAGAGTTCCACCTGGCGAGCCGGAGAGGGCAAAAGGGACCCTACTCGCAGCGGCGTAGGTCGAATATCCATTCGCCGGCCAATTGGCTTATGATTTTTGATATCGGCCGACCGAGCCTGCGCGCTGACGATTGACGTTCGCCGGATTCATTACCGAGACAAAGGCGGCTGCGCGGGGGGAGCGAGGGGGGTGGGGGGGTGGAGGTGAACCCCCCGGTTACTCCCGGTACCCCCCGGCACCCCCACCCCCGGCCACTTACCTAAATCAGGAGCGCGTATTGTTCGGTATTAGTTTCTATTTAATGGGGAGGGCGCTAAAGAGCGCCGGTTAATTGACAAAAATAACTCCCTTCACCGCGGCGAGGACGAATTCATGTTTATATTGAGGAGATAAATTACTTCATTAGTTACATGAGACGGTATGCCTGTGGTACCACACAGGCTTTTTGCTTCGTCTCCGTCTGCTTGCACAAACATTTGCACATTTTTGGTAAAAATATTAACAAGATGTAGCTTTTAGACGATTGAAAGTATCCAAAAGATTCGAAATTGAAATATTTTTATTACTAATATACTTTACAATATTACTGTTATTATATCTATTCAAGTTAATTTCTTAAATTGGGGAAAATTTAATTTTAATAATTTTCTATTTCCTATACCTACCTACAATATTATAGTAAGAAACATAATATTATATTATGTAGGTATACACTGTGCCTATTTTTAAATAGACTAAAAAATTCGCTGTGCTCAAATTTAACTGGTATGTTATTGATTGTACTGTAGGTTCTTGGTAGAAATTCATGTTTCACAGTAATAATACACAATATTTCTTGCACTATTTCCACTTTAATAAGTATTTATCTACCTACACCTGATGATGACGTTGTCGAAACCGGTAGTGTAATATATTAAAATTAATATAAAATACTTATTAAAGTGGAAATAGTGCAAGAAATATTGTGTATTATTACTGTGCAAATTTAACTGATTAGGCCCTTGACTATCAAATCTTTTCAACACTGAATATGAAAATAAAGAAGCTAAGCTGCATGTTTCTAACACTTTTATCACATCCAGGACAAAATTATTGGCAACATCTATACAAAAATCGGCCGCGCAAAACACACCACAGCAAAAAAAACACGTTTGTTGTTTTATCCTGTTTTTAGGCTGGTGACAGACAAACGGATTGCGGAGTCTTAGTAATAGGTTCCCGCGTTTTTATCCTTACGCCGTACGTAAACCTAGAAAAGTTCCTGTAAATTTTACAAAAAATATATTTAAACATAGATAAATCATTGGTCTCGCTAGCGCCCAGCGAGACCAATCATTAGTCTATGTATTTAAATTACAATAAGTTGAATGTTTTGATGAATTAAAGAATATATTAAACTAAGCAGTTGGTTGTGAAATTTATACGTTTCTTTTTTCTCAAATTATGATAAATAGCATAGGGACATAAATGTACCTAATATATATTATGGTATTGATAGTAAAGTTGCAAAAATTTAAATTTATAGCAAGACGCATATTTTTATACATTTAAAGAGAAAATGTTTTTGGTTGCATTGAATAGGTCCCGAAATTACTGAACCGATTTAGATGAAATTTGGCACAGATATAGAGTACACCTCGGGGAAGAAAATAGGCTACTTTTTATTACTGCAAAATGTACGGCGTTCGTTTGCGGGCAACATCTACTCTTCTAATAACCGCTTGTGAAGTAAAGAGCTATAATGGCTCAGCAAGACACACAGTTCTTCAACGGGTAAGGTATTTCCATAATATTTAACAACATATACTATAGACCTTCGATCTTATTTTATATCAATATGGATTAATTTAATTGATTTATGTGAACATTGATAAATCGTGACATTTGTAAGCATGATTCACGGACTTCTTAACACGAATAGACTAATAACAATTACGCTCGTGCCTATACATGTTATATATACTAGATTTACTCGTTCGACAAGCAGCTTGTCAATGAAATCCTTTTGGTCTCTCGTAGCTCCGCTTGCCAAGCTGCTTGCGTAGCGTGTGTTGGCACCATAAGAAGGTACTCACCGCTAAGGTGTGGCTGCGCCGTGGGGCTGTAGGGGGACTTGATCTGCGGGAAACCTGCAACAAAACCTCCAGTTAGCAACAGCGAAACAGCCTCCTTCAGGATTTAAAATTTTTGCAGTCGAGGAGAGATGGCAAATTCGATTGCCTCCGAGATTCGTGATTGCCCTTTGAGTCATCAAAGGGACTTAACATTATCTCATTAATGTTGGTGGATAATTCCCTAAACAACTTACTGTGGTCTTCATGAAGAAAACCCAATAACGTCTATGCATAGACTTCTTAATCGTTAGTAAGTCATACATAGGAGTCATAAGGAATGAATTTATAACAATAATAGAAATAGGTAGGCATAACATAAAAAATGTATAACTGTAAATCATTATTTCTATATTATATAACTATAAACCATGCATTATTTTTTTTAAATAATAATAACTACAATATTATATCCACGCCTAAGAAGGAAAGATTTCGATCCTGTATTTAAATTGTAATAAACCTGGAAATAAATAAATACTATTATATTCTATTCCAATAATAATATTGTTATCTTAATCTTCCCCCCGTCTTTGTTTAATGAATAGTTAGGTACATTATAATAAAATATACATTTTTAACAGTTGATTAATTCAATTAACTATTAAGAATCTAAATTATCATAACATTCTTGACCATTTGTACATTCGCACAAAATAATTGCTGTTTCCTTTAAACCAGGTAGCTTGATAATTTTCGCGAGCCCAAAGGAGAATGGGCAGAAATGTATGGACGCTGGTCTACCTAGTCAATACGAACCTTATTTTTATTTTATTTTATTTGCGGAAGAGATGCCATTAAGTAACGCAGGAATCAGGATCAAATGCAAAACCCCGTGTATTCATAAAGCAATATAATTTCGAAGAACTAAATTTATGAGCAATGTTAGTTGAAAATTATATTATCGTTGGATAGGCGTTTTAGAGCTGGCTAAATAATATTCAATTTCATAATTTTCAATAATATTCTGACTCAAAGATCCAAATCTTAACATGTTAAGAGAAATATAGCATTGAAACATACCATAAATTTTTTCATACATTTATTTTAAATATTATATGAAGCAATTTATTGAAATACTACGTTATCCGTAAGTTTGCCGTATTGTATTACTTTATAGAATGTTCCTTATTAGAAAAACTATTTATTGGTGTTTTAAATTAGGAATGTATTTTTTCAAAAGTAGCCGGTTTTATCACTGGTTTTCTTTGAGGCTGGCCTATTCATGCCGAAGCATAGGCATCCAATTTGAGAGACAACTTTTTCCACGTTCCCTAGTAAGAATTATATAAATTACCTATGCTCAAACAAAAGATAATAAAAAACTGTTACATTTTTTGGTGTCTACACAAAACGTCCCATTAGTTACTAGTTTATAGCCATACAAACAAAATAAAGAATTAAAATGACTTTTCCAGTGTGATATAGCTTGTGTGTATTGAGTAGGTAGACCAGAATATCCATCCTCCTTTCGTTAAAAAAATTGTACGCAAGAAATAATGTCGGGGGCGCTATCGTATTACGACACAATAGTCGGTCCGACACAATACCGACTTTTTGCCGGCCGACTTCCGCGGTGTCGGACGGTTTTGTCCACAAGTGGGCTTTATCACGCGTGTAATTGGATTAAGATGTCCTTTTCTGAGAAGATTAGTTGGTGATCGATTTCGTGTGCACATAATAATATCAAATATACCTTAAACGTTTCTCATTTCATTTTGATAAATATTTTTTGTACTTTAGTTTGAAGATTTATTTCGCATCTTGAATGTTCGCAGGAATTACATAGAGGACAAATTTATTGAATAGTAATAAGTAACACCTAATAAGACTACAAATAAAAAAGCATTACAATTTACACCTTTTTTGATTCCTTATTGTCTACAAACTACCTACACTACTTAATCAATTTAGAATAATCAAAATGTCAACGAATTGTCAATAATAATAATAGATCCTCACGCATATTTTGGTGACGGTGGCTTGTTTCATTGAAACCAGACCATACGCAGAAGTTACTTTTATACATCAAAAGTGTGTACGCAATACACAAGAGCACTCTTTCTTCGTTTACTCTAGTAATATTTCTTGTTTAACAATCAAGTGATCCTGAGGTGCTAAACAGACTTGATAACAACATATTTTGCTGTTCGAACCCACGACCCCTGGGGTCGATAGCCAAGCTCTAAACCACTGAACCACGGAGGCGTCAAATTATAGCACTTGCAACACTGCGATTGTCGCATCAAAGCAAAATATTATAACTATATTTTATTTAGCTGTCTCCACATTTTTTTGTTCTCCGATAAGGCTAGACTCTGTGACGTCTGTCGTCTCGTGCCGCTGTCGATGCGAGAGAGCTAATGATGTCGCCGAGTGGCGCCGAGAGTGTTTTGTTGTCGACACTCGATAAGTCGATAGTCTCGATACAGCTGGAGCTCGACACTTTTAAACACTACACCTCGTCTAGGCCTTATTTTAGCATGGGTACAAATATTTAAAAGACTTTGGGTAATTTTGTTTCAGCTTTTTTTTTAATTCGCGGCCACAATACAAATACTATTAGATGTACATTTTCATTAATATTTCATTTCAAGTAATTATTTTAATTCAGATTAATGTAGACGTGGAGATAGTAAATACATTAATATGAATAATCATTAAACTGACTTAAAATACCACAGTATTAACCTCCTGCAAATTTGCGACCCAATGACGCACGTCTAACCTAATTTTATGTGGCGGTCGTGGGTAATTGTTCCATAGTAAAATGTCTAATGTCCTTTTATAATATAAAACCTTCACTTCATATTACTGTAATGAGTTTTTCAAGACAACTTTATATAAGTAAAACGTTAGTTTAATTAAGGGAAAGTTATAAAGCTAATTTAAATTATCTAAAAAACATAAAAATAAATATTTAAATCTTATGTGGTAATAAAAAAGAAAGTAATAACTACATAAAAATAAAAATAACTATATCTTTCTCATGACGTCG
Source organism: Glaucopsyche alexis (assembly GCA_905404095.1). NCBI lineage: Eukaryota > Metazoa > Arthropoda > Insecta > Lepidoptera > Lycaenidae > Glaucopsyche > Glaucopsyche alexis. The sequence continues at coordinate 21,530,986 of FR990060.1, read as the reverse complement.
TACATGCAAAAGAAAAACCCACAGGAACCATACTTCCCCCCCCCCCCATAAAAAGTAGCCTAAGTCCTTTCTCGTGATCTATGTTTATGCCCTCTAAAATCGGTCAATTACTTTCGGAGCATATTCAACGCAAATAAACAAAAAACATACAAACAAATATCTCCTCTTTATAATATTAGTTTAGATGTTAATAGTATCCAAGGAGCGCATATGAAGCCAGTATCGGTGGAATCTCAGTTTTTTTAAATAAAGTTATTTTGGATATTCATAATTTAGTAACAGTTACGGGCTCCAAATGTAACCCATTAAAAGAAATACATAAGTGGATAACGTAAATGTGAGTAGGGACTGGGGGTAGCTACGGGTTAATTGAGTAAGGGTTGACGTCTACTCCCCACTCCCGGTACTCAGGCAGAGGAACATTTGCCGGTAGATAGTTTAGCGCGGCTACCTAAAGCTGTTAAAAAAGAAACGGTAGGAGGTTTAAGGTAATTGGTACCAAAGTACAGCTACTGGTTTTTTTAATGAAATCCGACAAAAACGAGCAGACAGATAACCTCATCAGGTTATCTGTCTGCTTACCATCGTAAGCGATTACCGCCACCCATGGACACCCGCAACACCAGAGGAGTTACGAGTGCGTTCCCACTACTTAAAACCCCCAATCTTTGACCCGACATACCGTTATTACGTAACGACCTTTCAAACGTCACGCCACGACACGCCGTCACGTCACGCCACGACGTCACGTCGTCCCGCTAACGCCGCATTGGCATTCCTGTCACGTATGCCACTCCTGTTATCGCACGCACGGCGAGTGCTCTCCAACCCCCTCCTTCATGATATACATGACAAGATCCCAAAGGAAATCCCGCATGAACCGTACATTTTGCTGAGACAAAAAGAAACACATGTCTTTGCCTGTTGTCTACTCTATATTTGTGACAAATTTCATCAAAATCAATCAAGCAGTCTGGAGCATATTCAATACTACTTTGTACTCGGTTTTAAGAAAGTTATGCGAACGGCATATGAAATTTGGTACAGTTGAAGTTTAAATGGAGGAGTGAACTGCACTAACATTTTTTTACAACAATGTTTAATACATACATCAAATCAATAAAACTAACGTTACACACACTACCTCCGATTAATAGCTCGCAATACCATGCGTTTGTATATTAAAAGTAGGTGTTGGTTTGACACAATTTTGTCACACGTTTGTCAATCTATGTTTTTTACATTCCATAGACAACATTTTTGTACCTATCTAAGAGGTACAAAAGGTAAGCCTTTGACAAAAGAACCCTAATAAATATGAAACTTAAAAATGAATTATGCTCGAATTTACACCACTAGGTAATATTAATTATTGCTAAACGCATTAGTTTGTATAAAATCAGAGGTCTCATGATCGCTAAACGGCGCGGCCCCTGCAACAAGATGACGTCATTAACTTAACCCTCGTAGATACATCATATTAACTTCCCTTACATGATTTTTTCTATGGCTTTTTGATAGCTAGTCTGCGGGCATTTTTCTAACTTAAAAAACATTAAAAATTATAATTTAAGTAACCCCCGAATTTCAAAGCAGTGAGCGAGCTGATGATGATGTATTGTAGTTAAGAACATTCTCTATCATGTCAGATTTCAAACAAAATAATACACAGACACACAGGTACATAGACAGACACGTTCACTCCTCTGATTTCGTCGGGGGTCAGAAATGTCTATACTACTTTTACGTCCCAAGTTACTATCAATTGACAACATAACCTATTCGTGATATTAACGAGTGATATTATAAAGAACCTGTTTCATAGTGTTCTAATAAGTATCGGATAACTTATCCGGAAGTTTTGTCGCCGCTTACTTTATACCGAGTGACAGAAACAAAACGTATAAATAAGCTATCTAACGATTATGAGGAGATTGTGAAATATTTCAGTACCTACAACATTTATACGCCGGTAGCGCACAGGTCAGGGACATTAATCTATTTTGGATTGAGCACTTCATCTGCAATTATCCCACAATATAACCTAACATTATGCGACCCTCGCAGAATGCAAGAAGGCAATAAATTAATATCCAATCGGCGAAGGGGCCGTTAATTGGAAATGCTCCTGTCGCGACTAATCCTGCGGAATGCCGGCATTTTGGACCCCGCGCGCGTTTGCGGGGTTAGACATAGGAGACCTTTTACACTGGTGGTGCATGCCAATTGGGATAACCAGTGGCCCTGGCCTATGTGGTCTCTGCAGCTGGTCGAGACCAGGGATCCATAACACTGGTGAGAGTAAGCAGCAGTTTTGACCCCTGTGGTATGTGCAGCTGGTCGCGCCCAGGGGTCTGTGACACTGGTGAGGACATACTTATCCCGGCAGCTATTTCATTACGGGTGCCCCAGTAATCCGCGAACAAAGGCGCCCCCGCGGCACTGAGACCGCTTGCGTGCCAACACGAACGCTTATTGCCAATCATTTCATTAATAGTTTAATACCATATTATATGTAAGCCACAAATATATTAATCGATAAGTGCATTAAACTAAATTGATTTTTGTACTAACAATTCTATTAAACTTTGTTTACCCAACCTTTTGCACGTTTTATGTCTGTGAGATCTCCGACCGAACAAGATGGTATGCTCGGTCAGGCCGAATGCATTTCAGATGTCGTATATATAGTTCCGAACTTCAGAAACTTCGATAGCGCGAATCAGGACCGTGCTGCTGATTGGTCCGCCACGTGTCTGTCGTTTGACTTAAAATAAGAACGTAACAAAAATGTGAACATCTATCCGGCACTTATGACTAAGACTGTGAAACAGGTCCTGAAAAATTTTAAGCAAGTACTAGATAAGTTTATAAACAGTTCTAAAGCTTGCACAAATTTCAAACTTTTATGTATGAATTAGCTTAAACCTAAAGAACCCAGTTACAATTTTTATTTTAATCTGCCGAGAAATCATAGAGAATACACAACACTTCGTAGATACTTCCCTTATATTAAAGAAGAAAAAAATCTTAGCACAATATTATTAAACATAATTTCAACACTTTTTTCAACCCTCAAACTGAGTGACAAGTTAAAATATCAAATTGTGCAGTATCAGGTTTCTGAGAAGCCGCAGCGCCTACAACAACACAATTAGTGCACAAGAACCTGTCAAAACAGGCGCCTGTACCCCCCCCCCCCCTCCCTCCGCTTCCTCGCTTGCCTCATACCCCGCAGCAACTGTTACAGAGTTGCCAGGATATGTCGGATGATGTAAAAGTTTCCCTGTGTCAAGAGAGAGACAAAACTTGTGAACATCCTAAAATATATATTATTATTATAACTTCTGTGCATGTGTATGTCACTGAACTTCTCCTAAACGGCTGGACCGATTTTGAAACTTTTTGTATATGTGTTCATGTGGATTTGAGAATGGTTTAAATTTACAATTGGACCCGGAAGGTCTGTCAGCGCGTCACCAAATTTAATTCTAACTTCTAAAGCGGTACGAAGTTTGCCGGGACAGCTAGTTTTATTTGTTATCTTGTGAGTAGACTGTAGACTGCTGTACATCACAAATCAGCTTTTGCCCCTATGGCTAAGGTTTTATTTCCAAAATGACCTTTTAAATTTTAAACTGGTCTCTCCTACTTTTCGATTACAGTTGGTTCCCATAACGAACAACCACTTGACTTCTTATAATATTGTGATAACATAGATGAACCATTCTTAACCCGACTCCTAATGTAAACACGTAATGTCACAATGATGTTCGACGTGTTAAAATGGCCAGGAATTTCAATTACCGGGAATCCTTATTGTATCTTAATTCTAAATACTCAAGTTTGTCATTTTAGTGCGTAGATCATTTGATTAATCTTGTCAATGTAAAATATTCATGAAATATTCTATTGTCTACCTTAATTATCTTTGCTTTAAACTGACTTCCAAAAAAGGAGGTGGTTTTTATATTGTAAGTTTTTGGTATTCTTTTTGGCAGAAACGGTGAGATGACGGCATACACCCGTTACACCCCCTAACGTTCTATCAAATATCTAACAAATTATTATTAACGGTGTTAACCAAACTGTGGTTTATCTATCGTGTATATTGTATAATCAATAATGTGTATGGAAAATTGTTACGATAGGTAATTCGCTACGATGAGCCAATACACACGTGACAAGATCGATAAAATTGCACAATTCGGCTAACACCGGTAAATCGTTATAATATAAAACGTTACGTGTGTAGACTTCAGAAATATTATATTATCTAAGACTATATGTTGCCCGTGACTTGCGAGCAAAAAAGAACCCCGTAGGAACTGTATTAACTCTATAAAATTAGCTTATGTCTTTCCCCCGTGGTCTCTATATCTGAGCCAAATTTCATCAAAATTGGTCCAGAAGTTTCAGAACCTATTTAAGGCAAAGAAACAAACAACTCTTACTTCTTCATTATATTGGTATAGAAAAAATAATTACTCTAAACGTATCGGTAATAGCTAACCCTTAATTTTGGAAGCTGCAGAAGCTTAACTTAACTTATCTTCTTCATATTATGGAGTGAGAGTTCTAAGTCATGCGATACAGTAGAACTGAGAAACCTACCATCATTTAAATCAGACCGGAAGACCGCGGTCTATTGACGGGCGTCACACGAGGTACCTACCCGGTACCTGCACTGTACAATTACGGGGACAATACGGAACACGACCCGGTATTGTTCCGTAACGGGCCGTACCCGATTGGGGACAGACACTGTCACAATATTGAGAGTAACGCCTCTACCAGCTACTGTACTTAGCAGTTAGCACCCTTTACAATGTCACCATACCTGAGAGTAGAATAAGTTAATCCATAATTATGTTAATGTTTAACCCCCATAGTCACACAAAAGAATGACGCAGGAGATATCAGCTCACAATGTAATATATATCGTCTTGTGTAGAGAATAAAGTTCAATTTTGGATTCAACCTTTAAATTGCAGCGCCACGTCGCGTCGTGTTTCGGTGTGAGCTTGGGTTAACCCAACAGAATTATATATAGTCGTTGAGAAAATAGATGTAGCTCAGTAAAAAGGAGGAATTTCGATGTGTCATAGACCATAGTAATGCTACTAATATTATAAATGTGAAAGTTTGTGAGGATGGATGGATGGATGTTTGCTACTCTTTCACGCAAAAACTACTGAACGGATTTCGATGAAATTTAGTATTTGGGATAATATTGTTATATTATGTTACATACAAATGCCATTTTAGTATTATACTTTAAGTCGTGATAAAACTATACTGTAGGCAAAATGTACGCGTTTCTGAGAGGTTTAGTTTTACGGGTACAGTTGTGGGAAACATCTAGTACAAAATAATTTCAGATAGCTCAATCCTTTTCTCTTAATTGTTTACAAGTTTATTCGAAACGTACAAGACCTCTTACTTGGCAGAAATGTTAGCTTATGTTAATACCTATCTAAAGTATTAGGGAAGAAAATGTTTATTTAACTAAATATCTCTTCAAAACTCACTTTGAAGTGATGATTTTTAGCATATAAAAATTTAAAAAATATATAATATATTCTCTTTATTATACTAGTATAGATATACTTACTAGTACGAGTATACATTAAATAAATCGTTTATTTTCTTTACAAACATTTTTTCTGTCCCCCAAACGAGGCGGAGCTTGTCCTATGGGGGAAGTTACGGGGTTAAAATTATTCAAACTTAAATAGCAGTTCTCATTACTATTTAAATTAAGTAATAAATTGTAAAATTAATATTAAAATCATTCGTAGCACATTGTCGTAGCACGCGTAGCACACGCTACGAACCGACCTACGGAATTGCTACCAAAAAGTAAGTCTAAGTAACTTTTAAAATAATTGAGTAATCAACAATTTTAATTACAGAAAAGTATCATAATTTTAACAAAATCGATGGCAACGTATCGCAATTTGCGTTTTCACAGTACACAATCTCGGCGTATCGACCGGTATTGTGGCACCTCCGGCGAGGTGCGCCGCCGCCCGTTTGTGCCGACATTTAATATCTGTTAAAGGAAAAATATCCTCGTACCTACTTTAATCGGTTGCTTTTGTGTTTACCTCGACGAAGTCGCTCATTCACACTCAGGGGAAAGTCAACCCTAAAGTTAAAGACGTAAGGTCCATATCGCCCCGAGGAGTGGCGGAGGGCTTACACAAAACAGTATAATGGCATGTTAAGCAATTTTGATACTTGCGCCCGTGGTAATTGGGTTGTGTGTGCCCGGAGCTAGGGATGGGGTCCTTACTCATATTTTACTTTAATTATACGATAATGTTCCCGAAATTGCTTTATTTATTTACTACCAAATTCTTGCGCTTTTTAATAATATCTATGGACGCTTCACACCACGTCAATCTGGCCCCGTAATAAGTACTTGAATAACTTGTATTACGGGACCAGACAACGGGAAGTATATTTAATACTTTTATACTAATCATATATTTAAGAATTTTAATATATGATATTGACATATTTTATCACATATTTGTGACGCTGGAACACAGAAAATCTTTTTGTTCCATCGGTGGGATTTGAACGTCCGACTTGAGCACCAACGCGATCAACCACTGAGCCACAGAGGTCATCCATTTCATTCGGTATGCCTTAATAAATTACACAGCTGCTGTTGTGCAATGTTAAGTTTTTTTATATGATGCTACGTATTAAGCTATGCTTTGCCTTCAGAAAATGTCTTCATATTTTTTTTCGAAATTTTTATTTATTTATTTAACAATTTATTGCACACAAGAAACATTTTAAACATTACAATTAAAAAGGAAATACGACACAAAGGTTCTGCTTATTTCTAAAAAGAAATTTCTTCCAGCAGCCCTACGGAGAGAAATGGGATACAAGATAGCAGATAGAACGTGCGCAATTATTAAATTTATATTATATCATTCATGAAAAACATGATTTATTTTTCGTCTTTAATTGAGTTGAGCCCGTCAATTAAGTGTAATTACAAGTTAGGTATTTTTCAATTAACTTAATTAGATTATTTTTTGTTAATTGGTCGTTCAATTCCGATCAGTTCCCAATTACGAGTAATTGTTCGGTTCATCGAGAGAGGACTGTCTCTGGCCCAGATCGGATTGTAATAACTTAATGGCTTGTCATTAACTAATCAGTTAGAAATCGAGTTATCGTACTTAGCGATTTATAGTTTAATTAACTAATAATCAGACTACTATTATTATTAATGTGCAACTTTGTGAGGATGAATGAATGTATGCATGTTTGTTACTCTTTCACACAAAACTACAGAGCGGATTTAGATGAAATTAGGTATGGTAGTTGTCTAGGCTGTGGATCAGTAGTTTCAGCACATAGGCCTTTTTATACCGAAAAAGTACGTTGGTAAACTTTTGAGACAGCTTTTAAGCATTTGTGGTTACCGTGCTGTATAATAAAAACTTTTTTTTGCTCGCGTATGTCTATGTGCAAATCAAGAGCTCAAATTTCATCAACGTCCGTTCAGTAGTTTTTCCGTAAAATAGAAACAAACATCCATCCTCACAAGCTTTAACATTTATAATAGTAGGAGGATATTGCGACATCACTAGACGACACACGTCGAGCAGGGTTAATAGCAGGCAGTTAGGGCCCTTTGTCGAGGTGTGAAGAGCGCGCGCCGGCCAGCCAGCCCGACCCCTCCGCGCCCGCAGCTCCCTCCCAACCACGGCTCAAGTTACACTGGCCGCCGACCTGTTTACCGCGACCCGCGCCGGCTTCCTGCACTAATCAGCGTGTATGTTCCGCCTAACAAATCACACGCACGCGGTTAGTGCTCCTCCACGGTACGAGATAGGGGCGATAATTGTATGCGGGGTATTCGCAAGTCGGCTACGTTCCGTGTTGCCGGCTGTTCGGACAATTATTCGGTAGGTGTGCTGTGTGCGGATTGTCAGCGATCTTGATATATCGCCTCATACCGTATATCGTGTTCGAGCTAATTTCAAGCAGCTCATTTAAAATTACCTTCCAACGGGCAAATTCCGAAGCCGTGATGTAAATGATTTCAGGGATGGGATAAATAAAAATTCTAGCACAACCTTAAACAGTTGTCGAAATATTAGTGTCACTCAAGCGGCCATTTGCTTAAATAGGCAGAATTTTAAACTAAAAAGTAGGCAGTGCTGGTAAATGATCTAGGATTTTTCTAGCATTTAATTTCATAATGACCTCTCAATCATAGGTGTTCGCGAGTGACTTGTGATCGACAAACGTGAAGCTCGTTCGAGTGGCTACGGGAGATGAAAGGGTCAGGGCTCGGAGAGGAAACGGCAAAAACAACCGATCCTTTGATCTGTCTAAACAACGCCCGCCGCGCGGTCTACCGGAAAATGGCCCTTATTGGGAGGGGGGAGGGGCGAGATTGCCTAGAAACAATTACAGACCGAGCTGTGTTAGACAGAAGTTAGGAAGTGTGCCTGCAAGATTAACGTGTAGGGGCTAGTTTTAGGTTTCATTAGGTGTAGAATAAAATTCAAGATTAATACTTATATAAAATACGAAATCTTTATAATATTGAATCTTACCATTTCCAAAAAATGTTGCCTTGTGCTTATTTTAAAATTACTTTCAGCTTTTTTTACTACCAGACCACGGAGGTAGTTCGTATACGTATTATTATGTTACTAAATGTTGCCGTTGCGCGGTCGCGCGCGCAAAAGTTAATTTCGCAGAAACCGTACATTTTTCCGCAATATAAAATAGCCTATGTCCTTCCCCGTGGTCTACTCTACATCTGTACCAAATTTCATCAAAATCGGTGCAGTAGTTTCGAAACCTATTTCATGCAAACAAACAAACAAACTTATCCTATTTAATATATTAGTATACATCAATGAACGAATTGTATTTTACAGAAGGCTGGAACTAAAATATTATCCGGAATCATGGGGTGCGGTGCAACTGAGCCACAGAGGTGATCAGTACTAATGACCATAATGCCGATGATTACTCTGACGACGACAATAATGACGGTAATGACAATGATAATAATGCTGACGATGACGATTATAACAAAGCTCTACCAGGCACACATAAGTGGCCCACAGGTGTGATATCAACATCACTAGGGCACTCGATACATGCAGATGAGCGTGTGGACCGTGACCCCCCCCCCCCTCCTTCACACCTCCTCAGCTAATGCATATTCATGACATCAGGGCATCAGGTGACATGACAAACATTAGCACCTTTAATAGAGATGAAAGTCAGCTAAAGTCTGTGCAGAAAAGCATTGCCTTTTTATGGATCACTTAATGGTATGGTAAATCGTTAAATATAAAATTAGAATACTCTGCAGAAGTGCTCACTCGCCGAATGTACGAAGGAAAGCAAAAAAACCTGCCAAGTGTGAGTCGGGCTCTCGTACGAAGTGTTCCGTACAAAACAGCAAATATACACATTGGTTGTCTGGGAGCTCCACTTCAATATTTATTTTATTTGGTTGTCATAATGGAGCCATCAGAAATACATGCCTGCAAAAAAATATTTTTTAGCAATGTTTCATGAGACACAGCCTGGTGACTGACAGACAGACAGATGGACAAACCGACAAGCGGAGACTTAGTAATTAAATAGGGTTCTGTTTTTATCATTTGGATATTTTTAGATTTTCAGCTTCTGATTACAATAATACCAAATATTAGAGATTTTAACAAGATAAGATTTTAACAAGATAATTGGAAATTATTACACAATAACTAGGTTAATTTTAAGTATATTATGAATAATTTCTGCAAAATGTACTTTTAGACGAATGAAAATCACACATTTAGATTGAAATATCGATTCCCCGTAAAACAAACTGCGGAGTGAAACTAAATGAATTGGTCCTTCGAGCCGGATCGTGCATCACGCAAATTATGGCGTCATACTGTCTGAATATGGAAATATACAGTAGTATCAATCGTAGTAACCCTAATACAGCAGTCACCTCGCGGGAAACCCACCCCTATCGCCACAGGCAGTAGGGCGAGTTTCCCGTGCGGACTCGCTCATTAAGCTGGATTACCTCGGCCTCGCACTTAATAAGAAAATAGCGATGCATTCCGACCGGCGAAGCGCTAGGCCGAGGCATACCGGGCGAAACGACTAGCCAATTTAACTTTTGTTATTTTAAAATAGTTATATATGGTTTCATCAACATTTTAGTTTTTAGAACATCATGTAGGTAATTGCCATATTTTTTAACATTTCGTCTACTCCATCCCAAGAATTGGACCACTTTGTAACACTAGGGGCCTGTTAGATAATCGCCTTGTCGAATAGCTTATTCGGATGTTTTGTCGCTGCTTTCTTTATAATGAGCGATACCAAACATGAAAATAAGGGAGAGACACGTTTTGGCATGAATGGGCCGGCTCGACCGCATAAATACCACGGCCTCAAAGAAAATTGGCGTGAAATAACGCTTGCGTTGTGTTTCGTCGAGTAGGTGAAGTTACCGGAGGAACAAGGGGGGGGATTTTAAGATATAGGTACGCAAGTCGCAACACCAGAGGAGTTACTAGTGTAACTCTTCTGGTATTGCGAGTGTCCATGGATTGCTTACCATCAGGTAATCCGTCTGCTCGCTTTCTGGTTCATTTCATAAAGAAAAGCTATCTGGCGCTTATCAGTAGATTGTGAAAAATCTCTAAGGCTACGTTCCCATAAGCGTTTTCTAGTGGTCGTGACATAAGAACAGCATTGTAAATAGAACCGTGCGATAAAGCTGCAAATCGTGTAGAGTTGTCAAATCTGACATTTGATACTTGAGCCTTCGATTTTAAGCTGTATTGTATTGGCGCAGACTTCTATTTACATAGCAGTATTTTCTGTCATGGCCACAAAAAAACTCTCGTGGGTATGAGGGCGAAGTCCTTTAAATACAGTACACTTGATAGAATGGTTCAATGTCTGCTGAATGAAGTTATTAAAGGTGTGGTCACATATCTGCACATTTTGAGTTTACTTATTTTGTGATTTGAGAAATATGCAATTTTCTAGTATATCTCTGGACAGAGCTCACTACTTTGGCCTGGTACACCCCGGCATAGACATTTGTCGCGTACCTACACCGCGCCAGTTAATTAACAATAGCCGGTGGCCCGCGGCCGTACCACCCCTCCCCCCTCCCTCCTCCTGTGACGTCACACCCCCATCTCCCATCCACCGCCAACTGTAGCACATTCCTCGAATACCCGACTTAATTACCCCACCGGTAAAATGCACTATCGAATATCTCCACCTAATTAAAACATTGCAATTAAAACGTTACCTCGTCTCAAAGCGCGAAACAAACGTCTTAAATAGGGGGGCGGGTGATCAATTACCGGGGGCTCCCGCACGCACTGTCCGAGCCAGGGGTTCCCCGCCTGAAGAAAATGAAGCCATCTCGGGTTAAAAAGTCCAAAAGTGCCCCCACCCGGGGGGATATGGATTTTTCGCGAACAAATGTTTAGCTCGACGACACTGTTACATTTTGGGTTTGGGGCTCCGTTTAGGGCCGTGAATGGGCGCTTTAGATTCAATTATTACTTTGGCGTGTGTTCCGCTAATGATGTTCGCAGCCAGTTAAACCAGATATTTATTTTTAAGTTTTGTCGGGTACAAATTGTTTTACCCGATTACGGGGAGCCAAAAGGGAGGGTAATGATTTTGTATATGTCACCGTAAAATTATTAAAACCGTTAGATTGTATAATAACTAACGAGATTGTAAAATATGTCGAAAGATTCATTATCTAACGAAAAATATGTGTTAAATTATAGGCAGAATATTCGCGTCGGAAGTATATAAACTTTACATTTTACAATTTCACTAGCTAATTACAATATAACGGTTTTTACAATTTTACGGTTACATAATATATTGAAGCACCTAAATTATTGATCCGAAGAGCCAATTGATTCGTAACGGTCCGGGTAGACTTAGGTAGTCGGGATATATTTTTTTTATTTTTTATTATATACTCACATTTTTCTAAATTCGTAGGTCGTAAGTATTGTTATGATCTGTTGTGTACATTAATTTTGATCGAATTTAATTATTTGTTTACATTTATATCAATTTGGTTTTTTATATCTATGGACGCTTTAATATCGCGTCAATCTGGTCCCGTGGTAAGTTCTCGAAGAACTTGTAATACGGGATTTAATATATTTTTACCTACCAGACAACGGAAATATATTTAATACTTACTGTACTTATATTTAAGATTTTTATTATTTAATACACGAACATTTAAATACACATCCATGACCCAGGCACTAAAACGTTTTGTTCCCTGGCAGGATTCGAACCCGCGATCGTCTTGAGCATCAAAGCGCTAACCACAGAGCCACAGAGGTCGTCATAATCTGAATTCGTCTAAATTGGATCTGGAGTCTGGACTGAGTGTATCATAGAGCTCTTTACGGCTTCGCTCGCTAAGTCGCCACATAGAACTGCTGGTTCACGATACTCACTTCCATAAAATCTCCATAATGAGGCCGGGAGTTGAATTAAATAACTCATTGTAAATAAGCGCCCAATTCCTATTCAGGAGGTCATCATAATCGGCGGGGGAGCGGGACGCCGCTATACCACCATCGCGGGAGCGAGCGGGACGGAGCATCGAGACACTTGCCAAGAGGAGTTTTATTGGAGTCCTCGTAAGGCTGTTACGATCGCGCTGGCTTACAATTTATTAAATTTGCTCAGTCGCGGGGAATTTCATCGCTCGCATTAAACAAGTAGCTGAATTTTTATCTTTTACAATATCATACAACACGAGCTTTATTCTACTATTCATTATTTAAAATTACATACATTTATAATATGTATTGTTGTCTTTTGTCTATACTAATTTAATAATAAGATAATATATTTTGTTTGTTTGTTAGCATTGAATAGGCTCCGAAACTACTGGACCGATTTAGCACAGATACAAGTAGACCACGAGATATTCTATATTTAATTTGAGAGAAGCTTCATACACAACCTTGTACAAAGAGGTGAACTAAACGTTCACAAAACTTAATTACAATTAATGAAATTGTCTTCTTCATTGTGATTTTTGATTGTGAAGTTTTATAAACAGTTTTCGTTCGTCATTTCACTTCGTCACTATCAGGAATGTGGTCAACACGCCATATTTATCCTCTGAGAACTTCTCAAAAAATCCGCGTTACAAATATTTTGATTCACAAAACGAAAAAAAGATGCGATTTGTCATCAAAACGAATATTTGAAGTTAGGGCTACCTCACACCGAAACAAAAGCTGCGTTCTTAAAAAGGTGATTCAAAATTGAATTTTATTCAGCTCACAAGAATATACGTACATGTTTCATTGTAAGAGCGTGCTATGCAGAGCGGTGCAGTTTGACTTTCGAACTCTTGCAATTAATCGTGTATCTTCTTGTATAGTGGATAAAAAGAGCTCCATGGCCTAGTGGGTAGACCGTTTGGTTCGCACTAGAGACAGTGCAGGTTCAAATCCCAGGTACCAATGAGACTTTTTCAGATCTCAAGTACATTATACGGACGCTCTGAAGGAAAACATCGTGAGGAAACCCGCACATAGTTAGCCCTAGACGTGTTGACCAGTCATTCCTCTGGACTAGGTTGGCTGTGTTGTGAGAATGCCATATGTGCTTGAGCATACGACATTTAAAAACCAACTGTCCCAGGCACTACAAGAGTGGTTACTTCACTCGGAGAATACTGTATAAATCATTCAGTGGATAAAGTTCAATTTTGAATCGCTAACTTAAACATTCAGCGCCACGTCACGAATCGTCTCGTTTCGGTGTGAATTACTGACGATAAGTACATGATAACTTACTCAAACTTATGTAAGAAGAGAGCTGTTATAACTTGCAACTTTCAAGTAGTTTATGATGTTTGTTTATAATAACTCCCCACCGATTTCGGTGACGATGGCCGGTTTCATTGTAACCAGCCCAGTTACACAGGAGTAATTTTATAGTGCCCAAGTGTGTGCGCAGTACACAAGAGCACTCTCTCTTCCTTTACTCTCATAATCCAGTGGGACGGATAACCGACACGACTGGCGAGAGATCAGGCGCAGTCCGACTTTTTACATGACCATCCGACGCATGGATCATCTTTCTTGTCAGACACTCAGGTGATCAGCCTACATTGTCCTAACCGAACTTGGAAACAACGTTTTTTATTGTTCCAATGCGGGAATCGAACCCATGACATCCGAGTCGAGAGCCAATGCTCGAACCACTAGACCACGGAGGCTGTTTGTTTATAATTAGTTCATGTGTACCCGCTACCCGCTACCCGCTACCTATGTAGTCGAACAGCTGTGTTGTAATGGTCCACTCGGCGCCCCCAAATGACGTAATAACACCCAACGTGCTAAATGCCGTAACATGTAATTTGGGGGTAGGTGCACAATAGGTATACCTAGGTGAGGTGGTAGTAAGTACATAGATACAATAGTTTAGTTATTAGCTGGTAGGTAGTAAGTTCATAGTAAAATCTCATTGTTACAATTTCGACGAGCACAAAAATGAGGATTTAGTGAATAGTGATACTATCAAAATGTTTGTAGTATCAAAAACATTGTGCTCTATTATTCAGTAATATTATGTGTCGGTAGCTGTAACGAACTAACGATATTATTATTATCAGTTTTTAATAATTTTTGAGTACGGAACAATATACAGATGGAGCTAGGTGTATAAATTTGTTTTCTTTTCTTTTTTGAAGTGATGTTCTATGTGCACGATGAAAGTATTTTTGGATTCTACGTTCCATTTTTTTTACTGATAATATGAACCAGGAATGCACCAGAGTATTTACCGGTTCTTAAAATCAACAACCTCCAATTGGGCCTCCGACACGAAACACAACGCAAGCGTTATTTTACGCCAGTTTTCTGTGAGACAGTGATACTAATCCTATTGACGGTCGAGCCTGGATATTCATATTCAAAGCATTTCCTTCTCAAGTAGTAATTTTTTTCTCTAAAGTTGTTTACTTAGCAGGATTTTTTCAGAGCAAGACCGCTACATTCTGTAAGTTAACAACCAAAAGTCCGAATAGTTATTTTACGTTAAGTTATTAAAATTTTCAAAGTCTGGAGATACCGAACAGTACTTCTAGCCGCTCGCCGAGCCGCTCGACGGCGCTCGGGAAAAGCGAATCCGCGGGAAATGTCGCGCCGAGAGGTCGAGTGTCCTCTATTATTGTTGTATAAACAGCGCGCGAAAATATACCTTATTACCAACACGCAAGTCTCATTTCCCGTCGCCGCAGATAGTTTCGTTTTGAGGCTAATTAGTGACGACAGCTCTGAGCGGCGATCAAACGAATTTGCATCTTACGCTCCGGCGATAAGATCGGAAATTAACTTTGTTCAAATCTAGTATTTGTTTTCCGCTGTCTACATAAAATCTAATCTGTTTGTACTTACTGAGTTTAATTTTTAATATTATTGGCGGTAAATCTACGTACACCTTAATAGAATTTAAGTGATCAAAGCATAGACGTAATGGAATTTTGGGTGCCTAATAATGGTTTCGTAATTTTTGGCGCCCAAAATATTCGTTGATTAGAATTGAACCTACTCCTAGTTGTTTATCGGTTTCTTTGTAATAAACACTAACAATTTATTTATAAATATTAAGTATATAAAGTTAATTAGGACATAACATAAGCCCCTTGCTTCGGCACGTTACTTGGTCCGCTTCATAAGAAAAAAAAATAAAGTGTGTGCTTAAGACCGCACGTCAAAAGTAAAACCTTCATTGGCAATCGTTATCGATTTACGTGTATTATTTAATTTATGTGTATATATTATAATATATACATATATTAATATATATACGTATTATAGTAAATAATATTAGATATTTAGTGAATGACGAATCAACCTCACTCACAGCCTAATATTATAGTAAATAATATTAGATAATATTATGTAGTGGATGGAGGCTGATCCGTAGCCTCACTCCCGGCCTACGAAGAAATATGTGTGCAGTGCTTTCTCGCTCGGGTACACTCGGCGGTCCCGAGTTCACCCGATCGAGCCTTCACCTCCGAGCGTGACGGATCAGTCTCACTTACAGCCTACTAAAATGTGTGTACGGCGTGCCAATAGAAGTTTTCACTTCAAAATTAAAAAACAAACTATGAAACGAGCATACCCGCGCGCGGTGCTAGCGGTGCGAAACTAGCTATTAGAGTGTGGCGCTTTGTGCGGAGGTGTCGGGCCGCGCACTCTCCGCGCCCTCCGTTATTATTACACCGCACGCCTCGCCTGCACCCCCCCCCCCTTCCCCCTGCTCCTCGCACGCCTCGCGCCCGCCCGCACCCCCCAGCGGCTGCCGGGCTGTTTCTTACAGGTCTTGGCTGTTTCGTCAAGCTATTTCTTTTCTCGACAGATCTACGGCTATTATCGGCTCGACCTAGTCGATGCCACGGCCTCACAGAAAATTGGCGTGAAGTAGCGCTCGTGTTGTGTTTCGCCGGGAGACTGAGGTTACCGGAGGCCCAAGGTTAGGACTCTTTTGTAACTCCTCTGGTGTTGCTGATGCCCATGGGCGACGGTAATCAGGCGATCCGTTCGCTTGTTTCAAAAATGACTAGACCCACATAACCTCTACTACATAGACGATCACTGTGGCTCAGTGGTTAAGCGCGTCGGTGCTCAAGCCGGAGGTCGCGGGTTTGAATCCCACCAAAGGAACAAAAAGTTTTGTGTTCCTGGGTAATGGATGTATGTATATATATCATATGTGTATAATAATATAATTAGAATCTTAATCTTTGTACTGTATAAAAGTATTACCTAAATATATTTTCAGTTGTAACGTACCCGAAGGCCGTAACACAAGTTATCGTGAACTTAGCACGGGACCAATTAGACGTGATGTGAAAGCTGCCATAGATATTATTATTATTATACCTAGCTTCTGTCACTAACTTTCACCAGGCTGAAAAATCTAGCCTAGGCGTTTCCCCAAATTGGCCTGGTTAGCCATTAAGCTATGTCTGTTGTCGTCGTATCGATTATGCTGTCGGTACCCCCATTGTTGAGGCGAGGACGTCGTCATCTAGCTGAAGTACAGTCGGCAGATTAGTTCGCGAAACAAAGGTATAAATTAATACATTTACACAATATGACCTTTGCAGCGGCCCAGTGGTTAATCGCGTCAGTACTCTAGATGGCAGTGGCGTGGGGTTCCTATAACTCCATTCCTATCGGCTTCACTTACCGCTTACCTTTTGAAGACTCTCATACAAATCCCAACCAATCGTACAGGCTTCGGCTTCCCTATGAAGGAGAACCAGCCTTCGCCACTGCTAGATGGAGGGCGGTTCGAATCCCGTTAAAGAAATAATAAAGTTTCATATGGGTCATGGTTGTGTAAAGTATAAGTGTTATTTCCGTTGTATGATACCTACCCGTAACACACTTCTTCGAGAACCTACCACGGGACTAGATTGACATGGTGTGAAAGCGTTCATAGATAGATTTAATAATATACCTAGTGTAACGTAGTTACATTTTATTTAATTAAATTTCGTAAAAACGATACACCCAACGCCATCTATGGTATATGGTGGTAACTACGGCTATGGGTTCAAGTCGACATTCTCAACGCCATCTATGGTATATGGTGGTAACTACGGTTATGGATTCAATAGTTATCGACTTATCGATTTGAATCTAATTCTTTTTAAATCTAAACATCATAATCTTTTTTTAAACAACTTAAATACGCCAGTTTTACGTTATTAGGTTATCATTCTAAATAACTCAATATATTTCTACTGTGGCAAAAAGTCTTAGCTGTGTAGTCAATGTAATTTAAAAAAAAAGTTTTTTTTGGTCGGGTATATAAGCCTGACGCGCGATTGTCATAGCCCTTTTTCATATATCTTTTTTGGACATCTAAAATTGAGTGTGGTTGCTTTAAAATTCCACGTTTCTAAGTTCAAGTAGTTATTTTATATATTTTAAACCCGTCTTCACGGGTTTCTGAGTTCCGGTTGGAAAAGTTCCTGTATGGACTACACCTGATCCGGCCAGATATCATAGTTCCGGTCTGGACAATCCCAAGCCACACAACTTGCCAAGGACTGTCGGCCTGATCTTGGGCTTTAGAGTGTCTGGCCCTCAACACCGGACTGCGGACCTGCCTTCCAACAACCAGCTAAGTGCCGTGTGCCAACTAACCCCGAACTCACCTCTACCACCCAGGGCTGAACCAGACGTTGCCGGCTAATCGACCCACGCCCCTTCTCTAGTCATTTTAATTTTTAAATATATATTAATTTGTTACCGTATCTAGTGTTTCCTTTTTAACTACACCCGTAACACTAGCAATTTGAAAATCGTTAATAGTGCTCTGAAATATAATTGAATTCGAAACACGAACCATATTTGGATGAGAGGCATGTTCTTTTGTGTTCATACTTCATAACAAGAATGGAGAAATTGTAGGTACCCAATTTTACGAAAATTATGCGAGCGGAGGAGTATGAGATTTGGCACAGTTATAGTTATATTTACATGAAGAAAGAGTCAGCTGCACTATTTTTTTAATCATGCTTAAAAATCCAAAAAAATAATAAAAATAACATTATACACACTACCTCAGATTAATAAAATGTTAATCACTCTACGTTATAAGGAGATAGGATTAGAATTTTGAACACAAGGCGAGTACTAATATATTTTATTTTTTATACTCCAGACAACTGAAGTAAGTGTGACACGTTCCTATAATTATCTCATACGCCAAAATGATTGGATAATTCAGACGTGTCTGTACCGAGCGCGGTCGAGCCGCAGTACGCGAGGGTATGCAAATGCGTTCCACATAGCCCCGCATGTGTTAGCATATGCGAATTCGTTAACCTGTCTGATAGTGGGGCCATATAACGTAACGTAAAATCAATTACAGAGACTTTGGGCACATCGTTTCCGTCGCGAAAATACGCGTTTTTATACAAATTGAAATTAAGTACATTGCACTCTTTACGGATCAGCTGCTGTGAGCTGATTTCAAAATCATTTTAATAATATCAATTCTATCGATTGAAATCAGCTGTGCGGGATCAATGACCTTTTCAGCGCCGTAGACATAAACTAGATAATTTTTGCATAGACAGTAAACATTTCCCAAAAGTTTCTGTAATGAGGGTTTTTGACATTTTTGCAGCTAGAGGGCAAAAAATATCAAAAACCCTCTAGGGGCCGCTAGGAGGCAGACCCTACTCACACGAAGCGTCATCTGGTGGCGTAAGTAAGAGGTATCGAAAACGGTCAATTAGAATTTTCGATTCTTTCTCTGTCACCAGGCGGCGATTGGTAGCCCGACGGTCTTTGTCGTGTCAAATAGCTGTCAGATGTCACAAATTTAAAAACCCTCATTGATTTTGCAAAACATTATATAGATGACTGCGGCGGCAGTAGCTTCTAAAATCTAGACAGAGTTTTTTGCGAAAGTACTAAGATACCAATATTTTTAAAACCATAAGGGCTCTCCCTTATGGTTTTAAGAATATTGGACTTTTGGGAGATGATTAGCTGCAAAGCTGGCGGTGAGTATGGACACATCGTTCATGAGAACAAGATTAGTCCGTAGCGAGAATTCTATGCTGTAACGGTAAATGTAGCGTATGGATAGTTAGAAATTAAAATACATACCCATGTTTCTACCGGCGCGGAAATTTCTAAAATATACTTCGGGTTACAAGTTCAGTTCTGTGCTTCTCGCATGGCGCGATTACACTCGCCGCAGTCGTTGACGTTGCGGCGTTATCTCGTGGCCACACCGGGGCCGCATCACCATCGTCGTGATGCTCTCGTGCTAACGAGCTGCACGCTGATGGGAGGTGTTTAACAGCGACTTCAACTACACTCTATCAGATCACTCGGAGAACAGGTATCATGTCAAATACCAACAACAATCAACAGTCAAATATATTTTCACAATAATTATTGGTGAGTTACAAATTCATACTGAATTTTAAAACCTAAGTTCAGTAGCTTGGGAGAAATTTTTACCCTCTACTTGAGTGAATGCTCGAACCATCAATTATTTTAAGTAATATTTTTCTAGATTAAAATTTTCATAAGCTATTCTGGGACTTAAAAATTTCTTATTAGAAAGTTTGGTCGGATTAGAAGAATTACTCCATTCTTAAGCTAAGATTAAGGGCTGATATTATAGTACGGTTGAGTTATATTTATCATCAGAAGCCCAATTCTCGTATTTAACTTACACTTTCAATTGATTATAAATGAACTGTTTTGTTTATATAAACTGCCTCAAAGTCGGCAAATCTACTAGACTTTTGTAAAGCGTTTGACGCACCTTTTTATTCTTATTATTAATATTAAAATAGCACAGTAAACCTTCAGAGCCATTTTTATACTATTCTAAAAATATAAAGGTATGTATCAGATCTCATTTCATAATGAAGTGTACATTCGGTCAATAGGCAAGCGGACTGATTTTTTTTTATTGCATAAATGAATAGTACCTACTCTTAAATATGAGTAACTTCTCAGAAGAAACCGTATATCAAAAGTCAATATTTTCAAAGGTACAGCGATTTGTATTCAAAATTTCGCGAGTCTTTATACCAAAAAAATTTTTTTTTTTTGCGAAATTGGTAAACAAAACCTACATCATTAGTTTACTCACATCATATACAAAAACATTCATTATGGTAAGTATGAACTTAAACGCACAAATGTCGGAGATATTTACAAATATATTCCTGCGGCCATATACTTCATATACTATAACCTACAAGTGACGTCATTTGTAGGTCGACTTTAGTATGGAGCGTTTTTAGGAGGCTCGTGAAATTTTTTATACAAATCGCTGTACCTTTGAAAATATTGACTTTTGATATACGGTTTCTTCTGAGAAGTTACTCATATTTAAGAGTACTATTCATTTATGCAATAAAAAAAATTAGTCCGATTGCCTATTACTTAGCGTTATAAAATGGTTTTCATTGGGTGAATGTGAACACGGCTTAACGTTACTAGTCAATTTTGACGTTCGCACTGATGACTCATTGCAATCATAACACGAATATAGTGTAGTTTGTATTTTAATTTAACCGTAAAATACGCAGTGCGTGTGCGGACGGTACTGTCGCGCTCGCGCGGTGTTTGTGGAACAAGGCGCGGCTAATATTCGCCTTCCGAAGCCACTCCGTTCACACCTTCGCAAGGCTTGAGGCGCGGAGTGCCGGCCGGCGTCCGTCACGAGCGGCCGCGGGGAGAATATGTCGCTCAAACATCTAGAAACATCGCTAAATTATCGGCGGTAAGAAGGTTTGTGGTGGACCATGTTTCAAAGGTATCTTGACATGGTTCACAGAAAATTTTGGGCTTTGAACTTGGCGTTGGACTTGGCAAACACACATAGAACAGCGAGGCTATTCACAATTTTCAAACGACTCGGATTCGATATCTTATCTACGTTACAATTAAACGCTTAGACTGGGACTGTACTTGTCCGGAATCTGTAAGGCTAGGAAAAATTCAGAGTACGGAAAATAGAACTCCGTGCTAAAACAATAGAGTTGAAAATCGAACACACGAGTGTCGAGTCAATTGTTAGTGTCAAATCTGATAACTCGACACTCGTTGGGTCGATTTTCAACCCAATAGTTTTGATCAAAGTTGACTGGTTAGTAGACAAATGTTTAACACACTTCTTTTTTCTTTTCAGCGTCCGTCACGTTTCGTTTCTAAAAAAAGCACAAAATAAAAATACTGTCTGTATACACCAATGAATCGCGACAGCGTCGAACTTAGTTTTAAGCCTACTACAAAACCCAAGCAAACCTTCAAGAAGACGTTAAACCGTGTGCCTTGTACCACGACCGAACAAACTAGTTCCTCGCGAAAGGGTTGGGACGCACACGCGCGCCGCGCACACACACACACACGTGAGGCCGCGTACACACACGCCCCTCGTAAGGGCCGGTACACGCCATTGTTGTGTTGGTCACAGACGGTGAGACCTTCGAGCTCAGTCATAATTTGACGACCTCCGTGGCTCAGTGGTTAGCACGTTGGCGCTAAAGCTGGCGGTCGCGGGTTCGAATCCCGTCAGGGACCCAGGAACACAAAAAAGTTTTATGTGTCCCTGGGTCATGGATGTGCATTATATATATGTAAAAATCTTAAATGTATGTATAGTATAAAAGTATTAAATATTTTCGTTGTCTGGTACCCGTAACACAAGTTCTTCGAGAACTTCACTGGACCAGATTATAATAATAATAATAATAATAATAATAATAATAATAATATCTATGGACGCTTCACACCACGTCAATCTGGCCCCGTGCTAAGTATCCGAAGAACTTGTGTTACAGGTACCAGACAACGGGAAGTATATTTAATACTTTTATACTATACATATATTTAAGATTTTTATTATATTATACACATATTTAATACACATCCATGACCCAGGAACACAGAAAAACTTTTTGTTCCGTCGGCAGGATTCGAACCTGCGACCTCCGGCTTCAGCACCAAAGCGCTGAACCACTGAGCCACATTGACCACTGATTGACGTGGTGTGAAAGCGTTCATAGATCAGTGGCGAAGGGTTCCTATAACTCCATTCCTATCGGCTTCCCTTGTCACTTACCTTTTGCAAACCTTCATAGAAATCCCTACCTATTATACAGGCTCCGGCTTCCCTATGAAGGAGAAGCAGCCTTCGCCACTGCCATAGATACTATTATTATTATTTATTTGCTGGTGCATCTCATGCCTGTAGTCTATAAACTTCATATACTACTACTTCTTCTTCTTACGTGTAAATTCGGTTTATCCGAAAAAAGCTGAAATAATTCAACTTGTTTCAATACAACGGATTACCCCAACATTAAATGTTACATAATTATGATGGCTTAACGGCCTCCATGGTCTAGTGGTTAGAGCTTTGCTCTCGACTCGAAGGCATTGAAACAAAAAAAATATTATTTCCAAGTTTTGTTAGGACAATGCAGGCTGATCACCTGATTGTCTGACAAGAAAGATGATCCATGCGTCGGATGGGCATGTAAAAAGTCGGTTCTGCGCCAGATCTCTCGTCAGTCGTATCGGTTATCCGTCCCAATGGATTATGAGAGTTAATGGAAAAGAGAGTAATCTTGTGTACTGTGCATACACTATAAAATTACTCATGCGTATTTGGCCTTGGTAATTGAAATATTTAATTTTAATCAATTGAAGAAGAAGATTGTGAAAGAAAACCTTTTTTTGAAATTAAATTAAAACTAAAATCACTTCATGATTAAAGTTAAATAAAACTCACTGGGATAGGAACATCTTTGGTAGATAATAATGATTAAAGAAACTATGGGTTACTACTAATATGACGAATAATATTACTATAGGTCTGTTTCATAATCTACAGATAAATTAAAAAGTCCCAAAAAAAAATTTTTTTTTTTTGCTTAATAGGCAATCGGATATTTTTTTTTATTGCATAAATGAATAGTACTCTTAAATATGAGTAACTTCTCAGAAGAAACTATATATCAAAAGTCAATATTTTCAAAGGTACAGCGATTTGTATACAAAATTTCGCGAGCCTCCTAAAAACGCTCCATACTAATGTCGACCTACAAATGACGTCACTTGTAGGTTATAGTATATGAAGTATATGACCGTAGGAATATATTTGTAAATATCTCCGATATTTGTGCGTTTAAGTTCATACTTACCATAATGAATGTTTTTGTATATGATGTGAGTAAACTAATGATGTAGGTCGGCCTTAGATACGAGTAGGTTAGGATATTCGGATAAACTGCAACATAGTTTTAAATATATTTCATTAATCAAAACGCATTAAAACTAAAATGTCCTAGACATATATATTATACCGAGGCAAGATGAGGAAAACAGTGTCTCCAGTAAAATTTTTGGGCCATTTTAACATTTGAAGTATGGTGAAAACCAAGATGGTATAACTTTTTCTTGTAGAAAGATTTGTTCTGTCAAATGTACGTAGCCTATCTCGAGTTTTGAAATCTTTGCCTATTACTATAACACGGTAGTTCTATTAACACGCTTTGCTCTTATTATTACATCCAACAAACTCAAACACTTCAATGATATAAAAACAAAAGACGTGAGTCATCGCAAAAAATCTAATTCTTTATTCGAAAGAGCTGTCAAATAATCAATTAAAGGCGCGCTCGAGTGTCCAGTGAATGGGATATCAGCTATCCCATTAACAAACTGACAAATCCCGCTTTGTCCCACGCGCCATTGTGCGGGACAGGCGGGACAAAGACGAGGTGTGAGCCGGGCCTTTTCTTCGCGCACAAAGACGTTTTTTGCTGCGTTCTGCAGATACATGTGGGCATTAGAATTATTATAATCCCCGCATCGACTGCCGATCAATTAGTCGATTGTTAATTGGTCGTTAAATAATTATAGCCGTTTCATTCAGCTGACGTACCTACGCCACGGTAACCCGGTTCTCTAGTAGGTTTCAATTTTATGCGTTAACTGTTCTATTTGGAATTAGCTGGTTCCCGCAACTTCGTTTACATAGAAATAACGGAAACGGAACCCTATTTGTTAACAGAACCCTAATAAAAGATAGCCTAGTTACTCCTTATAACATCAGCTATCTGTCAGTGAAAGAAAATTGGTCCAGGCGTTTCAGAGATCATCCGGAACAAACCGACAGACAGTCAGACAAACAGACAGAAGAAAATCATTAAATTGTATTTTTTATTATAACTATCGTACCTATATACTTTCATATGCTGTTAATTTAAAATTACAGACGATTAAATTTTATTTGTATTGACTGATAAGTCTAAACTTCTGCGTCATATCAATTTAGCTATTGAAGAATTAATGAGACCACAATTTTACTTCTAGCAGTTTTTGTTACTCTCAAAATATAGACCGAAATTCATAAGGAAATACCAAGGATGGTTGATTAGAGTCTAATTATCTACAATTCTATACTAATTTCATAAAGAAGAAATATTTGTTTCTTTGTATGCATTGAATAGGCTTCGAAATTATTAAATCGATTTTAATGAAATTTGACACAAATATAGAGTAGACCACGGGAAAGGACAATGGCCACTTTTTATAACGTGAAAATATATGGTTCTCGCGGGATTTTATTTTTCGCGTACGAAGTCGTGGAAAAAATCTACCTATATCCAATATTTATGCACAAAGAACATAACTGAGTTGACTAAAATCTTCTTCCTAATATCTTAATGTAAAAGTCTACTTTGATTTCGAAATATATTCAATTGCAATTTCACGGGTGAGAAACTGCGAGTAATCTAATTAGTAAAGGGACTAACGCGGGCGGCAGCAGGCAGATCCGCCGAGTTCCTGTGCTACCCCTTAAATAATAACGAGTAGACAGAACCATTTCTAATACGTTACGTCTACTATACTATAACCCGTTTTTTCCACGTTTAACTCTGATCTTCAGTTTAAAATCTGTCTATCCAGTTCAGAGAGAGATCAAATCCGAGTTTAGCGATAGGCGTATTTTTCTGAGGGTATGTTTACGACGGTCGGTTCACGTGTCTCTGTCGCTCGATGTAGAATAAGCACCGGCAAAACTTCCGAATAAGCAATTTGACACTTATTAGAAGACTGTAAAACTAGTGTGATTCTTGTAATCGGTTGTCTTATGTTATCCAATGATCATAACGAAATTTAATAAGCTCCTGTAATAATAGCTCATGCAAATGCTGTAAAATATTACAAAATTTCACCGTTTTCATGTTTTATATAACACGAAAAACGATTTCAATATTATTTAATTAGAGCATATACATTTTGTTAGAATAACTCACAATCACGATAAATAGTTTCGTTTAAAATGGGTGTCATTAAAGATAAAGTTCGTACATAATATTTTAACACATTAATTAATACAGTTCATACATCAATTTAATAGTCGTTCTAATCTCTACATTACCTCCTGCGTCAGTTTATTAAACAGAGGAATGTTCAGCCCCCTCGTCGTCGCCGTAAACCCAGAGCCAGTTGCCGAGTAGTATTCCCGCTTAATTGATAGAGTTCTTTAGGAGAAACATTTACGAGACGTTTTCATTAACCTGTTCGTTTAGATATACAAAGATTTATTTTGAAGTTAATACAGATGAAGTACAAACTTTTGAGACAAAAAGTTTGTTTGCGTGTTTGATTGTAGTTTATACAAAAACAGCTTTACGAATTTTAAATAAATTTTGCACCCAGACTTTTTGTAGCCTAGGTATTATTATTTTGAACGCATAAGTTACTTTTCTCACGCAGATAATACAAGTTTTAAAATAAATTATTAGGCTTCTAGGATGCCCTATAGTGATTGTTTAAAAGGTCTAATTAGAAAGAGACGACAATATGTGCATTATGTAGCGGCGGCTGCGCGTGCGCCGCCGCAGGGGGAATATCGATCCATCTCCAAGCTCTACCTCCGAAATTCATCATCGAGTATGCAAAATTTTATACCACGTACCGCTGAGCTATTATGCTTAACAAATATTATATGTGATTAAATATTTTGTGCGACTATTAATTAATAAAGGATAATTATAATTAATATATAAATTAAAAGATCAGTCCTAAAAGTCAATTACTTAATTTGTAACATTAATTAATAAGCCTAAGAACAAGTTTATTCTTAAATAAAAATCGGTTCAGTGAAGATAAAATTGTAATTTTTTAGTGTTAAAATCTTGACATTTCTTGTAAGAAAAAAACAGCCATGGAACGTTTTTCTCGTGAAAGTCTTGGCCATTCTGGATAAGCATGTGTGTTGTCACAGAGAATCGAAGAACAGAATATTATTATTTTATATCTATAGATGCTTCACACCACGGTAATCTGGCCCCTTGCTATGTATCCAAAGAACTTGCATTACGGGTACCAGACAACGGATATATAAGTATTTAATACTTTGTACTATACAAGTATATTTTTTTTCTATACCTATTATACACGTCATATATAAAACACATCCATGACTCAGGAACATTGATTTTTTTTTTGTTCTCTCGGCGGGATTTGAACCTGCGACTGGTTGGAGCACCGACACGCTTAACCACTGAGCCACAGAGGTTGTCAAATATCAATTGAGATAAATGACGATTTATTATAAGCTTTGATTAAATCGTACGTTTCGATTTATTGTTAAACATTTTATACTGGTATTCCATTATCTCCCGTGAATACAATAATCATAATAATTATTTAATTGAATTAACAACAATATTACTGCGCATATAATGAACTGTAATGATATAATTGTGTATATTATCATCACTTAATAATAAATTATTAATATTTAACTTATCAGAACAACGTTCATTGAGCGTTTGGGAGCGATGTTAAAAGTTAAATTCAGTATATTTTGAGTTGAATGCATTGTAAGTGGTTCCGGGTATTATTTCATATTTTAACTGAATTGTTATTCAGATATGTGCTGTAACTATTTTTAGAGATAAAATATATAAAATAAAATATAAAACCTACACTTTAATTCAACACTTTACAAAAAATTTGAAATGTTAAAACTTTTCTCACTACAATTTTATAATAATAACTAGCTAGTTTATTGACACCTACATGAGATATTAAAAATTTTCCACTAAGGCTGTAATCTTAAAAATATTCTAAATAAATATTTAAATTGAGTATTATTCAATTCACATAACCGCTAAGATATTACAAGTGATGACTGACTGTACAAAACTCTACGGAATGCAGCCTTCCCTATTTGCCGACGGGTTTGGTTCTTCTAGTGAATGAGATTTTTTCTTAACTCATTTCTACAATTTTGTCTTTTGTAGTCATTAATGAATATTTAAATATGTTTTTTTTTTTTTATTAACTGGCGAAGATTTCAATTTTCAGACTAAAATATACTAACTTTCATTTAAGAAAATATTTTACAAATGCCGTTTTGCTTTTAATGTATTTCCAATTAATTTCAATGTATAAAATAAATTGTAATAACTTTATACAAAATAAATGGATTTATTAAGAAGTAGGTTAAAGGTGTATTTTCAAAATCTACACGTTACTTCTAGTAATCATTCGTAGTCTCAATATATCGATACAAAAACATAAGAAATGTATTAGTATAAAACTTATTTAAATCGAACATAGCTTGCAATAATATAATATTACCTAAGGACATAGTTATCTAATTTACTATTCAATATTCAGAAGACTTAATTGACTCAATGTAAACAGCAAAACTTGATTTCATCGACATAACAACCTCTTACACATAACAATATGACAGAGGACAAGACAAGCTCACTAACGAACTCTACTCGAAGTGACGTAAGATAGCGCAGCTATATCATTCAAATTGCGTGTAATTATTAACAATACAGTGCTAGCAAATATTGCCATTTGCCATACACTCATATTTAATAAGGTACAATTATAGTTAAATTATTAAGATTGAAGCTTCATTTTATAATGTCTAATATTGAGACGTATAAACATTATATGAAAAGAAACAGTTAAGTTGGATATACGGCCGGTTTCAATAATCTATCTACCAATAACTATTTGTTAAAAACGTCACATTTGGTATCGCGAAAAACCTGTAGGTAAATGATTTCAAAAGTGACGTTTTTAACAAATAGTTATTGGTAGATAGGTTATTGGAACTGGCCATAACTCTACAAGATATACCTTGTGCCTATATTACAAGGAATTGGATACTAGATGAACCTTGATAACCTAAAAATTTAACTTAATTTGGCCGCTACAAATCACAGAGGCTGATGTCGCGTCGCACAGCTAAAGTGTCGACGCTCGGCGGTAACCCGGTAACCCGACGCCGGCGCTTTGTCCCGCACAAAGCCAATTAATAAAAACAAAACGCTAATTAAACGCGCCGGGATATTATTACCCCATCCTCCGAAACTCGTCTGGTACGCATTTGACGCTAAACTGCCAACTACTTTATACGGAGACCGCAAAACTTGGTAGAGTTTTTGACTTAATATAGGACTCCATAAAATTGAACGTTGTGAAGAAATTATCAATAAAAACTAGCTGTTTTATACAGTAGCTGTTTTACAGGGATCGCTTTTGACCCTAAGCTGCGAACTACTTAATATAGGAGAACTGCATAGCTTGGTAGAGTTTTTTAACTTACTACAGAATCTCTACATTCATAAAATATTTGTTATTTAAAAAAATAGGCATTCTATAGAATTAGTGTTTCACAGAGTTTGTCTTTGACTGCAAAGTGCAAATTCTTAATTCCGGAACTCTAAAAACATTAAATTAAATTTTTTAAGAAATCTATACTAATATAATAAAGAGGAAAAGTTTGTTTTTTTTTGTTTGTTTCTTTGCATCGAATAGGTTTTGAAACTACTAGACCGACTTTTATGAAATTTGGCACAGATATAGATTAGATCACGGGGAAGGACATAGGCTACTTTTTATCGCAGCAAAACTTACGGTTACCGCGGGATTTCCTTTTGTCGCGCAGGAAGTCGCGCGCAACATCTAGTTGTCTATAAAAAGAAGTTCTTTTACAGAGTAGCTATTTTTTGTAAACTTCATTATTTGCCCAAAGCCTACTTCATTATTTTCTAAAATTCTCATAGGAAATCTGTATTTTTAAAATTGAAAATATTAATCAGCTATTTTGAATAAAAAGTAAATTTTATTTAACATAATATTTAAGTTTATATTACATGACGTGCTTACTTTGGCCTATCTCAACAACTTTAGAGTGCTCGAGTGTCAAGTCGACACTTCCTTCTTACCGAGTGTAACGCTATGCCCTTAATCCTTGAAGGACTATTGTTATAACTTATAATTATATTGTTAACTATTTTAGTAACAATTAACAGTTACTTGTAGAGTTAAAATTGTAATTATAATATAAAGTAGGCATTTGGTGAATATGCTTAGTAATATTTTGAAATAACTGTAAATTGTGTCAATTAATTATAATTCTTAATTACTATTTACTTAATATTTTGTTCCTAATACTATAATCTACACTTATAACTTCCTAATTTGGCGTATAAAACTTAAAACTTCCTGATTTGGCATGTTTAGGTGAAATGGTATAGTTAATGGTAGAGTGTTAAAAATTAAAATTTGAATTAGTCACATTATAAAAAATAACCATTTAGTTTATTTTAATGAAAATGATTGTGAAAACTATTTTAAATAAACGGGTTTTACCAAAACATATTCAACTCATATTTGGTCCAAATTCTACGCTACGCAGTTAGCGTAAAATTGCCAAAATATCTAGGTAGAGTTGTTATTCGTAATGCTTTTTGCAACCACAGACAATTCAAACGCACAATAATTGAGATAGAGATAAAGATTATCTCAATCTAGATAGTCTCCACTCTCCCGATTCAGTCCATTGAACTGTCTACCCTGTACATCGTCCGTCCAGGTTCGTGTTAGGGTGCGTACTCACCGGGCGGCGGGTGCAGCAGCGGCGGGCCGGGCAGGAAGGCCGCCGCCACCGCGGCCTGCGCGTTGAAGGCGGCGGCGTAGGCCACGCGGCTGGCCATCGAGGCCGGCAGCGGGAACTGCGGCGCGTACCGGTCCCGCTCGCTCAGGTTGAGCACGCGCTCGTCCCGCTCGAAGTACCGCTCGCGCTCGCGGCCGTCCGACAGCCCCAGCAGCTCCTGGATCGCGAACGGCGAGCGCTGCGGCGCCCGCGGCGCGCCCGGGTTCGCGCTCATCGCTTGCATCGTCGCTTATCTCAGCATCGTTTTCGAATCGATTAAGTATCACAAGTTTGTTTCTTTAAAAAAATCACTTATTAATTGTTTTATGCACTTCGGTGAAAAGTATTTGAGACCCGATGTTTATGTCGCGGGAACTGCGGTCGCGTGTGCAACGAGCGCTCGCCGCGTCGTCCGGAGCGCTTCTGGCCGCGGCGCCGCCCGTCGCCGAGTAAAAACGAGAAAACCCCCCGTGGCTCGCGGGCCCCGGCGCGTCGCCTACTAAAAATCGTAATTCACCGCCCGCCCGACGGCGCGGGGCCCTTTCGGAGCCGAGGCGCGCGCGGGGCCCCGGCTCCGGACGGTCGTAAGCGCCGCGCCGCGGAAGCGCGCCGAGGCCGTTTCGGATCTACGTCGCGGGCCCCCGACACGCGCGGGCGGGGCCTTCTAATAGCCAATACGGATATTTTGTTACCGCACTCTATTGGCCGGATTTCTTCGCGGGGGCCCCGCCCCCTCGGCCGGCGGAGCCGCACGAAACGGACTCTATCCGGGCGGCGTAGATTCGGTTTTGACGTGCGGCGGGTCGACTTGATTTAATTTTGATTAATTGTAAGAAATGAATAGAGCGAGCGTGTTAGGCGCGGGGGGGAGACGTGCGGGAGGCGGGCGGTGGTACGGTATAGGCGGTATAGGTTTACGGCGCGGGTTCGCACGCGGGTCCTGTGTCCATTATGAGCATTATGAGCGGCCATGTTGGCTGTATCTGCTGCAGCTCAGGTGCTGGTATTGCCCTTGTCTGGTGCTCGCGGATGTGCTGAACATTATACCCCTCCATATTGTATTACGTCGTCAAGAGCTTTAGTCCTCCTTTTGTAAATAATCCTTTAAATCAATTATACCTATTAGAATACGCTCAATATTATATTTCCTAATATTATTTGACCGTCCGATATCTACGATGTCGAGTCAAGGCAGTCTCTTCCTACCAAGTTGGAAACGACCTTACGAATTGATAGATTTTTGTTTTATAAAAACTAGCTTTTGCCCCCGGGTCCGCCCACGTAAATACAGTATCCCAAAGGAATACTGTTTGATGAACATTTTCAGGACAAAAAGTATCCTACGCTTTAATCCAGAGCCTTAACTACTACCGAACTTAACTACTACCGAACTTACCTACTACCGAACTTACCTACTACCGAACTTAACTACTACCGAACTTACCTACTACCGAACTTAACTACTACCGAACTTACCTACTACCGAACTTAACTACTACCGAACTTAACTACTACCGAACTTAACTACTACCGAACTTACCTACTACCGAACTTAACTACTACCGAACTTAACTACTACCGAACTTAACTACTACCGAACTTAACTACTACCGAACTTAACTACTACCGAACTTAACTACTACCGAACTTACCTACTACATTTAATCTAAATCTGTTCAGTAGTGTTTACGTGAAAGAGTAACAAACATCTGTCCATCCATCCATCTATCCTCACAAACATAATTATATTATACCTCAACATAGGATATTATACCTATTGTATAAACACGTGTGATGTGATGTGATGCATAAACCTTCATGCAACCAGGTTGATTTGGGAACTCAACCTTATATAAAAGTGAAATATATTTATTATATTATACAATATGAACATTATATTATTGTCTTTCGAATATAAAATAAATTATTAATTTAATGATAATTCTATTCGCGTTGAGAAGATAGTGAAATGTCAAAATAACTTAAGTCGTCTTCACATCAACCAATTAGGTTATTTATTAATATCATATTATGTAGGCGTAATTGATTAACATATTTTTACATTTACTGTCTTCTTTACATGAATAGACTATAATAAAAAAATATATTATAACTCAATTTTAAAGTCTACATTTTCTTTGCCAAGGAAATCTGTCGAATCTCGCTACACAAATCTTACATACATCTTTAATGCACCCCTTCTTCTTTAATCTTCAAAGATATTTCATCCACGTTAGGCGTATATTTTATATCTACTAATTAAAAATATCCATCTTCATTAAATCAGTTTTAATGCGACAATTTGCGGTATGGATGGCTCCCGAGGAGGGTGGGCCACAATCGCCGCTAACGACTTAACGGTATCATCCCCTCTGGCGGTAATGACGTAATCAACAGTCAATACTATCGAGTGCCACTACCGCTACCCCGCTACCGCCCGACCCCCGCACTACCCCGCTACGCGCTAACCGTCTACCCGTCTGTCTCAATCTCAGAGTAAAGTATCGACTCAAGTTTGAGAGCCCTTTAGTGTTTTGCTCAAGTTCAAAATATTATTTTATGAAATTAATAACTACGATAATATAATCTATTTAAGTTGAATACGCCTGACGCCTGTGTAGGATTATGTTATTGTAAACATTACAAACGTACACAATTCTGGCAATGACAGTTAAATTATGTTATCATATTAATACCAGCAACCTTTATTTATAAGTAAGCTAAAAGCCTATACTAAGAAAGAAAGTTATAACTACATATGTAGCTTTTCATAGGTAGAGGTAGAGGCAAAAGGGTAGAGAAATTCAAATCATTAAATATAATTTTCCACCCCACTCCTATTCAAAGCGATATGTTTCTTCAGTCTTTTCATGGCTAGGTCTGTCTATTATCAAACGATTTTTCTATATTGCTTTAGTTTTGAAATAAAACTGATAGATAGTAAAAGGCCCGTTAAATTAAATTAAAAAAACATGGAGAGACAACCAACACAGCCTTCATTGATTCTTAAATCTTACCTAAACAATTTAAATGCCAATTCATAATAATACGAGTATATCCTTGAAAATTATCAAGCGGTAAGCATTTAACTACATATCTAATTATTTAAAGATTCAAATGAAAAACTTGTTTATACGTACGTAGGTACCTTAAATAACCTAACTTACTCTGAATTTTGTGACTTAATTTCGCCGATAAATGGTTATATGATTTAAAACCACTTCTGAGTAGGTTAATTAATTTAGCTGTTATAAAATAGACATGGGTACATGTCTAGATATCCTAATATATAGCTCTTAGCGCCTTTACACAGTCGCCACAGCTTCGGATTTCGTATGGCGATCACCGGCGCGGGCGTTGCGGCATAAAGTGACATACAAATCCGAGAGCAGCAGCACCGCAGCAGCTGCAGTGCGTGTGGTAATGTAGGGCTTAGGAGTTAGGAAACTTTGCGTTGCGTTGTTTTAATCCGTTGCGACGACGACGCAACGGAATGCAGCTTTAGAGAATATAATTTGAAGCCGTCGGCGCTCATTTATTTATTAGACCTCAGAGATAGATTTGATATTACCACCAAATAACATTTTAACTGTTGGAGAGCCACGCTTCGGCATGAATGGGCCGGCTCGACCGGTTAAATACCACGTCTCACGGAAAACCGGCGTGAAATAACGCTTGCGTTGTGTTTCGCCGAGTGAGCGAGGTTACCGAAGGAACAAGGGGGGATTGAGGATTTTAAGGACGAGGAACGCAAGCCGCAATACCAGAAGAGTTACAAGTGGAACTCCTCTGGTGTTGTGAGTGTCCATGGGCGGCGGTAATCCCTTACCATCAGGTGAGTCGCTACCGTCCGTTAGCTCGTTTCCTGGTTCATAACATAAAAAAACATTGGTTTCAATATTAAAAATTAAAGTTCTGTAAAAAATTAAATGCATTTTTCTGTAATAAGCCTAGTTTGTGACTGTAAAAGCTATTCTTATCCCTTCTGATATAGTTTTTTTTAACTATAATAAAAAATATTGTGAGTAACATTGGAATTGAATATTAGAAAAAAATAAAATATTGTGAGTAACATTGCAACTGAATATGAGAAAATAATTGATAGGATACTACGTCTAAACATTGTCCTAAATATTAACCTAATACGGATCTACGGTGTGTGCTACGTACTTTTTCTCAATATCAAAAAAATTACATAATAGGAATAGGTATCTCATTTTAGAATTTAATTTAACATTTCCTTTTCCGAATGTTTTGATCTACCACTGGTTCAGTCCTAAACTAGCGAGAAGAACCAGCAACTAAGAGTTGGCGATGATTACATAGTGACACTTAATCTACATACAGGATTCACGAACTTTAATGACAAAACATAAATTGTAGCGATACAACGCGACACTCAGTACGCTCACACGAAAGCTACTGATGATGATTAATACCTAAGAAATATTTCAAACAGATCAGTTTTCAAATAAATAAAACCATATCACAATCTATCTATTCATTTAGGAGAGACGATGCGGCAAGCAGACACAGACAAACCAAACTTATAACACCTCTTTTTTTGCGTCAGGGGTTAAGCGAGAGGCAAAATTTCGATTTTTCGCCTACACCTGACATTAGGTCGAACCAAGATGTCCGCCGGCGTGAATGCTCTGTTTGTTTGGGGCCCACAAAGGCTATACACGGGGGCACAATGGCCGGGGCACAAAGGCCCCGAAACCCGAGCCCCGCTCACACCTCTCTCACGGTCAATATTTTGATCGGGGCCACGAATAGACAATACGGCGTTTTTGCGCTATTTGTTTTGTGTGTCCACGTCAAATACGGAGGTAAAATTTCCTGATTTTTGTCAACATACTCGTGTAGTGTGTACCTACATAATATTATATCGAAACGGATCGCTTTAATACCCGAGCATGAAATGAAAACCATCGAGTGTCTGCAGCACTACGGTACTAACAGCGATTATGGCTGCCGGAAATTGCTTACAAGTTTATAATTAATTTCACAAAATAATTAATTAGAATCAATATAATAACATATTAGGGTGATCACTCACTCTACGATTACGCCATGAGATGGGGTAATCGTAAAAGTGAGAAGTAACTTTAGGGTAAGATTACTAGTTTTGAAGAGTGCTATAAAACTATAAAGTAATTTTAACTAGACTTGCGATTACATCTATCTGTCTTTACCTACTAATATTATAAGGAATAAGATTTGTTTATTTGTATGTTTGTTTGCGTTGAATGGGCTCCGAAATAACTGAACTGATTTTGATGAAATTTGATAGAGATATAGATCACTGGGAATTGTCGAGTGGAGAGAAACATAAAGTTCGAAATAAAAATAATTTGAAATTAGAGTTTGCCACCTTTATCTAGGCGGGTTATAGATACAAAATATTCCTACGTTATCAACACCTTTTCACCTACTTCATATAGTTCTTAAAAACCTATTTTGTTGACACTCAAACAATCATCATAAATACTATTTATGATGTTTTCTCGTTTTATTAAGTTATATAGGTAAAACATTTTAGGTTCTAAACTATAAGTTTCTAAACTATTTGTAGGAAAAAAATACAATATTAATAGTAGATTGACATAAAAAATATGTAATATGTACATAAATCTTACAAGATAAAGAATATACACGTACAAAATGTATAATATTTCAATTAATATTTTGTAGTTAGAGCCGCGTAGCGCCAAAGATATTTCTGTGTAGGTAATAAATGTTACATGTTACAATAACTTTCTTACTTTTTTAGCTTTGCTATTTTTAGCACCTCAATCTCTGGCTTTTGCGATACAAGTTGTGCTTAGTGCAAAAGCCGCTGTAAACGTTTTCGAACCTAGCTAAGTAATTGTACTCCTGTGAAGAATTTTTTTGGAAAATAAACGATGGGATTTGATTTCATTTGATTTTGATTTACCATTTTCTAGTCGGTAAACGACAACATATGCCGATTATAATAGTTTATCACGTTATTGTAATTCGTGGTATTGTTGATGCCGGAAGCCTTCGCGGCATTGCCAGTTGCCATCGGCAACCGTCTCTTGTTATTGTTGCAAACGATTAGATTACTGCTAAATTTCCACGTTATCCATCAACCGTAGCATCGATTTCAATGTTCAAATTATAATCCAACATCAAACTATCCTGCTACTATATTAAATGTGCAAGTTTGTGACGATCCTTGACACAAAAACCACTGAACGAATTAGTTTAGGCTCTGGATTATCACATATGCAACTTTTTATACTTTAAATTTATAGTGTTACCCGCGGGTTACTGTATTTATGCGGACGAAGCCGCGGGTAAAAACTCGTTTTATCTATACTAATATAGTATAATTTATAATAAAAAATAAAGAGGAAAAGTTTGTTTGTTTCTTTG
The DNA here is from genome assembly GCA_905404095.1 of Glaucopsyche alexis. Classification (NCBI taxonomy): domain Eukaryota; kingdom Metazoa; phylum Arthropoda; class Insecta; order Lepidoptera; family Lycaenidae; genus Glaucopsyche; species Glaucopsyche alexis. The sequence continues at coordinate 21,494,014 of FR990060.1, read as the reverse complement.
CATTGAATAGGCTCCGAAACTACAATACCGATTTTGATAGAATTTAGCTCAGATGTAGAGTAGACCTCGGGGAAGAACATAGGCGGTAGCCTATATCCTTCCCCGAACCATTTCATCGCGGAAAAATGTACGGTTTCTGCGAAATTAATTTTTGCGCGCACGAAGTCGCAGGCAACATCTAGTATAAAATATAACCAAACCTGTCAGTAGTAGATACATGCCGTCTAAGGAGGATCCGTAACTATCAACGCATAATAGCGAAGAGTTTCTACGGAACCCTGAAACTACCATTTTAACATTTATAAACGCAAAAATAGGTAAAAAAACTCAGTTCATTTCCTGCGCCATTACATTTTCCACTGAGAGCTGTTCTTGGGAAAAAGTACAATCGTCGTATTAGAAACGATGTAATTAGTGAAGAGGCTGCGAGGGCAGACAAAGCCGCGCGGCGAACGTAGCGGCCCTTTGAAGTGCGCTCTTTGTGCGCCCGGAGCAGCAGATACGCGGCAAATGGCACGCCACACCAGCACACCACGACAGCACACCAGCACAGTTACTTCATAACCTCTACGACCATTACCCAAAAGTTACAAAATATCTCGACTACGCAAATTGTAACTACAAGCCGATGCCTGCAACTTCGTTTGTGTAGAAATAACGATAGCAGAACCCTATTTTTTAGCTGAAGCCTAAGGAAAAAGTAGCCTAAGTTACTCATTATAACATCAGCTACCTGCCAGTGAAAGTCCCGTGAAAATAAGACGAACAAAAACTTTAAAAATTGATTTTTAATTGTAAGTTGTACCGTTTAAACTTTAATATGCATTAAGTAAAAAGCTGTTGATATTTTAAAATTACAAACAGATACGTAAATTTTATTTATTTTTATGTGTGTAAGTATGTAATTTTGTAGGTATGTATATGGTATACATTACCCGGGCTATTATTATGAATGTTTTGACACCTCATTCGCTAAGATCTAATTAGTAGTTTAGGCGCTACGCCAAAATCATTACCCTACCTTTTGGCTTCGCAGTTGTCGGGTAAAGATAAAATATAATAAGTGGAACAATTTAAGTAACCGAAATAAAACCGAAATCAAAAAAAAAACAAAAAGAAGTCAGATAAGTGATAAAATACAGCTACAGAAGTGATGTTTCTTTTTTTTTGTGATTTTGATGATACCCATTTTGCTGGCGAATTCGTACGCGCAAAAAGAAATCCCGCAACTGTTCTCGCAACTTTTATAACTATTGCTAATCCAGTATAAACTACTACCATACCGAATTTCATCAAAATCTATCCGGTAGTTTTTGCGTGAAAGAGTAACAAACATCCATACATACAAACTTTCGCGTTTAGAATATTTGTAAGGATAGATGGCCGATGGCTATAACAATACAGTCACATAGTTCTGTATGTATCCATTTTAGATACTTACTAGTTCGTATTTATTGTATTGTAACTTGTTTATAAGATTGATTTTCGTGAAAGAAACATCGAATTCATATGTACTCATTTAATTTTGGTCATACATCTTTAGGGATAACTTTTAACTAATATTTTTTTCTAGTAATGCCTTTTTAAATCTACTACTGACTAGTTTATTGCTAATTAAATGCATCAGTCAAATACATCTATTTACATAATATTACATATTTTATTAACAAAAAGTTATAGAAATCATTATAGACTAATTAAATTACACTATATAATATAATATCCATTATCCTATGATTAAACTAAGGTTTAAGTCCTTAGAAATAAAATATTTCAACGCCTAATACTTATTTATTGTAATAATTACACCAACAAGAAATTTCTGATTTGCGAGCAAGTGAATTTTAGCATCAGAGGAAAAGATAAGCCAAATCGGAATATAAATAATATATTATTTTTGAGAACTGGACCTACCTGAGATGTGCGCATACTCAAAATAAATGTCTCAGGTAACATAATAATAGGCTAGATGACTTAGATATTATTTATTGCATAAATGAATAGTACTCTTAAATATGAGTAACTTCTCAGAAGAAACAGTATATCAAAAGTCAATATTTTCAAAGGTTTTATATTAGGTCGATTTGTATACAAAATTTCACAAGTCCCGTAAAAACGCTCCATACTAAAGTCGTACCTAGCTGTGACGTCACGCCTAGTTAAAGTGTATGAAGTGTACGGCCGCAGGAACATATTTGTAAATATCTCCGATATTTGTGCGTTTAAATTGATACCATAATGAATGTTTGTGTATATTATGATATAAGTAAACTAATGATATAGGTGTTTTGTACTAATTTACCAAAAAAAATTAACTTTTTTGAACTTTTTAGATGTACGACGTACGTATCTAATTACTAAGGTGCACATAAATTTACCATGTAGTAATGCCTCAATATTTCTGAGTATATTAATGAAACTAAATATTTTAGATGGAGTCATCATTCCTATTGTCATATTATTGCTACACTTACTCGTAGAAACGATAATGTCGAAAATAACGTAGAAAATGTTGTAAATTTTAGATACAAATTTGAAATATAAGATATGAACACGCTCGAATTTAAGTACTCGTAGTATCATATACCTACTAATCATCCATACTTAACAAACGTATTCAGCTTAGCATATTTACCACCGTAGAAATGGATTCTTTCTACGGATAGACAAAATGACAGATAGATAAATGAAAGCTGTTACTTGTCCATATTATCTGTCAGTATGTCTGTTCTTGTGTGGACAAAACACATTTTTACAGCGGTAATGCTAAGCGTGGTGAAGTTGATCCGTGGACAAGCTCCGTGGCCTAGTGGGTAGACCATTTGGTTCGCACTCAAGAGAGTGCAGGTTCAAATCCCAGGTTGTGGCGTGTACCAATGAGACTTTTTCAGATCTCAAGTACATTATACGGTGAAGGAAAACATCGTGAGGAAACCCGCACATAGTTGGCCCCAGACGTATTGACCAGTTCATTCCTCCCATTCTCACAACATAGCCTAGTCTATGTTGTGAGAATGCCGTATGTGCTTGGGCAACCATACGACATTTAAAAAACCAACTGTCCCAGGCACTACAGTATTTCAAGAGTGGTTACTTCGCTCGGAGAATACTGTATAAATCATCCATTAACGGATGTAAAGGTGAAGTTGCTACTTCAGGGTGAGGCCAAACAACATCATTTTTTTAAGTCATGAGTCCCAAAATTTCGATCGGCAGAAAGTTGGCAGAAATTTTGCTGCATTCGGCCTCACAGAAAAGTCCTATTCGATTCACGAGGCGACGCAAAATTAGTAGTACTTTAGTGTGGAAAATAACTTACGCGACCGAAAATACGCAAAGTCACAAAATGACGCTCGTTTGGCCTCACCCTGAACTGAACTGCGAATGAACTATAAACTATTTGTAGTTCTCTCGCAGTTCAGTTCAGGCGCAAACAGTTCGGTAGCTCGAGTTGAGCTTTAAACTGTTATATAAATTGTATCGCGGAGTTTCAACAAGTTTACAGAGAGTTTTCTGTATATTGCCCGGCGCTTTGAGATTTCAGTTTAATTCTCTATTATGGGAAGCAGGTATATGATATATATAGAAAGTAAACAACCGAATACCAAAACGTTAATAAAATTGAGATCCATAGGCTATTGCTGTCTCTGCTAGCCGAGATGACAAGGGCAGCATGTGATTGAGCGACACTTATTTTGACTAGCGTTCCAGTACTCGATCGTAAGTTTTATGTGTACAAATAATTGTAGGATAATTGCGTTAAAATTATTTACTAAGTGTTATAAAGCACTAGCTTTAGTCCGCGGCATTGTCTGCGTTAAATTCAGTTACTACGAAACTATGCGAACACTTTCCTCTTTATTTTAATGCTAGACCTACCTCTATTGATAACAGCGACATTAAAATATATTACGTATTTTAAAAGGTTTATACATGTAAACGTTATCTAAGTACATTACGAATAAATACATTACTAAAATGTATCCAATATAGTACAACATGTTAAGCATTATTCCTTTGCAACTCCCTACTTAATGTAATGAATTAAGAACCTCAGACTCGAGTAAATCTCTCCAAAGTACACAAGTTATCCGACAGAAATCACTTAAACTACATAAAGCCAAATTCACTCATCCCGTTTTTCGTTCGTGGTTCATCGATAAACGGTCTTAGTTCATCAGTCAGCGTTCGCCGGCCTTTGGTTAAGTAAGTGCTAGGGTCGGCCGCAGATGTAATTCGCTTGTCCCGGTCATCGGTAACCGTTCGTCGTTCATCGGTCACCATTCACCAGTCTCCGGTCACCGGTCTTCAATCCACTTCCCGTTATTTACAACAAAGACCGTCGAAGTAATCTCGTTAGAGTTGGCAGCGCTCCCTTACACTGTAGCCATATTGTAGCCGACTTATTTGTTACTTTAATGTAATATTATGTTGGCTAACATTTAGAGAGGATAAATATCAATTTATCCATGTTCTTAAATTGATTAATTTGTAATAAATATACATTAATTACAAGAGTTTTTGTTTTTGTTTATTTTCTTTTTTTTTTTGCATCTTAGATTATTTTTAATTGCAGAATAATAGTACCTATCTTCTATCGAGACAGTTCACAAATGTATTTTATAATATAATATCATTTAATAGTAAAAACTTGTAATTGGCTGACTATGCGTTTAATTGGATACTAGAATTACAACTATAGAATTAATTTAGCTGTAAGTTTTCTATGTAGTTACATAAGTAAATTAGTATAGAAATTTAAGACATATTAAGGATTGTTTTGTTGAATACATAATGTACAATGAGACGAAATATACTATGTAGAACGTATGACTCCAATATGTAAATTGTAGCGACAACATATAATATACTAGCTTTTGCGCGCGGCTCAGCCCGCGTAAATACATTATCCCGCTGGTACACTACTTTTTCGTGTACCCAAAGTATGCCAAATGTCATTAAAATCGGTTCAGCGGTTAAAGCGTGAAGAGGAAACAGACAGATAGACAGACACACTTTTGCATTTATAATATTAGTATAGAAGTATATATTACTAAGAGCCTGTTTCACTATTACCTAATAGGTGTCATACAGCTCATTTGCATGTTTCGTTTCTGTCGCTCAATATTATGTAAGCAGCGACATAATTCAGTACATTGTGAAATATGTAATTTACTTTTGAATATTTAGACGTATAGTAGAGCGTCGATTATCCGAACGTCGATAATCCGAACCACCGCTTATCCGAACTCGTGGCGGCCCGACTAGGATATGCCTACTGCCTACATCGTGTGGGTTTTTATGATAGTAACTTTTTAATTAAATTTACTACACGAGTTTTATTCAATTAAACATTACCGTTTGTCATTAAAGATAAAAAATAGTAAGAATTAAGGGATATTTTTCATTGGCCGGCACATAATGTATGACAAAGTTCACGCAGTTCGGTTATCCGAACAAATATGTTATCTGAACACCTATGTCCTCCAAGTTCGGATAATCGACGTTCTACTAATTAGCAGCCCGGTCACATAACTATCTAAGTTAAGTTCGCCGGTTCCTCCCAGTTGCAGTATTGGCACGGCTCGGCGGGCTACAGATATTAGTAAAGAAGAAATTATCAAACTACCTAGTGAGACGGCCTCTGTGGCTGTCTTTGAGGTCGCAGGTTCGAATCCCGCCAGAGGAACAAAGAGTTTTTAATATTCCTGGGTCACGGTCCACGGCTGTGTAATGTGTATTAATACAATAAAAAAATTATAAATGTGTTTAGTATAAAAGTATTAAATATATTTCCGTTGACTGGTACCCGTAATATAAGTTCTTCAGGAACTTACCACAGGACCATATTAATATAGTGTAGAGGCGTCGCTAGATAAATAAAATCCGGCCAAGTACGAGGCGGACTCCTGCACGAAGGGTTCCTTACTATTTTATTAATAATATTTTATGTTTACTTATTATATTGTTATTTTTGTACAAAGTTTTCCAAGTAAGCGCATTGTACAAGTAAGGCAAATATAACTCCTAAACTAACAAAGTTACTTAAGCCGTTATTTTCCTTTTATCATGGACTACCATTATAAATCTATACTAAAATAATAAAAAATAAGAGCAAAAGTTTGTTTGTTTTTTTGCATTGGATAGGCTCTGAAACTACTGGATCGATTTTGATGAAATTTGGCACAGATATAGAGTAGACCACGGGGAAGGACATAGGCTCTTTTTATTGCGGAAAAATGTAGGTACGGTTTCTGCGAAATTAACTTTTGCGCGCACGAAGTCTTGGGCAACATCCTAGTATTACAGATTTTTCGAGATAGCCATTCAGCTTTTAGAGAGGAGGGGACACCCTTTTTTTACAAAAAAATGTGTGTTAAAGTTGGATATCTCGCAAAAGGATACCTAAATCAAAAAATCGTTTTAGGAACCTCCAAATGTTTTATACAAGATATATCTAATGATACCCCTTATTATGAGATAGACGTGAGAAAAATATCATCCCCACTTTACGTGTAGGAGGTACCCCAAAAAATTTTTTTCGTGATTTTATTTTAGCACCTTGTTGACTTAGTTAATACACATATCCATGCAAAGTTTAATATTATGCACATAGCACTTACCGTATGGACGATAAGCCGACGACGGACAAACGGACAGACGGACGGACGGACATGACGAAACCATAATGGTTCCGAGACCTAAATTACGGACCCCTAAAAAGCTACAGAAAAATAATGGCCAGATGAGTTAAGAGATTTTTTCAAACTCAAACTCAAACACAAAATTTTTATTTCCATGTAGGTTATAATATAACGCTTATAGAATTGTCCTACGAGTACATGATGCCTACCACCGGTTCGGAAACTAGCCCGGCGAGAAGATTTTGATTTAATATACGAATATTTTTAAACCTTATACCATAATATGACGTATAACATACTCGTATACATAGTATTACATAGGCCGGCTACTAAAATTATCACCACAACAGGCTACAAGCTCATGAAGTAAATTGTCAGAATGGACGATTACAGCGTTGAAGCCGCAGTAAGTAATGTGTATCAACCCTAGGTGAGCTCAAATTTGTGCAACACCTTTTTTATTGAGAGCTCCTCGCCGCCCCCCCGGGTGGGGGTCGTAATTACGCACCCCACCGCCACCCACCCCGTACCCCCACGCCGCAGAGAAAAAACCCCCGAGCCACCCCCATCGCGGCTAGTTTAGTTTTTTATGACTTATTTATTTATGTTTAATTTAATTAATGTTTGATGTGACTTTCATTAACGCTTTAGAAATTACCGTGAAATCTTCCTTCTACTATTATAAATGTGTAAGTTTGTGAGGATGGATGGATGTTTGTTACTCTTTCACGCAAAAACTACTAAACATATTTCGATGAAATTTGGTATGGTATAGTAGTTTAAACTATGGATTAAAACATAGGCTACTTTATATTCCCAAAACGTACGGTGTTACCGTGGCAAACTTTATTTACGCGAGCGAAGCCGCGGGATAAAGCTAATCTATTATAAATGTGAAAAGAGAATGGATTGATAGATGACTCTTCCGCGCATAAACTGTACTTTTGATAAAATGTAGCATGGTAGTATTGAAGGTTCTGGACTAAGGCGAATTTTTATCCCAAAAAGTGTAATGTTCCCGTGGGGTACTGTATGTACACGAGCAGAAGCTAGTTGTTGATGTATAATGTTGTGTGACAATGTTAAACTAACGTTGACCACAGCTGCAATAGGTTATCATTTGAAACCACAATCATAATAACATACATCGAAATGTTTTGTATTATTACGCGGCAATCGGCATCATAACACTATCATCCGCATATCTTTTGTGATTTAATTTTGATTACACTATTTTTATTTTTAACCCCCGACGAAAACAGGTTATAAGTTCGGCGTGTCTATCTGTGTGTGTCTGTCGGTAGCACCGTAGCTCCGAAACGGAAAGTTTTTGTGCTGAAAATTAAAGTAATGATGTTATAATATGTTTTACATCAAAGGACACTAATTTGTAATTTTTACTGTTAACAAAACTTGAAGTGCAAAATAAAACAATGCTTATTATTAGTTAGCAAATTCGCCACATGGACTGCCATCATGAATTTATTCAGATCTTTCGAGCGAGTTATATTACAAAAAATGCGCTTTATAGTTGAATATCTCGCAAACAGACACCTAAATCAATAAAATCAACTTAGCTAACTCTCAATTATTTAAAAAGACCTATCTAATGTTATCACACGCTACAGGCTGGTCGCGAGGAAAAAAATCATCCACACAGTACGTATAAGGGGGGTTATTTTTCGTGATTTTATTTTAGTACTTTGTCGAAATATTAAATACGCATATCCACGCAATGCTTTATCTTTCTCAAACGGTTTGGACGGTAAGCCAAAGACGGACAGACGGACATGACGAAACCTTAGGGTATCGAGACTTGAAACGCTAAAAACTACTGTCTTACCGTTAAAAAATTCAGATTTGAATCGAAAAATTGTATTGTACTGGAAAGTCGGGAACTATTTTGTATTTTATAACTTTTTTCTGCCCACACATGCCGCCATATACACTAGAAGTTTAAAGAAAATGAATGAGTGAAAGTTTCTAAAATATCAACGAGGCAATCTCATAAAATTGTGTTTATTTTAATATATAAAATATAATCTTTTAATAAAACTTAAGATTTAAAACTACTTTGTCGCAACACTGCTCGCCTCTAGTTTCTCCTGTATGCTCAAAAGATGGCGTTGAGAGTCCAATGATTTACTTATTATTGTGTTAAATTAATGATAACATAATTTTGTGTGGCATAAGTTCGTAACAAACTAAAAATTATAACACAAACTAAAGATTAAAATTAAAGTAAAAAAATTAAATTAACCCAAATATGCATAGATTTTGTAATACACATTACATATGACTCCTAAAGTCTTGCCTTTAACAATATATCGACTGCTGTCAATAATTACGTATGGACTTACGAAAATGAATAGTTTTATGTTTGTAAATTATAATATTAAAACTGCAGTCGGTAGCCCTAGAGCTTTAATTCTCCAATTAGACGGCCAGGCACAGAAACGAGACTTCTGTGCCGTTTCTTTTGCAGATAATTAGGTGATTACCCCCAGCCTGCAGCTTCCTAGCCTTCAGCTGGGAAGACCAAGACCGTCTTCTTCCAATTAGAGTAAACAATAAGCTCAAGACAATATCACCCTCATTTATACCTTTTTTATTTAAATAGCAACACCAACTGAAAAGCACTTTATGCTCTATTCAGTTTAATAAATAGAGAAATGTCTGAACTGATTATGTTGCATTTGAAATAATACTTTTAACATTTAAGTATCAAAATTTATATCATTATATTTTAACTGACAATTTAGTCGTAGGAGGTAACTAGATAAACTAGATATGTAGAACATAAACTACTTAAAGTAATTTCTAACTTACCTATAATACAAAGAGAAAATATTTATTTGTTTGTTTGTATTGAATAGGCTCTGAAACTAGAGGATCGATTTTGATTAAATCTCACAAGGATATAAAATAGACCACGAGAAAAGATAGATACTACTTTTTATTGTAGCAAAATATCAGTTCCGTGGTATTTTCTTTTGCAAGCTCTAATTCGCGGGCAACACCTAGTATCGCAATATACCTAGTATTACAATATACAGCTACTTAGAATACTTTTTTTCATCTGCCACAATTTTATTCAATTTTAACATTTCAAAATAGCAAAATAACAGCTATATATCTCTACCAACAATGACTTTAAATTACTTTTGTAGATTTAATATGAAAAAGTTAAAAAATCAAAACCCGACTACGCAAATGATATAGCCTATGGCACCCGGGCTATTATTACGAACCCATTGACACCTCATTCATTAAAATCAGATCAGTAGTTTAGGCTCTACTGCGGATCATATAAACATACATACATAGACTACCAAAATCATTACCCTTCCTTTTGGCCTCGCCGTAATCAGAAAAGAATAGTTTATAGAAATTCACTTCAACTGTTGTATTATTTTGCCACTTCAGTAGGAACAGAAAAGGCTCTCAAGTAGAACTTAGAACACTATCACTAGATATAGATGTCATATATCTACTCTACTGTTTTAATTAAAAAATAAAAAGATACCGAACGTCATAAAACACATCGTTGTATGATTTATTAACTAAGTATCTGTCCCTCGTGGCTCCACCCGCATAAAAACAGTACCTATCTTTACTTTACTAGTGCTTTTTCTAAATAAAAAGTAGCAAATCCAAACCATACCAAATTTCATCGGAACCAAGTGAATAGTTTTGGCGTGAAAGAGTAACATTCATCCATCCATCCATCCATCCATTCTCCCAAACTTTCACATTTGTAATAGTTTATGTTCTGGATACTTAGGCTACTTTTGCCCCGGAACTTACATAGTTCCCGTGAGACCTCACAGAAACAGATGATTTAAAGAAGAAGCAAAAACTTTCCCTAAATAACAACAAAACATGCAGCTTTGTGACTTCGATTACCTTAAAAGCGCTGTAAAGAGCGTAATGTAATTTTATTTAGTATAGTTTTTCCAAATTTATTATTATTTTTTTGCCTAAAACTCTTGACATAAGCGGTAAGTAGATCATATGTCTAAAATTATAAAGTAAATGATTTTAAACCATAGATGTAGCTATTATTAAGGCCGCGCTATTAGATAGACGAGTCGTGTTGAGGCAAAAACTGTCTCAACTTAAATGTTCCCACTTTTGGAGTTGTTTGGGGCCAATTTAACATTTGAGCTATGGTGAAAAGAAGATGGTGTAACTTTTTCTTGTATGAAGATTTGTTTTGTCAAATGTACGTCATAACCAATCTTGAGTTTAGAAATCTTCGTTTTGAACAACTTTATATACTAATATTCTAGTCACAAAGACTTTTGAACTAAAAGATTTTGTGTCACTTTCATAGAAAATATCCTGATTGATTTCGTTTGCGACGTTCGCGAACTTTGCCGTACTCAAATTAGATTTAGAATAGATTAGGTCTTGACATTTTAGGTTCCTGAAAAAGCTCGCAATTTTATTTCGGATATAGCTCGGGTGATATTAAGTAACAGCTCGGTACATATAAGATTTTATTTTACTTATTGTAACTTTTCTTAAACTACTCCATGAAATTCTCCTATAGGTATAACGTATAATTTTTATTAGATCGTCGATTTACCGATTTCAATGTGGAAAACTGAACACTGTTAGAACACCTCATCCAATAGAAAATATGTATTTGTCTTAAGCCAGCAAAAATCAAATATGTTCCGGAAGCTTTACCTAACTGAACTGAAAGATGCAATAAATCCAGGAATTGGTTCGTGAGTAAAAAATAACAAGCCTAACAATGTCGCTTTTTAGATTCCGCGCCTAAATTGTAAAACGGGACCTGAAACTTCGCTGTCTATCCATCTGCCTATCACCAGGCTTTATTTCCGTAACCGCAAGCTAGAAAGTTTAAATTTTTACAGATGACATATTATATTTGGAGGAGCTGCCTTCATTACAGCAAATATATTTTTTGTGGATTTCGTTGTGTTGTCCGGCTAGCACTTGGCCGGGGTTTTTATTTATAATTTTATCATAACCATGTTCATAAACCCAGTAATTATATTATATAAATAAAATCACATTTCTACTTTTCCCATATATTATCTACTGCTGTGACGTCATTCAATTAGATATTTTTATGAGACGTTTTACTGCATGAATCATAATTTTGTAATGACTATATTGACTCGTCAATGATTGATCGTAGAAAATGCATAATTGCAACATTTTCTAGCTTATAACATACTTTCCGACAAGCTAAGAAAAATAAACTATGCATCGATCGCAATATAATTATGAAATGAAAATATATGAAAATATATACTTTATTGTGCACAATCAGTAGTTACACATTCACATAAATATATACAATACAAAGAACATTACGATAGTACACAAAGGCGGCCTTATTACTAAATAGCAATTTCTTCCAGACAACCTTTGGAAGAAAGGAACAGATTGATGGAGATGGGTATTGCGCTAAAAGTATATAACTTCATATTATAAAAATAAAATAAATACTAAAGCAAAAATAAATACACATATACATACATACATACATACATACATACATACATACATACATATATACACAATAATATATATAGATGTAGATACAATATATGATATAATATAATGTAATAAAACAATTGACGTTTTAATCATAAAAACACTATTTGCATACTATTATGTCTGACACAGACTGAGGTAGTGCTCTTTTAAGGAGGATTTAAAAGTATTTAATGTTTTGGCTTGTCTTATTCGGGTAGGGAGAGAGTTCCAGAGTAGGACAGATTGTACGAGATATGAGGAGTGGGAATACGTCTTAGTGTGGTGGATGGGGATATCAAGAAGGAGATTTGTAGAGGACGGCAGCTCTTGCCTGTCGAAGCAACGAAAGCTGTAGGTTTCCTTTAGATGTTGAGGGCTGTTGGGATCAAATAGGATGGAGTAAAGGAGGGAAAGTGCGCGAGCATTACGGCAAAAGCGAATTGGTAACCACTTGAGCTTGTTACGAAACTCAGATACGTGGTCAAATTTGCGCAAGCCAAAGATGAACCTCAGAGATAGATTCTAGTCGCTCAAGTTTGTCTAGTTGGTCTTCGGTCAAGTTAATGAAGCAAACATCCGCGTAATCAAGAAGGGAGAGAAACGACGATTCAGCTAAGGCCACCTTAGTAGGTACCGGCAGAACATACCGATGTCGTTTAAGGGAGTGCCACGTTGAGTAAACCTTTCTGCTAATTTCCTTCAGATGCTGAGACCAAGATTAGTGTTGCCCAAATCAGTCTTGGTCTTGGTCTTGCAGCAAGAGTCTCGCAAGAGTCTCGCAAGTCTCGCAATTACCTATTAGCCTATTGCTATTCTATCTAAAATAACGTTTAATAAATAGCAATAGGCTAATAGGTAATTGCGAGACTTGCGAGACTCTTGCGAGACTCTTGCTGCAAGACCAAGACCAAGACTGATTTGGGCAACACTAACCAAGATAGATGCTCATCAAAGTACACACCAAGATTCTTTACAACCTTACTATATGGAATTGTTATACCGTTGATGGAAACCGACGGCAAAGTACCCCAGTCAATTCTGGAAACCAGCAATTATATTAGCAAAGTAGTTAGGTACAGAACTAGTTGCTAAACTGTGGCTATAATTTGTGGTATGAACGAACAGAAGTTAGGAGAATCGTAACTGGAAGCTACGATTCTCCTAACTTATGTTCGTTTACTAACTCTATCGACCTATTTTAGCTTCTCCGCCTCTTAAATACAGTATTAATAACACCACTTTTCATAGACAGCTATAAGGTTATATGCTTGTAAACAACATTTGAAAGTCAGAAAATAACTATGCCACTTTCTGATTTGCGGGAATCCGAATTAACTACATACAATTATCATGGTCGAAATAGTTTTTTTTAATTATTTATTTATTTAAAAGAAACTTAAATCCACTACATAGATATCACGCCAAACCACAGTTTAGCGGCGAGTCCTAACACCGTGTAGTTTTAAATGTAACAAAAAATCCCTCATACTTACTATACAAACAAAATAAGTAACTTAATCCGATAGAATATGAATTAAAATACGTTTATTTTATCATCACACAACATACGTCAAAATGAAATACATGGGAAAAACTTAAATTAGGCACATTAATATATAATATACTATATTGTATGTTTTGTGATGCCAAAAATTTACCCTAGCTCGACTATACGCAGGTTTAGGTCACAACTATGCTAAACTTTGAAAAATATGAATATTCCGAGTCTTTTTATAATATAAAGTGTAGTACTTAGACCGAAAGACAAACATACAAAAGGCAGAAGAATTAATAGTTTAGATTAGATTAGATTTAGACTAGAAATTTAAAAAGTTCTTTAATAAAGAGCGTTTGTGTGCTAAATTATAAGGTCACTGATTTTACTAACGATTGCACACCTTGGGAATAAGATAAGAATAAGTTACAACATTGTTAAAAAAAAAAAACATTTTTTCCATCTTTTTGCAAAAAGATGGCCCCGTGCGAGTTTCTTACGCCGGTTCTTCTCGCCGGGCTAGTTTTCGAACCGGTGGTAGGCATCATGTGGGACAATTCTATAAAACCTACCTATATGAAAATAAAAAAATTGAGTTTGAGATGTGGCACAATACTACAATACGTGTTACACTCTCCATAAAGTAGTGAATTCGAAGATCTACGAACTTAACTGATATAAACTTGTAGACATTACAAACATAACTATAAGGATATCACTTGAGCCACAAACTTAGGGCCTTCCCACTCGAACCACAAGCACACAAAATGTGGACAAGCTGTGGAATCTTGTCATTGCTTTGCTAAATTAAGTCGATGTTTGTATTTTTTCGAAAGGGTCTACGTTAGTGGCCTGAAGGCTGTGCTTCGCCCGGCTGACTGCCAGCTGGCTAGTTGTTTTGGTGAGAAGACGATGAGGGAGTTTGACCCCCTCCTACACCACCGGGTACTACATGCGGGTGATGTACAAGCTTCACCCGCCCGGTGACCAAACTTTTAGCGCCAAGTTTAAAAGTGCGCGGGATCGCAGCGGGAGTGCAATCCCTCTAGACGCAAGTGAGCGCGAGCCCTTATTGTGTCCGCCCTTATATCTCAGAAATGTTGCTACCTCCTATGTTAACGGCTTCTAAAATGATAGATCGCATGCCTATTTCACAATCTTGAAACTTACTGGCATATTTTGTCTCTATCTCTCAATATTTAGTAAGCAGAAACAAAAGTTCCGAATAAGCTATCAAACATAATTTATTAGAAGATAATATTGAAACAGGTTCACAGACATAGATAGGTCGATTTAGTATTTTTTGTTGTTTTAACAATAATTTTAAATCTGTACCTACCTCAAATATAATTCATTGTTAAATACAGCTTTGCAAAATGTGTATTGCAAAACCACAAAATATAATTATTGTTGTTTCTCGTTCCGTGTCCACATTTTGGCATAGAACTTTATTTGTAGGTAATATTAAGTTGTGGTGTTCGATAAATAATAAAATATTATTGTTTAAAGCAAAACCTGTAGGTGATTTGTTGCAGTTTAATAAGAATAGTAGAAAATATATTATATTTATCGTGATTAGATGTATTCCATTAAATAATGTAGCATTTTTACAATAGATGATGATAAATTTAATATATTAGCTAATTGTTAGACGATAAAACTGGCAGTGTAGGTTTATGACAGTTACATTTTGAGTTTAAAACTTTTAAAGCTATTGCAAGTTACTTTTGTAAGTGAAAGTTATTAGCTTAGTAAAAAATATTGCCTTAGAAAAGTTTGAACTTATTTTAGTTGTTTGACTTTTTTTTTTTGGTAAACAAAACTTTTTGCGAGTTATTCAGTTATACTCTACATTATTATCACTTTAGTAACTTGGAGACAACATTTTAGGAGCTATGTATGTAGTTTTAAGATTGCAGTGAATCATTAGTGGATATTATGTCGAAATTTACCAATGACCCTCTAGCCGTGTCACATTCACCATATAAGTCATTTTGACGTTTGCACTGATGACTCACAGTCACAGCATTCCTAACGCGAATGGGCTATAGGCAACCAAACGTATCAATAGTATTGTGCAGTTTAGTTTGAAAGTGTAACAAAACTTATATTAATTCAATTGAAAGTAATTAGGTCAATATTTTATGAAATAAAACTTTTAGTTTTTTTTTAATTAATTTACCAACTATTTATTAGTTTTATATGTAAAATTATAAGATTCAAAGCAGTTAATTTAAAACTTAGATCAACATCACTAATTTTTCAACAAATTTAGGTATTCGTTTTGGTAATGATTTTATAAATATTTGTCTTAATGTTACCTCTACTTGTGGAAATCTACCTAAATGTTTCTTTTTTTTTTCCCATCAAAATATCAATAACTTCTTATGAGTTTGGGTCTATATTATTAGTTTAAACTGATGAATAATGATATTTAAAAATATATTTTTCTGACAATAAATATCTAGAAAAATTGTTGAACTTTTCCATCATCGTGCTGATTTTCATCGTCCGCGGTGGGCGTCATTGGTAGGGCGAGCGCCGTCTGGTGAGTGGCGGTATACCTACGTAGTACGTACATCACGCCGCATACTAATGACTGAGGGTTGATTAAAAACACCTAAGTTGCGGGGCGTGGTCGCGCCCCCTCGCGCCCCCTCGCGCCGCCCGACACCTCCCCGCGGCACCCCCGCACCTCCCCGCGGCACCCCCGCACCACCCCGCGTCACCCCCCGCGAGCGAGCGCGTAATTAAGCGAGATGTATTAATTTTATACAAATGGAGGTTTCACTTCAGCGATGATCCGTTTCGTGGTTTCGCTCTCTGTTAATTAATATTCGTATTGATAGTAACAGGGTTAGAGTATTGTCATTTGTTAGTACTTAGTAGACGTAGGCAGATGGATATAGACGCAATGTATGTTGAATGTTTCACTTCGAAACAATCGATGTGGGGATATTATGTTACTTAAATTAGCCGTCTAATTAATTTAAGTAGAAATATTCAAGTCTAGATGTTGCCCGCGGCTTCGTGCGCGAAAAAATTAATTTCGCAGAAACCGTACATTTTGCCGCGATAAAAAGTATCTATCTATGTCCTTCCCCGTGGTCTACTCTATATCTATGCCAAATTTCATCAAAATCGGTCCAGTAGTTACGGAGCCTATTCAATGCAAACAAACAAAGAAACAAACTTTTCCTCTTTATTATATTAGTATAGATAGCTTGTGTCTATACTTTTCGTTTAGGGATTTATGAGATTTTTTTTTAAAGTTAAAATTGTTTGCAGTGATACATACATAGTATTACCTACCTATCACTAGGTATTTGTGAATTTTTTTAGGTAATATTCTAGGTATATATTAATTATTTAATGCTACCCCATTTGATTTAAATATGATTAGGTACGTGAATATATCAATTAAAATTAAAATTGAATCATATTTATTCTAAACTGTCAGTAGAGCATATTGCTCTAACTATTAATAAAAACTTGTAAGTTTTGACCCCTGCTAACATTTCCGTAATACCTAATTGTCTAGATTTATAATAATCTTACGGTCCAATACCGAAACGTCAATCAAAATTAGGAGTTCTCCTATTTTCAGGCTGTCGCTGTCTCTGCTAGCCGAAATGACAAGAACAGCGTGTGACTTGATCGTCAGTTACCTAATTTAAGTAACATTTCAGTATTTCGCCGTTAGGGAAATAAATAAATTAATGAACACTTAAATCACAAACTTTATTGCCAAGCTTAAAATGGCCTATTGAGTAGGTAGTTTAGTTAGCAAGTTTTGTTAGTTTCCATTATTTCTACCAGACCAATCGCTTAAAAATAATTTCCTGCGAATTTCCCGCAACAAGTACCTATATTGTTCCTCAAGCTGTGGATTGTTCCTCGTGACAAGAAGCCATCATCGTGAAGAACACTCAATCCTCCCCACACGGCAGAGCTGAGCGCTGAGCCTTTTTGTTCTACCGTAAGGAGTTTAGGAAATTCGACAATTACAGTTTCAACATAAGAACCGAGGAGTTAATGTTGACAGGGAAACGAAAGTTAAGATCATACCTATAATAATATTATGTTAGTACGTGAATCAAAAACTTTCAGTTAAGTATCACGAGAATTGTGCGAACGGAGGAGTATGATGTTTGATTTAAAGTTTATGGGGAGGAAGGTGGAAATTTAATATATTTTTAAACTAGCTATTGCCCGCGGTTCCGCCCGCGTAAATACAGTATCCCTCGGGAACACTATACTTTTTCGGGATAAAATGTATCCTATGTCCTTTCCCAGGACTCGAAAGTATGTCTGTACCAAATTTCATCAAAATTAGTTCAGCGGTTAAAGCGTGAAGAGGTAACAGAGAGACAGACAGACAGACACACTTTCACATTTATAATATTCGTATAGATAATACCTATATTAGACATCATCATAATACATATACTTACATCGAATTATAAAAATGACAACAGACACATAAAATGTATTAACACACACTATCGTGCGTTTGGTAAATACAATTTTGTTACACGTTGACGTTTGTTAATCCGTCAAAACAAATTAGGTACATTTTTATACCTAAATGGCAAAATAACTCTTAAAGGCTTACAAAGTTCAAACTTAAAAATTATATGAATTAATTTAGACTAATTTCGACCTCAGTGTAACCTCAAGTAATCGTATTACCTAGCAGTTGTATAAATTAAATAAGTACCTATTTCTGTTGGAAGTCGTTTTGACAACATTGACGTTCATGTTAAGGTAATTACTTTATTAATACTTGTATTATTAAAAAATATTT
Organism: Glaucopsyche alexis; assembly: GCA_905404095.1. Lineage (NCBI taxonomy): Eukaryota > Metazoa > Arthropoda > Insecta > Lepidoptera > Lycaenidae > Glaucopsyche > Glaucopsyche alexis. The sequence goes on along the minus strand of FR990060.1, from coordinate 21,475,551 downwards.
AAAAAAGGTATAGTGTCTATCAGAACTAATGCTGGAAGTTTGAATAGGTATTCATTATAAAAATATTCACATTTTAAAGAACTTAACCGTAACAATTAGGAAACAAAAATGATTCGTACCTGTTGTGAATTAATTCCTGTAGGTACCTAAATCTCTGCATCCCGGATAAAAGTTAACAATATTTTTACAGCCAAAATTGTATAAATAGGTTAGTCTATTACATTTTTAAATACTCATAGTATGCAGTCTACTTAACATAAAACTACTTTAAGTAGTTTTCTCGCAACTGAGAGAGAACCTCAGTTCTGCTAAATAAAACCTGCATTAATACAATTACAATAAAATCCCGATACGCTAAAACTGTCAAACATTATTCCCGTAACGTTAAACCAACGTGAGACGCTCTCTGATTGGTTGAAACTTCATAAAATCTATTCATGGTAACATCTCGCTTCACTCACAAAACAATGAAAGTAAAATGAAAGTCTACTTTAAATACGAGAATTGAAGTTCAGATTAGTTTTAGTTAAATCTGTATTGTATATGAATATAATACGTATAGATAATAGTTCCAACGCACATTAGAGTTTCGAGTTATTCTTGCAACTTGTAACAGTAAAATAAACTATTTCAATCAGTCAAATTATTTATTTCCTAGGAATATGGTGCAAAAAGGTGTAAGCATTTTACATTTACATAATATATTCAACTTCATGCGTAGTGTTCAATTATATAAATTGTTATTTTAATTACTCATGAATTTTAAATAGTAACCAGTAACCACTCACCGTGTTCTGACGAGCGTCGCTCCTGTCTGATTCAGAAGTCCAGAGAACTGTCCAGTGTCTACCTGTAATACAATCAACCAATCAATCGTTTATTCATAAAAGCATAACTTTAGGACATTTTGCCCATATCGCGAATTTTGTCCATATTATGTAGAGCTATGGCTTTAGAACTCTTTTTGCACATATTTGCTTTTGAAAACCGCACCGTTTATCCAACCGGCACGGTAAATATTATAATATAACGAAAAATAACGTGTAAAATTGTAAGAAGTTTTTTTTTTTGACAATCTGTCGACATAATATCACAATGTCTCTAGTAATATTACAATCTAACGGTTTTTACAATCTTACGGTGACACTCGGTTAATAAAGTTATGTTAACATTGGTATTCGTAGCCTTAGAGAAAATATACCTACTCTTAAAATATAAGGTGCCCGAGTCTAGTAACCCAGTGCCCATACCACGTCCGTAGAAGCAGCAGTGGTTGATGATGATTAACAACATTCACTTTCCTAAAACCACGATATTACAGATTACTATCACTTTTACCACAACAATTAACTAACCCAATAGTTCCAGCGTGTATCGAGCAGCCATTGCAACTGGCCAACAATAAATTCAAAAACAATGGAACGTTAATGAGTGGCGGCCATATTAGCGCGTTCGAAATTCGAACTGCGGCGGGCCAATCAGCGCGGTGGCCGCCCAGCCAATCGCAGCCCGCTAATTATGTTCCCGATATCACTTGGGAAGCTTTCCCTGTAGATTATTTCACTATTATAGGTGGGGGGTTTGACGCAATGACTTCAAGTACTGGGTAGGTGTCTATGGCGCTCAGATTTGATTTACCTCGGAGTTTCCATGAGAGTAATTCTTATTTCGTCGGCATAAAGGTTTCGTCGGAGTTAAAATATCTCTGGACGGACTGCCTGATGAACAACGATAGGTACACGGCCAATCAGGCGTCAGTTAAAACCGGCATAACTAATGAGTAATGACAGAATCATGGTGGCTTGATGAATATTATATAGGTGACCTTACGACTGTGACTGTTAGAAAACGTGTTTGAAAAACTAAATCAAAAAATATTAAGTAACCGACGAATTGTCAAACAGCAAAGATGTATTATATTAAAAAGAGGTAGATATGGCATTTCGCGTAAAAAGTGAATATCTAAATTGGCCCGACATCGGGCCAATTTTAGTTAGTGTGCTCCGCGAGTAATAGCGTCTTCTGTGTTACTAAGCGACGTTGACACATTGACACGCGTCCCATGTCAATGTGTGTCGTGGCACAGAAATATTGTCAGTTTTGTAAGGATATAACGTATCTATGTAATAATTAATCAAAGTCAAACAGGGAGTGAGTTGAATGAATACTTTCCATCACGTCAGCTTTGAAAGAAAAAAACGCATTTAAATCGAACCTTTCGTTGTTCATCGTACCTTTCGTTGAACCATCGTAACGCTACGATGCCGGACAAACACACCGACAGATAACATACCTCTTTTTGCATCGGGTGTTAAAAAGTGTCAATTAATAAAAAAATCTTGTTGGTATCTAGCAATATGGCCCTACGACATTCCACTAGAATTGGTAACTACGTTCTGCTACCGACAAATTGTGTCGAACACGTGTTTGGCATCCCGTGAGTTGTTAATACAAATCCACACAATTTAACTTTGTTAGTTCATACAACTTAAACAAATACATAGGTAAATAATGTCGTATGGTTGTTCAAGTACACACAGCATTCCCACAACACAATCTGTTCACCTGTCTGGAGCCAACCATGTGCGGGTTTCATCGCAACATTTTCCTTCACTGGTAAAACGTGCGAATAATGTGCTTGAGATCTGAAAAAGTCTCATTAATACACGCCACAACCTGGTAATCAAATCAAACGGCCACCCACTAGGCCACGGAGCGCTTTCGATAAGGATAAAGGTTTCGGTTAATTATCCGAATTAACACGTCGTGGCTTTTTTTTAACGGGCAATTGGCCCACCACACTTACCCACCACTGCAACTCCTGTGTAGCCAGGATCGATAGTGGTAACCAACCGCAAAAACCCTTTGATATGGTCTCAGGGGTGCCCGGGGGACATGCTAAATCTGCCACGGAACCCGCAACGAAATTAAGATTGTAGGAGGAGTAGGAAGTATTCCATTTTCCCTCCCCAAGCAAAGCGGGAGACAGCAAAAATTGTGATGACAAAAAAGTCAGAATTAAAGGGGAAGCACCACGGGAATAACATGTTTTTTATGACTACAAGACAGAATGTAATTAAATACATGAATGTTTTAATTTATAATAGGATAATTAATGTCAATGCATTTATAATGACAAAATAGTATATTATAGTATATATATAACACATCGTGACTATATAGTGTGTAGCTCCGAGCATGGGATCCAACATCCAACATCAACATTGGCTCAGCAGCCAAGTACCTAGTCGTTACGTAGTCGTTCAGCAATGACTCGAAACAACACAAATCCCTGGCCGCGAACCAAACACGATTTGTCGGCAGCCAGTCGAAATCGTAGTCCTAGAACTGTAGAAACTGAAAGTTTTAAAAACGCAGCTCGTAGTGTAAAGCTCACCGTAGAAACTAGTAAAGACAACTTAGACAACAACAGAAAATAGTCTATCAACAATACTTTAAATGTTAAGTATCGCTTCAATCGCATCTGAAATTAATATTTGCGTCTATCTATTTATATTTTATCTATTTATTCCGTATTCCATCGCTTTGAAGTTTCAAAACTTTTAGAATTTAGAAATTAATAATGAATCCAAATTACAAGGGCGGTGTCATTTGTACCTTGATTTTTGGTCGAATATTACAAGTTGGAACTTAATAACGAAGGATGAATAAAATCAACTTGTTACTTTCAGTTTCGCGTTTTAATTGTTGCGAAGTTTCGGTGTCTGTAACTGTTCAAGTCTTAATGATTGCCCATCGCGCCAAGTGTCGGTTGTGACGGCTAATGAGAGGCTGTGACAAGCTGTGACGCTGTGACACGGTTTGACGTTGTGACGCGGCGTGACGCTATGACGCGGTGTTACGTTATGACGCGATTAAGATGCGTAACGTGGCTGTGATACGCTAAAATGGTATAGCGCTGTAGATGATGCTCTTTCACGTGGTATGTTGTTGTGACACTGTGACATTGTGTGACGCAGTTGTGACACGGCACGCTATGACGCGGTGTGACGATTAAGACATGTAAGAGCCCTCTTGTCACAGCGTCACAGCCCTGTGACGCTGTGACAAAACTTCTGATTCCTACAAATTATTGGTATAAAAATTCAGTCACGACTTACACTCCAAAATATGTCTGTAATAGTTTTATCTTTTCTTAATTTATCAATAAATATTGTGAAGTGGTTCCTGATTATTTCACCTTCCACCAACCTAATATACATTTCAAAGATATGGTCATTTTACAACATTTTACCAATAGGTACATCGCACACCTAAAGGTAATGGATGCGCTATCACGCTGTGTGTCACTGTGACGCTATGACACCTTGGGACGCAGTTGTGACATGCGTGACGTTATGACGCAATTAAGACGTGTAACGGTGTGACGCACTGTAACAGTATGACGCGCTATCACATGATGTGACGTTGTGAGACCGTGTGACGCAGCTGTGACGCGGTGTGACAGAGTGGCCGCGGCTCATTAGCGACTTGTCCAAGCTCGTTATAAGTTCGCGTTCATCGCCACCACTAATTGATGGCAGGGCTGTCGAAACTCGATACCGCTGATAGAGTCGATATAATACAATACCGCCGATAGAGTCGCTAGTAGGTGTAATACGATATTGCTCGAAGAGTTTGTAAACAGACGTAATCATGGATAAGATTAACTCTGTCAATGTAACAAAGTAATTGAGGTAAATACGACATTCTAGATACTCAATTAAATAACTCAAACCATGCGTTTGAATTTTCATATACCTTTGTCACACGTTGACTAGTGTCTTTGACATTTAATTCACAACACTTACATTTTTTATTCGTAGATAGAGCCAAAAGAATTATTAAAAATTGAGACTTAAAGTAAATTGAATAATAAATAAGCGTTTTAGCATAAAGTATCGCCTAATACCTAATTAGTGTCGTATAGCTTATCCGGAAGTTGTATCGCTGCCTACTTTAAATAGAGCGACAGAGTCAAAACATGCTACCACGCTATTTGACACTCATCAGTAGCAATCTACTGATGATAACAGGCCTTTAGCCTCTTTAATTAGTTTTTAAAAATGAATTGAATACTGTTGTGATATTTTCGGTGCTCGTATGATTGGTATTTTCTTTAATTTAATTATCTGGATAACAGCTACTTTTGCGAATCATAATAATATTATCTGTGTTCTAAAATATATAAGCCATCTGTACTAAAATTAGGAAACTAAAATAAGAAATACTCAGTAAATATTCTTCCTTCCGAACTTCTAGCACAGATTAAAGAAAAACGACCAGATAAACAGCTACATAGTAAGCTTTCCATTTGATTGCACTACTTACTGCAAACATGCGGCGTGTCCACGATTTTGCAGAAAAATTTTAGGCCATTGAAGGTGACGTCAAAATGTTCAAATTTCGATTGTTTTAGATCGTTATATTAAATCTCTGTACGTAACTAATTAATAATTATACATATTTTTACCCGACTGCCGGGAGGGTTATGTGTTTAGCGCGTATCTTGTATGTATGTATGTAATATTCTTTATTACCTTGTATCTTCAGAACCGCTAAACGGATTTTCACATTTGAGGTATCGTTAGATTCGTCTTAATAGCCCAAGTGTTCTTAGATAGGTGACATTAAAAAAAAAACAAAATGGCGGATGTTTGACGCCATGTTGTGAGGTAAAAATAAAATATCTACCAAGTATATCGAGTGGGGTATCAAAATGAAGGATTTTAAACACTGATTCTAAATATGTATATAACTTGCAGTTTTATATTAAATATAACGATAAATAATAATAATAAAAAACAAAAATCCGCCTGCATAGATAACTACAATTCAAAAGCAACTGAAAAGACTGAAATAAAATAAATAATTAAAAAAATAAAAAAACCCGACTGCAAAAAAGACATACCTATATACCTAAGCAACGCACTAAAAAGACCGAAACAAGTTTGAGAAAACTGACTTCACTATGAGCTGAAACCCTAAGGCCCACTTGCGCCAATCTGGGTTAAAGTTAACCCTGGGTTATCCCTCTCGTTCTTCGTATTTGTGAAAGAGAAAGCATTATAATTTAACCCAAGGTTAACTTTAACCCGGATTGGCGCAAGTGGGCCTAAGTGAAATAATTGACGTTATGTTTGTTAGCAGGCGGGGCCCATATATTTTTGTACGATTTATAATTTGCGAATGGGTCCCGCCTGCTAACAAACATAACGTCAATTATTTCACTTAGGGTTTCAGCTCATAGTGTAGTCAGTTTTCTCAAACTTGTTTCGGTCTTTTTAGTGCGTTGCTTAGGTATATGTCTTTTTTGCAGTCGGGTTTTTTTATTTTTTTAATTATTTATTTTATGTACCCTGTGTTTCTAGTAGCTTAAAAGTATAGTAATAAGTTGGTTGATGTTCTCTTATTCTATATAGTTAATCCCCGACGCAAAAAAAAAGAGAGGTGTTAACAGTTTGACGTGTCTGTCTGTCTGTATGTCTGAATGATGTACCGATTTTGATCTACTTTTTTTGTTTGAAAGCTGACATGATCGAGAGTGTTCTTAGCTGTAATTCATCTCATTCAATTTCAATTCATGTAATTCAGCTCGCTCACTGCTTGACAATTCGAGAAAATTTTTGTTGTGCGAACCATTATTTTCGAATTATCTCCCGAGTCTTAGCAAATTACCAAATGTTAATAAATAGCAAATTTTCTTCTATAGTCTGGAATTGTAATTTGCTTTAAATGACTTTTATAATTCTAAAGTCCACGGATTAGTCTTGAGTAATAATAAAAAGGCTTTGGACTGGCACTTATATCGGTTCCGTTATTTTCGGTTATTTTCCTATTCTGAATAACCTACACTAGTACTCGTAAAACAGAAGAAAGTTTAGTAGTAGGTAGTAGGTACCTATTCAGTTCACTTCTCTGACCTTATGTATAATCTAGAAATAATATACCTGAAAAATAGAAAATACGAGAAATAAAAACCCTACGCTAGGAAATTACTTATTCCTTTGCGGTAAATAAATAGTGGAGATCGGAGAAAGCGGTAACCAGCCATCGGTGGTGATTAAAAAAGAACAAACCACTTCTGTCCCTCGGGGCGCAGCCCTAGGGCGTCAGGGCGCCGGACGCTACGTGAGAACGTGACTTTCGATCGTCACCCCCACGCACCCCCCGACACCCCGGCACCTCCCGGCACCCCCAAGCATCCCCAGGCACCGCGAATTATTCCACATCGTAATATATCGCTGATGATTCGCTCGATGACAATCGGATGTACAGGCTGAATAGATATGTCACGAATAAAATAGGTGTGCTAAAAAAAACTTTTGGGCTTTAGCTAAAAATGAGATGAGTAGGCTCGGCCTAAGTATTCATAAGAAGATACGAAACAATTTAATTTATCAAAGCATACTTATTAAGAATCAATTCGCTACAAACTCTTTGAGAACGGCAAACCACATATTGTGTGATCTAAGCAGCTAAATAACATTGTAAAAATTGTGTTCAATGTTCATAGTTCTAATTACCTAATGAAAATTATGTACTGACTAGCTGATGCCCGCAACTTCGTTTGCGCAGAAATAACGGAAGCGGAACCCTATTTTTTTAAACGGAACCCTAAAATAAAAGTAGTCTATGTTAGACCTTATAACATCAGCTATCTGCTAGTGAGAGTCCCGTAAAAATAGGTCCAGCCATTTCAGAGATTAACCGGAACAAACAGACAGACAGACAAAAATAAAAAAATAATTGTATTTTATTGTAAGTATCGAATATACTTTAAGATTCATTATGTGAAAAGCTGTTAATTTGAAGTTACAAACAGACACTTAAATTTTATGTATCTGTATAGATTGGCACGGTATATTTTATTTACGACAACATGTTTTCCGCGAATTTGTACGCGCATAAAGGTCCCGCGGAAACTTAATATTTGCCATCGATAAAAATTTGCCTATATCCATCCCAGTGGCCTATTATTATCTGTGCCATGTTTCATAAAAATCGCTCCAGTAGTTTCGGAGCCTATTCAATGGAATATATTCAAAAACCTTCCTCCTTATATTATTAGCATAGATTAATAACATAAAACCATTTTATTTGCTAATACCTTGGGATCCAATAGCTTATCTGACTCAGGCATAACTAGATAATAATAAATACTTCTGCCATATTATAATTACGTATGATTAACTGACAGAAGTGTATTTACTGTCGGAGTACTTCGATTTACAAATATAATTCTCGTCCACGTGATAATAATTATCAGATATAAATCTAACTTAGATCACCCTGTACATGTGATTGGCGTTATCAGCGCATCTACACTGTCGAACATTAGCGTGACGTAATGACGCTCGTTAACCCGGCGCTGCCCGCGCTCCGTCGATCGTGTCACGTCACGTCACAGTTATATTTTGACAATTAGGACCCCCTCCAAAAAACACAATCCGTCACAATAATTGCGTCTCTATTGAGCGCGTGCAGATCGACTGATTAACAAAACGAGACACAAGCGAGGGGAAATGGCTTACAAATTAGATAACGTACATTTTACAATTTGTACATTTAATTGAGCGTCGATGACAATTTGGAAGGCACACGTCACTGTTACTACATACTACTTTACACATTTTGCATGTTTATAATAAACTAAATATTTCCCGCGATAAAATAGCATATCTCCTTCCCTTTGGTCTACTCTATATCTGTGCCAAATTTCATAAAAATAGGTTCAGTAGTTTCGAATCCTTTTAAATGCAAACAAACAAGTAATCTTACCTGTTTATAATTATATTAGTATAGATAATAATCGAACAACTAGTTATCGTTTTCAACTTGATAAAAGAGAGAGTTAGCTAAGTTTTTACGTTTTCTAAGATAGGCTTATAATAACATAGACCTCAATTAAGGACCGTTAGTAGATAATAATGTTAACACATGAAATGACTTCGGATCTTGAAAGGAAAAAAAATCCCAAGGAGGTAAAGAAAATTTGAATATTTTTAATATAATATGTTTTTAATTATGCGGCACTATAGGCTTCAACCCTAAATTGACATATATGGGATATACTCATAGCGGCTATTGTCTATTTTATACTGTCCCCGTCCGGGGCAGAGGGGGGTAGGGGGGTACATCTCACACTCTCATTAGTGCAGCCTCCGCAAATGTGAAATGATCTGCTATTATACGGCGTAAGTGTGCGAATCAGCGCGCGGTGCTCAGACAATGCCTTTATTCTATTTATACTGAAAATTACTGTTATATTTTCTCTACTTTTCATTTATACTAGAGCTACAGGAAATACACAGCTCGAGTTAAAAATCATAAATCGAGATAGTTGTATTATTGTATTTATGAGGAAGAACACATACCTTTTTGCTACAAAACTAATAAGTAAAATATTTTGTAGATCAAAATAAAATCAAAGCCAGTACTTTCTGGCGAGACTGCACTTACATTTTTGTTTCCAATGATTTATTGTTTACGTTGAAGCTGTTAGCTATCTAAATGTTAGTTTTGTGTGACATAGGTAGGGGTGAGAACGGTTGGGTGCGAGCACCCTCGTGGGGCTAACGTGACCCGGCGCTGCCGGCGATGGATTAATTGTATTTAAGGGATTAGCATATCGAGTATAGCATCAGACCGGCTTTTGCGTTCGTACAGCCAGTGTCAGATTTAGAAGGAGGCTTAAAACGGCAGAACCAATAGCGACAGATTTTCCCTACTAAGGGCAACTTTCCCTAGTACCTAAATCTTTCGGTGTTTTACCTATTTATGGTAAAATTTATTGTGTAACATACGGCGGAATCGCTAATTTCGATGTTATTTAAAATGAATCCAGAGATTTCTCGCTCGCCCCGCTTTTAGTGAAACTTATTGTAGATACTTAACTTATTGTGTATATTCTCATGATATTCTTTGTTTTCGGTGTATTATAATCGGTAAAATAGTAAAAGAAAACCTCATTCTTGATGTTTGAACTTTATCGATTTTAATTTTTAACATATTACATTATTATAATAATTCATAACTAGCGACTTCTTTCTTTTAGAAGTCTACAGGGAATTTTAAAAGAAAGATTTTGGAAAAATATTAATATTAATGAAATGTAAAATGAAATAATGTGACTACAAAATATAATAATGTCAATAATTTAGAATAATTACATACATACATACATACATACATATAATCACGCCTTTTTCCCATAGGGGTAGGCAGAGACCTCTTCTTTCCACTTGGTACGATCCTTACATACTTGTTTCGCTTTGTTCACTTTCATTCTTACCATCCATTCCTCTTCCTGTAGATATGCGACCTATGCCGTTGTAGGTACAGATTATTACTCTTACATACATACATACATAATATAATTACGCCTCTTTCCCGTAGGGGTAGGCAGAGACCACTTCTTTCCACTTGCTACGATCCTTACATACTTGTTTCGCTTTTCTTCCACTTTCATTCTTACCATCCATTCCTCCTCTTAGATTCAACGTAGCCAAGCGGCTCTCCATGGTCCGCTTTTCGCCTCCGCGAGAAACGAGACGTGATGGGTGGCGAGCCACATCGCCGCCATTTTGGATAATTAAATAATTTTTATGATTATCCATTGCGTTCCCACGGACTGGAGGAGAGGGTAGGAATAGGGAAAGGGAAGGATAGGTGGTGTGGAAAGGAAGATTAGAATATAGATGGAATAATTAGAACTTAGAATCGGAGTAGATATATTGCAAACCATCTGTTGTCGAATATGGGTCACTGGAGCTTGGCCGAGCGATTGGTCACACTCTATATTCATCCCAATACATAAAAAAGGATCAACAAAAAAGTGCAACAACTACAGACTAATCTCCCTCATATCCCACGCCAGTAATATCCCACACATAGTCAACACGAGGCTACAGGCTTATTTGTCCCGGGAGATAGCCTCCGAGCAAGCTGGTTTTGTCAGGGGTCGAGGTACAAGAAAGCAACTCCTCATAATGCGACAACTTGTGGAGAAGGCTAGAGAGTTCAACATAACCCTCTATGTGTGCTTTGTGGACTTCAGGAAAGCATATGATACCGTCAAGTGGTGGAAACTCTGGCTGATCCTGACCGAAATGGGTGTACCACAACACCTTGTACACCTCATTAGACAGCTTTACGTAGATGGCACAGCCGCTGTTCGTATTGACGGTATTGACTCCAAACGCTTCAAAATACGTTAGTTAGACAAGGCTGTATATTGTCTCCCCTGCTGTTTAATATATACACAGAGCACATCATGCGGATAATTCTCGAAGATTGGAACAAGGGAATGTCTGTGGGAGGTCGAAAAATATCAAACCTACGATACGCAGACGATACTACCCTCCTAGCGGCAACCAGAGACGACATCGTGACTCTCCTTCAACTGCTAGAAACCACAGCGTTGATTTTGGACTTACAATAAATCGCGACAAGACCAAAATGATGATTGTCGATCGTGCTGACAACAACCAACCAGACGTCCAGACCATAAGAAGATGCGAAGTAGTTGAGAGCTACGTATATCTGGGCTCCATTATCACCAACACTGGAGGCTGCGAGGATGAAATACGAAGATGTTGCGCTGTGACTAGATCCTTAGTGGAAAAATTCACAAAGATTTGGAAAGACCGTAGAATAACCAAAAACACAAAGGTTCGACTGATGCGGTGTCTGGCCTTTCCTATCTTTTTATATGGAGCTGAGACGTGAACGCTGAGGATGCAAGACCTTCGCAAGATTGACGCTCTGGTAATGTGGTGTTGGAGACGCATGCTCCGAATCCCATGGACCGCGCACCGAACCAACGTTTCCATCCTGAAAGAACTTAACATCCAAGAAAGATTATCATCGTCCGGATATCGCGAATCCTCAAGTTCTTTGGTCCTATTTCACATAACGAGGATTCAATGGAACGATTGGTGGTGCAAGGGAAAGTGGAGGGAAAAAGATCACGTGGGCGCTCTACAACACGATGGACAGACCTAATTAAATCTGTAACGCACTCCTCCATAAACGACTGCTCTTACTCCGCCAAACAGAGAGCTCTCTGGCGGGCCATTACAAAAACGGCGACGCGTGCGACGGAGATATGACCACGAATCACGACCACTCAGCCAAGGGTGAACGACTGAGAAGAAGAAGAAGAATAATTATAACTTAAATTAATGTAATAAATATTTGCATGCTATTTATATATAGCTAAAAGTGCCAGAGCCCATACATTTTGTTACCAACTATTGTCACTTACCACTTTTAGAGCAAATAAACGAATTGAATTGAATTAGGTATAGTATGCTACTAAGAAGGTATACAGCTCTGCAGATTTTAACAATATGATACCGAATCTCGGGTATGTTTTGTTTCGGCGCATAGGTATTTATCGAATTTTCATCTACGAAATTGGAAAAAAAATTTGCTCGCTCGCTTTAGACGTCCATATCTAAATATATAAAAGGCAAACCTGAGTGACTCATCTATCAACGCACGTCCGAATTTTGTTGAAATTTGGCATAAAGATAGTTGTAGCGTATACGTAGACATCAGCTAAGAAAGTAGTTTTAAAAATTCGCCCCCAAAGGGGTTGAAAAAGGGGTTAAGACTTTGCATGGAAACCGAACTCCACGCGGACGAAGTCGCGAGCAAAAGCTAGTACGAAATATAAATCGCAAGAGTTTTCCTCTTTTTCAACGAGCTAGTCTCAAACCTATACTTTGTTCAGATACAATGTAATCTTGAAAAGAAAGATTGAATTCGACCAAAATAATATGTTAATGTATTTTTTAACTCACGGTATCTGGGGGCACGGTAGTGCCCCCGCCAAGACGAGCTAAGCTAAGCGTAAGGGCACTACCAGACCACCTTTTCTCGAAGCGTTTCGTCGATTTTTTGAACCCTCATAACTTTTGTTTGAATTATAACGGATAAAAGAAATTTTAAGGATATGCTCTCAGTAGTATACTTATTAAACATATAAAGTATGATTTCATACTTTAACATACATACATACATATAATCACGCCTTTTTCCCGTAGGGGTAGGCCGGACCGCCTCTTTCCCGAAGGGGTAGGCAGAGACCACTTCTTTCCACTTGTTACGATCCTTACATACATCTTTCACTTCGTCCACTTTCATTCTTACCATCCATTCCTCCTCTTACATTCAACGTAGCCAAGCGTCTCTCCATGGTCCGCTTTTCGCCTCCGCGAGAAACGAGACGTGATGGGTGGCGAACCACATCGCCGCCATTTTGGATAATTTAATTATTTTTGATTATCCATTGCGTTTCCACGGATTGGTGGAGAGGGTAGGAATAGGGAAAGGGAAGGATAGGTGATGAGGAAAGGAAGATTGGTAAGTTAGAGTGGGAAATAGGGAATGTAGGATATTACCGCCCAGGAGGGTAAGGGATAGGACAGTAATAGCTAGGGAAGCCGGGGTCGCATACCCGTATACTATATCACAACTACCGGACAGGTAAGTTGGGAAGAGTATCCCATGACATATTCATACTTTAAATTTTATTGATATCTAAAAACCCCTAATTAACTGATGATCAACAAAATTATAGGGTACTTCCGGATGTCCTAGAAAGTTCAAATTTGGTATGTAAGCTTATTATTAGCACAGAAACAACATAAAAATTGTCAAACTTGGAACTTTTTAATTTCTAACCCCTTATAGGGGGTGAAAATTTGTAAGAGACTTACCTACGCAAATTTTTACTCTGAGAGGTCTAAAAATCACTGTAGATATTGTTGTTATAAATAATAATAATATAATAAAAAATTAAATAAAAATAATATTGTCACAACAACTTTAAAAATGAAATGAAATCCCACGAAAAACATTTTCATGTAAAGTGATGCTATCAGATCTCATGTAAAACCAAGCTTTTGACTCTACCAAACTTCTAACTCTACACACCTTAACTCTAGAAGCCTAACTTCACAAACGCTAGACCTAAGTCAAGTTGGCCGTTGGCTTGGCCTTCCTACAAGAATAGTATAACAGACAAACGGTCCTTAAAATTTTCACCTTGCCCCAAGCGAATGTAGCGAAATAGGGATGTCGAAAATGAAAGAAAATATCGATATATCGATACATCGATATTTGAAAAAATATCAATATCGGTCTCGATATATCGCGAAAAAAATATCGATATATCGATATATCGGTCAAATTTTTCGACCAATTTGCAACAGATTTTTATGTAATTCTCTGCCTTACTTAAACACTATTGAGCCATTTTTGACGCATTTCTTCATTGTTGAGAAATCTATAAAAACTGTACCTATAATATTATCATACTCGACTACACACGTTTTTTTCTCAGTACTTATTACGATTGTAGGCGAGTCGCTACTGACTAGTTTATTAACAAAACGTAGTACAGCTGTTATAACTCATAATAACGTCAAATGCTTTAATGTTAACACTTTTATACTAGAATAACTAGACTATTATTACATTTAACTTACTAATGTTACTAATAAACGAAATATTGCAACCAGCATAACTTTCACTTCGACAAGAATATATTATACAACATTTTTTCACCATTTTGACTGTTAAATCATCAAATAAATAATAAAAACATAGTTACGGAGATACATGAAGTCAGAAATAAAAACTATTTTCAATTTTAACATTACCCGGTGTTCAGCATAAAATATGTGTAATGGCGTATCTATTGTCTTGCGAATAATACCATCTAATAAAAAAAGAAGGAAAAGGATTTAATGTAAACTGCATTTTTATTTAGTTAAATGACTATTTCTAACTTTTTTAACTGGCTATCTCGCTCGGCTCGGATTTGCCTCTATGATACGTGCATTGTGAAATACACTCTATTACCAAGTTCTTTTTAGCAATTACAAAATTCGGAGTCTTCTATCCATAGTTACTAGATCCATGCCGACAGGGCAGTTAGTTATGCACTCACTACCAGATTAGATTAATGGAATTCTGCACAATAACTTTTTTTTTTCCATATTTTACGGCTTTGAATTTTAGCGAATTTAGTTAGATCGTCATGAGATGATAAATAAAAAAAATATCTATTTTGATACGAATTACGATATTTGTTTTTTTGTATCGATGTATCGATATATCGGATCAAAAAATATCGGCAAAAAATATCGATATATCGAACACAAAATATCGATATATCGATATATCGATATTTTTTCAACATCCCTATAGCGAAATGCGCAGGCCATATAACTTGACTAAGGTGTAGATTTTGTAAAGTTAGGCTTGTAAAGTAAGGCGTGTAGAGTTAGAAGCTTTTTGACAAATGGTATCGTCTTGGCATAACTTTACATGAAAATGTTTTTAACGGGATTTATGTGACATGTAAAAACAGTATTATAAAATGGATTGGGTGTTCTTACTCGCTGTTTAAAAAAGTGGCGACTATAAACCAAAATATGTATTTTTTTCATTTACATTTAATTTCCCGTAATTATTTAATTGGGAACAATGGAGGAGCGAAGATAATGAATATTTTTTTATTCATAGATACTTTATATTAGGTCCTTACATATTATGAAATTGGCGTTTTGTGCTACTGGCCACTTTGATCTCAAATATATTATCTTCTTTGGTTAGGAATTCTAATTTCAAATTTATACCACTATTTCTCATGCATTTGTGTTTCGAAAACCGTAATTCATTTGTTATTGAAAACTATATCGTATTATTTTCGAGTACGAGTTCCACGGTGGCATCAGTGCTGCAGAAACGGCTCGAAAGATTAATGATGTGTATTGCGGCGGTGTCGCAAAAGGAAAAGTTTATTTTGCGTTTTACCTTGTACCTTTTCGTTCTGGAAATTTCGACCTGCAGAACAAGCCCCGTGGACGGCCGGAGGCCAAAGTTAATAATGAAGAATTAAAGGCTATTGTGGAAGCGGATGCTTCGCAAACCACGTCCCAGTTAGCTGCAGGCTGTGGTGTTAGGTGGGTCATGAATTGAGTGCAGCAAACCGACAAATGCGCGTCGACTGCTGCATTACATTACTCAACCGGAACAATAATGAAGGGATTCTAAATCGAATCATTACCTGTGATGAAAAGTGGATCCTGTACGATAATCGGAAACGCTCATCGCAATCGTTGGCTAAACTCTGGCGAACCAGCCAAAACCTGCCCCAAGCGAAAATTGACGCCAAAAAAGTTACTTGTGAGCGTTTAGTGGACTAGTTCCGGTGTCATTCACTACAGCTTTCTTAAATCTGCCCAGACGATTACGGCAGATGTCTATTGCCAGCAACTTCAAATCATTATGGAAAAGCTAGCTGCTAAACAACCGAGGTTGGTCATTCGCTCTGGGCCAAACCAAATTAGAGGAGCTTCAATTGGAATGTCTAAGACATCCACCATACGTCCCGGATCTTGCTCCAACAGATTGCCATTTTTTTTTTTTTTTTTTTTTCGAAATTTGGATAACTTCTTGCAAGGGAAAAAATTCAACTCCGATGGGGTAGTCTAAAGCGCCTGCGAAGATTTTATTGATTCCTGTCCGAATGGTTTTTTTTTAAAGAATCAATGAACTACCTATGAGATGGCATAAGTGCATAGATAGTAATGATATTATGTACTTTGATTAAATAAATATATTATGTTTAAAAAAATCGACTTTATATTCCTCCTTTACAAAACGCCAATTTCATATGTAATGACCTAATATGAATATTCGTTGAACTGAATTAAAACATCACAGTATTTACCCCACCTGTAGATATGCGACCTATGCCGTTGTAGGTACAGATTATTACTCTTACATACATACATACATAATATAATTACGCCTCTTTCCCGTAGGGGTAGGCAGAGACCACTTCTTTCCACTTGCTACGATCCTTACATACTTGTTTCGCTTTTCTTCCACTTTCATTCTTACCATCCATTCCTCCTCTTAGATTCAACGTAGCCAAGCGGCTCTCCATGGGCCACTTTTCGCCTTCGCGAGAACGAGACGTGATGGGTGGCGAACCACATCGCCGCCATTTTGGATAATTAAATTATTTTTACAATTATCCATTGCTTTCCCACGAATTTGTGGAGAGGATAGGAATAGGAAAAGGGAAGGATAGGTGGTGTGGAAAGGAAGATTGGTAAGTTAGAGTGGGAACTAGGGAATGTAGGATATTACCGCCCAGGAGGGCAAGGGATGGGACAGTAATAGCTAGGGAAGCCGGGGTCGCGTACCCGTATACTATACCACAACTACCGGACAGGTAAGTTGGGATGAGTATCCCATGACTAACTCTTAGATCTATTGTAACTAATAGGTTGGGGAAAAAGTCTTTTCGCATTATAGTATGTATGAACTTGTCATAAAATATCTTGGGCTATACCAATTGTATCTGGCTGATTTTGGTATCATTAAAAAGTTTTAATTTTACAGAAGACAATTCCAAATTCAAATTAGGTAAATTTGAGATTTTCATTTGTTTTTCTTATTGTTAAAATGAGTGATTCTTATGAAGAATTTCGATACATTTTAAAATTTTATTACAAAAAAGGTAAAAATGCAACACAAGCCGGGAAAAATTTTGTGATGTTTATGGACCTAATGCAGTATCTGTGAGAGTAGCGCAAATTTGGTTTAAGCGTTTTCAATCCGGAAATTTTGATATCAAAGATGCACGTCGCTCTGGTCGCCCTGTTACGGACAAAACTGTTGCCATTTTAGAAAAAGTGGAGCAAGATCGGCATATTAGTAGTTACGATGTAGCTGAAGAACTGGGGATTGACCACAAAACGGTTTTGGCGCATTTGAAAAAAGCTGGGTACACAAAAAAGCTCGATATTTGGGTGCTTCATGAGCTCACTGAAAGAAACCTAATGAACCGTGTACTCATTTGTGATTCTCTATTACGACGTAATGAAACCGAACCATTTTTGAAGAAGCTAATAACTGGTGATGAAAAGTGGATCACGTACGACAAGAACGTGCGAAAAAGATCGTGGTCAAAGGCCGGTCAGGCTTCACAGACTGTGGCGAAACCCGGGTTAACTCGCAACAAGGTGATGCTGTGTGTGTGGTGGGATTGGAAGGGCATTATTCATTATGAGCTGTTACCGCCAGGCAGGACCATCAATTCTGAACTGTACTGCGAACAACTGATGAGATTAAAGCAAGAAGTTGAGAGAAAGCGGCCGGAATTAATCAACAGAAGGGGTGTGGTTTTTCACCATGATAACGCTAGACCTCACACATCTTTAGCCACTCAGAAAAAATTACGGGAGTTTGGCTGGGAGGTGTTAATGCATCCGCCGTATAGTCCTGACCTTGCACCTTCAGATTTCCACCTGTTTCGGTCGCTGCAGAATTCCTTAGGCAGTGTCAGGTTGACATCACAAGAGGACTGCCAAAACCACTTGTCGCAGTTTTTTCATCAGAAGCCCCAAAAATTTTATAGCAATGGGATCATGTACCTACCAACAAGATGGCAAAAAGTTATCGAACAAAATGGCACCTATATACTTT
Source organism: Glaucopsyche alexis (assembly GCA_905404095.1). NCBI lineage: Eukaryota > Metazoa > Arthropoda > Insecta > Lepidoptera > Lycaenidae > Glaucopsyche > Glaucopsyche alexis. Next base: position 21,457,035 of record FR990060.1, on the reverse strand, counting down.
AGTCACTTGTAAATAAACTTTATAAAAAAACCTTTTGAATTTTTATATAAAATGCGAAGAAACTTTTTCCCCAACCTAATATGTTTAGTCGCCGTGGCTAATTGTTTCGTAGTAATAGCAGCGCGTTTACATATTTTTACTAAAGACAAACTAAGATAAATATTAATTTGAGTACGTGATGAGATTTAAAATATCAACTAAATAAAATTTATGTTTTATTCACAAGTTCTTTCCGAAAGTACCAAAACATTTTGCAGTCACAGTTCATTCGTTTAAGAGCTATGATGCCTCAGACAGGCAAACACACACAAAGACAGTCAAACTTATAACACCCCTCTATTTGCGTAGGATTTTGTGTGTAAAATGTAAGAAGAAACGGCTCTCCTTCAACGCCAGGACTTGCTAACGTTGTAACGTTCGTGGAAAACGTACTCTTCTATCAAGGTTTGAAGAAAGGTACGGTAAATTAAATCTAGACTAATATTATGTACCTAAGTACCTAAAAAGGAAAGACTTATTTGTTTCTTTGTATTTAATGGGCTCCGAAAGTACTGGACCTATTTTGATGAAATTTAGACTACAGGGAAGTTATAGTTTTAAGCTATAACTTTTTAACGCGATAAAAAGTATGTTTTTTTTCGCACGTACGAAGTCGCGAGAAACAAATTTTTGTACATAATATATAAGGTACTTATTTTCTGTTACCCTAAGCGATAATTAGATATACGACGTATCACGTAGACCTACATACCCACTAAAGACGTTCGTTTTACGAACATTTGACGGAAAAAAAATTCCACATCATCAGTGGGCTAGCTGCCGCTAGGATAATAAACGTGTATGTATTTTCATTTACATTTTTTTAACTGTTCGAAAAAAACTGCGTACAATATTCGGACACTAGTGAATTGATACTGCTGTACTTAATTATTGTTCTAGTACTATTTTAACTTATATTTATCGTTCTCCGTACTATTTTATACTTTAAACGAGACAAGCTTGTAAAATATATATAATCGGTTTCTCGAAAATGGATGTAACAATAGATCTTGCTGTCTTATCTGGGAAACCGTGCACTTTTAGCAAAATTTTTTTTCGACGTGCATAGTTCAATATATCAATAATTTCGACTCTTATAAGTCAGTCCGATTGGCGTATACATATTTTTTGCTTTGTTCGAAAATTCGAAATGTGGTAATATTTTCGTCATTCCAAGATTTCAACCATCAAATCTTGGAATGACGAAAATAAATATTTTTGTTATTCTTTTTATTTTTTAAACCAGAACTCCAATCAAAACTCCAGGCACTATAGTAAAATAAAGGCAAAAGTTTGTATGAATGGATGTTTGTTACTCTTTCACGCAATAAATAAGTTTTAAATGGTATTTGTTTAGAGTCGGAGACGGAATCTCTCTACATGATAGAATCAGAAATGAGGAAATCCGTAGCAGAACTCAAGTTACCGACATAGCCCAGCACATTAGCAAGTTAAAGTGGCAATGGGCTGAACATATAGCCCGTAGAACCGATGCCCGCTGGGGCCGAAAAGTTCTCGAGTGGAGACAACGAACTAGACGTCGAAGCGTAGGACGGCCTCCCACCAGGTGGACAAATGACCAGAGAAAAGTCGCAGGGAGTCGGTGGATACAGGTCGCGAGCGACCGGTCGCACTGGAAATTTAGGGGGGAGGCCTATGTCCTGCAGTGGACGTCATCAGGCTGAGACGACGATTAGTTTAGACTCTGGATTAACACACTAATTTGATTTGATTAACACATAGACTACCTTCTTAGTTCTTTCTCAGCGAATTGTACGGTTTTCGCGGGAATACTTTTTGCGCGTAGTTACGAAGTTTCGGGCAACATCTAACATATTCCGGATTCCGGAATAAGTTCTCTACCTTGTAAACTTAAAATATCCATTAAATAGAGAGTACAGGCTAGAGATAAATATCGTTTGGCATGCGAATGTCTGAGTGTATATTTTAAAGTATTTCTTAATGAGGTCATAAAATCCCGGATTTTTTGTAAGATATATATACTTATCATTTTAGCTTTTTAAAGGCTTGTTTCACAATCGTCTTATGTATCATATTGCGTATTCGAAACTTCTATCGTTACTTTGATAGAACAACGACAACGTCGAACGACAAAGACAAAACAAACAATCTGTAAGATTTCGAAACAGACTCTTGATGAATTATGAGAGTTACTACTTAGTTTATTAATTAAAAAAACTTGTGATAATTATTTTAGCAATTTTAATAAGAAATCAATAATGTCCTAATATGCAGCTTAAATTAACTTTAATATATACTCTACTAGCTGTTGCCCGCAGCTCCGCTCGCGTAAGTACAGTATGCTACGGGAACATCGTACTTTTCCGGGATAGAAAGTAGGTTCCTTCCCCGTGATCTACTCTGTATCTAAGTCTTTCATGATGATCGTATTAAGTAGTTTTTACGTGAAAGCGTAACAACCAAACAAACAAACACATTCACATCTTCTAAATATATAAAAGGCAAACCTGACTGACTCATCTATTAACGCACAGCCGAAACTACAGAACGGATTTCGCTGAAATTTGGCATACAGATAGTTGTAATGACTTAGGCATCCGCTAAGAAAGAATTTTTTAAAATTCGCCCATTAAGGGGGTGAAAAAGGGTTTAAGGTTTTGTATGGAAACCAAACTCCACGCGGACGAAGTCGCGGGCAAAAGCTATTTTATAATATTAGTAAGGAATTATTTAAACTCAATAGCCTACAATATTTAAGAACTAGGTTTGTAGTAAAAGAGGTTGAATTCGCAAATCTGATTTCCAAATCAAATATGCCATCTTCCAATAGCTCAATTCCGTCGATTCAACCCTAAATTTCCAATCCCCTGGAGCTACCCCGTATTTTTGTGCTGACGGTACTCACAAAATGGCGGCCATATTTACCCGTTTTCATATTTCGCCCCCGGACCCTCTATATAAACATTCAAATAAAAATGCGCCATTACTCCAGTCATATCTAGAGTAAACATACATGCTAAATATTGCGTACGCAAAACCACCTATGTTATTCCGAAACGAAATTCAACCTTAACACATTTACACAGAGTTTAAATTACTCTATCATTTGAGTATGTTTAAATCGCATTTGTAATCGCAATCCGAGTGAATGCGTGTGTTCTATCCCGCTCTATCCCTTCGCGTGTATTCGCGCCGTCTCGCTCCGGCGCCAAGTACAAGGTGGTTTCGAGACGCAACTGCCAACTGCCACTGGTCCCATTATACCGCGATAGTAAACATGTGGCGGTGACAGCTCGATGAAATGTATCGATACTTTTAAAGACCAAATTCTACTTTCGTAATAAAACTTCGAAGTATAGAGTACGACCACGATCTCAATAGCTTTCAGGAATCTTTTTAATACATAATCTGTCATTTGAATAGAAAAACTTAATGTACCTCGACGAAACATAATGAAGTATAGTAATAGATAATAATTTACTATATCATATAAATATTATGCAAACGGAGCTGTATGAAATTTGGCATAGTCAAAGTTTATGTGGTGGAAGGTATGCAGAAAGCAAATATTTTTTTAAAGAATGCTTATAAATACATAAAATTAATAAAAACAACGTTAAATACACAATAGCTGAGGTTAGTAACACCATTCGTTTGTATGATAACTGTAGACCGTGTTGGTTTGACAATTTATTTGATTTGACACATTTGTCATTTTTTTTTTTTTAACTTTAAATTGGTCTAATTTCGACCACTAGGCGATATTCTTCTCTAGGAATATATTAATTTACTATATTTTTAAAATTATTGTGCTTATAAAATACCTTCATTATTATCAACAGCAACAAATTTCCAATCTTAATACAAACTTACTCGTTTCATTCTCAGACTATACTATCTGCGTGAAATATTTCAGCGGTACAAAACAGACAGCTGGTACAGAAGATGACTCGATGTACATTACTATCGTCAAGTCATCGCGCCGCACATCACTAGCCGCAGTCATCCGACCATAACTAATAGTGGTGTGCTGCGGCACAAAGCGCGTCCCCCCCGCCGCGCGCACCCCCCGCGCCCGCCAATCCGCGCGCACCGCCTCCGCCAATCAGCGCGCCGAGAAAAGAAACTCCGAATTATGCCCGGCTCGCTGCATTCTGACCGCGGATTCTTTTATTACTACTGGCATTGGAATTTAAACTATATTACCAAGTATTACGGATGTAAAATACATTGTGCAGGAGGGCATATGAATTGCAAATGGCGACGGTAACCCAATGATAGGATTCCTTCGGAGGTTATTCCATTTGTTCGATTGCTGATATTGCTAAGGGTGACGAATTGCCTAACCGACCGTACACAGATATGGATGTTCTATTTGTCGTGTACCTCGCAAGTAAATCTAGTTACTTCAATAGCGCTGTGCAAGAAAAGGACTAGGTACGTCTACCTCAAATGTAGATCCTACTATAATAATATCGTAAATGTAAAAGTTTGTAAAGATGGATGGATACTCGTTTGTTACTCGTTCACTCAAAAACTATACAATCGATTTTGATGAAATTAGGCATGGTAGTAGTTTGAGCTCTCTATTGACTTACACCCGAAATTAATAACATATCTTAAATCTTAGATTCACTTCAATCTTAAAATCTCAAACAAAAATTGACGTAAAGTATTGACTTTAAGATTTCAATACATTCCAACGATCCTCGGATTGCCGAGGATCGTTGGAATGTATTGAAATCTTGATCTCAGATAGCTAAAATAAGATTAAGATTGAATATTAATTTCGGGCGTTATAGACTTCTTTTTATCCCGAAAAAGTACAGTTTTCCCATGGGATACTGTATTTACGCTGACGGAGCTGCAAGCAAAAGCTAGTGCTAAAATTGGTTATAAAATTGAGACAATAGTCTTTTAACCGACTCGGCGAAGCCAAAAGGAAGGTTTATGATTAAGGCAGTCTGTGTGTTTGTATGTATGTAATATGTATGCATATTTGTTCTATCGTAGCGAAAACACTACTTACTATTTTTAACAAATTTTAATTAAGTAGGAGTCAATAGATTCGTGATAAAAGCGCGGGGAATCTAGACTATAAAATTTACATAATCTGATTAGTTTTATAAATATATATAATATAGTTATTTCGAGCAGACCAGAGCGGCGTAACGCGGCGCGTGTATAGTCTTGTGTACTGAATAAAGTTGGATTTTGAATCGCTATATTTAAAATCCGCGTCGCATCGCGTCTCGGTGTGGGCTGACCCTTAGAACAGACCGTCGTTGGTAGCTATAGTTGGTAGGTACTGTAAAATTTTAAGTCACTTTTATTTTGGTCAACAGAGGGATGACGTACCAAGCGGCTCCACTTAGTCTCGATATTATTTCAAATAAGCGTTAGAAATCTTCTTAACGACTATGATCTTATGAATAATAATATACCATCCTAGAGAACAGCGTATTAGCTACTAATTAACTTATTTATTAATACAATTATTTCCACTGTTATACCTATAATGTCGTCGAAACGACAAAAGAAATCCTAATGTCTACAATCCCGAATCTAAGATTATCACAATAACATTCATCAGAAACTCAAAAGGTGCGGACGATTGTTATTATTGGATTTAATAATGAGCTGAGAACACACAATAGACGGAATACAATAATACCTGCAGCTGGTCCCACAATAGCGGGCGGAGTCGCGCGTCATTGTCGTGTTGACGGCCGCTGTCCGCCGCGACGTGCTCCTAATTGACACGCTACAACACGCCACAACATTCACAACACGCCACAACACTCACAACACGCCACCCGAGACCACAACACACCGACTTGTTACGAATCTTAATAGAGCTTTGACACGCCGAAACACTCTACCCGACACGACAACGCGCGACGTGATTCGATAACAATCACAAATAGACCTTTTATTATGTAATTTGATCGAAAACACAAATAAAACCGCCCGTCACTGTCACAAAACATTCTGATATTTCGGTATCTACTTACAATCAAAAGGAATTATCAACTTTATACAAGAAATGCAGTTTTTACTGACATGTACGTACAAAACAATAGTCACAATTAGATCTAATAATAAAGGTTCACTAGTAGACGAGACTTATAGATGCTGGGGCTTTTGTTACGGTAATCCTGGAAATAAGTAGACTTAAGAAAGTATCTCAGATTCAGTAAAAAAATAACTCTCCACACCGATCTCGGTGGTAGTTTCGTTGAAACCAGGCCAGTTACGCAGGAATATTTTTATAGTGCCCACTCATAATCCAGTGAGACGGATAACCGACACGACTGACGAGAGATCAGGCGCAGGTCCGACTTTTACATGTCCATCCGACGCATAGATCATCTTTCTTGTCAGACAATCGGGTGATCAGCCTGCATTTTCCTAACCAAATTTGGAAACAACATTATTTTTGTTCCAACGCGGGAATCGAACCCACGACCTCCGAGTCGTGAGCCAATGCTCTAACCACTAGACCACGGAGGCTGTTTCCAGATTCATTATTCATCTGGTAAAAAATATTAACATTATTTGCAACTTGGACAACAACTTAATTCGCAATAGAATGAAAAAGGTCATTCCATTCGTCCTCAATCAGACTATAATTTTTTGTCCATCCTCGAACCTTTCACATCAATATATCAATACAAATATCATCAATCGATGGTATCGAGTGTCCATACAAAAGCACTTCCCTTGCATAGTCCCGCGCGCCGCGCCCGCCCCCCGCACTCGCCCTCGCCGGCTCGCTCGCCGCGCTCGGCGGGTGTCGAGTTGCGAGCGATCAAAACACCGGATCAAAACAACACAAACGGTTAATTGATCTCATGAATCGAAGATCAATACTGTTTTGGTTCGAGTAAGGGGTTCGTGAAATTGTGAATGACACGATGACAAATAATTAAAAGGAAAGGAAGTTAAGTTTTACAAAAAGGCGGATCTTGTTAAGCCGGCGGTAATAGATGGGATTACAGCTAAGAATAGAATAGAAATATTATTTACGTGGTAAAAAAACACAACAAACATAAACAAAAATACAAGCTTTATTTGGAAGGGTTTTGTATAAAAATGACTGTCATTAATATGAAACCTTTAAATTAATTTAAAAGTTTTTTAAACTTTAGGACCTAATTTATTTCTACTATTTACGACAAAGTAGCGATAAACACTTAGGGCGTTTGTACACTACACGAAAATTTACCGTCCAGCCGCGGCTCACAAATTTTTTACTTTAAGCGTTATCAAGAAATTTTAGTTCCAAATGAAACTTACCTTTTTTCGGAATGTCTACAGAATAGGTTATAATATAATACATTAAGGACATCTAAATGATAATCCGAACTGCCGGTAAAATTTCGTGTAGTGTAAAACGCCCTTAGCGCCTTATTTTCATAAGCTTTCAGTAATAAACGGTTCGTAGCGAACGCGCTACGCCGCGCTACGGGGCTACGGCGTGCTACGCGGCTCTACGCGCCAACACTAAACTTCAACGCGGTTCGAAGATTATTTATTTAGATTTCTTGCCGATATCATTATTTTGATTTTCTTTTTTTTAATATATCTATGGACGCTTCACACCACGTCAATCTGATCCCGTGGTAAGTTCTCGAAGAACTTGTGTTACGGGTACCAGACAACGGAAATATATTTAATACTTTTATACTATACACATATTTAAGATTTTTATTATATTATACACATATTAATTACACATCCATGAACCAGGAACACAGAAAAACTTTTTTTTCCTTCGGCGGGATTTGAACTCCCGGCTTGAGCACCAACACGCTCAACCAACTGAGCCACAGAGGTCGTCAACATTTTTACACAGCTGGTGCCCGCAACTTCGTTTCCGTGGGACTTTTAGTGTATAAAAGTAGCCGAAGTACAGCTATTGCCAGTGAAAGTCCGGTAAGAAATGGTCCGGCCGGTTTCTGAACCGGCCGGACCATTTCTTTTATTAGATTTAGGCCGGATTAGCCGGAACAAACAGATAAACGGGCAGATGAAAAATCCGGTATAGGTACCGTATACATATGTATAGTGCGATTTAAATGAGAATAGGATCGAGTCTGCGCCATATTGTTTCGAATTTAGGCTGTTATGATAGTTAAATTTACGTTTTGATAATTACTATTTAAGGTTTTTATTTAAATTCGATGCAAGACTATTATTATTTATATGCACATTAGTTTTTCTGAAAATCGCACTTTTCAAGTGACATTTGACAGAAAAAGGTCATTGACGTTCCTATTCTCATTTGAAACGCGTTATACTATTATTTGCAGTTAGTACAAAACTGTAAATTTGAAATTACAAACAGACAGTTCAATTTTATTGATTTGTATGTACAGATAAGTTATATCACCCTATTTACAGTTAAATCAAACTTCACTAACAACAATAATGCATTTGTCCTTCCCCGTGGTCTGTTCTATATCTGTGCTAAATTTCATCAAAATCAGTCCAGTAGTTTCGAAGCCTATTCAACGCAAACGAACTTAAACAAACCTTTCCTATTTATTATATTAGTATAGAATACAGTGTAGGTAGAAGGTAGGTACTTAACTACATTCTATTGTGCAAATTATAATAAATTTACATCTGCCCGCCAACAATAGTACCCGACAATTACTAATAACAACATTACGTGCTTTGTTGCTATGTAAATACTAAAAGTGTGGGGTTGAACCCGCTACCCCTGTACTGACACACTGACGGACAGACAAAAGAGCTAATATTTCTTTTATATTTTATCATATATAATCTGGGAGATCAAGCTGCTTCTAGCAGTACGGAAAAAATGAGCAGATGGCGTTAGGTATTAAAAAATTAATCACAAAAATATTCATGTGGCCAGAACCTCAATTCTCGTATTTAAAGTAGACTTTCATTTTATTTTGATTTTATTGAAAGTGAAGCGACATATTACCATGAATGGATTTTATGAAGTTTCGACCAATCGCTCTGATTTTACGTTGATTTAACGTTAACAAAAACACCGTTTGACATTTTTAGCGTATCGGGACTTGATTGTAATTGTATTAATGCTGGTTTTATTTATCAGAAGTACCCCTGACTCAAATCCGCTCAAACTCAACTCAAAAGTCTAGGTTCTAACTGAGCAACGTGCTTTTACAAAGTTTAATATCGACCGAAATAACACATATTACATTATTACGAAACGAAAGAAAAAATATATAAAAAGTGAAAAGTTTTCCTCAGATAAGACCTAGAGGCTTGACCGATTTTTCCTCCTTCATAACAAAGATTTCATGGGAATTGATAAGGCCTTTTCCGAGATTCTGATTATATACAGGCATATACCTACACAAAAATTGCTCCTAGAGTATGTATAAGATAACATGTTGATTTTTTTATTATTTAAATAGAGATTTTGGAATGGTATCTTGGCCACTGGAGCTGTCGTATTTTCATAATCTGCCGCAGATATTCCAGTAGTATGTTAAAATGTATGAAAATATTTTAAATTCGTATTTCTGTTCAGTGAAATAGTTAAAAGTTGAATGTGGTTCATAGAATCAGTAATCAAAGTAATAATAATAATACCTGTACTCTTCCGTCATCTTGTAAGATGGCCCGCGCGAGTTCCTTACGCCGGGTCTTCTCGCCGGGGTAGTTCCCGAACCGGTGGTAGGCATCATTTAGACCGATGTTCAGAAAGTGTGTTTAAAATACCAACATAGAATATTTTTATTTTGTTGTGGCAACTGGCAACGAATAACTACCACAAGTTGAATACAGCTGTGAATAAAACGACCTCCTCTTGTATACAAACAAGAGTTGCCTGCAAGAGAATCTACTACACCTTTAACATTTAACTATAGGATTTAAAAAATTTCAATAAAAGAAACGCTATAATAGGAAAATTTATCTTGTTTCTGTACCAAGTAGAAAGCTAATAAGATATTCAATAATACGTTTTTATTGAAAAACTATAGTTTCGTAAAAAATAAAACTTCAAAATAAAAGCTACCTAGTTTACATACCACATAACATACTCGGTTCAATAATAATATCATTCGGTAATACAATAAGGGGGTTATGACTTATTATATTCCTCACCCCTGCGAGTCCCGCACATGCCAGCTCGGATGTTTTGCATCTGCGCCTGACCGACAAACCGACGAGCTGACAAACTGACAGCTCTCGACAACGTGACAGGGGCACAGGAGTACGGACGTGATGGTGCATACGTGATACATACAAGTGGTAGGTAACTGGGGAATATTTTAGATTAACAAATAAGCCGATTATTCCTCAGATCAAATTATTTTCTGTTACCCAAGAAACCAGTCTTCCTTTTATGACTCTCTTACCTTGATTCCTCGCTCGTATTAATTTTGAATCAGTCTTATTGTTTGTAAATACTCCTTTAATCGAAATTGTATATAGTATATAACATGTTTATTGTAACAAAATTATGACGATTTTTTACTAACACTTATATGTTTGTGTAAAGTATTAGGTCATTAAACGCTTGTTGTTCATCACTAAACCTGGAATAGTTAGAGAAAAGTAGGAGCAAAGTCTGCACAAAACCACTCTGACATTGGCAACTCACTGAGGCCGCCATATATAAAAGAACCGATAATTCGTTAAGAATAAAAAAACTATGTACCTACGGAGTACGGACTTTAGAATTTCTTTTATGTATCCCATCATGTACAAAATATAACTTTAATTACTACAAAAACATACACGTTTCATTGCAAGAATTCGAAATCACACGCGTTGGCACGCCACGCATTATTACAGCATCTTCAAGCATCCTCGCGTCGCGAGTGTGAACTCACCCTTATACACAGCACATATCTACAGTTATCTTAAACTAATATCTCCGCAGCACTCTGGAATATTGCGTGCGGCCCTCTGTGATTGCCAATCACTCCACGAGGGTTGAGGGCCCTCCGCCTCGTCCTCCGCAGACGTTCCTCCTCGTTTTTCTATTAACAGACGCACACACACTACATAGTTTCGTTTATTATAGCTATTCCTACGTTTATTCGTAAGTAGCAAAGAATATCGATATTTAGACATCGATTTATTTTTAACACCTATGCGATAACATCGTGTAGTGCACCAAAGTGTTCATGGTAAAAAGACGTCATTTGAGACTTTTCCATGGTCAAATATGTCCGTGGTTGCCCGTAGATATTAATCGTATTACACAGACTATCAATTCCAATTTGCATGATACCTAAGAATATTATGTAAATATAAACATATATATCTACCCATATTTGTAACTCATAAAAATATAGATGCAAACAATTTAAATTTGCTATAAGAGAGCGATATATCGGCGAATATGTATTTACTTATATTATATAAAAGAGGAAAGATTTATTTGTTTGTATCTTTATTTGCTTTTCTTTTTGCTTTAAAGCTATCGAATAGCTCCAAAACTACCAGTCCGATTTTGATGAAAGTTTCAGATATAGAGTAGACCACGAGCAAGGACATAAGCCACTTATTATTGCGTCAAAATGTACGGTTCCGAGTTACTTTTTGCGCACACGAAGTTGGACAACATCTATTGTACGAATAAATCAAAACCTTCAAACGCCATCATCTCATCATATTCCAATCCATGTTCATAATATGCTCAAATGGCGAATATGTATTAAGATATGATAATGCTCGTCCTACATTCTCCTCCCTCCGAGAGGCCCCGAGTGCTGTATAGATTATCTCCCCTCACTGGAGGGCCGGAGGGTTTACGGAGGGCCGACTCAGCAGCTTTTTTAATTTTGCCGTATATAGGTAGGGAATATAAATCTCGCATGTGAAGTAGATGTATCTTGCGACGTCATATTTTAGGTAATAAAAAATCAATGGCTAAATGGTTACTGCTGATATTATTGAAATTATTATATTGTCCTACCAAGGAATCTAATTCTTAAGCAGTTGTTTGCATTATAATACGAGTAATATTAAGATAATAAACTGACCTGTCATTGACTATTGTATTGTGACAGCATCTTGTCATATTTGTACAAATAAATTAACACTCTAACTGTTTATAAATTAGATTCCGTGATAGTAAAAATATAAAATATAATATATTAACGAGTTGCGACGTTTTACATCCCCACATAATGCGCCAGTAGATGTTAATAAAGTGTTTACACTAACAGCCTGTCAATTGGTTAACAGACTGTAGTCTATTCACGTGAAGTTTGGAGTGAATCATCAGCGCATATGTCTAACTAGCTTTTGCCCGCAGCTCCGCCCGCGTAAATACCCCGCGGGAACATTGTACTTTTTCGCGATAAAAATTATCCTATATTTCTTCTCTCGGTTCAGCGGTTAAAGCGTGAAGAGTAACAGACAGACAGACACACTTTCGCATTTATAATATTAGTATAGATTAACAAATTTTGTATAAGTCAATTGAAGGAAGCTATATTGACATTTGTACTGATGATTCTCTGCAAACTTAACGCAATGCAAAGTTAGAAAATAAAAAAGTCGTTAAACTTCTATTGTTCAATTTTCAAAATGGCGACCAATTCTGAAACTGAAAGCGATTGCTCTCTCCAAACCGTTCACCCCTGTGGGCCACTCGAGGCAAATAAAAGTCACTCGTTCACTTGCCTTTTGCTATATTCGCATACGGGCACGCCATCCATGAACCTCCATATTCCTACGAGCCTGTTAACGTATCGAGAGCCCGCACACTCGATCAAAATCCTCACCTGTCAGTCAAATTGAACTATTACTTCGTTCTGGAAGACGCCGCACGAGGAGGCTCTCGAGGGCGAGAGAGGGTGTGCGGGGGGCAGGTGGGCACCCTCGGCGAAGTACCCTCCACAGTCGAGAACCGTTTATGAACTCAACTGTATTTGGCATCGGAATTGCCGGAGGAATCGAATGTACCAGAAGAAGAGACCTGTAAGTTGCAGCACTTTACTTTGCACATCGAAATTTAATCATCATTTTTTTCAGCAGCATTCCTGAACACTACCTAGTGTTCAGGAATGGGACGTTGCATAAACTATTTTATACATACATACGATTGTTTACATTTATTTTAAATAAAATGTTTTGAGGTGTCTATGTGTATAATTTGAACATTAGTAATTTTCATTTAATAGTTATGTTTGTAAATTTTGTGTACATTTATAATTGGATGTCACGTTTACTTTGATTCGTGGAAGATCATATTCTTTAGTTATGTTTTTTTATTTATGCTTTAAGGAAAATTAAGTATGGACTAGCGTCGCAGTATATTTGATGTACAAAAACCAGGGCCTCTAGTCAAGATGCATTCGATAATTTCGACGACGAAGTTCGACAACAAAATGTATGGGATTTAACATAAGCCATCGCAAGCGACATGTCACATAACGATCACTTATGTCAAATCCCATACATTTTTGATTTCGAAGTTCACCGTCGAAATTATCGAATGCATCTTGACTAGAGGCCAAGCTATGACCTAGCTTAACGTAAACATAAAACCTTAATCGCTCGTAATTTTTATTAGTTAAATCAGAATTTCAATTCTCGTAATTATTTTTGTTAAATTCACAGAATAATTCCAGTATTATTGCATGCTTTCTCACCCACTAACGTATAAAATCGAGTGTGTACGAGAGCGATAGCATATGACATCCAATTGCGAATTGAATACAAAATTATTACGTGAATTTTTGACTTCCAGACTGTCCTACTCGCACGCACACGGCTTGACGCGAATGCGAACAAGTCAGCGGGTTAACCGAAACGAGATGATACTATGAAAACAATTACGAGAATTGGGTTTCTGATGACGTTTATTGCCTGCGGTGTGCGCCTGCCATGACCAATTACCACACTCGCTTAGTACTTACTCCTGGCCACTTTCTCCCCCCTCCCTTCTCCCACCACAACCCCTTACAGATCGCCACTGATCGACGAGTTAATAACAATTTGGCCGAGTGACCGCGAGTTCCGATATCGCTACAGATTACCAGATATCATATTTCAGACAGTAGTCTGTCTAAAATATGGTTTTTTCCGCGGCTCCCCAGCGTGAATATAGTATCGGGTATCCCACGGGAATACTGTACTTTTTCGGGATACAATGCAGTTAATGTTTTAATCCAGACCCTAAACTACTGCTATACCAAATTCATCGAAATTCATTCAGTAGTTTTTGCATGATCTTTCATGCAAAAACTACTGAACAAACATCCATCCATCCATTAATCCATCCTAACAAACTTTCACATTTATAATAGTCGTAACGTGGTAGAGCCATGCTTCGGCACGAATGGGCCGGCTCGACCGGAGAAATACCACGGGCTCACAGAAAACCGGCGTGAAACAGCGTTTGCGCTGTGTTTCGCCGAGTGAGTGAGTTTACCGGAGGCCCAATCCCCTACCCTATTCCCTTCCCTACCCTCCCCTATTACCCTATTCCCTCTTAAAAGGCCGGCAACGCACTTGCAGCTCTTCTGATGCTGCGAGTGTCCATGGGCGACGGAAGTTGCTTTCCATCAGGGGACCCGTTTGCTCGTCTGCCCCCTTATTTCATAAAAAAAAAAAAAAAAAATAACAATTTACAAGCCAACATACTTTCAGACTTGTATAGAGATATAGGTAGGTACTCTACAGATTTTATGCTAAATTAAGTAACTGCCAATGAATCACTAATGACAAGATGGGGTATGACTCATGAATAAATTTTCGCTTTTCGATATCAGTAATTATGTAATAAGTATTATTTTGGTATTTGCATAATACACTCAGCCCTGACTTTACCAAACTCCTTTAAGCGCGCTTAATTCAAACGGAAACAAAACGATACGCGATGCGGCGGGCGCTGCATTTCTAAGTTAGATATTCAAAATTGAACTTTATTCATTACATAAGAAAATACACGTTTAGATCCTTTTTTTATTAACAATTACTTCTATTACGGCCCGTTTCAATCTACCTATCTACCAATAACTATTTGATAAAAAGGTTGTCATTCAATCATTTGCCAGTTTTTTGATCGCAAAAATACGTCAAAAGAGATTTTTGATTTTGATCCAGCTCTATGTACAATACATAGATAAATAGAAAAAAAATTGGGAATATCATAAAAATACGAAAAAATAATTTAAAGAAGGGTACATGCGTACAATAATGATTATTTGAAGAGTTTTTTATTACAAGAACACTATTTTTAGGTCGGCCATGACATTTTTTTTGACTTGACATGTTTTATTTTACGTTATATTGCTCTCCTTGACGAAGTTATTTTAAATTTACATTGATACGAAGTGAAATAAAATAAAATAAAGAATAGGAAACAGTTACTATGTTATGTAGCTATATTTACATATAGTGTACATAGTGCTGGCCCACGCCTCATACATTTCTAGAACATCTCTTTTGTATCGAAAAATTTGACGTTTTTAACAAATAGTTATTGGTAGCTAGGTTATTGAAACGAGCCGTAAAAGATACCTTCAGTGCCCATAACAGAGCTTTCATACATCACTTTTTTCGAATTTAAATTGAGTCTATATCTACGAGCACTTTGATTAAGGCCACAAAAACATTGACCGTGGCTCCATCTTATCAAATCTATGAAAAAAATCAAAACCTTTATAATGTCGTCAATATTAAGGTGTCAACAAGTGAGTAGTAACAAAATATACAGAAATAAAGCACTTTATTCTACCATGGTTCTTACACGATAAGAAACGTCACACAATCACAAGAATGCTATTATTATCAATTCTATTATTTCGACCTACAGCTCTATTGTGCGGTCAATGTGTCGGCACTGTCACACGTCACTGTGACGGGCGCGTCACGGTGACAGTGGTCGCGGTGGGCGTGTCACAATTGTCCACTAATCCACTCGAGATGTGTCACAACAGAAGTATCGAGTCACTACTGTGAACACATGTTCGATGACGTGAGAAATCATGAATGAAATATAAAAAGGCCGAATCTGCAGTGAAAATGAATGCAGAATCACTGTTGGGATATTTTGGCTATTAATAACAAAAGGGTTTGAAGATCGACATCGTTTTTGTATTGACTGTTCGAAAAAGCTCGTAGACACTCGGGCGATACATATGGCTTTAAGGCTGCTGTCTCGAATTTCACGATGAGCGGCGCGGTAGCCAGCCGTGATAGCAGCAGCACACGCAGGCGGGGCGCCATAGTCACCGCTTGTTAGAAATGTATTCCTGTCAAGCCGTGACTATGACGCCGCTGCTGTTACTGCCCGCCACTCCTCGCTAAATTCGAGTCAACAGCCTTATAGGCTCGATTTGGTAGATAACTGCTACTAGAAACACCGGTAAGGCTGAGAATACTTCGTAAAATTACGCGAACGAAGCCACAGGCAAAGGCCAGCACCCAACAAAATACCTAAGTACATTATATTCTTTATTTACGATTGTAACTTTTGTGCGACGCTCCTATTGTATTGAAGCTATAATGATATCATTTTAATAACTCTTCAGCGCGCGCTCTCTTTGTAATGAACACGAGCGGGGGTGAGGGGGGGTTGCAAGGGGTGTGGTGAGAGGGGAGGGGGTCGTGCTGGGGCGAGCCCGGCGGCCGCACAATGACCGCCTTTGTAGCAGCCGAGGGCGGGCGGAACACCCGCGAGCGCGAAAAACGGGGCCTGAGAAGTGGTGTGCTCATCATATGGTTCTACAATGTACATGTAAAGGAGTGCCCTATTGGGAGATAAATTAAAGGTTTGTGTTTTAGAACCTCGTATATTATTAAGAGTGCGCGTACATAGGTACCGGCAGGGCAACATACCAATACTGGCCTTACTGAACTTATGATTAAGACTAACGAGGGGCAACATACAGACATAGTTACATACTTGCTACACACATAACACATGTATACAACAGAAATGCATATAGTATGTGGATAATTGCTTATGCTGCACGTTACACACATATTATTTGATCATATCTTCAAGAGTTTATCGTTATATGCGCGATTATATATTTTATTTAATATAAAATTCTAGTGTCATAGTGTTCTGGGATACACTCCTCCGAAAGGCCTTGACGATTCTTATGAAAACTTTTTGCATATTCGGTAGGTCTGAGAATCAGTCGTAATCTATTTTGTCAACCCCTAAATGATAAATGAATGAATGAATAAAACACTCTTTATTACACCAAAAACAAATAGGACGCATAGAACATAGAGAAACTAAAAAATAAATAAAGATTATCGTTTGCCGGGTCAGCTACTATACTTAATAGTTTCATTTTATATGTATGCATATTGCGTACTTATTTATCTTATAATACAATATCGCGTTGGATCTAATTGATAAGGGTAGCCATACACCATACTGCGTATCAACCAATCGGCATGACGCTTCCAATGCATCAGATAGAACTGACCGTGTATAGTCGTGGATCGGCATTACAGTTACACGTGTGTGGCGTACATACACGAAGTGTGGTTGGAGTATTGGCAGTATGGTGTAGGGCTTAAATGTTATCCAGAAATGGCGTATCAGATGATGAAAGTTTGGCAGATACGCTTCAAGACGTTTAGTTAAATACTAGCATTAATTGCCTGCTACATCGCTCGCATAAAATTAGATTTTAAATATTCATCCTTGTGGTTGAATTTTGAAAAATTCCTTCCTTAGTCGATGCCTACGTCGTATGAGGAATACGTGTACAAAATTTTAAATTCCTAGGCTTTGGCCCACTGCGTTGATACATCAGTCAATCAGCTTTGCTTTTTATATAGCGAAGATATATAGATTAACTGCCATGCTCCCATACACGGAATAACCCAAACCAATTAAATAAATAGTAGGACGATAGTATACGATAGTATACTAGGACGATAGTACAGTTATACACAGGTTTGGTAACCACTACTTGATCTGTCTATAGCTATACTGTCTTCTACTTCTATACTCTCTCTAAAAACTGTTTAATTATTCATTTTATATTTCAGTTCTTTAACCTTTCTCATATCACTTTGCTAATTTTTATACTATCGATGTTACACCTATAGAATAAAATGAAGAAAACCTATGCCCGATTTTTAACTTTGTCGGTAGTTTATCTATTAAATAGCGCTTGGATTTGATTGGATGACGCAAACATATTAACCAAACAAAAGCACTAATAAATAGATAAACTACCGACAAAAACCTCCAAAACCGGACATTATGGTATTTTTTTACTCTGCATTAATATATTAATGCGCACTTTACTTGCTCGCGGGTGTACAATGTATTTTCCAATATTTATAAATAGAAGTATTGTGGTATTGGAGTGGTCTGATGTTCGACATTTCCATATTACTTCGTTTGACCCCCCGGGGGGTGCGGGGGTGCTGGGGGTGCTAACGAACGCGCCTTTGACAACCAAGACCTCCGCAAATTGGACTCTCCAGAGTCTTTTATCCACGATCTTATATCTCTCTCATTATATATTTTATCATTATTTTTGAATTCTTTAATAAATTTGAAAGAAGAATATTCTTATTTTCCTTTTTCGAATTCCCGTTTCGTTTGTGTCTCGTCTTCAGAATGTTTGTTGACGAAGACGAAAGCAATCATTGCACTCGTTTCGCTGGTACTTCGTTAAGAGATATAGAAATTGGTGGTAGACAAATAATGTATCTTGACTTTTAGAATAGAATATGAAATTATTATACTATTAACTTGTGCCCGCGGCTCCACCCGCGTAAATATAGTATCCACGGGAACACTGTACTTTTTCGGGATAAAAAGTAGCCTATATGTTGATCCCGTAAACTACTACCATATCGATGTTCGTCAAAATTTGTTTAGTAGTTTTTGCGTGAAGGAGTAACAAATATTCATACATCCTCACAAACATTCACATTTTTAATAGTAGTAGAATTCTTTAAAATAGATATATACATTATATAAACTCCGGAAATCAATTATGGATACTTCGGGCACATGATCCACTGCTTATGTAAAGACGTTTAGGCAAAAAAATATTTGTCATACTCAGAGTAAAAAATCATCTCATGTATGGGTGACTCTCCGCAAAACGCAAACTCTTTTTTCCCTATATGGGCATATAGAGAAAAAAAAATGACAGTTATTTTTCTGCTTAAACGTCTTTAGATAAGCAATAGATCATAATATGCCCAAAATATTCGTAATTGATTTTACCAAAAACCTTATATTATGTAAAGTCTCTTATATAAGAAAAACAATTCAATCATTTTTTATTATCCTATTCATTAAGATAACCGGTACATTACATTTGTTATACTACCAAGTTGATACCTAGTACCATAATGTAGTAGGTAATTAGTTAATAGAATCAGTCGATACTTTGGAGAAATCTATAGCATACAATTTAATTGATATTATATAGCTAGCAATATCCCGTGAAAAACCTCAGAACCCAGGCATTCGTGACTAATTAATACCGAGATTTTTCGCGGGATATTACTGGATATAATATTAATTACGTGTATTAATAACATGTGGTTTCGCCGGTTCTTCACGGCGTGTAAGAGTTGACCGGTGGTATCTTTTTCCTTTTCTTGCGTTCCATAAATAAACATTTATATATTTATTTATTATTAAGCGGCAGCGGATGGATGAGGGCTGTCCAAGACCGAGATGGTTGGCTAAAACGTAAGTTTCATTAATTTTAGTAACTGATGGTCAATTGTGCTAAATAAAACCTGCATTAATACAATTACAATCAAGTCCCGATACGCTAAAACTCTCTAACGGTGTTTTATAAACGTTAAACCAACGTGAAACGCGCTCTGATTGGTCGAAACGTCATAAAATCCGTTCATGGTAACATGTCGCTTCACTTTCAATCCAATCAAAGTAAAATGAATGGTTCTGATCATAGACATCGCGTTGATGTCTCTTGTTTGTGAGACGACCCGCCGACTGACGCGTTACTTCGTCAATTTTCCAAATATAATTATTCTCATCTCAAATTTTCTATATATATATATATATTTTTTTTTTAATCGCGACAAAGAAATAAGGAACTACGCATAAAAATTTCGACGAAAAAATTTATTGTTAAGAATCTACCTAAGTAAAATAAAGAGGAAAAAATTTGTTGTTTGCATTGACTCTTTAAACTACTGGATCGACTTTAATGAAATTTGGTACAAATATAGATGATACTACGAGGTAGGACATAGGCAACTTTTACCCCGGCAAAATGTACGGTTCGAACGGGATTTCCTTTTGCGCGTACGATGTCGTGGACAACATTAAGTTATAAATAAGCAAAAAGTTTTCATATTTTTCGACAACATTATCAGATGTATTTACATATTGTGACAAGCGATTAGGGCCCGGCTACGGGTGTCGTCGGGTGTTGACGGGTGGCGTGTGGGACGTGGGACATGGGACGTGGGGTGGCGTGTGAATGAGGTTATTGTTAAACATGAACCGGGCCGGTTGGAAAAATAGTTTCGTAAGGGCGTTATTATTATAATACAAAATACAAAATTATGTATCAAGATATAAATAACACCCATATTTTGTTTTTATTGTTTACCTTTTCTTTGTCATATCACAATAAAAGAATAATTACATGACTGGTACATAAGTGATATGATTGTAATGAATTCTAGTTTCGGTCACATTCTATCCTACCATGTTATAAATGTAAAAGTTTGTAATAATAGATGGATGAATAGATATTTGTTACTCTTTCACACAAAAACTAGTGGAAGGATTTCGATGAAATTTGGTATGGTAGTTTAACTCTGCATTAACACGTAGATTACTTTTTATTTCGAAAAAGTACAGTATTCCCGTGGGATTCTGTATCTACGCGGGCGGAACGGCGGGCAAAAGCTAGTTAATCATTTGCGCTGTTAAACTACTTTCATTTTATGCCTGGTCGAGCAGCAACTTTGTTCGACATAAGCGACACTAATTAACTACTCACATACCACTTTATCGTACACGTAACCTAAAGCTGTATGTCCACCGCCACCGTCAACAGAACGTCATCGAGAAAGACATGATGGCGCCGAAGTAGGGATACATACATTTGCTATAGCTGTCTGTCCACCGCACGCCCGTCCCATCAATCTAATATCGACCAGAAATAATCTCGTTCCCGTTGACGTCCCGTTGACGTTAGCGGTGGACAAACAGCATAAGTGCCTTTACACACGCGCTACAGCTCCCGTCGAATTTTCAAATTCAAATTCAAATAATTTATTGCAAGAACGTGGTTTGTCATGAGGTCTTACAAAATTTTGTTTGGATTTTGCATTCGCCGCCTCAACGACAGCGGCGCCGCAGTGGCTGCGGCATTCCAATGTCAGCGTTGTGGCGCTGCGGGAGCTACGGCTCGTGTACAAGCGTACTAAGTCTTCACGTGTTTCAGCTAGGAAGGCTAAGCGCTGTCATATTTTCACTTTTCTGTTGTGCACATAACGTAGCCGCTTGCAATGTGCTCTGTTTTTCAGACGGTCTTTATTATTATTGTCTAAACCGTACTGAATGAATCATAAACTATGGCTGATCACAGTACGAAATATGTACTAAAAATTTACTAATATCAAGCTTTTGAAAAATCCGTTTTCAACCAGATTATATAATTTAGCAAGCTGTTGTTGGCTGTAAAACACACCAGATGAGAACTCTACACAAGAGAATCTGAAAGATTTAGTTGCGATAAACATCTCGCAGGTAAATAATTAAGGTTGGTGCTGACTGTAGACATGTACATGGGTTTCTTAGCCGTTAGAGTTCTTACTCTACAAAGGAACTGAAACACTCGTTTTTGACTACCAGGACGGGTAGCATATCCACCGCAGCAGGCTTAGCATGGCGATCCATAGAAATACATTTAAAGAAGAAATATTCTATCCAAAACTGTTCGTTGCAAAATAGTTCTTAATCCATGATAACAAGGTCGTCAATAGAAGTCAACAATCAACATTTCTTAGCCGCCATATTTTTAAAATGGTTGCCGAGAAATCTTCTGTCAAAAACGAACAAATATTCAAGTATAATATGACTCAACGTAAAGAAACTTTTTGTCTAGGACCGCCATGATGTGGAGTGGTTGACATTACTGTGGGACTTTTTGACATTAAATTTAGAGAACGTTTCCACTTTAGCTGTCAAAAGAGGCCATTTTGTAAGCGCATGCTCGGGAAGAAAAGAAATGTTATTTCTCATAACGACGATACATCGACCTTGCTACCTTATAATAAGACCTACTTTACTCCGAATGGTATTTAATGTTTCTTCAATCCGTCATACTTTCTATTCTTCGGTGTTTCTTCTATGCGCATGCTAAGCCTGCTGAAATGGTTTCATCTACGGAAGAATAGACAAAATGACAGATTGACAAAGGTAAGCTTTCATTTTGTCCATTTCATCTGTCACCATATCATGTGACCACGCTAAGCATGTAGCTCGTAGATAAATAGTATCAAATATTAACAGCCGCAGTCAGAGGCATATAATGCTTACTTTAAGAAGTCACTTAGGAGAGACTTTGACGGAAACTGTACGGACTTTATGTCAAAGTGTGTACTAAGTAGCTCCTTAAGTAAGCATTATATGTCTCTAAGTGCGGCCGCTAAACAGACGGCCAAACTGCACATCAGCTTATAACTTTACATAGGACAAGCGGAGCACATTCGCTTCCTGTTATCTCGTAGTAAATAATCATAGTTAATGCAGACGAGAGACTTCTGCTATAATGCTCTGACTGGGCATCTCATACCTTAGCAATCCCGTAATGGCCTCCCCGAGGGGCCGTCGCGGAAGCAGCGTCATTGTTCCGATGACTGGGGGGTCCCGGGGGGTCCAGGGGAGCAGGGGTCGTTACGGGGCGGATCCGCGTCGTTAGCCGGAGACAAAGGCTATATGCTCGGCCATTTCGCGGGAACTAACGAACGTCATGATTATTTTTCATATTTCATAATGACGAAAAATCTATTTCGTTCCACTTCCACCTCACGTAAACATAGCAATATCTTTAATGTAATCATACACAGAAACATATAAATTTTATATATTAGGTATATTTACAAATAAATAAAATGAAGGTCTGTTTGTAATTTTAAATTATCAGCTTTGCACTAAATGCAAATGAATAGCGTTAATTTTCTGCGGCTTCGCCCGCGTGAAATTAGGTTTTAAACTTTCATCCCCCTTTTTATCCCCTTGAGGCTTCAATTTTGAAAAATCCTCCCTTAGTGGATACCTTAGGTCATATTAGAAATACGTGTGCAAAATGTCAAATTTCTAGCCTAAAGGGTTTGGCATTAGTCAATCAGCTGTGCCTTTTATACAGCGTGTCCCGACACCTATATCGGAGCCTTTAGTGGTAAAAAATATAGGTTTTTTATCGACAAATTCCCCCTTAAATTTTATTTTTCTCTCACGTTTGTGAAATGGCAGCCATTTTATTTTTTGGTCACCAAGACCCGGGCTCTCGTACTAATTCGACCACCACTACTCATGTAAATGTCCTAGGAACATAAAAAAGGTCTCATTTGATAGCTAAATATGTGGACAATAAATCACAGTTAAATTTTTAAATTTTCTTTGAACAGAAAAATAAAAAAAGGTAATTTAAAAAAATATATAGTTTTTTTTTGGTGAATTTTTTAAATTATTTGCTTTTTGTGAAAAATCTAGGCCATTTACCTGCTTGTTTTTTATTCTAAAACGATAGAAGAAGACGTTTGCTAAAATAAAATACAAACCCCTTTACTCTCAATGCAATAGTTTAGAAGTTATATCAATTTGTTGGTATCATCTCGGGCAGGGGGCCAGCCAGTCAGCCAGTCGTCTTTTTCAAATTGTTATAACTACTTATTATTTGTTCTACAACGATACAAGAGGACGTTTGCTAAAATAAAATACTAGACTCCTTTACTCTCAGTGCAATAGTTTAGTAGTTATAACAATTTGAAAAAGACGACTGGCTGGCCCCCTGCCTGAGATGATTCCAACAAATTGTTATAATTTCTAAACTATTGCACTGAGAGTAAAGGGGTTTGTATTTTATTTTAGCAAACGTCTATCGTTTTAGAACAAAAAATAAGCAGGTTAATGGCTTAGATTTTTCACAAAAAGCATATAATTTAAAAAAATCACAAAAAAAACTATATATTTTTTTTAATTACCTTTTTTTGTTTTTCTGTTCAAAGAAAATTAAAACATTTTAACTGTGAATTATTGTCAACATATTTAGCTATCAAATGAGACCTTTTTTATGTTCCTAGGACATTTACATGAGTAGTGGTGGTCAAATTAGTACGAGAGCCCGGGTCTTGGTTACTAAAAAATAAAATGGCTGCCACTTCACAAACGTGAGAGAAAAATAAAATTTAAGGGGGAATTTGTCGATAAAAAAACCCATATTTTTTACCACTAAAGGCTCCGATATAGATGTCGGGACACGCTGTATATTATTATATAGATATACTAGCTGTCCCGGCAAACTTCGTATCGCTACTTGTACTTTTATTTATTCTATGGTATCACCTTAAAATTAAATTTGTTGACATACTAACAGCAGCGCCACCCACCAGGTCCAATTGCAAATCTAAACTATCCTCGAATTCACTTGAACACACACAAAAAAAATCATTCAAATCGGTCCAGCCGTTTAGGAGGAGTTCACTGTCAACACACGTACAGAAGAATTCTTCTGAATGATATATAATTCTTCTGTACGTGTGTTGACAGCAAGGGCGGATCCAGCTTTGGCGCCAGGAGGGGGTCACATCATGGGCGTAGCCAGGTTTTAGTTTCGGGGGGGGGGGGGGGGGGGGGTTCATGAAAATAAAACGACTACAAGTACAATAAATAATCAGGACCATCTTTAACCTATTAGAGGCCCTGGGCACATTAGATTTTTTTTCATTACCTGTTTAAACTTTAAACCTGAAAGACTGTGTATTTCGGAAAAATACAAATATCTATAGTCTAAAACTAAACGTCAGTACAAAATTTAATAATACGTTCTTTACCGAGCGCCAAAAACGCCAAAAATGAGCGAGCGAAGCGAGCGAGCAAATTTTCCTATTTTACAGGTTCAAACGTTCAACTCTGTTCAAACGTTAAACTAAAATTTAAACATCGGAAAAATACCATAAAATGAACCGGCTTAAACAAAACATCGGTAATAAATAATGTAATGGCCTTTATGCTAACCGCGAGCGAGCGAAGCGAGCGAGCAAATTTTTTTTCTATTTAATAGGTTAAATCTGTTCAAACTTTAACCCCTAAAATACTGTGGAAATAGGATCATACATTAGAATAATGGGCGCCCATTTTTTTTTTTTCGTTTTTACCTGTTTATGCTTTAAAACACAGTATTTCAGGGTTTCCCCTTAAACACTGAATAACGGTGAACTTTGGAAAATATCATAAAATGAACCGGCTAAAACGGAACATCGCTACTTACTAATATAATATTATGTTCTTTATGTTAAACGCGAGCGAGCGAAGCGAGCGAGCAAAATTTTTTCCTATTTAATAGGTTAAATTTGCTCAAATTTTAAACCCTCAAAGACTGTTACCCTGAAAAACTCTGTAATTAAAAAAATACAAATGTCAAAAGCCTAAAACTGAACGTCGGTACTAAATTTTATAGTAATATGTCTATATAAGCCAAACACGAGTGAGCGAAGCGAGCGAGCATAATTTTTTTCTCATTCTATAGGTTAAAATCTATTCAATCGTTAAACTTAAACACTGAATAACGGTGAACTTCGGAAAAATATCATAAAATCAACCGGCTAAAACAGAACATCGCTACTAAATAATATAATATGTTCTTTATGTTAAACGCGAGCGAGCGAAGCGAGCAAGCAAATTTTTTTTCCTATTTAATAGGTTAAATCTGCTCAAATTTTACACCCTAAACGACTGAAAATAGTATCATTTTGTAATTTAAATTAGAGTAAAATTAGTGTACCTAATTTCTGATGTTGTAAATTAGATGACAAATAACTTATTATGTTAGGTTTGTCATATAATACCAATTTACACTTTTTTCGTAGTATATTATTACAAAATTTTAGGTATAAATTAATAATTGACGTGCCCAAAATATTGTGTAGCATGCTATACGTTCGAGGCTTCGATGGCACGCGTGCCATAGGGTCGCGATCCCTGTTTTAAGCTAGTGATTTTATTGTTTTTTCCTAAGTACAATATTCTTTCAGGGCTAAGATTTTAACAGGTTAAAGAGTAAAAACATTCGCTCGCTTTCTCAGTTTGAACGCATTTAACACAAATACATATAGCTACGCCCATGGGTCACATAGTCGTGGTCAAGTCAAGAACTTATAATTTAATTTTGATAACAATAGGTACAAGTAAAATGTACTTATTTTATGGATGTACGTAAGTACTGTACTTAACAATATTTATTATTTATTGTACACTTGAAAAACTTAACTTAATAACTTGTACATACACGTACATATTGCCATCTTCTCTTGAAGACATCCAGAGAAGCACTATCACGCACGGAATGAGGCAGCCTATTTATATTCCATAACCATGGTGAATGATTTGTCATAAAAGCTAGAGGTATATCGAGGGGTATAACGCGTTTCAAATGAGAATAGGAACGTCAATGACATTTTTCTGTCATATATCACTTGAAAAGTACGATTTTCAGAAAAACTCATCTATACTATCTATACTAATATTATAAAGCTGAAGAGTTTGTTTGTTTGTTTGTTTGTTTGTTTGAACGCGCTAATCTCAGGAACTACTGGTACGAATTGAAAAATTCTTTTTGTGTTGGATAGTCCACTTATCGAGGAAGGCTTTAGGCTATATAGCATCATGCTAAACTCAATACGAGCGGAGTAACAATCAAGAATGTTACAAAATCGGGGGTCTTTTTTTCCTTTTGAGAGCTTTCGCTACGTACGCTGCGGAAACGGTTAAAGTTTCGCTAAAATGATGTATGGCAGAATTGTTCCCCTTTAAAAGTTCTAAAAAAAAGTCCGCGACAGTATATGTCTATCTTTTAAGGTTGGCTCACTATAACCTTTTTATACTTACCAAATTTGTTCTAAAAGTAAGCATTATTTGTGAAGGTGTTTTCATAAAGATTATATTAATCCTTATCCAAGTAAATACGTTATTCATTACAAGCATTTAATCTAGAAGAAATTTGCCGTTTACATCATTTGATTTCAATGAGTATTTTAGAAGATATCGCAGTAATAAAATAATCATGCGCGCTATAGTAAGGCGCGCGGAGCGGGCGGGCAGTCGTGAGGTGGAAGCGCTTCTTCTACGTAAATGAAGTCGCGGGTAAATTTTAGCGATATCCCAAAGTAACTATTCCACGCGGACGAAGTCGCGGGGAAAAGCTAGTAATATTATAAAGCTGAAGAGTTTGTTTGTTTGTTTGTTTGAACGCGCTAATCTCAGGAACTACTGGTACGAATTGAAAAATTCTTTTTGTGTTGGATAGTCCACTTATCGAGGAAGGCTTTAGGCTATATAGCATCATGCTAAACTCAATACGAGCGGAGTACCAATCAAGAATGTTACAAAATCGGGGGTCTTTTTTTCCTTTTGAGAGCTTTCGCTACGTACGCTGCGGAAACGGTTAAAGTTTCGCTAAAATGATGTATGGCAGAATTGTTCCCCTTTAAAAGTTCTAAAAAAAAGTCCGCGACAGTATATGTCTATCTTTTAAGGTTGGCTCACTATAACCTTTTTATACTTACCAAATTTGTTCTAAAAGTAAGCATTATTTGTGAAGGTGTTTTCATAAAGATTATATTAATCCTTATCCAAGTAAATACGTTATTCATTACAAGCATTTAATCTAGAAGAAATTTGCCGTTTACATCATTTGATTTCAATGAGTATTTTAGAAGATATCGCAGTAATAAAATAATCATGCGCGCTATAGTAAGGCGCGCGGAGCGGGCGGGCAGTCGTGAAGTGGAAGCGCTTCTTCTACGTAAATGAAGTCGCGGGTAAATTTTAGCGATATCCCAAAGTAACTATTCCACGCGGACGAAGTCGCGGGGAAAAGCTAGTGTGCATATAAATATTAATAGTCTTGCATCGAATTAAAATAAAAACGTTAAATAGTAATCAATTATCTAAACATAAAACTATCATAACAGTCTAAATTCGAAACAATATGGCGCCGACTCTCATTTGAATCGCACTATATGACGCAAAACTCCGCAAAACTCAATGGGTACGTTTTTAATAACGTGGAGAAATGCCAGTCCGGTTAGGCGATCTTCAACCATTGAAGATCTTACTTCCACGATTTAAATTTTAAATTTTCGATGCGTTCGTTCCCAAACGTTTGCCATCATACAAAGTTATTATATTATATTAAATTAATTAAATATTGAAGGTAGTTACAAAAAATCTGTATGGTGACAAAATATATAAATAAAATCATTATGTTCAATTAAATTAGTGATCCACCTAAGTCCTGGAACCAGCTCAGGGGGGGGTCATGACCCCCATGACCCCCCCCCTGGATCCGCCCTTGGTTGACAGTGAACTCCTCCTAAACGGCTGAACCGATGATGAATGAATTTTTTGATCCATTTTCAAGTGGATTCGAGAATTGTTTAGATTCACAATTGGACAAGGTAGGGGCGCTGCTGTCAGTGCGTCAACAAATTTAATTCTAACTTCTAAGGCGGTACGAAGTTTGGCGGGACAGCTAGTATAGATATATATACGGTAGGTAGGTACCTATTACCTATTTTTTAATTAAAAAAAAATTGTCTGTCTGTCTGTCTATTTGTTTGGGACAAATAGCACGTGGGGCATTATCACAAGGCTTGCGAAGTTCTATAAACAACGCGCTGTACCTTTGAAAATATTGATTTTTGATTGTTTATTCTGAGAACATACTCATGTTTAAGAGTACTCTTCATTTATGTTCAAAACAAAAATGTTGCCATCTACCCTATTAAAAATATTCCTCATTTCGGTGTAACGGTGGCTCCGGACGTATGTTTGTACAAACCCATTCGTTAGCAAATGCATCCGGTAATGAGCGTTTGAGAGCGGAGATATAAAATGGTACCCCTATGTACCTCCATGTACCCCCCACGCATCCCCTTGTACCCCCACAAAAGAACTCCGTAATGAATTATATGATGATCTTATGTGCTAGTGATGTTTCTAGGAATATTTTTCGCTCGCTAATGCTGTTTTGTACCCCTATATACCCCCATGTACCCCCTTCTACCCACTCCACAAAAGAACTCCGTAATGAATTATATGATGATGTTATGTGCGTGTGATGATTGTAGGAATACTTTTCGCTCGCTACTGCATTATGTGCCCCTATGTACCCCCATGTACCACAAAAGACCCCGGTAATGAATATGATCTTATGTATGTGACGACTCCAAGAGCATTCTCGCTGTAATTATTTTTAAATTAATGGAGCTTGGAAGAGGAACTCAGTTTACTTGCAGCAGAATAAAGCATTTTCATCACGAGCTACTGGTAGATATGTATGAAAACTTATATTCTTATGGTATATGTTAATATTACGGATATAATAACTGACTAGATGTTGCCCGCGACTTCGTGCGCGCAAGAGTTTAATTCGCAGAAACCGTACATTTTTCCGCGATAAAAATTAGCCTATGTCCTTCCCCGTGGTCTCCTCTACATTTGTGCCAAATTTCATTCAAATCGGTCCAGTAATTTCGGAGCCTATTCAATGCAAACAAATAAACTTTTCCTCTTTATTATATTAGTATAGATATCTATATGTCCCCGTAAAATTGTAAAAACCGTTAGATTGTAAAATAACTAACGAGATTGTAAAAATATGACGAAAGATTCAAAACTATATATTTATAATCTAACCAAAAATAATATGTTAAATTATTAAGTCTGTAAACATTTTACAATTTCAATAATTTTATTACAATCTAACGTTTTTTTACAATTTTACGGTGACATATATAAAAGTATACACATAAAATCCTTTGTCCTGAATGTCTGACGGGTCAACGCACAGCCTAAACCACTAATCGTAAAGACCTGAAACTTGAAGGGTAGGCTTGTATGACGTAGGCATCCAATAAGAAAGAATTTTCCGAAATACGACTCCTAAGGGATTGAAAAAGGTGGAAAAGGTTTGTATGGGGCAAAGTGATTCCTCGGTCCATTCTACTTCAAAGTTTACATAATGTTGACACCGGCTTTAAAATCACTCAAACATCAGTAGGCTAAATGATATCCCTGTGCGTTTTTATAGTTTTTGAAATTCATACTCTAAAAGATGGAATGGGGGTCCAAAGTTTGTATAGTTACACATCAACAACTGGTCTACGTCATAATAACAATCTGCGTGACTAAATTCAAATCAATATATACGATTTGAATTTTGTCATGCAGATTGTTATTATCGTATATATTGATTTGAATTTTGTCACGCAGATAGTTATTATGACGTAGATATATCCGTTATTTATAGGGATTTTTCTAAATTAACCACACAGGAGTGCAAAGGGGGTCTATGTGGACGAGCTACGTGCAGCTAGTTTTTTGTACATAACCAGAAGTTCTCGGCACTCGTTACTTTGTACGGAAACTTGTTATCTATTTACAAACTTTTACATAATATACAAATTTTCCTTTACACTTTATTCATGTATTCACCCGAGGGGAACATCTGATTGCATCACAAAGCGAAGAAAATTGTGGAGGATAACCAAATGCAAAAATTGCTAACTCTGATAGAGCATTGTGTGCGATTTTTCCTTTGAACGAGTTTAAAATGAAATTGGATGGAGAAATGGCGCATAGAGGAGTGTGCCCGGAGGGCTGGGGGAGGTATGGCCCTCGTGTTTACACCACTCCGCCACTCCGCTGATGGGATTACAACGTATGTACTTGTGGCGTTTAATAAATGGGGAAATCTTTTAAATGACAGTAGGTACGTCATTCTTATGCAGAAGTTTGTTTTTGTTGAGATTATATACATCAGTGATAACTATATTTAATATTATATATCTATGATATACATCATATTTATAAAACGACTGTAAGAATTTCTAATAATTTTAAATTACATTATACCTAAGTCTTTTCTTTCGTCATGCATTAATAATTTCGACATAGATGTCAGTCAATGGCAAAATGCGAAAATTTTTGCATTGTTCGTAAATTTGGAATATTGGTGGGTTTGAATCCCGGTCAGATATAATTTATCTTTATATTTTTTTTATTATTTGAATCAACTATAACTCCGAGCAAATCTCGGTTACCCAGGTACTGAATTATTTAAGCGTGAAATAGCTATACTGCGTTGCGAATGGACTCCCTCGACCGAATAAATACAACGGCCTCTCAGAAAATCGGCGTGAAATAACTTTTGCGTTGTGTTTCACCTGGTAAGTGAGGAGGCCCAGGGGAGGGGAGTTTTTAAGAACCAGTAACGCAAGTCGCAACACCAGAGGATGTTTGCTATGTAATTATGGCGTACCTTTTTAAGGGTGCAGGTTTTGAGAGATGGGAACATATTAATTACATTTGATATGAATTCCCAAAGATTTTACAACTCAAGATAGGCTATGACATACATTTGACAGAACAGATCTTCATACTTTGATTAATTATTACATAGATACGTTATATCCTTACAAAACTGACAATATTTCTGTGCCACGACACACATTGACATGGGACGCGTGTCAATGTATCAACGTCGCATAGTAACACAAATCACGCTATTACTCTGACCAAAATTGGCCCGACTCGGGCCAATTCGAGTCTTCATTTTTACGCGTTTATAACATATCTACCTCTTTTTAATATTATATATCTATGTCTTCATACCATAAGTTATGCCATCTTGGTTTCATCATATTTCAAATGTCAGCGATCTGGTTTTTACTATACTATTACTACTATGTCAAAATGTCAAAGTTTTTATGTTGTTTAAAAAGGTTCAAGTACATACATACATATAATCGTGATTATATGTATGTATGTACTTGAACCTTTTATATGAACGGGAAAGAGGCGTGCCTCTTTCCCGTAGGGGTAGGCAGAAACCACTTCTTTCCACTTGCTATGATCCTTACATACTTGTTTCGTTTAGTCCATTTTCATTCTTACCAGCCATTCCTCCTCTTACATTCAACGTAGCGAAGCGGCTCTTCATGGTCCACTTTTCGCCTCCGCGAGAACGAGACGTGATGGATGGCGAACCACATCGCCGTCATTTTGGATAATGAAACTATTTTTATGATTATCCATTGTGTTTCCACACACATGTACAGGTAGAACCTTCTATAATCATTGTAAGCCATGTATTACAATTTGCATTCTTTTTTATTAGGAAATAAGGGGCAAACGTGCTGACGGATCACCTGATGGAAAGTGATTCCCGCCGTCCATGGAGACCCGCAGCACAGACGATTTGCAAGTGTCGGCTTTTGAACTGATTAGAAACATAAACTAAAACTTTTAAATAAACGGCTTCTATTCACGAACCCCTACAAGATATTAAGCTGCAACAATCACTACACTCTCAACGTTCTCCTGAGGTGATGGAGCGGCGTTATAGCACATTACGTTAACTTTCCCGTCCTCTATCACACGGCTTTGCGACTTAATCATTAGGCACTGGGGGCCCCGGTGCACGCGAAAATAGTCTTAAACCTCTCACGATAAAATATAATCGACAGACAAATTAGGACCAGCAGGGCTGTCCACGCTCGTTCACGTTTGAATTACTTATTAATTCTTAGTTTTCATCTCTCAACATATTTTAATTATCTGAGTACTGTTTAATACTATGAAATCTGTCATCAAAGTGTTAGATTTAGTAATGTATATTAAAACTATCATCATTATTATTGATATATGGAATTTTGTAAATTTGTTTATAGTTTGTCTAATGAAATTGGGTCTTAAAATATTTTATTATTTTAATTTGTTATCAAATGAAAATATTATAATTTATTATCTTTCGGTTTATATTTATTTTTGTATCGATTTATTTTCTTAAAATTATACCGGAAGTACTTTTAATTAATTTATTTTGTATGATATTACTTCCGTTTCCGAATTGTTAATATTTTTGGTTTTGGTGGGAAGACTTGTGATAATGGCGGGATGGTAAAGGAGGTGGCATTCGGATTCGAATCAGCGGACAGATCACAAGTGTTTTGTCAATAAATTATTTTGTTAAAGTGTTACAAAGTGTTTCTTTTGCCCGTCTGATTTTTATATCAGAAGTGGTATAAAGAAAGGCGCTCACAAAATGGGAAGAAATAATCCTAGACACTTATCTCGTCCGCGCAAACGCAAAAATCAGAGTGTAAGCGTGGACTCATCGGATAGTGAATTACAACATCGGTCACGTCGAAATAAGAATAAAAGTAGGAGGCGTGAGTGCGCTACGCCGGAAAGGAACAGCGTAGAGAGTGCACGCCATCGGGCGCGATCAAGACATCGTCATGATAACAAGAGACGGCGCAGCCGGGAGCGACGGTTGCGGTCTCGATCGCAGACGCAGGACAGGCGCCGGGAGAGTTCGGTGCGGCCGTCAGCCTCGGCGAATATGCGGGTCATCACGTCGGAGGTCTGCGAGGACCCTGACACACCACGAAGCGTTGGGGTAATGGGACAATCTCTGAACTCTAATCAGGCGAGTGATTTGTTATTTTTTTTTTTTTTTTTATTCGTAGGGTGGTCCTTTTAATTTCTTAGTTATTTTGTGCTAGGTAATCTAATTTAAAGCCTTATGAACTCGCAATTATCAAAGTACAGTTTATATTTCAAGTCATGCCTTAGATAAAATAATTTTGTATATGTATAATTAATAAATAAACCTAAATCGTTATAATGATGAAATATTCTAAGTTTAGGAAGGTAGTTTTAAGCAACTTTTTACTTACATAGTATTTTTTTTAATATTTTACTTCTTACAATAAACTGCGCATTTGTCTGGGTCTATAAGAATTTGTAGTTATTGCGTGAGAAATGATGCTCGAATAATTGGTGTTTCAGAAGGCGATTCACTCAAATAGTGGACTACAAGGTGGGACTAGGAGGCCATCGGAGGATGGTGTCCAGGATGAATATTATGCAGTGCAGCACCCTGCGGCAGGTGGCGCCGAGCCAGAACAAGCTGTGCGGGTGGCGTCGTCGAGCGAGCCGGTCAGCGTCGACACGGCTCCTGGAGGTTCGAGACGTGCGGTTACGAGTGGTGAAGACGTTATGCTTAGTATATCTCAATTCTCTACTATATTACAGAACTTAATGCATTCAAATGTACAAGGAATTAGTTTCGATAAGAATATTATACCTGAATTTAATCCTGCATATAAAAAATCAGAAAATTGAAAACTGGATAGCTAAAGTAAATGAATGTGCCCAAATTTATAACTGGTCAGACAAACAGACTCGACATTTCGCGCTACCCAAGTTATCTGGTCATGCTAAAAACTGGTACGAGGGGCAAAGTACCATTATGTTACCTTGGTCGGAGTGGCAAGAGCGACTAATTAGGGCGTTTCCTTCTGAGACGAATTACGGTACGCTATTGACAGATATGTTAGAACGACGAATGAAACCGGGCGAGTCGGTCGACCAATATTATTACGATAAAATTATTCTTTTGAATGCGTGTGACATAAGAGGTAAAAAGGCAGTCGATTGCCTTATTCACGGTATAGATGACCGACTCCTTAGAGCCGGCGCATCGTCCGCGCGGTTAATTGACCCGGAAGACTTACTGAAATTTTTCAAAGATATCTGTAAGGAATCTGTTACGAAATTCAATAGATTTAGAATTAATACAGGCACATCCAATAATGAAATTGTTTGTTTTAAATGCAATAAAACCGGTCATCGTAGTGCTCAATGTCGTAATGTTAACTCCGAAATAACATGTTATAATTGTAGAGAGAAAGGACATTATTCAAATAAATGTCCGAAACCTATTATTAGATGTGATCGTTGCAATCGGCTAGGACATAATTTGGCGGAGTGCCCGTTAAAAATGAATAGTTTAAACAAATCTGTGGAAAAGAAAACAATGCTAACTCACGTTAACAAACCGGACATGAAATATCATAAAGAGGGCATCATTAACAATAATATTAAAGTAGATTGTTTTATAGATTTCGGAAGTGATTGCACGCTCATAAGTCAAACCTTTGTTGAACTTAATTCTTTAATTCAAACTGAGAATGACTTACCTGTAATTAGGGGTTTCGGTAATGGTTCTTACAAACCTAAAGCCAAAACTTGTATCACTTTAACCTTGGGCGAAGTGACGGCCGAGATAGACGCATTTGTTGTAGATTCCTCATTGCTAAGTCAATCGCTGTTGGTCGGACAAAATTTTACAGAACTCCCTGAAGTACTTATTGTTAAAACTAATGACAATCTGAATATTCTAAAGAGAGACTTGGATTTTAATTTTAAAACACTACCTATAAATAGCGAACAGGAAAATAGAGTAGTATTAAAAATTCGTTCTGACATAGTAATTAATAAATTTAATTTCGTGACTTGTGTGGATGACAATAAGACTGATTGTGATTTTCTTTTATATGATAGCAACCGGTATTTTTGCAATACTGATTACACTATTATAGGAGGTGTTTACAATCTGAATGACGGAACGGGTAGTGTTGCTCTTTGTAATCTTACTAATAAGCCATTGACTTTGAAGCGCGGAATGGTACTGGCACGGGGTGAAGTCGTCAAACAAAGTAATGTTAAAACTATGCGTTCATGTAGTAGAATTGAACAGTCATCTGATCTTTTACCTATCACAAGAGATCAAATTAATATTAATACTAACCTTAATACCGAACAATTGGATAGTGTAATGAGAATAATTAATAAATATAGAATGTGTTTTGCTCTTGATATGAAAGAACTAGGTTGTACTAATGTTTCCGAGATGACGATCGAATTAGAAGACCATACACCAGTTGTGTACCGTCCTTATCGTATGAGTTATAAAGAAAGAGATATAGTTCGTGACATGGTGAAAGAGTTGCTTGATAATGACATTGCCGAAGAATCTAATTCACCCTATGCCAGTCCCATTATTTTAGTCCGAAAGAAAACAGGTGGCTATCGTTTATGTGTCGACTTTAGGGCGTTGAATCGCAAAACGAAGAAAGATCATTTTCCTATGCCTAGAATTGACGATCAATTGGATCTTTTAAATGGTAATAGATTCTTCACAAGTTTAGATCTTGCCAGCGGCTATTACCAGATTCCCATTCGTCCTGAGTGTAGATATCTTACAGCCTTTGTCACTCCAGACGGCTTGTACCAATTTAAAAAAATGCCATTTGGCCTTGTTAACTCGCCAGCAGTGTTCCAAAGAACTATAAATAAAATACTTGGTAATAGCCGGCATAAATCCACCCTCGCTTATATGGATGATATACTTATTCCTGCAAAAAATTTTAATGAACAGTTGGAACGATTAGAAGAAGCTTTTGAATTGTTAAAGAAAGCGGGATTAACTTTAAATTTAAATAAATGCAATTTCTTTAAAGAAACTATAGAATATTTAGGTCATGAAATAAGCGAGAGTGGAATTAGACCTGGCAAATCCAAAATTCTGGCTGTTGAGCAATTTCCGACGCCTACAAACGTACATGAAATCCGGCAATTTATCGGGCTCGCGAGTTATTTTAGGAAATATATTAAAGATTTCGCAATTTTGGCTCGCCCTTTAACAGATTTGACAAAGAAGGATTGTCAATGGTATTGGGAAGCTGAACAAGAGGCCTCTTTCAAGAAATTAAAGGATGCTCTGGTACAGAGACCAGTTTTAGGTTTATATAATCCACATAATGAAACAATCTTACACACAGACGCAAGCAAACATGGATTAGGCGGAATTTTATTACAAAGTGACAATGTTTCAAGTTCAACAAAACCTATTGCATACTTCAGTAGGAAAACTACTTTAGATGAACAAAACTATCACGCATATGAACTTGAAACATTGGCAGTTATTGCTTCTTTGCAACGCTTTCGAGTTTACTTGATTGGGATTAGGTTTACTCTCGTCACTGATTGTAGCGCGTTACGAGCCACATTTATTAAACGCGACCTACTTCCCCGTATTGCGCGCTGGTGGATGGCTATACAGGAGTACGACTTTGTTATTCAATACAGACCAGGCTCTGCTATGCTACACGTCGATGCGTTGAGTAGAAATCCACAACCGATCGAATTAAATAATATAGATATGGATCTCGTACATTCTGTATTACGTATTAGTCAAGAGGATTGGTTATTAAGCCAACAATTACAGGACTCTGAAATTCAGCGTATTAAACCAATTTTGGAAAGCCAAGAATTCTCTGATATAAAGAAAAATTATATAGTTAAAAATAATAAGTTATATAGAAGAATAGGTGACGGACTTAAATGGGTAGTGCCAAAGGCAACACGATTCCAGCTTTGTAAATTAAACCATGACGACATGGGTCATTTTAGTTTTGAGAAAACTTATGAAAAGATTAGCAAGGATTTTTGGTTTTCCAAGATGAAACGCTTCATTAAAAAATATGTGCGGTCCTGTATCGAATGTGCGTACGGCAAAGAACCTAGTGGTCCTAAAGAAGGTCTATTACACCCAATCCATAAAATAGATATACCATTTGATACCGTACATACGGATCATTTAGGCCCATTTGTAAAAAGCACTCGGGGCTTCTCTTATCTCCTTGTTTTGGTTGACGGATTTACGAAATTTTGTATTCTTAAGCCTCTTAGAAATTTGAAAACTGCTCCGACAGTTCGCGTATTAGAAGATATTTTCAGCACGTTCGGCTACCCTAATCGACTTATTACGGATAGAGGCACCTCATTTACATCCCAAGAGTTCGTAAAGTTTTGTAATGAATCAAAGATTAAACATATCTTAAACGCTGTAGCCTCTCCACGAGCTAACGGTCAAGTGGAGAGATACAATCGTACAGTACTCGATGCGCTAACCGCTTACTCGGATAAAATAGGGGAGAGATACTGGGACTCGGTTTTAGGAAAAATCCAATGGGGTCTTAACAACACGCTTAACAAAGGGATTGGTAAAACACCATCAGAAGCTCTTTTTGGTACCCAGATGACAAATAAGGGAGAAAATATATTTAATGAGATTTTAAAAGAAACACGACGACCTAGCTCTCTGATTAATATTCGCGAAGAGATTAGTAAACATATTGAAAGAGATCAACATGCTCAGAAAAATAGATATGACAAAAAGAAAATAAAGGCTAGGGTTTATCATGAAGGAGACTTAGTTAAGATTTTAAAACCAGTACAGAGTAATGACGGACAAAGTAAAAAATTACTTCCAAAGTTTAGCGGACCATTCAGAATTACTAAAGTATTAGATAATGACAGGTACCAGGTTTCTAGCATTCCAGGCACAAACGTATCTCAAAAAGATTATTGCAATATTTGGGCCGCGGATCGTATTAAGCCATGGATTACCCTTTCTAATAAAAGTGATTCCGAATCTAGTGAACAAACACAAAGTGATGATTAAATTAAAATATCAGATTTCATGTTTTTTTTTTGGTTTTTTTTAGTGCAGAGATTTATCTTTATATGAAATTATGTGTGTGTAATGATCTGAACAGGTTTAAGTTAATTATAACTTTGTTTAATGATCTAAATGGTTTTTTTTTAAATGAGATTGTTATAAATTAAATTATTAATGTGAATATTACCATGCTATAATTTATTTGATATAGTTTTTGGGTCTAAATAAGATTGATAAAATATGTTAAGATCTACTTATTATTATTAATCGAAACAGTTTAAGTGATATGATTATTTAGTGTTGAATTATTGAAAAATGATATTGAGGAGCTTCTAGATATTAATGAGTCGTAGTGGATCGTTTGTGCGTTGTAACTGTAGATTTCTGTTGATGAGGCAGTGTTGATAGATCCACTAATTATCAACAGGAAGGTTCAGAGATGAGGCACAGATAGATCCATAGAGTTGATGGTAGACGGAATGTCTGGATGAGCCAATGTTGGAGACTTACCCCCTTACTAATAAAAAATTTCACACTGTGTATACAGGCGTTTTAAGATTTCTACTACTAATAATCATTTTTTTGACATTAGGCCAGGATAGCGATGTTGTAATTTCCATACTAATTTATTCCACGCCTATACTAGGCCATACCCTAGTTTAAGCGTGTTATAAGGACAAGATGGCGGATTTTCAATTCATCAGCTGATTTTATATTCTTTCGAAACTCGTTAGCGTTCTATTTCTAGTACCTAACTTAAGAGTTGGACTACAATCTACATAAATATTGATTCTTAGCCTAGGAAATTATTCTTGCGCCTGGAAAAATACAAATGTATAATGATCGTGATGATCCGTTATTGTTGTATTTTTGGTAAAAGACAATGACCTAATTTCATCAATTTCAATCCTAATATTATGTATAATTAACTGTTCTTACTAACGTAAGAGAAGACAGGTCTAAACTAAGTAGTTAGAAGGGTTCTCAGTAGTGCTATGGGATTCAGATGAGGGTCTTCGAAAGATAGGTAGGTAAGGAGTATGGATACTACCTTATACCTATAACACTACCTAACTTTTATACAGACTAGAGCTTCCCCGGAAGGAAATGGAGTTAGACCTATTGCGAGTTGCAACCTATCAATTATACAGGCTAGGGCTATCCCCTGAAGAAGAAGAACCAGCCTTGTACATAAGGTTTGGTAAAGTCAATTAACTTATTTAAAATCAAGGATCTTCTGTGCATAATTATTGCTAATTATGATCTACTACTTACGTTAAGATGTTTAGGCAGAAATATAACATCCTAATCTCAGGCGTAGGTGACCCTTCGCCTAACACAAAACTATTTAAAGAATTATTTTTTTGCCCAAATTTTTTTTCTGTATATAAGTGTATTTACAGCAGCAGTATACCATAAGCCCAGAAGATCCATAATTAATTTTACTAAAGCTTATTATTATAGTAGAACTACGGAATGCCAGTAAATGAAATTTACTGAATTTCAGTGTTTTGAGATTGCAACGACAATCTCTACAATCTTTAAAGTACAAAGTACAAAGATAAACGTTCAAAGTGTGCAATTATTATGTTTAAAATGCGAGTTGCGATTAATCGATTAAGTATAGTGCATACTGTAATCCTTGTAAGCACCATAATAATGTAGCGTTGCCATAACATCCTATGTACCGACCGGGACCATAACAGTGAATTACTAAAATAATACAAGTAAATGAAAAATGTGATATTTATTACCAGTTAACTTTATAAGGAACCTTTATTTTCTTCAAAAAATAGCTTACAAATATAAAAATTAAAAAACAAATATGAAATCAAATGTTCTAAATGAAATATTAATTTGTATTATATACCTTATTCAGCAGGTCCGGTTTACCCATAATATATTTATGAAATTATGAACATGTCATATTAAAATTAAATTTGCACTGTATTATACTTTCAACCATGTCTACTTGAAATGCGCCAGCCCAGCCACTACTTGCCGGGCTGTGCTGTTGCTGTATGCATATTGACGGGGACATTTTCTAGATTAACCGGGACAAAACTTTCAAATTGGTGACATGTCCCGGTATACCGGGACGGATGGCAACCCTACCATAATAGCAACTTGCATTTTAAGTACAATTGAAAATATGAAACACTTTTAAGATTAATTACATATAATTATTATAGATAATTTTTGATACTATACTTTCATTTTTTATTGAAATCGAGCTCATCCAACTATTAACTAGCTTTTTTGTTGTGATGCAACCTATAATATACTTACTTTTATGAATTAAGTGTCCATTGACATTAATACTTACGGCTTACCCAGCTATTTATCATACAGCTATTAGGGTGCAGCTTTCTAGCTCTGGTTTGGTCTGTGCATTGATATATCAGTCAATCAGCTTTGCCTTTTATATATAGATAGATAAAGAGACACAAAACAATAAACATCACATTATGTGATAGACAGTTAAAAACATAATACTTAGGATACAATACCTACAATCAGTCAGAAAAAAGGAAAAAGATGCATTACATAACCCATTGTGTATTCTTGGAAACATTTGGAGTAAATTAAA
Source organism: Glaucopsyche alexis (assembly GCA_905404095.1). Classification (NCBI taxonomy): domain Eukaryota; kingdom Metazoa; phylum Arthropoda; class Insecta; order Lepidoptera; family Lycaenidae; genus Glaucopsyche; species Glaucopsyche alexis. The sequence goes on along the minus strand of FR990060.1, from coordinate 21,415,872 downwards.
AACCAATGAAAGGCATTATATTTTCATAAATATGTTTATTAATACTTAGTTGGACACTTCACAGATGTTCGCACATACCTTATACAAATAACCCTTTTGTTTGTTACTTTCTGTGTTTTGCTTGTGTTAATTACAACTCCAAACAATCAGAAGTTATCAGAGTTGATGTTCTAATTAGAAAACTCCAGTTTAGCTGAAAATTAAAAATCTCAAGAAGACAAGAACTGCAGTCTCATTAGAATTTTTTTTTTTTAATAAGATTTAATGGCCTGGTAACAAGACCTTTAAGCCAAGTCTTATATTTTTGAGGTATTTCTTATTTGTCTTATTTCTAAATAGTCAAGTCCAAAGTCTAGTCAAAGTCCTAATAAATAGTCACGGTAGTCAATCAGTCAAGTCAGTCGATTCAGTAAAGTGGTAGACGCTTTACTGAAACTTCCTAGGGAGTTTTGGCGGGAAACCCAATTTAGCACGCATTTTGTAGTTGCTATATCACTCCTCCACATTAGTGCACGTCACGAATAACTAATGGTTAATATTCCACCAATATTACACATTAAAAACCGCAATAACACGAATTTAGAAAAATAACACAGAAACACAACATTGCTGATTGACATTCCCGGCAAAACTCCTCTCATTAGAAAATAAATTACGTCTAGGGATGCTCGCATCGAAAATCGATGATCATCGATGTTAGATGATAAAACATCGATGTTTTATATCGTATCGATATTGCATTATTTAAAACATCGTAACATCGATGTTATTGACCCATACATAATCGAAAAACCCAAAGTTGAAAAACTTGCGGTAGTATATTTAACCACTATTGCGACATAAACGCCATCGGAGCAATTATTTTCTAAGGCTGGTTCAACCCTATATTTACAGCGCAACAGGTTAAAAGGTTCTGCGCTTTCAAAATTATCATTTTTACAGTCAATTATTGACAAAAAATATTGGAACTTATAATGTGCTCCTCCTTATATCTCCAATATAAAATTTCTATGTTTCATTAAAAAAACATGTGATTTTTTTTTTATAATTTACTAGCTGATGCCCGCGGCTCCGCCCGCGTACGTACAGTAACCCACCTGAACCTTATATGTCTCGCGATAAAAAATAGCCTATGTCCCTCCCCATGGTCTACTTTATATCTGTGCCAAATTTCATAATCGGTTTTGTAATTTTTACGTGAAACCGTAAATACATAATATATGTAATCTAGAACCTGAGAAAGGACATAGGCTTCTTTTTATCACAGGGAAATGTACGGTTCCCGTGGGATACTTTATTTACAGTTTTATGTTAAAACTATTAAGCCGATTATCATGAAATTTGGCATAGATATAAAGTTGACCACGGGACCTTTCCGTGAAACCGTAAATAAAGTATCCCACGGGAACCGTACATTTTCCCGCGATAAAAAGTAGCTCATGTCCATTCCCGTGGTCTACTTTATATCTATGCCAAATTTCATAATAATCGGTTTAGTAATTTTTACGTGAAACCGTAAATAAAGTATCCCACGGGAACCGTACATATAAGGACATAGGCTACTTTTTATCGCGGGGAAATGTACGGTTGCCGTGGGATACTTTATTTACGGTTTCACGGAAAGGTCCCGTGGTCAACTTTATATCTCTGCCAAATTTCATGATAATCGGCTTAATAGTTTTAACATGAAACTGTAAATAAAGTATCCCACAGGAACCGTACATTTCCCTGTGATAAAAAGAAGCCTATGTCCTTTCTCAGGTTCTAGATTATATTATGTGTACCAAATTTCATTTAAACCGGTTCAGTAATTTTGGCGTGAAAGACGGACAACCACACACACACTTTCCCATTTATTTTTAATATTAGTATGGATGTATTACCAATATATATTATACGGCCGTGAAGACGTTTGTACAAAAACATCGATGTTGCCTGACATAGATGTTTAGAGCTCGATAAACATTGAACATCGATTTTTAGCTATCGATCTCATTATTGATGCCAACATCGATGTTTTTGCAACATCGAGCATCCCTAATTACGTCTTGTGACATTGACAAGTGTCATTGACAAATGTCAATTTCAATGACAGTTTGACAGTTTGGCAGAGGTGCGTTCAAAAATGTTAGTACCTTATTAAATTTTGTGGAACTATTAATATTTACAAAATTCACATACTTAACTAATTGAAACTGATTAAAAATGTGTAAACATCAATTTTGTATTTAATTAAAATGACGAAGTCCACAATAACGTACATTTTATGTCAATTTTTGTCATCAACACGCGAACATCGGATACGTGTTATTTGCGTGTTATTCAATTCCTGAACGTTTTTCTTTGAGTCTTCTGTCTATGGTGTGTAGCGTGAGTATAGTTATACAAGGTCTTGAATATCTTTATTAGCAGTCAGCTGTTTATGCGCTTTATATCGAACGTATAACTTATACAGCGAGTTTAACTATTCTAACGTTATACCTCATTTTAAGATTTCTTTATTAGTAAGGCCTTTAGTGTTTTGGCTGGCAAGGCAGTGTTGATGGATCCACTAATTGCCAGTCATGGTTTTTGAGTAAAGTGGATGAATGGACTGATTGATTTGAGGAGAATTAGACGGATATTTACTTTATAAGCTAGCTGGTTAATGTTTTCTTGTAAATGATTTATTTAAATTTAACTGAGCAAGTTTGAGGACAAACTTTTTTTTTGTCAGGAAAGGCCGAATGTTAGATTTAGTAATGTATATTAAAACTATCATCATTATTATTGATATATGGAATTTTGTAAATTTGTTTATAGTTTGTCTAATGAAATTGGGTCTTAAAATATTTTATTATTTTAATTTGTTATCAAATGAAAATATTATAATTTATTATCTTTCGGTTTATATTTATTTTTGTATCGATTAATTTTCTTAAAATTATACCGGAAGTACTTTTAATTAATTTATTTTGTATGATATTACTTCCGTTTCCGAATTGTTAATATTTTTGGTTTTGGTGGGAAGACTTGTGATAATGGCGGGATGGTAAAGGAGGTGGCATTCGGATTCGAATCAGCGGACAGATCACAAGTGTTTTGTCAATAAATTATTTTGTTAAAGTGTTATAAAGAGTTTCTTTTGCCCGTCTGATTCTTATAAAAGAAAATTTTCCATTTATAAGCTCCTTCTTCATCTTGAAGATTAAGTTAAAGGTCTGTAGTTTAAATTATTATTACAATATAATAATAGAATTATTGCTGATGCTAAAAATGTAGAAAAACTGTTTTCTACCGTTCGTTCATCGGAGTGAGTCTTGTAAATGAGTCATGACTCCTGAAAAACGACAACTTAAAAAGTCCATAAAAGATGGATGGTTGAAACCTTATTATTACTATATTTTATGTTACTATTATATCTATAACTATTAATTAATGGTACCTATATATGCATAAATTAGGGTAAAATACAATAAAATTTTTGGAAAGATTACAAAGGAGGTACCAGAAGAAGGACGACGCCGCCGTGGCTGGCCAAGGAAAAGGTGGCGCGATGAGCCGGATGAATACCAGCCAGGCTTGCCAACGGAAAACGAGAGAAATGAAAGACCTTAGGGGAAGCCCCAGCAGTAGCATAGCATAAGCTATCTATACAGATAAATAAAATTGAAGTGTCTGTTTGTATCTTCAAATTAGCAGCTTTTCACTTAATGTATATGAAAGTATATTCGATACTGACAATAAAATAGCAATTTTTTAAATTTTTGTCTGTCCGTCTGTCTGTCTGTCTGTCTGTCTGTCTGTTTGTTCCGGCTAATCTCTGAAACGGCTGGACCGATTTTCGCGGGACTTTCACTGGCAGATAGCTGATGTTATAAGGTCTAACATAGGCTACTTTTATTTTAGGGTTCCGTATAAAAAATAGGGTTCTGTTTCCGTTAGTTGCGGACAACTAAGTTTACGCAAACGAAGTAGCGGGCATCAGCTAGTTAAAAATATATCTACTTAAGTAAGTATGTGTCAAAAGAAGAAAAATATCGAACTTTCATTCATAATATACAAAAAGGTTTATATTATTATCTTGGTTATTATATCCCATGTAGGGAGGGTTATATACCCTGTAGGCAGCCCTGTCTCTGCCACTTAGGCCATTAGGGCTCGTTGTCGGCGGTAACTCGATATCGCCGCCATTTTGCACGAGCCGCCGAATTGCCCAATCACGGGGGAGCACTGAATCACATTCTCGCTCGTATTAAATCTATTATGTCGTTAGCTACTACTGTCATTATTTTACTTGATTTTGATTATATTTTATTGTATTGGCAGATTGGGCGGTACTACTCGGGGCACCCCCGGCTGCAATTATTGTGTACAATATAATGAAAGATATCATTTTATTTATACTTCTAGTTCGAAACTCGCAAGAGCCCTCATTACTATTAGTAATACACAAAAGTCTCGCTTAAAAAAGTGGACAATACTGGACATAGACAAAAGGTAGGTCAAATAATGGCCACAGCCCACACCTTGGACCTGGGAACACTTGGACCTCGTTCAATGGAGTTGGGACAATATACAGGGTCTTTTTTCAGTCAGTGTCCAAAGTTTGAGGAGTGAATATACTCTTGAATATAAGCAACTTTTACGATGGAATCAACATTCCTTCTTGAAAAAAAAATCTGCTGTTTCCTACAAAATGCTATCTATGCAGTAGCCCTTTTTATTAATACAAAATCAGAGGATAGTATCTGATTATGCTATATTTAATGTCTCCGGAAATCAGTTACGGATACTTCAGGCACATGATATGCAGTATAATATGTCGATATTTAGGCAGAAAATTATTGTCATACTCGAAAAAACTTTTCGACTAAGTTGTTTTTGGCGACTTTATATATTGAGCATATTGTACAGATATTAAAGAAGGAAAAAATAAAACTTCGGAATTCGGATAAGTGGTTAATAATTAATAATACGTGTACCTATAGGTACGAGAGTTCAGATTATGACAAGTTTTTTTAATATTATGTTATGTAGCAATATTTTCTAATCTCTTTCAGATGGTACACTTTTCATCTTAGCGTCAGGTCAGTTCACACAGTACAGTGATGTAGAACATAAGCGTAAAGTAAGGGTCGGTTCACACCGAAACGAGACGATACGCGACACGACGGTGCGGCACTACATTTTTAAAAACATTTTTTTATTCTTTACTTTTAAGGATTTTAGTACATGCAATGACTATGCCAATCCTATTGTACTCTTAACAGTTAACACAAAACATATTTAAAAAAAAACGAACTTACACAATAACGCTAATTATATAATATTAAAACTAGTATTAAAAACTATCCACTAACATTGAAGGCTACCAACATACTAGCCGCATCAGAGTCTGGTTCGGCTAGAATGCTGTGTAGAGTGCGTAACTTAAATTAATTTCAATTAAATGTAGTAACCAGTCGATCTCTTTTGTCACTGTTCCTTGTACATTCAATCAAGCGATGATATAAGTCAAGATTCAAAATAGAACCTTATTCACTATACCATAAGATACACATTTAATTGCAAGAGTTGGAATTTTAAACTAGACAGCGTTTTAATGAAACGTGTATCTTATAGTGTACTGAATAAAGTTCAATTTTGGATTATTATTTTGAAACTGCAGTGCCGCTTCGCGTATCGTCTAATTTCGGTGTGAGCCGACCCTTACTTTAAGGCCTCCACACACATACTTGATTATTTACGATAGCAAAATATAATATTATTGTCATAAATATAATCAAGTATCAAAACTATAGACAAGATTGCCATACGTCGATTTTTTGAATTTGCCGCCTTTTTTCAGTTTCAGTAGCCAGACTCTATCAGCAAAAAAAGAGGTGGCAACCCTAGACCCAACTGACGTCAGTTCGGCCTGAACGGATTCGAGCCCACACATGATACGATTTTGCATCCGTTCAGGCCGAACTGAAGGCAGACCGGACCGTGTATGGGGCCCCTTACGCTTATGTTCTACATCACCAATACACCATACTAGAGATGCAACGAATAGTGAATTGGCCGAATACCGAATATTCGGCAACGCTGTCGGCCGAAGCGCCGAATATTCGGCACGAAATACATACTTGTCGGGAGCGCGTTAGCTGGATTAAGACAAGTCGCAACTCGCAACCTGTTTTCCTCGTTGCGTTGGCGCAGCAGGCGACGACTAGCGTGCAGTGGCGGTCTTAGGGGGTGGCGAACGGGGCAATCGCCCGGGGCCTCGCGCTTGCAGGGGCCTCGCGCAGCAACCCAAGCAAATTTTAAAAAACACCTAAGTATATGTGATAAATTAAATGAAAAAAAAATCTATATGTATTTTTTGACTTTGATTCTTAATTATTTATTAAGGTTATAACATTTTAATGGAAAATTAAAATAAATATTTCAAAACATAATTAAAAAATTCATTAAGTGGTACCTACTTGAAAATCGCGCTTTTTAATCCATATCACTCAGGTCAGCGCGGAAGTCATGATATAAGGTTTTGCTTATCTATCGCTCAGAGAATCCCTGTGTTATATTTCGTTCGTCAAGTCGTCAACTCTTGTTACCTTGAAATTATTTTGCTTGCAGTATGAGTGACAAAATCATCATCTCTGTATTTGTTATTTGTAAGGGATATAATTAATCGTGCGAACAAGAAATAACTTGATGACTGCACGTGAGCATACTGCATTACTGAATTTGGCAGTGAATTAATATGTTGGCGACTTAATTACTGGTGAAAGCACTCGGCTGACAAAAAATACAAAAATTGGCAGATAAAAAGAAACATGAGTACTAATTTAAAATTTGTTGGGGATGGTGATTAGGATTGATGATTATAACTAGGTAACACTGAAAATATTTAGAAAATGAAAAACTACTTAATGTAGAAAGTTGCCAATACTTTTATTGTTTTTCGAAGTAATCTCCGTTCCTCTCTACACATCGTCGCATTCGATGGAACCACTGAAAAAAGCAGTGGGTCCATTCTTCCTTAGGGGTCTCTTCTATGGCATTTTCGGACGCTTTCATTGTATCTTCAGGGCTCATAAAGCGAATACCTTGAATTTTATCTTTAGTTCTTGGGAATAAATGAAAGTCGCAGGGCGCCAGGTCAGGACTGTATGGCGGATGACTCATTATCTCGACACCTGGCATAGTCAAATATTCAACAGTCCGTTTTGCGGAGTGCGCTGAAGCTTTGTCGTGGTGAAGGAGGATCCTGCTTCGATGGCGCTGCTGTCGAATTTTTTACAAGACAACAGTCAAACAGCGATTGACATACCAGTCTACTCTAACTGTCCTTCCATCTTCTAGCACAACTGTCGTGAAATGGCCTTTCCGACCCAAGAATGAGGCAATCGTCTTTTTTCCTTGACTTCTTCCTTTCTTTACCTTAGTTGGCCGATCCTCGAAACACCACTGAGCTGATTGTCTTTCGATTTCGGTTTCGTAGCAATATATCCAGCTTTCATCACCTGTGACGATGTTAAATACAGCATTTGAGTCATCACCGTTGAACTTATCTAACATTTGGCGACACCAGTCCATGCGAAGGTGTTTCTGGTCGTCGGTTAAAGTATGGGGAATCCATCTGGTACAAAGCTTCCTGACACCTAAATGTTTGTGTAATATTTTATGGACTTGACTCATACCAATGCCTAGGCTTGCCCATATCTGCTGATAGGCTACTCTCTTATCTTCCTCTATCATGCGTCGCACAACACTAATGTTATCTTCAGTAGTCGCTGTTAAAGGACGTCCCTCAAGCGGATTATTATTGAGATTGCTACATCCACGCTTAAAGTCGTTAAACTTAAAATTTATGATTTTTGAATATCTTTTCCTCCCATTATGAAGAAAATATGTGGTTGTGGCGTTACTAAGGAGGAGGAAATTTTCATTACTTTTTCAGTATAGAAAAAAAATAAAGCAATGCTGTACTTTGAGGTACGAGCCATTGCTCGTATAAAGCTACTAGCTGTTGCCCGCGGCTACGCCTGCGTAAATGCAATATCCTTCGGGAATATTGTATTTTTCAGGATCAAAGTAGGCAAAATCCGCTCAATAGTTTTTACGTGAAAGAGTAACCTCACAAACTTTCACATTTATAATGTTAGTAGGAAAGATATTATGTTAGAAAAATAAATATACTTATGCCATTTTTAAATTTTAACAAAACCGAGAAAAATTTAAAATTTCCTTTATGTTTTTTTTTTTTTGTGTGCGCTCGTTTTGCTGCTTATTATGTTTTTTGAATTACCTACACCAGGGAAAACGTATATGTGCCTATTTTTGAATTAAATACGTACCTACTCACAAATTGTCACAAAGATGGTAATTTGTTAGCTAAAATAATATCAGTCTGCCAGTTTGAAATATTCAGTGAACAAAACTGGTATTATTTAGTCACCAGATTTGGAATTTTTTGTTCCTTACATTATTACGCCTATCCGGTAATTTAGTATTCAATATTCGGTTTTTTCACACCCAAAATTTTATTGTTTTGTCGCAAGTTTAAATACAAGCCATTTTGTAAATCCTTCAAAAATTTTTCGCATCACATAATTTTCACGAAGGACAAAGGGCCTCGCAAATACCTGCCGCCCGGAGCCTCGCAATGGGTAAGGCCGCCCCTGCTAGCGTGGTATAGTGAGAGGTTATTTTCTGAGGCTGGTAAAATTTAAGGTAAAAAGCGTAATCGTTTGCTACCAAAAAATGCTGAAAAGCTTGTTTTTATCCATTACAACTTACCACTGATCAATTTTAATTACTAAAGTGTTGTAATTTGGAAATAAATATATATTTTTGAGTAATATAACGTGTCTTTTTTACATGATTTGGTATTCGGTATTCGGCCGAATAGTACGTATTATTCGGCCGAACACCGAATAGCAAAAAACGTGGCCGAATAGGCCGAATACCGAATAGTTGCCGAATATTCGGGGCATCTCTACACCATACACAGCGTATTCATTATTGTTATCTACTATCCATATTATGTTTTAAAAAACTATAGGTACATCCAACACTACTGGAGTTATTCATTAAAAATCCTACATAGCTTACGGGATAAGATATTAAATAATGTAAATGTGAGTGTTTAGACATAATAGCGCGCGTACATACATACAGACGTACAGACGTACGGCGATAAGACAAAAGCGGCCGGCCTCCCCACATAGCGCGTACCGACAGCAGACAAATTTTATAACCACCGATTTAAATATTTTTTATTTTTGACTTTCTGTATAATTAATAAAAATATTACTATCTATATTATTATATTAAAGTACTAGTTAACTAGAAGAACTTGTGTTACGAGTACTAGACAACGGGAAGTATTTTTGATACTTTTATATTATACATATATTTACGATTTTACTATATTATATATATCCATGACCCAGGAAATGAAAAGCTATTTGTTCCTTCGGCGAGGTCGAACCCATGACCCACGTGTTGATTACCAACACGCTCAACCGCTGAGCCACAGTCGTTAGTTATATATCTGATGCTCGTTAGTTACTCACTTATATATCTCGTCTGTACACCACGCGGCCGGTCCCCACCCACCTCATTATCTACCGGGCCGCTAAATAGGCCGTATCACTCTACCCACCCTCCCCTCCCAGTTCCCACACCACCTACACAGGCTGTATGCATATAGCTTATACCTTATGTAAATTATATGGAAGCTTCAGGTTTTATATTTTATCGTAGTACAAAGACAATGATTGTATGTTTACACAATATAATGTAGGGCGCGCTAATGTGCATACATTATTACAATGCCTCCGTAGTCCAGTGGTTTGGAGCTTGGCTCTCGACTCCGGACGTCGTGGGTTAAATTCCCGCGTTGGAACAACAAAAAAGTCTGGTTAGGACGATGCAGGCTGATCACCTAATTGTGTTACAAGTAAGATGATCCATGTATCAGATGGGCATGTAAAAAGTAGGTCCTGCGCCTGATCTGTGGTCAGTCGTGTCGATCATCCGTCCCACTGGCTTACGAGAGTAAAGAAAGAGAGAGTGCTCTTGTGTACTGCATACTCTCTCTTCCTGTTCCTTACAATGGCGTTGAACGACTAACTCTACAGTGTGTATTGTCTCGTGGTTAAGAGATTTTAACAGCAGATAAAATGGTTTAATTATATCGGCAAAACACCCCCCTTTTGGGGGTCGTTTCCCTCATTCCTATCCTTTACTTACAACAGCTGACTGTCAGTAGGAGGTATACAATTTTGGTGATGTATTTTACTTTATATTGTAAACAGTATAATCTAGAAATACTAACAATAAATAAAATTTTGTGGTAAACAACTAAAATGTTTCCTTGCCTTTAGCTCGTGGGTTGCGACTCCCAAAAAGGAGGTGTCTTGTCGGTATAATTCAGTCTACTATCTACTGTTAAAATCTCTTAACCTCGAGGCGACATACACTGTATTAAAATGGTCGGTAGAGACGTAGCCAACACTCTAGGCATTAGAATTCAAAAGCTCAGGGATACAGCTAACTGGCTGAGATAACTGACTCTAAAGTACAACAGTTTCCCCTACATACCATTGTAGTTGATCTTACAAGAAAAGACCGTCATTCATATATTAATAGGGAAAATATAAATCAGATTTTGATAGAAATATGAAAAAGTTAGTAACCTTGTAATATTCTTTTTACATTTAAAACTTCAAAGGGTCTAAATCCGATTGGTTTATTTTGAACCCCCGATGCAAACAGAGGGGTGTTACAAGTTGAACGTGTCCGTCTGTCCGTGGTATCGTAGCTCCCGAACCGACGAACCGATTTCGATCTTGTTTTTCGTTTGATAACAGATGTGAATGAGAGTTTACTTTAACTAAAATGTAACATTAGCTTGTATACTACTTGACAAAAACTGGGGTTATTTTAAAATTTTAATTTTGTTTTTAGGACAGTATTAATTAAAACTTTGACAACAAGCAAAGTACTAAGGCAGATCTTTATAAAAGACTTGAGCATTTACAATATTCTTTGTCTCTTTAAAACATAAAATCATAGACAAAAATCGATTTTTATTATATTAAGAAGGTTGGGCCATTTGCACTTTTAAAACAAACTTTTGGAAAACTTACAGCGAAAATCGGGGCTTTGTCCTCGTTAATGTTTACTTATATTGTAGTGAGTTTATTGTAGTCGGATTTTGTAGCGACGGAAAAAAATTATAATATTTAAGGTTCTCGAAGGAACTTCTCGAGCCCATGGGGTATCTCCTTATTAGACCTCTGTAAAAAAATAATTTCATGCAAAACTATATTGGCCACAACTACTCGTAATGTCTACTCGAGCAAGTTTTTAATCACCAATTAAAGTAAGCCATTTTGACATATGTTTTATTATAACTGATTGAATGTACTTCCTAGGATTGTCAGAGATGGCTTATGCTTTCGCATTTTGTAATTCTTCTAGTTACTGTTATCGCTTCAACTAAAAACTGGTTTCTTTGTTTATTTAATACTATGTTGCCCGCGAATACGTACAAGACAAAAGAAATCCCGCGCGAACTGTACATTTTGTAGCGATAAAAAGTACCCAATATCCATTCTTGTGGTCTACTTTGCCAAATTTAATCAAAATCGGTCCAGTAGTTTACTGCTTAGTTATATGTAAATATATTTAGGCACCCAACTAACATTTTGGCGCTAAGGGAAACCTTTTTTGACACTTAAAGTATTATAAACGACATATAAGAGCTCTGACAATAGCTTTGGACTCTACTGCGGCGTTAGGAACAAATAATTAAAGTTTCAAGAGGCATAATAGAAATAAAGGAAAAATATATAACTTAAGGTGCTAACTTGGAGTTTGTCAGAACTTTTGTATAACTTACTCTTACATCTTTAGGAAACGTAAAACACTAGAACCAATTGTAAGGTGTCTGCTAATACTTACAAACGGTTAAAGTTCTTAAATGGAGTTAGTCAATACCTTGTACCACCTAACGAGTTCTATGGAGCCCTAAGAGCTAAAAGAAAGTTAAAGTAGTGATAACTATTTGTATTATAGAGCTATAAAACTTAAAGAAGTGATAACTATAGGTATTATAGAGCTAGATGCTGTAAGTGTCAGAAACCACCTTTAAATCATTACAGGTTGTATAATAGGATTTACTCCCACATTATAAAAGTCCAAGTGGCATTAAAAAGCTAGCTATAGTTTTTTTAACACTGCGTTAGGAATAAAAGAGTTATCAGGAACCTTAGGTAATGTAGATTTTACGCCATTAAATAAACATAACATATAAAATTTTAAAAGTAAATTTATGGTCAAAATATTATTTTCCGACTTATTGATTTACATTATTTACTGTTTTCAATTATAATATACATAGACGTATATACGCAGAAACTCTATTTTAAAATAAAAAATCTAGTAATGAAATGAATCTTACCCGCTGAGGCCATTGCAAGTTTTTAGCATTTAAAAAGTGGTTTGAAATCAGCTGTGACACATTTTCCATGTGATAGTACACATACTCCATGTGATAGTAATTAACTATTGTACATACATTTCTAGGAAGTAAAGAATATTATTATTATTATGAACTTCGATTAAATCGATACTTAGAGGATACTTACCCGACGAAAAAAGGTTTTTGTAAAATTTATTTACACAAAAATCAATCTGTTTTTCCTCGAAGATCTTTATGGAAAATAGTTATAAAAATACCCATACAATATTGTAATTTTTACATAGAGACCGTTTCGTAGGAAATGATAAATTGTAGGTTTTTGTGTAGCTTACTACAGTTTTGATTAAGTTTGAGAACACAAAGTACTAAGTCCATCTTTTGAGTAAGATAGTTCATAAATAAAGAAAATGTAGAGTCCTTCTCAATTGTCCCTTTGACTAACATAAAATAAATTTTAAAAAAAAGAACGCTATGATAATAAATAAAATATTGAATCGTCTCCGTAACAACGGTTCCTGTGAAATAATACAGAACGGCGGGAAAATAAACAAGACAAGACCCAATTTCTTTGAAGTGGAAATTTTCACTGCAAAGAATCGATGAATTGTTACAGGATACTTGCAAATAATCGTGCTACATCTTATTGCTGTTTTTACATAAAATTTGGATAAAAAACATCGATAAGATAATGCATACCTAACTTAAGTTAATTTGGCATATAATTTGGCAATAAATAAACCCAATAACCTAGGTCAAGTAAATTACTAATACTTATTAATTATTATCTATCATAATTATTTTATCATATTTTTGACACCAGTGACAAGTAAATTAATAATAATAATAATAATAATAATAAAGCCTTATTTATTCCTTAATAAAATACAATTACAATAAAATTAACATTTACAGTTTATATAATTACAATTTTCATTTACAAATACATGCATAATAAAATTAATATTTGGTTGACATTTGATTGTTACATTTCATTAGATTTAAAATTTAATTATCATAATATTTTATAGTTTAGTACATTTATCACAGTAATTTTAACTTAATTTTAAAATACATTTTTCGATGTTGAATATAATTAAATTATTTTATTATTTTACATAGAATATTTTTTTATTATTTACTAGCTGATGCCCGCAACTTCGTTTGCGCAGAACTAACGAAAGCGGAATCCTATTTTTTAAACGCAACCCTAAAATAAAAGTAGCCTATGTTAGACCTTATAACATCAGCTATCTGCTAGTGAAAGTCCCGTGAAAATCGGTCCAGCCATTTCAGAGATTAGCCGGAACAAACAGACAGTCAGACCGACAGACAGACAGACGGACAGGCAAAAAAATAATGGTATTTTATTGTAAGTACTTTCAGATTCATTATGTAAAAAGCTGTTAATTTGAAGTTACAAACAGACATTTAAATTTTATTTAACTGTATGTATAGAATTATAGATATTTAATGTATGATAATATGTGAGATATTATCAATTTGATGTTTATAAAATTTCTAAACGCACGCGCACCCTTTGTGACACCCACTTCGCAACGGACCGTGCAGCAGAAATCGTAATATTTTAATTTTGCCATAACTTCAAAACCATCCGTCCAATTTTAATCATTCAAAGACCAAATATTATCTATATAAACTGTACTTAGTGATGAAATCATTTATTTTGATAAGGATTAATAACATGAGTAAAATAAACGCGTTTAAATGTAGTCCCAAAAAAATTCAAGATTTCTAAATAAAAAAATGGTTTTTGTGCCTCACTCGAAATAGATAGGTATAGTGTGTCGCGGACTTTTTTGTAGATATTTATAAGATCTACAATTAATTCGAACATTTTATGGTTCTATCTTTTATAGTTTAGGCAGCGTACGCAAAATAAGTAACTTTTCTGGTTGATTTTTTACACCTTGTGCCCGAAAACCCCAAATATCTTAGGGAACCCTATTTTTTTCCAAAATAAAATTTAGCCTATGTTACTCGTGGATAATGTAGCTTTCGAATAGTGAAAGAAGTTTTGAAATCGGTCCAGTACTTTTTGAGCCTATTCATTACAAACAAACAAACAAACAAACAAACAAACAAACATACAAACAAAGTTTTCCTCTTTATAATATTAGTGTAGATTAATGTATTATATTTGTTATTTATTATTATTTGTTGATCTATTTATTTATGTTATTAAGGACCTCTCTACTGAGTAAAGGCCTCCTCCATTACTCTCCATTTGTCTCTGTCTGTAGCCTTTTCTGTAGCCACTTGTTTCCCGCTATCCTTAAAATTTCGTCTAGCCATCTTTCTATTGGTCTCCCTCTACTTCGCTTGCCTAATGGTCCGTTCCATGTGGTAATTTTTTTTGTCCATCTTTCGTCATTCATACGTGAAACATGACCGGCCCATTTCCACTTCAGTTTTTTGCAGTGTTGCAAAGCGTCTATGACTTTTGTTGTATTTCTAATATCTTTATTTGTTCTTTTATGTTTTAGTTTTAATTTAAGAGTGCTCCGTTCCATGGCCCTTTGCGTTGTTAGTATCTTGTTTCTTGTAAATTTGTTGAATATCCATGTTTGTGATGCGTACGACAGAGTTGGTAGAATACAAGAGTCTAGGACTTGTTTCTTTAGTCTTACTGGAAGATTTGATTTAAGGACTTCTTTTAGGCTCCAAAATTTACTCCAGGCCATGTTTATTCGTCTATTTAGTTCATCTCGGTGTCTAGATTTTTTGAATGATGTTTGTTTGCCTAAATATACATATTCATGGACATATTCTATTGAAGCGTTATCAACAATTATTGGAATTTTTTTACTATTTGTCATAATTTTAGTTTTGCTTGTGTTTAACTGTAGACCAATTTCACGGCTGACATTGTGTATTTCTCTTATCATAATTTCCAGCTGTGATGCAGTTTCCGCAAAGAGAATTATGTCGTCAGCGAATCTGAGGTTACTCAGATATTTTCCATTTATGAAAATACCTTTATTCTTCCATTTCAAATTCTTCATAATATTTTGTAGCACGGTTATGAAAATTCTGGGAGATAGCGGGTCGCCTTGCCGGACGCCTCTACATATATACAAGTAAATTACTAATACTTATTATCTATCATTTAAATTATTTTATCATATAAGTACATTGAAGACACCAAAATATGATTTAAGAATAAAATCCGAACTGCAAACACGTGTTGTGGCTTAGTGTTGAGAGACGGTGTGTTTCTCTTGCCTCTGATCGCTTATGTGTTTCGGAAAATTATTATATCAAATCGTAAGGTATTTTAGGCTAGGGCAAAGAATATACTAGCTGTCCCAACACACGTTCTGTCTTAACTATGAACTGAAATAAATAAATAATTCACCTACAGCTACACTTATCTACACCTACCTACTTAGATACGACAATTGTTTAAATAAACCAAACAGGTAATTTGAATGCACCTATAAATATTTGACACTCAAGTGAGAAATTGAACATAGCGAATATTAAGGCTTTATGTATACACTCGGTTTCCTGATTAGGTTTCCTGATCAGGAATTCAGATTCGAAAACCTGAACTCCGTTTACATTCAAAAGTCAAAATGTTCATGTTCATCACGTCCTTACTATTTCCGAACCGAAAAAAACCCTATGTATGTAAATGGAGCATTCAGGTTTCCGAATCTGAATTCCTGATCAGGAAACCTAATCAGAAAACCGAGCGTATGCGTCAGGCCTGGGATGTGGCGTGAGGCGTCAGGTATGGAAAAAAAATAGTATTTTCCCCACAATGTTTCGAATATTTCATCTCAATCTCAATAATTTTTCTTGAACTTCCACAATAATTTTAACACTAAAATAAGCCAAATCGATCCAGCCGTTCTCGAGTTTTAGCGAGACATTGGAATTGCAATCTACTTTTATAAAGACGAAGAAGATAAGTACGAAGATTACGCTAGGAAGCCAAAGAAGGAGCTTAGTAGCTCCAAATATTCCTTCCTTCGCGTCAATTTTCACAATTTCATTTTAAAATCACAATATTACACGAAACATCAAACCCCACAGGGGTATGAGGATGTTATAACTTATAAAGGTTTAACTTTTCATGTAACTCAGTTATCCCAGTACTATTAGAAATATGAAAGTTTGGTGAGGATAGATGGATATATGATTAATGGATAGATGTTTGTTACTTTTTCACGCAAAAACAGATTTTGATTAAATTTGATATGGTAGTGGTTTAGATAGATTGAAACAGGCTACTTTTATCACGAAAAAGTACGATACTTTATTTATTACCCCGGGCAAAACCTTATTTTAGGGTGCCGTGCCAAACGGGTAAAAATGGAACCCTATTACTGAGACTCGGCTGTCCGTCCGTCTGTCTGTCACCAGGCTGTCTCGTGATTCCTGAACCGTAATAGCTAGACAGTTGAAATTTTCACACGTGATGTATAGAAATCATCTGTGAAAACTTCATAACTGCCTAATGTTGCCGCTAATAACAACAGAAAAAAAAATATTTAAGTGGGGCTCCCATACAACAATCTTGTTTTTTTCCGTTTTGTACGGAGCCCTTTTTTTTGTTTCCGGGGGGGAAAATGCATTACGCATACCACCCAGGCGCAGGGGGCACCCGAGTGGTGATGTGGGACTCCCGTATAGGCTAATGAGACCCACGGTATACCCACTAAAAACCACCCCCACCTTCCTCCTCGCCGCCCTGTGGCGGGGCCACGGGAACGATAAACACATCCGCGACCCCGCCGACGGCAGCCGCCCACAAGCGGCTCCATCTAAGGCCCGAAGGCCCCAGGCGCACCAGATGGTAAGGTGCGCCTCCCTCCTCGGCCTCCACCAGTACTGTAGCAGACTCCCCCCGAGTCTGCTACTAGGAGGCCACGGATATCAGCCTCATCAACCGGTACCCGGTGGCAGATCAGGTCTGTGGTTCTGCCACCGATCACACCTCGGTCGCAGAGGATAGGGCAAGCGGCGCACCGCAATACCGACATGCCTCTTCCTCTGCGGCCCCACCAACGCCGTTTCGACGGAACGGCCCCGCCAGCTCGCAGGGGGTAGGGAGAGTGGCGTACCGTAATACCATCACGCCTCTCCCCCTGCGATCCCTCCACGGCCGCAGAAGATAGGGAGAACGGCGCACCGTAATACCGGCACTCCTCTTCTTCTGCGGTCCCACCTCCACGCGCATCCTCAGCGGACATGTTCAGCCCGCTGGGGGCGCCGTCCTCGGGCCAGCCGGCGGCAAACAGGCCGGCCCCGGTTGCCTCTTAGCTTCACCGTGGGTGACCAGTCCACGGTTACTAAGCCCCACCGCCACGACAAGGCGTGCAACCATCGGGGGGTGTACGGAGCCCTTCGTGCGCGACTCCGACTCGCACTTGGTTGTTTTTTTTAGTACTGAGTTAAGTGAAGCCGTTGTCTAGTTGCCGCCAAATAATTATCGCGATTTTCACATTTAATTATGTATGCATTACAGTTTACAGTTTACGGGGGAGAACGGTTTCTGTGAGTGCTCGCATTTGTACAATGTCGTTAGCGAACGACTTCATCCTCGAGTTAAATGCATCTGAGGGACAATACCGACACGTACACTACCGTAAGTGAGGGTATTAACGACGGCTCAAGCCTGAGAGCCGCTTCTGTGGTAGTTTCGGCACAGATTAAATAGGAACAGATACCCAGCTACATACTAAGCCCGCGATTTGATTCCACTACTACAAACGTACAGGGAATGGTGTGCGTGTCCACAAATATCCGAAAGTGGAAAAATCCGGTAAAGTTTGTGACCCGTCGAAGGGAAGCCAAAAGAGATTTTCAAGAAATGTATAAGGCCTGGGCCAGCCCTACGTACAGTATATGTAAATATAGCTACTTAATATAGTAACCGTTTCCTATTATTTATTTTGTTTAATTTCACTTCGTTTCCATGTACATTTAAATTAACTTCGTCAAGGAGAGCAACACAAAGTAAAATAAAACATGGCGGATCAGATCAGAATTAACTAAAGAATGTAATTTTGTCAATGACATGACTTTTGACAAAGAAAGACGTATGACATTCAAGACGACGTCTCTTCGTAAAACCGTCTACTACGTCAAAAGTCAAGTCAAAACAACTGTCATGGCCGCCCTAACAATAGTGTTCTCGCAATAAAAAACTCTTCAATAATCATTTTTGTACGCATGTACCCGTCTTCAAAGTATTTTTTTCGTATTTTTATGATATTCCCATATTTTTTCCTATTTATCTATGTAGTGTACATAGAACTGGCCCAAAATCAAACATCTCTTTTATTGTTTGAATTTTTATGTCATGTGACATTGAGAATTGTGTTGTGTGCTAACTGCTAACAGTGCTCTGATCGTTGTTGGTTGTCATGATGATAAATAACAATTTCTTTGATATCATATATTTGTGTCTAATGAATGTTAAAACTTTATAATATTATAATTTTAAATAAAAATAATATTAAATAAAAAAGTTGTTATGTACTGTGTGTATGAAAAATCATAGAATAAATAAAAAATATGTATCTTATCCTAAGGACGTAATATTTTGTTTTATGAGCGTCTATTACCAGTGAATAGACTTCTCAAGTCACACACGTGATCGTGTAGGGTCGATACCGGTTTTGGTGTGTACTCTATACATAAGTATATATTTTTTACTCTGTGGTTTCGGTGCCACCTCTGCGGCCATCCTCGTCGCACTCACTGACACCTGTATAGCTCCGTCTCGTTCAGGTGTGTCGCAAAAAAATCATTAACACCACAAGGTGTAGGATATCATTAACTTAAATAATTATGGGCGGGGGATAGATAAGTGCGTTTGGCCCGACGTAGGACATTCCGAGGGGGCGTAGGACATAATTCGTGAGTCGTGGGGCGTAGGACGTAGGTCGTGGGACGCGGGACGTGGCCTGCGGGATGTAACACTATCGGATAGTTATTACAGCGCATAATGGAGTGCGGCTTTAATCATTGGGGAAATATCCTTAGCTCGGCTTCAGCAATTATTTCTGATGCGCTCCGCGTGTTGTGGCGTGGTATGGGGTCTGGTGGCGTGTTGTGTTGTGACGTCGCGCGTCGGTGGCGACAAAGGTGTCGACTGTTTAATCAGGTTGTGTGGTCGTTGAATTAACATTAACAAGGGCGCGTAATGACTGGAGCCGCGCCTCAATGAAGTTTTAAAATCTATTTACATAACAAAAACTTTAATCAGACGAACGAGGTTTATTTATTTATTTACAAGTTATGTACTTCTAAATTATCTTTAACTATTCAAGTTAGTTGTAATGTTTATAACAATCGTATACTGTAACTACAGCTTACACGTAAATTTGGTACAGATATAGATGAGACCACGGGGAAGGACATAGGCTACTTTTTATCGCGGTAAAAGGTACAGTTACTGCGTGATTTCCTTTGGCGCGCACGAAGTCGCGTGCAACATATAGTAATATAATAATTTAATTAATCTTCACGCTTAGTAAGTGGTTCACAAAAAGAATTAGTGGTGTTACGTCTAACTCAAATCACGAAGTAGACAAAAAAGAGAAGGTAGCCTTATTAACCACTAACTTTTGCCCGCGGTTTCGTCTGCGTAAATACAGTATCCTACAAGAACACTGTACTTTTTCGAGATAAAATGTAGCCTATGTTTTAATCCAGAGCCTAAACTACTATGTACCATACCATATTTAATTAAATTCCGTTCAGTAGTTATTGCGTGAGAGAGTCACAAACATCCATACATCCATACATCCTCACAAACTTTTACATCTATAATAATAGTAGTAAGATATAGGCCACTCGCGAGGCACGAAATAGGCACAATTATACATTAGATATACTGAAATTGAGTCTTAAAGATACTCCATCTTTATGACTTTTTAAACCTTTACCTTTCTATTAGTTAATTAGTTTTTAACAAGTGTTTAGTCCGAAACTCACACTCGCAACACCGGAAGAGTTACACTTGCAACTCCTCTGGTGTTGCGCCTTGTGTTCCTCGTCGGTAAAGTCCGTAAGCCCCCGGTAACCTCACTCACTCAGCGATACACATAACACAACATAACGTTATTTCACGCCGGTTTTCTGTGATCTACTGTGAATGTATAGTAGGTATAGTCATTAGGACTACTAAATTAAAGTCAGCAAAGTAACTAGAGTAAGGTAAATAAAGTTCCAAATTTATATCATATAACTCCCCACATGTCGGTGACGGTGGTCGGTTTCATTGAAACCAGGCCAGTTACGGAGGAGTAAGTTTATAGTGCTCAAGTGTGTGCGCAGTACACAAGAGCACCATCTCTTCCTTTACTCTCACAATCCAGTGGAACGGATAACCGACACGAGTCACGACTGATCAGGCGCAGGTCCGACTTTTTAAATGCCCATCCGTCAATCAGGTGATCAGCCTGCACTGTCCTATCCAAACTTGGAGACAACATTTTTTTGTTGTTCCAATGTGGGAATCGAACCCACAACCTCCGAGTCGAGAGCACTAGACCACGGAGGCTGTTAAATTTGGGTTCACTACGCTTCTCCGAAATACGATCAACCTTGTTACATTTCTACTTATATCAACCGTGAAGGTTAAATAATGAGTAAGCATTACATATACATGATTGATCAGTTACATGATTAGTCCATGCTGTTACCTAAGATGTTACTACTATTATAAACTAATTTTGCCCGCCACGGAAAACTGTCTTTTTCGGGATAAAAAGTAGCCTATACTACAGCTATCCAGAGCTCAAACTTCATACCAAATTTCATGAAAATTCGTTTAGTTTTTGCTGCAGTGGATGGATGTTTGTTACTCTTTCACGTATAAACTACTGAACTTGATGTTGATAAAATTTGCTATAAGTAGTTTAAGCTATAGTTCAACGCATAGGCTTCTTGTTGTCCGGAAAAGGTACTATGTTCCTGTGGGATACCGGATACTGAATTTACGAGGGCGAGGCCGCAGGCAAAAGCTTTCTCGATAGGTGTATGAGCATGTACCTACGTTATCATTAGAGTTTAAATGATTATGATTATCAATCCTACTATTATTATAATATGTCAAAGTTTGTGAGGATGAATGGATGGATGTTTGTTACTCTTTCACGCAAAAACTACTAAACGGATTTTGATGAAATTTGGTATGGTATTAGTTTAGGCCCTGGAATCTGGATTAAAACATAAGCTCTACTTTTTATTACAAAAAATCGGCCAAGTGCGAGTCGGACTCGCGCACCGAGGGTTCCGTATAAACCTATAGTGATTTTGTTACAACTTAAAGGTATTATAGATACATGTTATGATTTTTTCATAGCTCCAATGGATGGACCTGAGTATTTGATATAAATTACAGCTTGATACCTACAAGCGTTCCTGAGAAAAAGGGTCTTGACAGACAAAGGTTCTGTTTATTTCCTTTCGAGGTACGGAACCCTTCATTCCAACTTAAGAGCTTCGCTCAGGTCGGTGGAGCTTTCTCCATTCCTCTCTGCACTCCGCCCTTCTCTTGACCTCCTGATACGACACGACCATCACTTTCTCCTTCACCTGGTCCATAAACGTTCTCCTCGGCCTTCCACGTTTTCTTCTACCTTCAACCTTCCCTTCAATTATTCCTCTCATAAAGTTGTCGTGCCGTATCAAGTGTCCTAACATCTTTCCTCTTCTGTTCTCAATGGTCTTTAATATCTCTCTCTTCTCATTAACTAATGCCAAAACTTCTTCATTACTTTTCTTTTCAGTCCAACGTATTCTCTCCATTCTTCGCCAACACCACGGAACCCTTAAAGTACAATATTCCCGTGGGAATACTATATTTACGCGGGCGGAGCCGCGGGAAAAAGCTAGTATCTCAATATTTGTAGCCACTGAAATCGAACCGAATTAGTTGAAAATAACTCGCAGCTTGCAACTAGTCACTAGTAACTTTGAAAATGTAATTCGGATTTCGAATCAAAGGTTTTCTAAATATTTTACCACTCGAGGTATTCATTATATTTTACCAGATGTAAAGAACCCAAAAATAAATTAAAATTTTCCAACACGAGTAGTAAGTAGTAACTAGCTCTGATTCGGATTTTGCAAACGGCAGGCGAGAAGCGAGACGTGATATGGTAATGAGGGGAGAGGGGGGCGCCCCCACGGGCGCCCCCTCGGGAGGCTCAAACGAATTACGCTGGGAAATATGATTTTTTTCGTGTAGTGAATGAGGAAATCACGATACAGGCAAAGTAGCGTGCCTGTGTTATGTTGTTTTATTTTTGTAGCTTTTGTACTGAAATGAATTGAGATTAAACTTTTAACAATGAGTTATATTAATAATATAGATACAGTATACTTATTATTATTATAATATTACTTACAGCTTTTGTAAAAGCGATGTTCAAGAAATGTATGAGGCCTGGGCCAGCCCTACGTACAGTATATGTAAATATAGCTACATAATATAGTAACCGTTTCCTATTCTTTATTTTGTTTAATTTCACTTCGTTTCCATGTACATTTAAATTAACTTCGTTAAGGAGAGCAACACAAAGTAAAATAAAACATGGCGGATCAGATCAAAATTAACTAAATAATGTCATTTTGTCAATGACATGACTTTTGACAAAGAAAGACGTATGGCATTCAAGACGTCGTCTCTTCGTAAAACTGTCTACTACGTCAAAAGTCAAGTCAAAACAACTGTCATGGCCGCCCTAAAAATAGTGTTCTCGCAATAAAAAACTCTTCGAATAATCATTTTTGTACGCATGTACCCTTCTTCAAATTTGTTTTTTCGTATTTTTATGATATTCCCATATTTTTTTCCTATTTACCTATGTAGTGTACATAGAACTGGCCCAAAATCAAACATGTCTTTTGGTATTTAGTTTAACCCCACTACGGCTAAACCAAAAGAAAGATAATGATTTTGGCAGTTTATAGGTATAATATAATAATAATAATATAATGATAATATAATATCTATGGACGCTTCAAACCACGTCCGCGTCAGTCTGGCCCCGTGGTAAGTATCCGAAGAACTTGTGTTACGGGTACCAGACAACGGAAATATATTTAATATTTTTTATACTATA
Source organism: Glaucopsyche alexis (assembly GCA_905404095.1). Classification (NCBI taxonomy): domain Eukaryota; kingdom Metazoa; phylum Arthropoda; class Insecta; order Lepidoptera; family Lycaenidae; genus Glaucopsyche; species Glaucopsyche alexis. Next base: position 21,392,304 of record FR990060.1, on the reverse strand, counting down.
CTTATATTTAAGATTTTTATTATATTATACACATATTTAATACACATCCATGACCCAAGAACACAGAAAACTTTTTTTTGTTCCCTGGCGGGATCCGAACCCGCGACCTCCGGCTAAAGCGCCACTGCGCTCACCACTGAGCCACAGAGGTCGTCATAATATATATGTATGTTCCAACGTAGCACCTAAACTACTGATCCGATTTATCAAAAAATGCAAAAAGTACAGTATATACAAGTAACAGGACCTTTTCAAATCAAATCAAAATCTTTTCTTTTTTTGTTATCTCTAATTGAAAAACGAAAATTACCGTTCAAATCCTTATATTATAATATTATCTGTGACTTTTTATAATAATAAAATACACAAACCCAGTAGATATAAATTTCTCGGGTTCGGGGACACACTCCTCCGAAAGGACTTGACTATGGTTGGATACTCAAAGGGCTTGACCGATTCTTATGAAAAAAAAAAATGCATATTCGGTAGCTCTGAGAATCGGTGTTAATCTTCGATCAATAATACAACTATTGATCGAAGGTGGTAATCTATTATCTAGTAAGTTAAGTCAGCTAGCAATTTTGTAATAATCTCTATTCATTTTCAGCTGCGGTTTTGACCAGCGACGTCATTTGTCATGCATTTTTTGTATGGGGCGTTTTATATGTTCTCCAACAATCTTACAGTTGTGATGACTATGTCGAATCATTTTGATTCGTTTGGGTTGGTCGTAGATAAGCCTTGCAAGGACATTATTTCTAAGGTTAACACCGTGTACTTTTCCGAAACCCAATAAAAATCTAAGGACTGAGATCCCAGGCTCGCCTTATATTCTTATTGATAAAATGTTTACCGTATTGTAGTATTAGTGTGTACAATGAACTTATGCATACCCGCTAGTTTGTGCAGTGAACAAATTTTTAGGTTACAATTTTTAGGTAGTACAAGCCTACAAGGCGACGAAGTTGCGGAAAATTGTACTAAACTTAATGTTGGTTTAATGCTCTAAGCTTTAATTACATTCTAATAAAATATCAATCTTCTTTTCATTGTGTTACATCTTTCCACTTACTTTCTTGCAATTTGTGAAAGTGATTTCGTGAAAATATAGGATGGAAGTGTACAACAAGTAGTCGCGGAAGCGCGCGCTATTTGAATTGAAGTATGAGCGCGCAGTGGTAGAGTTGGCCGTCAGATTAGAATAAAATATTTCAGTCTTTGAGTACCTATATAGAAGTCTTTGATTTCAGTATTCGAAAAGTTTTATCGCTTTAGCTTTTTTAAATTTTGACGTTAATTTCTGTCACTTACTAGAAAAGTTTCCGTATTTTATTTTCAAATCAGAAATCGTACTAATCATTGTGTTTCTTTGAAATATTTTCATAAAATGTGACTACATATAAGACTACTGTAAGAATCGCTCGTTTTTTTATTTTAGAATAATTAAAGGAACAAAACTTAGAAAAGTAATTTTTTTCTAAACTCAGTATGAACAAAGATATAAAGGTTAGAAATTTAAAGATTTTTATTTCTACGTGGATACATACATATCTACGTGGATGGTTTTCCATTTTTTATTTTTATGAAAACAACATCAAAATTATTAGTAATCGATTTAAACACTTTATAATATTTAATTGTAATTTTATACAATGACATACGTTAGAATAATTTCAAAGTCTGAAAGAAACGATAATACATATTACTACCTAAGCTAGGGTATGCCTACGTTCATTGTACATACTATACGATAAATATTTTATCAGTCAGAATATAAGTGAAGTCTGGCGGGCGTAGGATCTCAGTCCACTATGCATATTCCCTATTTGCAACTGTCGTTTGTATCGAGATTTAACTTTTATAGAGAGCCTGTAACATTGTAGCCCTTCCCGCATGACAATGTAGCATTTTCCAGCCGAGTACACGCTCCTGACGCCGCCGCTGCGCAATATCGATAACCGATTTTTTAAACACTTACTGCTGAGTGCTGACCAATATCGATATCGATAACTTTGTTATCGTTTCCGTATTTTACTTTGTCTAAGCATCTGATTACCCACAAAACAACTATTTATATTAAAATCACCATAAACTACGTAGGTATATCCATTCGGTCGTAACTCCTAATTTGATTTTCCCCATTTGGTTATTATCATGAGACACTTAAATTGTAGTCCAGACTTTGGTTAGTATAAGCTTCCCTTAAGAGATGGCGCTTTCTCGTAAACAAGTTATTTTTTAAATTATAATATCAAAGTTTGTGGGAAAGTGTGTGGCTAGCATACCAAAGAATGTTTCCTATTCTTTGGTATGTTAGTTTTTTTTTTTTTTTTTTAATGAAATATGGGGGCAAACGAGCAAACGGGTCACCTGATGGAAAGCAACTTCCGTCGCCCATGGACACTCGCAGTATCAGAAGAGCTGCAAGTGCGTTACCGGCCTTTTAAGAGGGAATAGGGTAATAGGGGAGGGTAGGGAAGGGAATAGGGTAGGGGATTGGGCCTCCAGTAAACTCACTCACTCGGTGAAACACAGCGCAAACGCTGTTTCACGCCGGTTTTCTGTGAGCCCGTGGTATTTCTCCGGTCGAGGTCGAGTTTAGGCTCTGAATTAAAACATAGACCACTTTTTATCCCAAAAAAGTTCGCTTGGGACATTTTATTTATGCAAGAGGAGCCGCGGGCAACAGCTAGTTACATTATAAACGCGAAACCTTGTATTTATGTATGATGGTGGTTATGTGTGAAAGAACTCAATAACTACAGAACGAATTGTTATAAAATTTGGTATGGTAGTAATCTAGACTTTGGGTGAACGCATAGGCTACCGAAGCAAAATATACGGTTCCTGCAGGATTTCTTTTTGCGCGTACGAAGTCGTCCTTTAGAAAACAATATCTTCCCGATTTTTTTTTTCATTCATTAGTACAATTTGTTGAACCTTTAGCGCCATAAAAATTTGCCCGTGGCAATAACTTAGAGGGTATACATACGTCCATTGTACACACTAATACTACAACATGGTATACATCAATAAGAATATAAGAGTAGTCTGGTGGGCATGGGATCTTAGTCCATTATACTTGGTATTCACACACAATTGTTATGGATGTGTAAGAACCATTTATAATAATTATTATTACCACCATCACTACCAAATCTTGTGAATAAATAACTGATTTAAGTTCCTATTATTAGTTAATTCTCATTCTGAAATTGACTGTGAAAGCGTACTTAATTATTTTTTGTTCGGAGTTAACCGCTCTTCACTGCAATAAGAACATAAATGAAATCTACAAGTCAGCGAATGCAGGAAAATAGAATTTAAATAAATAATTGTACTCTCGCAATTACGTCCGAGTGCCGTGGTGGTGTGGTGTGGTGGCGATGAGGAGGGAGGAGTCACAAATAGAGTTCATTAGGCACAAAAAACCTCGCGTCGCAACTCGCAACGCGGCGTCTACAATATTTAGTTTAATTTAGATGATAATTTTGGCCCCAGCTCCGCCACTTTTTTCAGTTTACAACGACTTTAGTATGGAGCGTTTTCACGTGACTTGCGAAATTCTGTAAAAAAACCTTTAAAAACATTCATTTTTAGATTTGAAACTGTTTCTATTGAGAACTTACAAAATATATTTTAGAGTAGGTACTATCCATATTTTGTGAACCAAAAAATAATGTTACAAAATTAACATAGTATTTTTACCAAAAATTCCTGTAAATCCTTAGGTAAATCTATTTACTTTTATTTTTGTTTGTCTGTTTGTTCTGGCTATATCTATAACAGCTGGACCTCTTTTAGTAAACTTTACTGGCTTAAGCTACTTTTAATATCTACCGAAATCAGATGTTGCCCGCGGTTCCACCCGCATAAATGGGTAGGTAGGGTCCCATGAGATTTGAGAAAACTGTAAGTACCTACTTTTTCGTGATAAAAATTAGTATCATATATCATTCCCCATCTACTATACTCCTGCGTCATATTTCATCATAATCGCCCAAGTAGTTTCGGAGACTATTCAATGCAAAAAAAAGAAACAAGTCTTTCCACTTTATTTTATTATGCATAGATTTTAATAGAAGTATAGCTAAAACCTACTTATTTTGATCAACGGAAAACGCGAACTAAGTCGCGGGTAAGTAGTTACGCAATAATTCGCAAGACGCGCGGAGGGGCGAACGACGCGCGCGGGACGCGGGGCGCGGAGGGAGGCACACGCGTTTTTTCCCCCGCCCGTTGATTACATTATTTCGCCATTATACGATTCGCCACCTCTTTCAACATGGCGTCGCGGGAAAGGAGTGCTTTTCATTATGACATTTGTGACGAGTTATTTTTGTGTGAGGTCTGCAGCAACACTAATTTGAGTCTTATTGCACAGTGCTCTCTGCAACTTAAATTATTTATGGACAATTTAATTTTGCCTACTAAGATATATCTAAATGTTAACAGTATTTACTTGTCTAGGCACTAGCCACGATTAAAATATTCACAAAGGATATAATAACCTCCAGGCGTGAGTCGTGAGTTTGTGACGAAACAATGACAAGTAACAACAGTGAACATAAATTCTGTCCCTAACAAGAGTGTATGATTTTCCAGTAGTAGTTTAATTAATTATTGATTAATATAAGTACCTAGATGATAATATCTTTAAATGCTACTAATATTATAATTATTGTGAAAGTTTGTATGGATGGGTGCATGGTTGGATGGATGGATGGATGTTTGTTACGCTTTCACGCTAAAACTACTGAACGGATTTTGATAAAATCAGGCTACTTTTTATCTTGAAAAAGTGCAGCGGTCCACCCGCTGCACTTTTTCAAGTGCACTTTTTTCACTGCGGGCAATAGCTAATATCCGATAGTATTAAATAAACGGCCAGAAAAAGTTTTATACTGAGATCACAGGCCCGCCAGACTACCCTTATATTCTTACTGAATGTATAATATATAGTAATATCGTGGTATTAGTGTGCAGTACAATGAACGTGTACACGCTAGTTTGTGCCGTGGGACAATTCTCAGGAATAGGCGCTAATGGTACCTACAAAAATTGTACTAACTTTTCCTTTGAAACTATTTTTATAGTAGAAATTGTTAAATTGTTATAGTAGAATACACCTATTAAGTATTATAAAGTAAATTTACACCGATTAGGTACTTATTTTTATGATAAAAATAAAAAATGGAAAATCAATCACGTAGAAATAAAAATTATTAAACTCTAACCTTTAGGTACATGTCTGTTCATACTTTCAGTTTAGAGAAAAATGGCTTTAATAAGTTTTGTCATGTACCTACGCTATTCTTAAACCAAAATATAAGATTATTACTTTATTACGAGTAGAATGTCAATAAAAACTAAAAAGTTTCCGTAATTTTAGCGCCTTGTAGCTAAAAATTGGCCCACGGCACAAACTAGCGGGTATGCACACGTTCATTGTTCACACTAATACCACTAATACTACAGTATGATATTATTTTATCAGTCAGAAATCAGAATATAAGTCAAGTCTTGCGGATGTGGGATCGCAAATGGACGGATCCATTTGGTTTTGGATCTGTCACCGTAAAATTGTATAAACCATTAGATTGTTTATGAGTATAAATATATATTATCCATAGCTGGGCATTAACTCGTTAATCCGTTAATCGTTAATTAACGAAGTTAACATTTTGATTAACGGATTAACTTTTAAGTTAACTTTTAAAAATGTTAACGGATACGTTAACTTCCGTTAATACGAACATAAGTCCGTTAATCGTTAATCCAATGCCTACTATTTACCGCACGGCACCGCGGCGCGTTCGCGCGGCGCGAAAAACAGGTTCAGACGGGCGGCGCGTGGCAGCGAATGAAACAAAAAAACTAGATAATATATTTTGCCGGCGCGTTCGAGTGAGAGAACTGCGAAGAGATTTATTTCGTTTGATCATTTCATTATTTAGCGCCGGTGCTTAGAGTGACGAGTGTTATGTTTATTGTTATTATCTAGACACGCGGTAGCGTGTCAAGCCTAGTTCAAGTAACAGAACTGGCGAGCAGCACGATGTGTAATATTACACAAACCATATGGAGCCACTTTTGACCCCCTCATAACTCAAAAACTATTCCACATAAACGTGTCAAATTTGGCTCATATATTGAGACTTGCGAGATACATATGTGCTCCAAATTTAGTAAAAACATCTCAAACGGTTATTTAGATATTAACGTCCAAAAATCGACATTTTTATCACTGACTGACCTATAGACCAAAACTCTAACCCAATTCCAGATGACCTAGAATGTTCAAATTTGGCATGCAGATAGGTAATTTGGTGAATACACAGGAATAGATCATAAACTGGTAATTTTTTATAATTTCATTATAATTTTTCACTTAATTTTCATTTTCAGGAACACTTAACTTTGGTATTAATTTTGTTATAAATAAGTACCTACTAATAATTTATGTACAAAAAGTAATGATATTCTATTAAAAACATAAAATTTATGTTTTTAATAGATATTATTGAACTTGGCTCTCATTAAACATTTAATGTTTAATGAGAGCCAAGTTCAATAATATGATATAATATGCCTTGGTTGTTGACTCCAACGACAAAAGAAGTGAGATCTAAATGGGTGCTAAGTTTAATGGCCAGTCCTGAAATTTATTTATAACAATATAAATCATTTCTTCTTATAAATTAGGAAACTATATTGTAGGCTAAGGTCTGACTTGGCTAGTTTTCATATACGAATTATATTATAGCCTTCGGAAGTTCTTAACATGTTACTTGTCGTTTCTTATTTTATTATTCCGAGGCTTGCTGGTAGAAACTAGCCATCGAACACAATAATTCGTATATGAGAATTAAGAACTAGCCAAGTCAGACCTTAGGCTACAATATATTACCTAAGTTATGAGAAGAAATGATATTTTATGTTGTTATAAATAAATTTCAGGACTGACCATTGCACTTGGCACCCATTTAGATATCACTTCTTTTGTCGTTGGAGTCAAAGAGAATGTAAAGCTATACTACGTATTAAGAGGTGGCACTCCGAATAAAAAATAATAATTTCGAAATTCAAAATTATACCGTAGCTTTTTTACGTATTTATATCTTCTAAAGTGCAAAAGATTCAAGCCTACAATAAAAAAAAAATAAAAAAACTATACGTAGGTTATTGTTTTCAATTTTATTTTTAGGACCCAATTATTAGGTTAAAAAGGTAAATAAAACAATAAACAACAATAATCCGATCGTTTTTATTGCATTATAGAAATACAAAAGTAAGGCTACATTCCCACGAGCGTTTTTATGTGATCGCGACTGATAAAACTACACTATAAATAGAACTTTGCGCTAATACGACACAGCTGAAAATCGTGTACACTTGACACTTCGATTTTCAGCTCTATTGTAGATTAAGTGCAGAGTTCTATTTACAGTGCAGTTTTTCCTGTCGCGTCACGACTCACGAAGTCACGACTCGCGACCACAAAAAAACTCTCGTGGATACGAGGGCTGAAAGTTGGTTACCAAAAAATTTCAGATTACCACATAATTATACGACATAGCCTGATTAACTTCAGCGGTTATCCTTTGGTGCAAAATAGATAGGTACATTTTATACGAATGAGAATCTTCAAATATTTTCATGTTGTCTTATTTATTATTGCGTGCCCTTGAAATTATAATCCAATACCTGCAAATTATGAATTTATATTACATTTTACTTATTCCTTCTTATTCGCAATACTAACAAAGGTTAAACTAAATGTTAAAATTAGATTAATAAGTATGCGGTAAAACTGTACAATAGTATTAAAAATAAAGTAGGTACCTACATAATAGGTATGTACCTATTTAAAGTTTAGTAAAGCAATATGACTTTGTTTTAAACAATATTGCGTGCCTTAATAAACATTCGAATCTTATATTATTAATAGATAAACTTTACAATCTTAAATCTTAGCATGCATATTAAAATCACTATACAATAAAATTCATTTATTGAAACAAATAATAATAATAATATGTATGGACGCTTCACACCACGTCAATCTGGCGCCGTGCTAAGTATCCGAAGAACTTGTTGTACAGGTAGGTACCAGAAAACAGGAAGTATATTAATATTTAATACCATGTTAATACTATACTTAAGTATATTTAAGATTCTTGTTATATTATACACATACATATATACTTAGGTACACATCCATGACCCAGCAACACAGAAAAACTTTTTGTTCCTTCGGCAGGATTCGAACCTGCACGAGCACCAAAGCGCTGAACTGCTGAGCCACAGAGGTCGTCAAACAAATATAATCTTTAAATGTCTCTTTTCAATAAAACGAGAAGTTAAAATATGGTAAAATTTTATACAAATACCTTAAATAAGTACTCACCGACATTCTTTGACTTAAAGCATGTTTATATAGTGGTTATATACATGAACCTATTTTATATAAATCACTGTTTCATCATAATAAATATGATTTCGAGGTCATTTCACTAAAAATTACAGTTTTTTGCAAATAACAAAACATGAGTTAACAAATTTTGTAAAAGTTGAAAATAATTTTTCAAATTATTAATAGAATAGAATTTCGTAGTTTGGAATTTAAAATTAATCCTCTATTTCTGTTTAACCAATCACAGGCGATGTGTGAAAGAGTATACACGATAAAAGAGCGAGCAAGGTACATGGTTTGCACAGACGATAGTCAGGTATAGTTTTGGATTTCGAACGCCAATATTTACGATAGGAAGTTGCGACACCCTGGTTGGAGTCAACAACCAAGGCATATTATGTCATATTATTGAACTTGGCTCTCATTTCACATTTATGTTTTTGATAGGATAAATTACTGTCAGTGATCATTTGCGTGTTAATAAAGAAGAGTGCCGTGTAATATTTTAGTTACATAGAAAAAGTGTACTGTGCAGTGTAGTAATTAAAACTATATAGATTCCAGCGGTCCTGATGAGAATCCATGGCCACATTTGACTACAACATGTTAATGTTCATGAACGGGAATATGCACTTTATGTCTGACAATTAAATTTCACATTTGAATTATACAAGTATTTTGTTTTGTTCCTAACCTGTTAACTTTCAGAACCTAAACCAACAGGTTTTCTAAGTTCACTCACTAACACAACGATATAAAAATGCAATTTTACACATATTAACGGATTAACGATTAACGTTAACTTGCGTTAATTCTTCCGAAATGTAACGCTTTAACGTTTAACGAAGCTAACTTTTTTTGTAGCGGATTAACGATTAACGAAGTTAACTATTTGATTAACGGTGCCCAGCTATGATATTATCTTATATTAATAATATATAAATTGTAAAATGTTGATAGACTTCCGATGCGAATATGCTGCCATGGTTTTACAATCTCTTTAGTTATTTTACAATCTAACGATTTTTACAATTTTACGGTAACAGATCCATGAGTTGATAACATAGATATATACAGTTTTAATATTATATATAATATTAAAAAGAGGGTTGATAATATTAAAAAACTATATCTATGGCAATTCATTTTTAACAAACGATGAAAACAAATATGTACTAGTATGTACTACCCATAGATATATAATATAGTTATCACTGACTATACCCATAGATATATAATATTAATAAGAGGATAAAAAGTAAAAAAACTGTTAATCAATAACCCCCTTACTAATAATCGCTGTATAAGCTTTGAATAGTTATACAGTGTTTGGTCTCCTTCTATAGAATTAAAATGTCACTTGTGTGACGGGAACAAAACACTGTATAACTATTCAAAGCTTATACAGCGTTTATTAGTAAGGGGGTAAAACTACTGGAAAATATTCCCTTTCGTTATGGATTATTATTTTTCTTACTATTATAACAAAAGTTCTCTGGAGTTTACCTACTTACTACAAATAACAACTTGTCATCTATACTAATATTATAAAGCTGAAGAGTTTGTTTGTTTGTTTGTTGGAACGCGCTAATCTCAGGAACTACTGGTTCGAATTGAAATTCTTCTTGTGTTGGATAGTCCATTTATCTAGCATGGCTTTAGGCTATATGACGACCTCTGTGGCTCAGTTGGTTGAGCGTGTTGGTGCTCAAGCCGGGGGTCGCGGGTTCGAATTCCGCCGAAGGAACAAAAAGTTTTTCTGTGTTCCTGGGTCATGGATGTGTATTAAATATGTGTATAATATAATAAAAATCTTAAATATGTGTATAGTATACAAGTATTAAATATTATATTTCCGTTGCCTGGTACCCGTAACACAAGTTCTTCGAGAACTTACCACGAGATCAGAATGGCGTGGTGTGAAGCGTCCATAGATATTTTTATTATTACTATTATATAACATCATGCTAAGCTCAATACGAGCGGAGCACCAATCAAGAATGTTTCAAAATTGGGGTTTCTTTTTTCCTTTTGAGACATTTCGCTGCGTACGCTGCGAAAACGGTTATGACAGAATTGTTTCCCTTTAAAAGTTCTAAAAAAAGTCCGCGTCTGTATATGTCTATCTTTTAAGGTTGGCTCACAATAACATTTTTATGCTAACTAAATTTGTTCTAATATTAAGCATTATTTGTGAGGGTGTTTTCATAAAGATGATATTAATCCTTAGGTATACAAGTAAATATGTTATTCATTGCAAGCATTTAATTGAGAAGAAATTTGTCGTTTACATCATTTGATTTCAATGAGTATTTTAGAAGATATCGCAGTAATAAAATAGTCAGTGCACATTAATAATGTACGGCGCGCGGCGGGCAGTCGTGAGGGAGAAGCGCTTCTCCTTCTACGTAAATGAAGTCGCGCATAAATTTTAGTGATATCCCAAAGTAACTGTAGCACGCGGACGAAGTCGCGGGCAAAGGCTAGTAATTTATAACTTACATAATATAACCATCACTCAACGTTATCGAGGTCTCAATTCTCAATCAACCGAGACATCACAATGGTGAATAGACATTAGACATAAAAGTGTTGTGAAAACATCGGTAATAACGAGACAATATGTCACCCGATAGCGTTTTGTCCGGTACCCGCCGTCCCCCGCTGTCTCCCGCCTCGGGTTACCGTCTTTAATCAAGACGCTCAATGCCTGCGGTAATCGATACCCTTTGATTGCGGAAAAAACCTGCGAACCCGAAACTTCCCGCGGAAATTCCGCTAACGACCGCCGGGGGTTGACACCTCATTATGTCAAATTGATGATTATCCGCTGAGTGGATATCGATAATGTGATTACTGTACCGGGTACCGGGTATCCGTTGTAATAAAACATTGTCCTTACACTTCTGCGTATTTTAATGGCATCTACAGACACACGAATTTGGTACGAAGCGTACAGCGGATCTGGTACGTTCCGTACAGTGTTGCCAACCTCAGGAAAGCAAAAATCAGTAAATGGTACTTAAAAAAACAGCAGAAAACAGTAAAATAGTAATTTCAAAACATCAAATCTACTTACTGTCCTACATAACATTCATAGAATTGATAAATAGTTATACAACTACTATTAGATTTACCGCAAATTGCCTTTATTATAAGGAATTTCTGGGAACTGTAAAGTAAATAAAGTCAAAATTTAATTTAAAATAATTTTTCAAAGGCAAGTAAAGCACAGCTATCCTTGTTCCACATATTAAACTACAAATGTAGCTATCCTGTTTTACTGTAAGTCAAAATGATTGCGTCAGTAAAGGGAGGATCCCCTGTGCTGCAGCCTGCAAGAGGCCCGCTATTGATGCCAATTCACAATTGTAAAAACACGCGTGACCGACGCATACGAGAACTATCTTTATTACTTTCTCTAAAAGGTTTTTCCATTTTAACTTGTTGGTTGTGACTTATTATCATTTGGAATTAATTCTTTTTTACGCAGTTCGAAATTATCGAAAATTATCGGATACATCACATAAAAACAGTAGAAAAACGAACTAAAACAGAAAACAGGGATGTTAGGCCGAAAACAGTAAATCTACTGTTAAAACAGTAGGGTTGGCAACACTGGTTCCGTACCAAATCCGGGCGTGTGTAGGGCAGTCCGGCGAACATAAGAAGAAGGCGGAAAGTCCACCGCTGTCCGCATCGGATTTGGTCCGCTCCGTGCCAAATCCAACTTAGGGATTTAATCCCCAAAATTAGGAAAAATATCTACGGGGGTTTACTAGGAGACAGCATATTTAGAGTTTACTCCTTATGAATCAATTTGTATGTAGGTAATAATATAAAAAATATATGTATGTATATAGCCCGGCATATGAAAATGTATTGGGAGTGAAATCAGATTAAGACAAGTTAGTTTTATGTTATTCACGCGTAAGTCTTTATGTTAAACACTTAACCTTTCTTTCAACCTTATTTTCTCTTAGACCTGTCAATTGTATAATTATCAGGGGTAAAGTTTGGGGAGAAATATATTTGAGAGTTGGTATCACTGCCTGTTATCAATGAATTTCAGGAATCATCGCGTCGTTGAAAAACAGCACTGAAAATTGAACTCTGTGCTAATGCAATAGAACTGAAAATCGAACACACGAGTGTCGAGCTTTACGGTCCACTGCACCGTACCAAATCCGTGCGTGTGTAGCGACACCGGATTCGGTCTGCGGATATGGTCCGCTGTACGCTCCTTATCAAATTCGTGTGTCTGTAGACCCCATTACAAACGTTATAAAACTGTGTAATTACTATGTATATTTTAATGACATGAATATTATTATGATTTTATTGTTATGATGATAATAAATGTTGAGCTATAGGTACCTTCCTTTTTATATTAATTTTTGATTTCTGTGATAACGGATTTATTTAAATACTATTTAATTTGTTATGATTAATAATAATTCTTGATGTTCCTTAAGGCGCTCTTACCCTAGAAATACGCTTCTTTCAAAAATTTTTTGAGACGAATGGATACATTTTAGTGCAGCAAAAAAATATATGTTAATTTTGATCATATTTGCTAGGGGACCTTCGTTTTCAAAACACGTTATCTGAAAAATTTCTCGATAAAAAAAAATCATAAAGTAACCATTAAAATAGAAATTCTTGGAGTTGTAACTGTATTATTTGTGAACAGAAATGAGAAAATTATTTGCAATTTCGTAAAACATAATAAAAGGAAGGGAATTGTTGTTTTGATTTTTCGTATAGAATGTGATATTTGTTAGTATTAATTTATTTCAATGTTAAATAATTCGTACGAGTCGAATGAAACATCGCGAAATGGCGACCTGTCATTCCTTCTCTTTCATATCTATTGAATAAGACAGTACCGGCTTAGGCCTCTTGCTAATGAGACGTATGTCAAATTTTTCCCCTCTTTTCTGCTCAAAACTTATTCGAATTTATTGTTGAAAGTCCGTTCAAATTTATTTTACCCCCGAATGGACCTTTATGTCGTCTGCATAAAGGTCAAGTCGGGGGTAAATATTAGTTTTTCTTTCGTCGTGTAATACTTATAACATATGCGTAATTTCGCTATCTGACGTAAGACGCTTGGTAGCCCTTTGGCTTTTTGCGTTGTTGCGACCAATTGGTCTCGGGTTCGAATCCCGGTCAGACGATTTTTTTTCTTTTTTTTTGTCGCACTATAAAACTTCGAGCGATGCTTGTTTTCCCAGTAATAAAAGTATATGGTTAATTATGTACTTATTTTATTATTAGTTACTTTAAGTTGTTGTTAATATAAGGGTATCTACCCTTATATTAACAACAACTTAAAGTATATAATATAATCTTATATTATATAAAATATGAAAAGATTGTATTCGATGAATGTCCAATTTTAGTCCAAAGTTTTAAGATGGAGGTACAAAAACTCTTTATAAGTAGATACTAGGGAGACCGAGCTTTGGTCGTAGTTTTAGTACAACGATAAAAATTAATAAAAAATAATTAAAAAAATATTAAAGAAAAACAAAGACATTATAAGAATCACAAAATAATATTTATCTTACCGGGATTTGAACTCACCACCAAAAATCAAACGTCGGTACGCAAACCGAGCTGCCAGTCAGACTGACGTAAAATAATCGAAATTATTGATATAATTTATTACACGACGAAAGAAAAAACATATTTGATTCAAAATTGACAACATTGATTGACAACAGAATAAGTAAATATATATATACCTAAATATTATTCTGTTGGTTTGTAAAGTTTATACATATAATTTATCAATTATTATAATCAATTCTAATTCTAATCACCATGAGCAGATATTAGGAACATGTACTTATTCAGTAATCTACGTTTATTTTTTACTAGCTTTTGCCCGCGACTTCATCCGCGTAAAGTTCGGTTTCCATACAAAATTTTAACCCCTTTGTTACACCCGTAGGGGGCGAATTTTCAAAAATCCTTTCTTAGCGGATGCCTACGTCATTACAACTCTCTGTGCCAAATTTTAGCAACATCTGTTCAGTAGTTTCGGTTGTGCTTTGATAGATGAGTCAGAAAGGTTTGCCTTTTATATATTTAGACTAGGTGTTGCCCGCGACTTCATGCGCGCAAAAGGAAATCTCGATGGAACCGTACATTTTTCGGCAATAAAAAGTATGCCTATGTGCTTCTCCGTTGTCTATTCTATATCCGTCCTAAATTTCATCAAAATCATTCCAGTAGTTTCGGAGCCTATTCAATGCAAACAAACAAACATACAAACAAATAAACCTTCTCTCTGTATTATATTAGTAATAGATTAAATAAAACAATATTTACAATTAATATGATGTAGCCGAAGAGACTATTTGGTTAAACCACAAATGTCAGAAACTAGGTACTTATTTGAAATTGTATTTTTTTTTGCTGTCAGATAGCCGAAGTTTCATGTATGTAGAATGGGAATATTTGATATTGAATTTTATTGTGTATTTATGTATTGTATAAAATCAGTCGATAAAATTTAGCTTTGTGCTACGCGAACGAAGTTGCAGGCAAAAGCAAGTTTAGATTTTGTAACCGCTGAAAAATGCGAAATATATAAAATTTTGAAATGTCGTCCTAGGAAGAAACGTCAATGTGTGTGATGTCATAAAGTGTATTGTGTAATGTGTTACATGTTGTAGTGTGCGTATTCCGCACTCCGCAGTACTTCGACTGCATATTATAATAATACTAGCTATCCCGGCAAACTTCGTACCGCCTTAGAATTAAATTTGTTGACGTACTGACTACTGACAGCAGCGCCACCTACCAGGTCCGATTGCAAATCTAAACCATTCTCGAATCAACCTGAAGACACACAAAATTTTTCATTACTTAATATCGGTACAGCCGTTTAGGAGTTCAGTGACTTAATTGAGCTTTTTTTTTAGATTTTTTTTTACCCTTTAACTACTTACTAAAAATCCTAACTTTCTCGAATCGCAATGGCTAAATTTGGCACATAATTAGGAATTAGACTTTTTATAATCGACCTAGACACAAAATAGACATTTTGAAATATATTAAATTGTAATGAGATTTGAACCTAGACGCTACGCTTTGCTTTAGGCGGGCAAGATACCGCTAGGCTATGAAGCACATTACAGTTTTATCGAAATTACGCTTTTATACATTATAGACACATCACTTTGACGTATTTCGCATGAAGTCCCCCGCAGTAACGGGGGCGGCACGTCCCCCACTCATCTCCTTCACCCCCTCGAATACTTCATAGTTGACTACTCACAGCGCCTTAATGTATATCTATACTTAATTTAATTCCGATTTGTTGCTTAAATTTATCAATGTTAACTCCACACACCAAAATGGCGCGCAAAATATCCATAACATGCACCTTGCATGTTATGGATATTTTGCGCGCCATTGAGATGGCAGAATGTTGGAACCCAGCTAATATAATATTTTTAAGACCTTATGTATACCACATTCTTGCAATAAAGGATTGATTGATTGACAATAAACACTTTGAACTGGTCATTGCTGTCGTCCAGTGGCGAGGGGTTCCTATAACTCCATTCCTATCGGCTTCCCTTACCGCTTACCTTTTGAAGACCCTCATCCGAATCCCTACCTATTATATAGGCTACGGCTTCCCTATGAAGGAGAACCAACCTTCGGCTTCCCTATGAAGAAGAACCAGACTTCGCCAGTTCGTTAGTTAAAATAATATTTTCATTCAGTAGGTAAATTACTGTGCTCGTCTTTTAATATGACATTGTAAGTATTTCATTACGGTTTATTGAATTTTAAATGCGACAGTAAATTCTACCAATTTAATATTATATTATGTATTCTATTGTTATTTTCTTAGGTTTAGAACAGAAGAAATTGTGATAACAGAAGAAATTACACTGTTCACGTCCAATTTCTTTACGTCCGCGTCCATACCTCATCGCAAAACGAATTTCACTTAATTAACAGGCCTTTATAAACGGGCCTGGATACTTACGGGTCTTTTAGCCACTTTCACTTCAACACATTTTTTTTTTTTCTAAAAATATTCATTCAAAATAAACACTTCAAAAAATATTTCAACTTTTATTTTCCATCACAACAATGCAATGACCGAATACTAAGTATAACATATTTTGCAACAATTGTAAAAAATAACCTATATTATTTATAGTAGGTACAAACCTCATAGCCTAGTCATGGTATGGTAATTCTGTCTGGGAAGTTTTCCTGGAGTTTTGAACTCCCGGAAAACTTTACAGCTAACCCTCGTTTTCTCGACCAAATGACTAGGCTATAAGTCTTGAATTCTTGAGGCATATTTTCTTACCACACAAGTGGCACTCAATCGTGTTGCGAATTTTTTCAACGCGCGGCGTTAACATTACAGATCAAGAGAGGTTATAAATTATTATAATACGAAATCACAGAAAAGTACGATCGAATAGCGTAACGTAATCCTCTATAGAACTTTATACTCAAAGTATTTGATTATGTCAAATACTTTGAGTATAAAGTTAGGTATATAACATCCTTTGACCCTTTTAGAGGTCATCATCATCAGTTCTGGTGGTCTCCGTCCCCGCGGCCGGCCGGTGAAGTGGCGGGGTCCAGCTCGTCGCGCTCGAGACCACGCTCACACTCCTCCTGCATCTGGTACAGCTGGGACACACAAATAGTTATTACAGTTTACGTCGACTTATCTACGTCGACTTAACCTGACAACCCTGTGTAAATATACATCATAATATATATAAATTATTTATCATCCTCATCACCTTGATGAGTATGATAAATAATGATGTAGTCCTCCACCGTGCGCTTTACTCGAAGCTCTCTGCCGCGCACTGTAAAACTCTGGAAATAACTGTCACCAACAGTATTTCCAGACCATAACGACCTGCAAACCTTCAAGAAGGGAGCGTATTCCCTCCTAAAAGGCCGGCAACGCACTTGCAACTCCTCTAATGTTGCGGGTGTCCATGGGCGACGGTAACCTGACAGTTTGATAGGGTATTAAAAAAATACTACTCACCCGACCGTCGTCGCCGTAGCCGGCGTAGCGACGGCCGGCGGCGGCGGCGGCAGGACGCGGCGCGGGCGGTGCGCGCTCCCGCGTCACGGCGGCGGACAGCAGCGTGTGCGAGCCGCCGCACCACCGCCGACACGCGTGCTTGCGCGGGCTGTCGCTGAAATACATCATATTTAGGTATCTGTAACAATAACAATATAAATAACCTAACCAAGAGCATGTCAGGACATGTCTAAAGAGGGTTCCGTAACTATAAACGCGTAATATGCTTTTTTTTTAATTACTCCAAAAGTTACTGTCTGATTTGGTTCAAAATAGTTTTCCTAAAGAGTTTTTAGCGTGATCTATCAGCATGGAAATTTTCAAGTTTCTATCTCCTATAGTTTAAAAAACCAACTTACAAAGTACTTTGGAGGCCGATTACTCGAAAATGGTCAACTTTATAAAAAAGTAACGTATGAAACCTTGCCTTTATTTTAAAAGACCTATTCTACGATACCCCACACAATGGGGTAGAGTGAAAAAATATTTTTCATCCCCACTTCACATGTATGGAGAGCCACCCTTAAAATATAAAATTATTATTTTTTTATGATCCCGAAACCGTGATCTATACATAATCTATAACTGAACCAAATTTCATGAATTTATATTCATAATTACAGGAGCTAGAGGCGCGGACAGACAGACAGACAGACAGACAGACAGACGGACAGAGCGAAACTATAAGGGTTCCTTAAGTATTACGGAACCCTAAAAAGCATGACATGTACAGCGTACACTTGGCGGAAGTGAAACTCGACGTACCAAAATAAGTTTTATCATATTTTAAAAAAATGTGCACTTAGCGCCATCTATGTACTGAATGTTAAATTGTTATGTGAAAAGTATAAGTAGATTCCGCTAGATGGCGTCCAAATGCGCAAATCATTTAAGTACTCGTCTATTATAACGTCCTCGAAACATGCTGGAGGAATGCGCTAGCCGAAAAACGTGACATGTAGAAAAATATACCAGCTAATCATTTGTGGACTTTCTTTCAGTCCCTCTATTTATTTAATCCAGTTGTAGCTGACCTCTCGCCGTCACTCCCGGGGGGGCTGGGGCGGACGTGACGCGCGGTGGATCGCGCCTCGAGCGGCGCGGGCTCGCGGCACGACGCGCACCGCATGTCCGCCAGCAGCTCGCGCGTCAGGAACGCCACCTATGTGTATATTATTACTATATGTGTGGTACGAGACGATGTAGGCTATTATTGCCTACATCGTCCAGTTGCCAGACAGTGGGTCACCTACTAGTTGAACACCAAGACACAGGCACAAACGTCGCTGTGTTGCAGTGGCGAAGGCTGGTTCTCCTTCATAGGGAAGCCGTAGCCTGTATAATAGCTAGGGATTTGGATGAAGGTCGTCAAAAGGTAAGCGGTAAGGGAAGCCGACAGGAATGGAGTTATAGGAACCCCTCGCCACTGTTGTGTTGTTTTGGATTTCCATCGAGCAAACATCAGAGATGATTTATATTTGATGATGATTTTTATTGGGGGCTGGGGTTCGGGATGCCCACCTGCGGCTCTCCGACCGCGACGGCCAGCAGACGCAGGCGCTCGTCCAGCTCCCGCAGCTGCACCTGCACCGCGTCCCGCGCGCGCACCAGGTCCAAGTACTGCGCCTTCACGTCCGCCCGATCGGAGAGGTCCTTGAGAGCTTCCTGAAACGTATTGTGGAAGTTGGTCAAAATAATAATAATAATAACGGGAATACTGACCGCTGTTTGGTATTGCAGCCAGGTACATAATATCTATAATCTGTCCACCATTACACTAACCCCCAATTTCACCAACGTATTGAAACGACGTTTAAAGCCTTATGATAACGACGAGCTTCGGTTTAAGATCTGTCTATCCCGTTCTAATATTGAATGACAGAGTGAGCAAGAATCCGGATTTTGCGTTAAGCGCGTTTTCAGAAGTTTGATGAAATCGAGACTAAGTGACGCAACGCGCACAGAGAAGGGGAGTATCACCAATTTGAGGTATTTTTGCTGCGTAGGTATAGGGGAGATATTCATTAAGTATGACGGGTTGTCTGCTTAGGTACGTAAACGATTTCAGTCGTGTCCATTGCCCAAATTCACCAATTCAATTTTATTGTAGCTTAATCATAATCGTACCATCCACCTGTTCTCCTGCTCGTGGAACTGGTCGTGGAAGGCATCGAGGCGAGCGTCGAACTCGTCGCGCGTGCTCTCGAATTGCTCCACACGAAGTAGACCCTGCAGCTGCGAGGTCGTGGCCTGCAAACGGAGGGTTTTAGGAACTACACAGCCTGTATACATATAACTTATAGGGGTCTCTAACCACCGTACAGGACCGTAATGAGTTCGTTTTTGGGCACTACACAATACAGACTGTAGCTGTGTTTCGTTAAAAAATATACACAGGTACATACATAGATAGGAGTCCTTTACCTTGTCTCTTAGCCCGTCTACCACTTCGGCGCGATCACATTTCTGCTCCTTTAGATTTTCTAACGCTTGAGACAGATTCTGAAAGTAAAATGAGACAGAGTGAAATTTCGCCTGTCACTAATGTCAAGATCAGAGTGCATCTTCTTCTCTTCATCTATAAACGTTCTTAGGGCATAAATAACCCAGAACTGAAAGTTATCGCCAAAAGAAAAATGTATGGTAATACGTATATCTCCCTGGCCAGCCGAGTCTGGCCCGCGCCGACGGTCTTGTTGTCGTTGACGGTGGCCTCCAGCTGCAGCATCAGGTCTTCGTAGCGCTCCGTCAGCGCGATCACCGCTGCAAATAGCGTAGAAGATAGTGAAGAATGTTCTAGAATCCCACATTCTGATATTTAATAGACTACGCTACATTCATAATACTGAGCAGTGAGCAGTGCAGCGATCTCGCAAGATGCCAACGAGATGATGATAAATTAAAAAGTCCATATCGCCATTATATCGGAGACGAGGATTCGAACTCCTTGGGGATTTACACTGACGTTCTTTGAGTAAGCTGTGCAGTGGCAAATGAACATCAGTTGGAACTTGAAGGTGACTGCAGTCATGACCATTTTTTGGTTTCCACTTCACTATAAGTATAAGAAATTTTAAAGAGGTTTCACGTCAGAACTATGAGTAACCTGACCTGCAGTCTCCGTGTTACTGTTGACCTGCTTGAGCTGCTCCAGGCCCGCTGTGAGGTCGCCGTCAATCTGCACGATCTGCTCTTGGAACTGACGAATCTGACCACAGAGTTATTTACTTCTTCTGGACATTAGTTAAGGAACACATTATACTATAAGACGATCCGTCTGTTACTAAACCTAGTTCTTATTACCTGTGTGGTGAGGCCGGTCTCGAACCCCCCTATCTGGTCGTAGTAGTCTTCCACCAGGGCCTGCAGCGTGGTCAGCCGCACGTTCAGGCTGGAAGCCCGCTCCATCTTCTCACCTGAAATAAGTATCATGAAGTATTCTACTAAAGTCTTTTAGTTACCAGACTCACTGAGACTCTCTGGCACTGGTGACTCAAGCAGAAGACTCAAGATTCAACCTCAGGTCTTCAGGGGGGATTGATGTGGCAGACCAATTAGCGCTACAATCCTGAATCGCGCTATCAAAGTTTTAATAAGAGCTTCGGCCTTTACGAACATACTACATCCTTCCACCATTCCTACAGTACAATTGAGATTGACATATTTATTATTAACTGACAAGTAGTAGGAGAGCCTTTAAAAGAGGTACTGACCGACCGCCTGCGCCTTTCGCAAAGCCCATTCAGCTGACTCTGACGCGCGCGACGTCGCGTCCCCCACCGCACGCATCAGCTCCGCCGTGGCGTCCGCCAGAATATCGCTGCAACGTTAGATAAATAAGTCTGGTACAAACTGTTGTACTCAGTAAAACCACCTGTAGTCTGTAGTCTGTACTACCGGTTCCTCCGGTTTAGTTATTATATTGTTATGAGTTTTACTGTTTTGTGTGTTTCTGTTACTTAAGAGTTTGGTATCCATCTAAATATCATAAACATCACAAATAATGGGCTACAGATTTGCACTAAGGCCTCTACCAACTGATATAGACTCTAGTCCCTAGTGGGGAATGAGCATAAGCTTGTGAAGGTTTTTATTCTCCTACCCCATCCGGGCCACCCCACATTCGTTGGTCGATAGGTAGATAGGTATTAGGTTAAATTAAATATGAATAAACCAACTATTGACTTCTTTACAAACATCCATCCATCCTCACAAACTTTCACATTTATAATTATATGTAGTAGGAGGTATAATGTACAAACTCTAAATCACGTCGCGGGAGGTAAGGCAACGCGCTCGCGGTGGAGCTGGACCGCCGCCGTCGGTACTCCGACTGGGGACGGACGTATTCACGTTACTGCTGAATTGTGACTCATATAAATATGTTTAAGCATGTACTACCGAACATGTTCCCGCTCGACCAGGCATAAGATGAAAATCGCTCAACAGCGCCGTTGAATAGTGGGCTCGCAAACATACGTGTAAATACGTAGTTCAACCTCATCTGCAGTCGTTGGGGTTACTTCCTTTGCGTTTAAATATTTTGAGGCGTCTTAGTGTAAAGGTGAATGGTTAGAGACTGGTCGAGCGGGAACTTTGTCGGTGGTACATACATAAAAATTACAAATAGCACCCACAATTTCGGTGCCAGTTACGCAGTACGTTTTATAGTACCCTAGTGTGTACGCAGTACACAAGAGCACTCTCTCTGTAACTTTACTCTTGTCACCCAGGAGGAAGGATAACCAATATGACTGGCGAGAGATCAGGCGCAGGACTGACGTTTTTTATGCTCATCCGACGCGTGGATCGTCTTTCTTGTCAGACAAACGGGTAATCAGCCTGCATTGTCCTAACTAAACTTGAAAACAACATTTTTTGTTGTTCCTACGCGAGAATCGAACCCACGACCTCCGAGTCCAGAGCCAAGTATACGCAGTTTAAATGTACCCCACTATAGCCGCCGGACTCCACGCGAATGTCGCCGACCGCGGCGCGCACCTCCCGCGGGAGCGCGCCCGCGTCCGCCAGCTGACCCAGCACGTCCACCAGCCGCCGCACCGCCTCCTCCGCCGACTTCACGCGCGCAGACAGCTAGGGGGGAGGTTATGATATTATTATTATTATTACATGATGCCACGATACGAGGGTAATATTTCCTGCGGGTCTAAAAAGGCCACTTTAGGTGTTTCGTTTTTTTTTTTCAAATCATCATATTATGTGCGCCATTTTACGCATTTCCATTGAAAACTATCAAAATTGGTGTTTTCTTATAAGATTAAGCAGATTTATCGTGTAGCCGTTTTGCCATTTTACCATTTCACGACTTTTGTATAGAAAAAAATATATGAAACACCTTTTTACCCCCTGAACTCGGTCTTAGGTCTGCTGGCAGTGATCTTCTAGTAGAGATAATCACACCTTTGTACTGTGAGAATAGAGTGGAAGTAGCCCCCTTGAGTCCATTCTCCTCATAGGTCTCTGGCACCTCTATATCAATTCATTCAATAAAACATAACGGTCGCGGTTGTTTCACGTCGATTTTCTGTGAGAACTTAAATTAGCTGGCCCGTTTGTGCCGACATACACCTACTGTTTCCTTTTCTAAACATACAGTCGTAATTCAGAGCAAATAGATATCGCTGCCCTAGTTCAACAGTAAGATATCTTTAAAAAAATCAAAATTGAGATAAGTTTTGTTTCATGTAAAAAATATGCTCTTCTGCCCGGTTAATAAATCGGATATGTGGAAAACGCAACCAAAGTGCCTAAATTTCAATGTCTCACTGAGACATTTCAGCATATTTTTAGCGACCTTTAGTTCAAGATTCTGACATCTTAAGATATTTCTAAAGTCAGGAAGATTTTTACTTTTCTTTTAGTTCTACACAGAGACTTCTTCAAATGTCCTTATATGAAATTATAAAAACAATTCTATGTTGAGACATCTTAAAATTGTCCCAGTGTTTCACTAAAATATCGTTCAATTCTATTTCTTTCTAGGACATTTTGAAATAACCTACCTACTCTTCTAATAAGATGACCGTATCACGCGGCTGCGTGAGGCGCAATTTTTCGTTCCGTTCGTCGAATGTCACGCGACACCCCCGCGGGGCGGTACCCCGCGCTTCCAATGCAATGCTTGCGCAAAGATAATGAAGCTATACTACGTATTAAGAGGTGTCACTCCGAATAAAAATAATAATTTCGAAATTCAAAATTATACCGTAGCTTTTTTACGTACCTATTATATCTTCTAAAGTGCGAAAGATTCAAGCCTACAATAAAAAAAAAATAAAAAAAACTATACGTAGGTTATAGGTACGTATATTGTTTTCAATTTTATTTTTAGGACCCAATTATTAGGTTAAAAAGGTAAATAAAACAATAAACAACAAAACAACTGTAATTCGATCGTTTTTATTGCATTAAAAATACAAAAGTAAGGCTACGTTCCCACGAGCGTTTTTATGTGATCGCGACTGAAAAAACTACACTATAAATAGTACTTTGCGCTAATACGACACAGCTGAAAATCGTGTACACTTGACTATTGTAGATTAAGTGCAGAGTTCTATTTACAGTGCAGTTTTTCCTGATGCGTCACGACTCGCGACCACAAAAAAACTCTCGTGGATACGAGGGCTAAAGGTTGGTAACCAAAATATTTCAGATTACCACATAATTATACGAACAGCTTGATTAACTTCAGCGGTTATCCTTTGGTGCAAAATAGGTAGGTACACTTTTGTGGGCCTAGCAGGCCATTTGACAGCGGCGTAAAGTAACGTTATACGAATGAGAATCTTGAAATATTTTCATGTTATCATTATTATTATTGCGTGCCCTTGAAATTGGAATCCAATACCTGCAAATTATGAAATTATATTACATTTTACTTATTCGCAATACAAAGGTTAAACTAAATGTAAAAATAGATTAATAAGTATGCGGTAAAACTGTACAATAGTATTAAAAATACAGTACATAATTATTATTAGGTATGTACCTATTTAAAGTTTTTACTGACTGGCAGAAGAAAACGTAATATTTTTTGTTATATTATATTATATAGGTAAGGTTCGGTAAAATCAATTACGGATATTTTGAGCATATGATCTGCTGCTTATGTAAAGACGTTGAGGCAGAAAAATAATTGTCGTACTCGAAAAAAAAAAAATTTCTTTATATGGGCGAGCTTGCGTTTTGCGGAGAGTCACCCATACAAGAGATGATTTTTTACTTTGAGTATGACAATTATCTTTTAGCCTAAACGTCTTTACATAAGCAGTGGATCATGTGCCCGAAGTATCCGTAATTGATTTTCGGAGACCTTATATACATTTTTATACACAATATCCATGACCCAGGAACACAGAAAAACTTTTTGTTCCTTCAGCAGGATTCGAACCTGCAACCCCCGGCTTGAGCACCAAAGCGCTAAACCACTGAGCCATAGAAGTCGTCAAACAAATATAATCTTATGTCTGTTTTCAATAAAATGAGAAGTTAAAATAATATGGTAAAACTTTATACAAATACTCACCGATATTCTTTGAGCATATTTATATTTTGGTTAAATACATGAACTTATTTTATATAAATCACTGTTTCATCATAATAAATATGATTTCGAGTTCACTTCACTAAAAAATACAGTTTTTTGCAAATAACAAAACATAAGATAACAAATTTAGTAAAAGATGAAAATAATTTTTCAAGTAATAGAATAGTATATTTTCGTAGTTTGAAATTTAAAATTAATCTGCTATTTCTGCTTAACCAATCACAGGCGATGTGTGAAAGAGTACACACGATAAAAGAGCGAGCAAGGTATGTGGTTTGCACAGACGATAGTCAGGTATAATTTTGGATTTCGAACGCCAATACTTACGATAGGAAGTTGCGACACCCTGAACATTAAAGCACTGACTGATTATTATAATAGTTAAACTGACTTGTGCAATAATAATAATAAGATTTTAACTGATAATATGAGACTGATTTGTGCAATTCTGATAATAGATAATAAATAATACATTACAAGCAAACTAATTTCTCAGTTTTAAATAAATTTTCCTATTCCCTTACCAAACATTTCCCCGTATTTCATCGGACAACTTACATTCTCTAATGTCGATGTGCTGTAATACTAAGATATCTTTAAATTTTGTCGATCTGTGTTTATTTCCCATAAATTTGGAAGCTTGGTTGGATAAATATTTAGTATTTCTTAAACAAAACAAAAAATAGTAACTCTATGAGTTACAATATAGACATAATTTTTAAGAAACCATTTAAGAGACAACATTAAAATCACAAAACATTTTTTATTTAGTCTGAGTTCAATATAAGGTTATCTCACAATTAAAAAGCCTTAAAACTATTATAAAAATATTTTATTCAAATTTAAATATAAACAACTCCCTAACACATTAAACTAAGCTATACTTTTAAAAAATCAACCACATTTCAAATAAATACGAGTGAAATAATGACAGTAAAATCATAAAAGTATGAATAACTCAAAACATACTTTGTTCAACATATCTTACTGTTGAACTAGGGCAGCGATATCTGCGATAATACAATAGAGTTAAAAATCGAATTGTCGAGTGTCGAGCTACCATATATTATGACATTGGCATTTGACTCTACTCTTGTGTATACGTTCTATTTATAAGATGTCATGTTTTGAATCTCTGAGAGAAAAATTTAAAGAAATAGGTAGGGTAAATACGCTAAATGTCGGCCACTTACGGATTTTCTAACTTTAGATCGCTCCGTATCCATCAGTTTGAAATGAAAGCATAGCTTGTTATACGGTTTTAGACAGGTTGATAAATCTATTTTATATTTATAGGCATATGGTTGACTTTTCTACTAAACGGAAAAAGTATTAAGGTTTAAATGCGTCGAAAACGAAAAAACCTTAAAGTCGGCCGTTCACGGCCCAATGGTCGGTCGCGTTTTTCCCAAATGTCGGCCGGGCATAGCGTGTAACCTCTTATAATATTATTAAATTATAAAAATACATAATTCAATTTTGAGACAGCAAGTTTCATAAATAAATTAAAAAATGACTACCCAGTACCTACACAAACAATGAAAAGTACAAAAATGATCAGCCTGTACAGTAGCATTCGATTCTTAGGCTGGCCGACATTACGATCTTTAATATTTCTAAAGTCGGCCCCTGTTTCGTATAGCTTATTTCTCGAGATTCAGCTAATACCACCCCGGCCGGTATTTAGCGATTGAACGTAAAATATATTTATTAACATAAAAGCGTTTCAAATTTTACTATTAAGACAATGGAATTCGTAGTATTGGACTTTATAAAACATACTGCATTTACCTTAAGTCGGCCCCGGCCGAGATTCCGATTTTCAGTCGAAACTGGTATTCTAATGACGGCCCCCTATTTTTCCCTATAACCAATACGCAAAGCGTTGAAAAAACTATCTCAAAATATAGTAAAAATACCTTTTTAGTGAAAGCAAAACTAAAAACCAAAAAAAGAAATGTCTTACCGTTGTAATATCAATCCCCGAATCGTGGATATTCACAGCAAGTAAGCTGCTTTAACTACGAACTTCAATGCTTCTACGACGCTATCGCTACTGACGCTCAGTGTGCGAAAGGCAAGTGACGTAATCGGATAGTAACGGTTTGCACTTAAAGAGTATGAACTAAGCTTGCAATTTCAGTGGCAAAATTACCACTTAATTACCTTTTGAATGAATGCAAGCTGAAAATGTGCAGACGGCCGAGGATTGGAGGGGGGCCGACGTTTGGCGTATTTACCCTATTCTGACTGTTGCTTCTCAATACATTTTGGACGATAATATGTTGTATGTCAGAAAGAATTTAACGAATTTTAAAAAGAAAAGTGACACATTGTAGGAATACTAAAAATAGGAACAAGTTAGAAATACCAGTGATCAACTTAGTAAAGTAAGTAAATCTTTTAAAGGTCGATGTACCTACGCCTTTACAATTACAATAGAATCCCAGAAAACGTTCAAAATCTTACCATTAATAAATTTAAAAAAGCTGTTAAAGACCGTTTGTGTGCTCAAGCTAATAAGCTTTAAAGTCAGTGATTTCATTAACGATTGCACACCTTGGGAATAAGATGGCCCCATGCGAGGCTGCTTTTATGTACTTAAGTATGTTCTATGTACTTATGACTAATGTTATATAGATTAAGTTACAACATTGTAAAAATATTTTTTGAAAAGAACAATTTTCCCATCTTTTTGCTAAAAGGTGGCCCCGTGCGAGTTTCTTACGCCGGTTCTTCTCGCCGGGCTAGTTTCCGAACAGGTGGTAGGCATCATGTAGGACAATTCTATAAGCGTTAAGTATATTATAACCTACATGGAAATAAAAATTTTGAGTTTGAGTTTTTGAGTTTGTGTTCGATTTTCAACTCTATTGTATTAACGAAGAGTTCTATTTTCCGAATTCCGGATCATACACTCCAATCCTAACCCGTTTAGCTACATCAGCGACGTCCTCCTGCCTGAAGTCGGCCAGGCGCTGGCTGGAGGCCGCTAGGTCGCGCAACTGCTCCAGCGAAGCCTCCACCGTGGCGAACTGACGCCGCGTCACCACGTCGATCGGGCCCCGCCGGGGGGAGCCCGCAGCTTCGTCCCCTGGAATGTGGCAAACTCGCGAATCAGTAGCAGATGTAGGTAAATCATCTAAAATATCGGTCATGCCGTAATTCGGAGTTCTGTGACAAACACTGTGACACGAGAATTTCATATTTAAGATGTAAGTACGTTATCATCATCAGCCTACGCCGTCCACTGCTGAACGTAGGCCTCCCCAGATGAGCGCCAACCATCCCGATCTTGGGCAGCCCTCGTCCATCCGCTACCAGCCACCTTCTTCAAATCGTCGGTCCATCGTGCCGCAGGACGTCCTACACGACGTTTGTCTGAGCGTGCTCACCACCGTAATACTTGTCTGCTCCATTGACCGTCCGTCCGTCTGCAGACATGGCCGGCCCACTTCCACTTCAGCGTGCTAATTCGTTGAACAATGTCGGTGACTTTAGTTCTCTGGCGAATGACATCGTTACGAATTTTATCCACCAGAGTCCAGAGATACCCTTAAGGCCACGAAGACCAAGCGAAATAGGCATTTAACGCTTCCAAGAGTTGCCCGCAATTGCCGCAAAGCGAGCCGCGCGCCTACGTCGCCGGCGTGAACTTACATGAACCCAAAGTGTTACAGTGTAGACGTGTCGGCAGTAGGTCATCTTATTTTATTATTTGTATTGAAAAAGATAATAAAATCCATAGATAACTGTTTTAATGCAACACATAGCACACATAATTTGAATAGATATTATAGGTAGGTACCTACCTAAGTAAAAAATGATTAAATTATATTCAATTATTTTGACAGTTTCTATGCAGTGTGTTCTGTTACAAGTATAAAAACACGCTGTGTTCGATGTGTGCATGGAGACGAGTACCTATCGTTAGCTCGTGTGGTCACTAAAGTACGTGTCGTTTCGTGAGATAATAATACTGTATCAGGTAGGCGCTGACGATTTGATGGTAACTACTTAGGCAGGCACTTGCAAAAAATGTATTCCTACTGCCGAGTCCGCACGTTTGCCACTTGCCGCAAAATCCAAACCTCCACAAACGTTTGACTTTTTGAAAATCCAGATTTCCGAATTTTTTCTCCCAAAAATCCGGATTATCCGGATAATTCAGATTTTTTCATTTTTTTTAAATTTGTTGCATATTTTATAAAACTTTAATGTTTATTTTACTACTATGTTGTAACAAAACTTACACTCATTAGTAAAAAAAAGAGTTACTTTTTTATAATTTAATTTAAATAAATTCTGATTTTAAGTTGTAAGTATTAGAATTACAATCTGAATAAATAAAAACATAATGAGATTATATCAAAATTATATACTTAATTATATTATTTTTTTTTATTTTTAGAAATATTTTTGATTACGTTTCAAATCCTACAATGTTCAGTTTTATAGTTAGTATTTTATTTTAAATAAGGTATGTATATATTGTTATTTACTAAATGTTCCAGCAGAAAGAATTATAAAAAATTGGAATAGCCTGTGATCTTTTTAACGCTTTTTTTACATATTCACCACTACCGTTTTCGTAAAGTTCCATTTCTATGTGAAAGTACTAACGTAGGAAAATTAATATAGTTTAATAAAACGTAGGAAACTGAAAATCCTTTAAATCGAGATCCGGGGAATGAAGACAAATCATTTGAAGCATGGGGCTGAACAAATAATTTTGTATGGACGAAATTGGACCACTTTTGAGTTATTGAAAGTAAAAATCACCCACCTGTTTGGGTAATAATTAAACACGTAAATGGTGCTTTTAATTCCCTCGGTAACTAACAGAAGTACAATAAGCAATTCTAAGCACAATTTAAAACCTATAACTGTTGTAAGATCTTTATTTTAACATTTTACTTACAAATAAACAGTAACATCTTACTCTTCATTGCACTTTGAAGTTTCCGCTATAAGATGAAAACTACATTACTTAAAAAAATAACAGTGGTTTACACAAATCGTTGGTGCTATTTTTGACACCTATATCTTATCTTTAAAATATTATCTAAAAATAATTATTTCTACGCAAAAACAGGAGCGTTGATTTTCATTTAGTTTTGCTACTGACTCGTTCGGAAAAACTCTCTCTAATCTTAAACCAACCAGTCAGGTATTATCGACTTCAAAACTTCTTCCTGATATCATAGAGATAATATTTAGGTATTTGGACTTAGATATTCATTATTTAGAAGATAATTAAATATAGTTAAACCACTACATTTCTTTTTAAGCTGTCATATTAATTTGGCATTCTATGATTGTAGAAATTAAAATTGCAATAATATGTTTCGACTTTCGTTAGTAAGAATTCAATAAATATAAAAATACAAAGCTTTAATTGGGTTTGGATTTGCTTATTATACTTCTTACTACTTGTGCAATTGAAACTGAAACCATATTCAGTGTTTTTATAAATTGGATCACCTATTAATGAACTGTACTACTACTGAAAAAATATAAAATTGTAAGTATCTTAGAAACAGTCCATACATCTATACTAATATTA
Organism: Glaucopsyche alexis; assembly: GCA_905404095.1. NCBI lineage: Eukaryota > Metazoa > Arthropoda > Insecta > Lepidoptera > Lycaenidae > Glaucopsyche > Glaucopsyche alexis. The sequence goes on along the minus strand of FR990060.1, from coordinate 21,361,664 downwards.
TAAAGAGGAAAACTTTGTATGTTTGTTTGTTTGTTTGTTTGTAATGAATAGGCTCAAAAAGTACTGGACCGATTTCAAAAATTCTTTCACCATTCGAAAGCTACATTATCCACGAGTAACATAGGCTAAATTTTATTTTGGAAAAAAATAGGGTTCCGTAAGATATTTGGGTTTTTCGGACACAAGGTGTAAAAAATCAACCAGAAAAGTTACTTATTTTGCGTACGCTGCCTAAACTATAAAAGATAGAACCATAAAATGTTCTAATTAATTGTAGATCTTATAAGTATCTACAAAAAAGTCCGCGACACACTATACCTATCTATGTCGAGTGAGGCACAACAACCATTTTTTTATTTAGAAATCTTGAATTTTTTTTGGACTACATTTAAACGCGTTTATTTTACTCATGCTATTAATCCTTATCAAAATAAATTATTTCATCACTAAGTACAGTTTATGTAGATAATATTTGGTCTTTTAATGATTAAAATTGGATGTTTGGTTTTGAAGTTATGGCGAAATTAAAATATTACGATTTCTGCTGCACGGCCCGTTGCGACGTGGGCGTCGCGTCGTCGCCAAGGCGTGCGAGTTTAGATCTATGAGTAAATTTTTTGTTTTGTGTTCGTTGTAACTATGATGGATAGATACTTGAGTAACTATTTATTTAGTGATTGTTGTATTGTTAGTTCTGAAAAGTGTAGGTATTTCATACGATAAAAGTATACCCACTTACTTATTTCATTAATTATTAGCATAGTAGGTACCTATATTAATTTGTTTCTGTTTGTTTTGACTAAATTTCACCCGTTTTGTTAGAGGTTTAAAGACATTCTGTTATCTGTAGTATTAGTATCAGTATTGTACCCGTGCGAAGCCGGGGCGGGTCGCTAGTATACATATATAGCGGCCATAATATTTTAACAGATCTTCATCCCTCGCATTTCCATTTAATGGATTGACTATGTTCTACCAAATAACTTGAATAAATGGAAAAATGTGTCAACAATTTCAACAGGACAACAAATAATATCAAATTATCCAAAGGCATGTATTTAAACTCACGACAAAACATATTTATTTCTTATGTTTACGCGAATATTGTTCATTGTTTTAAACACTTACGGATTTTGTCGCGTTACGTAAACGTAACCGTAAAACGTAAACCGTGACAAAATCCGTAAGTGTTTAAAACAATCACGACAAAACAATTAAATTTTGGATGTGAAAATACCGAATATTGAATACTAAATGTTGGCTAAAGAATGTAAGGAATAAAAAATTACAAATCTGGTGACTAAATAATACCACTGAATATTCCAAACTGGCAGACTGATATTATATTAGCGAACAAATAACCATCTTGGCGACAATTTGTGAGTACACATTTAATTTAAGAATAGGTACATATATTTTCCGTAATGTAGGTAACTCAACATACAAGCAGCAAAACCAGCGCACATAAAAAAAAACAAAGGAGCGTACAAAATTCCCAATTTTTAATTTTCCTCGACTTGGTGTAGATATTGGGTAGATTCATTTTGAAATTTAAAAATAACGGTTATTCATTTTTCGCAAAATTAACATAGGTGTCGTTACCAAGTTTTTGGGGGTGCTGGATACGAAAATGACATTCATTTTGAAATTCCAATATGGCGGACATACTTAATTTTATAAAAATAATATGGTTGTCCCTTTGTTGGTTTCTGGGGGTGCTGATTACAAAAAAGTCATCCATTTTAAATTTCCTTAGTAACCCCGCAACCTCAAATTTTCTTCATGATGGGAGAAAAAGAAATTCGAAAATCCTGAATATTCCAACATTTCTATAGCTTTATGCATCCCGGCCCCGGTTTTTCAATGTAGAGCATTTATATTTTTTTAATAAAATAGATTCTATCTCGGAAACGGTGCATCCTAATGAAAAATAATGAAAATTTCCTCCCCCTTATTATTTTTTATTGCCATATTTTTTTCTAAAATCGCTTCTATTTTAGAAACGGAAAAATAATACTATTACTGGAAAAATAATAAAAATTTCCTCCCCCCTTAACTCGGAAATCGCATATTTTTTTCATGAATGCCAAAAAAAGAAATTTGAAAATCCTGAATTTCGAAAAGTTTCTATACCTTACATAGCTGGTACCTCTACAAACTACATGTTAATTTTACGAAGATTGGATAGTCTCCATTTTGGAAAATGAAATTGGAAGACAATTTTATAATCAGCATAATATGAAACATGGAAAAAGACATCCATTTTTAATAAAAAAAAAAATATACGCCATTTTGGAATTTTAAAACGGATTTTATTTTCATATCATTCTGCACCCCCAAAAATCTTGAAAACGATACCCATACCAAAGAAAAAAAAACCTCCAATAGTATCCAAAACTGGGATTTTCCGTAGCTTGCAAATTGAATTTTTAGCAGCTATTAATTTATCAATCAAATCTTTATAAGCTACTTACATGGTATAATGGTCACCAACTTATCGGTGCTAATTGGATTAAATTTCGCTACTTTTTATCTGCCGATTTTTGTATTTTTTGTCACTTGAGTGATTTCACCAGTTTGGTAATTTAGTCGCCAACATATTAATTCGCTGCCAAATTCAGCAATACAGTATGCTCACGTGCAGTCACCAACTTATTTTTTGTTCACTCGATTAATTATATCCCTTATTCAAATATTGTACGTCTAGAGTACATACTAATTACAATTAAAATATGTAATTTTCATAGTAGTAACCAAGATTGATTGAAGTAATTTAGTCGCCAGCATATTAATTCGCTGCCAAATTCAGCAATACAGTATGCTCACGTGCAGTCACCAACTTATTTTTTGTTCACTCGATTAATTATATCCCTTATTCAAATATTGTACGTCTAGAGTACATACTAATTACAATTAAAATATGTAATTTTCATAGTAGTAACCAAGATTGAAAAAATCGAAAAATCCGGATTTTTCGAATTTTTCGAATTTCGAAGTATCCGGATTGCAACCCCTACTTGCGAGTGACTTGGTGTGTTCTGCAAAGGCAAGCATGACAGATGTTGAGCTCGTATCCTTATATTTTATTGTAAATAGAACAGCCTCCGTGGTCTAGTGGTTAGAGCTTGGCTCTCGACTCGGATGTCGCGTGGGGAGTTATTTATTATTATTATTGTAAAAACAGAAATCGAAATAAAAAGAAACGAAAAGTACGGCAAAGAAGATGGTAGATGTTACAAATTCATAAAAACCGTTTACTGGCTTATTCAATAATGTACTAAGGCTACTCCACGCATCAGCTACTTTTTTCTCATAATACACAACACAATAATATATGTATGGACGCTTCACACCAAGTCAATCTGGTCCCGTGGTAAGTTCTCGAAGAACTTGTGTTACGGGTACCAGACAACAGAAACATATTTAATAATTTTTATATTATACACATATTTAAGATTTTTAGTATATTTAATACACATTCATGACCCAGGAACACAGAAAAAATGTTTGTTCCTTCAGCATTCAAACCCGCGACCCCCGGCTTGAGCACCAACACACTCAACCACTGAGCCACAGAGGTCGTCTCATCTGGCAAAAGCAACGACGTGGCGACGATAATGTTATTGTGTATGGTTATAATATGTATAACTAGCCGATGCCCGCAACTTCGTTTGCGCCTAACTGACGGAAGCGGAACCCTATTTTTTAAACGGAACCCTAAAATAAAAGTAGCCTATGTTAGACCTTATGACATCAGCTATCTGCCAGTGAAAGTCCCGCGAAAATCGGTCCAGCCGTTTCAGAGATTAGCCGGAACAAACAGACAGACAGACCGACAGACAGACAGACGGACAGACATTTTAAAAAATTGGTATTTTATTGTAAGTACCGAATATACTTTCAGATGCATTATGTGAAAAGCTGTTAATTTGAGGTTACAAACAGACACTTCATTTTTATTTATCTGTACCTATAGATTTAGTTCAAAAATAAAAAGAAGCATAAAAAAATACAAAACAAACTTTCCTATAGATTTTTATTGTATTATATGTCCAAGACCCGGGAACACAGGAAACTTTTTGTTCCTTCGGCGGGATTCAAACCCGCGACCCCCGGCTTGAGCACTAACATGCTCAATCACTGAGCCACAGAGGTCGTCTCATCTGGCAAAAGCAACGACGCGGCGACAATAAAATGTAACATGTTATTGTGTATGGTTATATGTATAACTAGCTGATGCCCGCAACTTCGTTTGCATAACTTCGTTACCCGCAAGTAACGAAAACGGATCCCTATTTTTTATACGGAACCCTAAAATAAAAGTAGCCTATGTTAGACCTTATAACATCAGCTATCTGCCAGTGAAAGTCCCGTGAAAATCGGTCCAGCCGTTTCAGAGATTAGCCGGAACAAACAGACAGACAGACAGACAGACGGACAGACAAAAATTTTAAAAATTGATATTTTATTGTTAGTATCGAATATACTTTCATATGCATCAAGTGATAAGCTGTTAATTTGACATTACAAACAGACACTTCAATTATATTTATCTGTATAGATGTATAGATTTAGTTCAAAAATAAAAAGAAACATAAAAAAATACAAAGAAACTGACTTTCCTTTAGATTTTTATTGTATTATACATATCCATGACCCGGGAACACAGGAAACTTTTTTTCCTTCGGCGGGATTCAAACCCGCGACCCCCGGCTTGAGCACCAACACGCTCAATCACTGAGCCACAGAGGTCGTCTCATCTGGCAAAAGCAATGACGCGGCGACGATAAAATATAACATGTTATTGTGTATGATATGTTCAAAAATAAAAAGAAACAATACAAACTGACTTTCGTACACTGCGTTAGAAACGAAAGAATTGTTCGATAAATACGCGGGTAAGGCGTGCGCTAGCAAAACTGACATAGGTCTGTCCTCGTCAACGCCTAGCGGGCGACTGTGGGGCGACTCTAGCGGCTTACGCACGCTGCATTTCAATATTAATTTATTGTTAAAATAATTAAACCAACATGCAAAATGTAACCAGAAATTATTCTTTTTTAAGTTATTAGCTTTTCGTAGATATGATTTTTGAAAGTAAAACTATCATGAACTTCATGAACAAAAAGAAAAATATTCAAATTTAGCCTCCTCTTCGGAATTATTTTTGATCGAGTGAAGTTTTCAATATTATGTTTCGAACCACAAATTGTTAAAGAACATTAAGTAAACAACAATGTGTTTTTTTTTTGGCTTTTTAAAGTTACTATTTGTTTGTTTATTATCGATTCAAAGTCATGTAAAATTGGGTCCACGTGGCCTTAACATTACTCTTTCCATCGCACGCTGAGCAACCTTTAAACTTATGAACCAGCCCTACGGTAAGTGTCCACGTTTTGACTCCGTATGTCATTAACGGTAGAACGCATTGATTAAAGACCGGCATTGTGGGATCGACGTAAGTAGGCACGTACGTACCTAAATAGGCACGTAAATAATTTTAGATGACTCTACTCATGATTTATCATTTAAAAAGTGAATAAAAATAAAATATACTTGGAGTTCTTGGTGTTCCAGGTGTCAGTGGCCCCCTTTCGACTGTAAGAAAAAATGTATTCGAAATAAAATTTGTGCTAATATTAAAAAAGTAGTCCATAATAACTTCACTATCTGTCTTGAATAACTTTTACTGGAATATATTATATATCTACTTGAAACACTTGATCCCACATTGGGAAGCTAGGCACTTGACCTCTTGACTTTGTTTCATAACCCTAATTTCCATTATTATTATTAATATTTGAAAAGTTTCGGCACTAGAATACATAGAGTTTATCAGCTGTCGTCAATCATTTGAAAAATTGCTAAATCTGAAAGATATACACACTTTGGAAAGTACTACCCATATATTATATAACCACTTAATAACTAGATATTGCCGATATACTCAATTTCTGTAAATTCAATGTACCAAGTCTCCCATAAGGATAAAGTGTATCTATCTCCCTGTAAATGCATTTGTTTGAAATTATGTACCTACTTAACGTAGATACCAGTGGCGTGGGGTTCCTATAACTCCATTCCTATCGGCTTCACTTATCTCTAACCTTTTGAAGACCCTATGCTAAATCCCTACCCATTATACAGGCTAGGGCTTCCTATGAAGGAGAACCAACCTTCGCCACGGATACTTACTTAATTACTAGATAATAACATACCCAAGTAAAGTGGCATCGCTAAGGACTTACCCACAAGAACTTTTTCCTTGTCGCGTATAGCTTCTGATATTTCCAGGCCAGATGAGACCTTCCTTAGGTCCTAAAAATGTATAAGATGTTATATAGTTAGAACATCTAAAGATCGCTTTAAAATTTCGCCTATTTATTAATATTAATACTTTGTGCTATAAGTATGGTTGAGTAGAGGTTAGAATAGAAAAAAACACCACACTACTCGCGAAGTAGGCCGCGTCGCCTTGCGTCACTCTTTTCATACTTTGGGTTAGGTATTTCGCGGAGCACTTCCTCATCCTACTTTGCGAGTACAGTTGTGCTAGCTTGAAGGTAGGACCGCATTTGGCGTAACTTCGCGGCAGCGGAACTACGCGACGCGACACGACCAAATATCGTAGATCGCTTCACCACTTTTTCCTTTCTATCACGGTCCGATGTTTTCCCCATATCCAGAGACTTTTCCGTATCTTCGTACATACTAAGGTCCTTTACACACTGCGACTTTAAACAGCGATGCAGTCGCGATGCTATCGCCATGCAGCATCGATGCTGTCGCAAATGGTCCACCTTTACACACTTACATTACTTTTAGCATCGATACAGTCGCGATGCAATATCGATGCAATCGCGATGCAGCATGGATGCTGTATCGCGTTAGCATCACGACTGTACCGATGCTAACGTGAGCCACGACGCGAACGTATAACGTAACTAACCCCGCGTCTGCAATTCTGCATCGATGCTAAAAGTGGCAGTGTGTAAAAGGCCTTAGTTATTTTGCTTACGTCATCGTCATCTAATTCCACACTCGTAGTGCCCCGAGCTCGTGGGCTTTTTGTTTTCTTTTCCTTCTTCTTTTTCGGTTTAGTTTTATCCGAAACTTTGAGTTGGACACGCTGTTGCAGCAGCCTCTGTTGTCGCGCGAAGATCTGGAGTATCGCTTGTAGCAGCTTGAAATCCACTTGGTTGATCTATTGGCCAAAGTATTTATTTAATAAAATATTATATTAGCCCATACAAAAGAAAATGTTTATATGGCTTGATGACCTCTGTGGCTCAGTGGTTAGCAAGTTGGCGCTAAATCCGGAGGTCGCGGGTTTGAATCCCGCCAGCGAATATAAGTTTTCTGTGTTCCTGGGTCATATTATATTATATTAGGTATATATAATATAAATCATATGAGTACCTATAGTATAAATATATTTCCGTTGTCTGATCGGTGCCTACCCGTAACACAAGTTGTTCGAGAACTTACCACGGGACCAGATTGATGTGTTGTGAAAACCGAAAACGTCCATTGATATTTTAAAAAAGACTACATATAGGAGTTGTTAGGAGATTAACCTTATACTTTAATACATTAAAATGTTACGCCATCTTGGTTTTTACCATACGTCAAATGTCAAAATGGCCCCAAAATCTCAAAAGTAGACACTTTTTGCCTCAACATGCCTCGTCTTAAAATATATATACGTCTATGCCAGCGACACTTGTGACTCCTTGACTCCAATGGTGGTGCGGGTTTCTATGGGAGGCGATAAAACTGTTTTGGCTGTTTATTACCCATTCACAGCTTAACAGCTAAGTTACTTGATCTATTATTGCGGGAATCCTCGTGTATTAGAGTCGCAAGTGCGTTTTTAACATGAAATATCGTACATTTTCAGACCCTAGAGCCCTGTTGATGAGGTCTTCCACAGTCACCAACAGCGTGTTATCGCTCACAGACGATCCTCTTCTTACTTTCTTCGACATCGTAATTGTTTACTACACAATGTTAAGAAAATTCATTATTACAAAATGTCTTTTACTTCAGAAGAAAAATTTTCAATGTCTTTCACACTTGATAGACGTTTAAGTGACAGAATTTTGTTTTTCAGAAGTTTTTTGTGAAAAAAGAGCGTTTTCACATTATCGATACCATATCGATACCACATTATCGATATGTTGGGCCATGCTTTGCAATCTTTTTGCAATGCAAAACTGTAGGCCACTATCACTTGGTGTTCACACAATGGCGCATGGCTCATTGCTGTCCGGCGAAAGGACAATAATACTATAACACGATAGACGTGGAAATAGTTACGAGTTACGACCGCGGCTATTTATTTATATATTGTATGGCATTTTTTACGGTAATTTAAAAATAATTGTTATAAATAATAGTATTGGCAACACTCGGTACGTAACAAATTCTAGCACAGCCAGTGGCAGAAAAGAGAACTAAGATCTGGGTCTATTATTGTGTACATAAATACTATGGAAAAGCCTATACCGTTCGGACTCCTGGTATCTCTACTTCGTGGGTACGATTTTGCAACCAGAACCTTAATTCGTTTTTAAAGTAGACTTTCATTTTACTTTGATTGGATTGAACGTGTAGCGACATGTTACCATGAACGGATTTTATGACGTTTCGACCAATCAGAGCGCG